>ML677342.1:4543260-5143260 GCA_007922305.1 Dermatemys mawii
AAAAAAGAAGCACATGATTTACAAAGTTCCAGTTAACAACAAACTCACTCAGGCACCAATTTACCAGTAACCCATACCCTTAACTTCAGACATCTTTCTATTAGAAGAGAAACAAATCTCTGGGTTTGGAAAGATAATATCACTTGTACAACTGCCAAATACTGTAAATGTATGCAATTGGTCAGGAAAAAACTAAGTGATTGGGCAACTAAATGGCAAATGAAATTTAATGTGGATAAATGTAAAGTAATGCACATTGCAAAAAATAACCCCAACTATACAGACAATCTGATGGGGGCTAATTTAGCTACAACTAATCAGGAAAAAGATCTTGGAGTCATCATGGATAGTTCTCTGAAGACATCTATGCGGTTGCAGCGGCCGTCAAAAAGCAAACAGGATGTTAGGAATCATTAAAAAAAGGATAGAGAATAAGACAGAGAATATCTTTATTGTCCTTATATAAATCCATTGTACACCCACATCTTGAATACTGCATACAGATGTAGTCTCCTCTTCTCAAAAAAGATATACTGGCATTAGAAAAGGTTCAGAGAAGAGTAACTAAAATTATTAGGGATTTGGAACTGGTCCCATATGAGGAGAGATTAAAGAGGCGAGGACTTTTCAGCTTGGAAAAGAGGAGACTAGTCGGGGATATGATAGAGGTATATAAAATCATGAGTGGTGTGGAGAAAGTGAATAAGGAAAAATTATTTTCTTGTTCCCATAATATAAGAACTAGAGTGATTCTACCAAATGAAATTCATGGACAGCAGGTTTAAAACAAATAAAAGGAAGTTCTTCACACAGTGCACAGTCAACCTTGCCTGAGGAGGTTGTGAAGGCTAGACTATAACAGGGTTTAAAAGAGAACTGGATAAATTCATGGAGGTTAAGTCCATTAATGGCTATTAGCCAGGATAGATAAGGAATGGTGTCCCTAGCCTCTGCTTGTCAGAGGATGGTGATGGAGGGCAGGAGAGAGATCATTTGGCTATTCTTATGTTCTTAAAACATTGGTTCTGATTCTCATTTACACTAGGGCCCCTTTACATCACTTCAGCAGTGCAAAGAGGCCTTAAAAGCTAGTGTAAATGTAGTTTATGCCCAATTTAAGGTCAGTTTACGCTGTCAGAGAGGTGTAAGGCAGTCTTAATGTCAATAAGAATCAGACCCATTTTGTGCAGAATGATTCTGCGGAGAAGGGAGGACATGAAGATCCTTTTATACATTTTTTAAATGTAAAGTTTACATTTGGGTAAGAATAATTTCATCTAACCCTCCCCAGAAGCCTCGGGCCCACTCAGTGGTTAATGGTGTAAACACAGTGGATATGAGTAGATTATCTTCAGGATGAAGACAAACGTTTTTTGCACCCTACCCCAAAATGCTTAAAGTTGGCACATCAGGCAACATAATATAATATACGGTATGTAGTAGAGGAGGGGACCAGAAGAATCTGACAGATCACTGTTTGAGACTTAGGTGACATTTTTATAAATTTCAGAGCTGTTAGAGAAAAGCCAGATACCGTAAGGAGAAGAGTTATTTCCTCAGCAGATATTGCATGCCATCTTGTGCTGGTTGGTTTAAGAGGAAATCATAGTTTCTAATGGAAATAGTTAGAATCAAAGAAGTCTAGAGAAAATTGTGAAATAAATGACTGAATAAAAAAAAAATCCAAGTGAATACTAACCAGGCCCTTCATTTTCAAAATGTGAATAATCCCTACAAGCAAACTAAACCAAGTACACACAAACAACCTCAATAGACTCCCACCCCATAAAAAACAGACAGGCTCCTGCCCTCTCCCAGACTATGATCTTGAAGGAACACTGTCATGGCCAATACCTGACCAAAGTCAAAAGCAAATTTTCACTGATTTTAATTGAGGCCCAAAAATCAAGTTCTGAAGAAAAAAGGTAGGATGACCAGATAACAAGTGTGAAAAATCAGGATGGGATGGGGGATAATAGGTGCCTATGTAAGAAAAAGCTCCAAAAATCAGGACTGTCCCTATAAAATCAGGACATCTGGTCACCCTACAAAAAAGAGTGAGGGTTCAGTGGCTTTTCAACCTCCCTGTGAATAGAGACATCATCTCAAATCTGACTGACATCAATTAATTTCTTGTTTTACTATCATTATTATTCCCCTCCCCACTTTTTAATGCCTTATATCTCAAAAATGATTTGTGAGACTTATTTCAAGATGTCCAACCTGGAAAACAATAACAACAAAAATGCTCTGGGTGAGACAATAGATGAGAAATTTCATACAGAAATTACCTTTTTATTTTCACCCCTCTGACAGCAGTTAAAAACAGGCTTATAATAGAAACAGTCACACATCCTTATCTACAGAATCACTATCATGGCTCCGTAACACATCTCTAGACTCTGGCATATAATACAGTACTGCCCTCCACCCACCAGCCACGGATCTACCTGTAACTAGTCCATCCTACACCCTGAAAGTAGAGACCTCACAACACTGACAGACCTTTTAACCATTGTGAAAGTAACATTTCAAAATAGAGGGTGTGACCATGATGAAACATCAGTTTCAGTGCGTTCAGCCTGCAGTGAGTTTACTCAGTAGGACAGACTGATATTCCTTTTGACAACAGCAATCTCTAGTGTGCATGTGAAGGATTGGTGGGGAAACTGAAACAGAGATAAGGTTTAATGTAGAAACTTGAACTTAGAATATCCTTTATTTTCTTGTTTAAAACTGTAACCATCTTGCTAATTTTCTTTTCTTCAGACCTTTGTCTTGAACAAAGGTTGCTGTGTGGAAATTTTAGCATGCTGAGGGAAGTTACTGACAACGAGTGGCTAGTGCCACCCATCTATATATAGCACATCACCTTTCTCTCTATTCAAAAGTAAAACCCACCAGCTGCTGTTTTTCTCCCTGCTGAGTTGCAGACTGTATAATAAAGAATAGTTGTAAGACATACAATAAAATGAAAAGGAGTGAAATACCCATGGAAGTTCCAAGGTTGCATAGAATTTTATATTACATATCGGTATTAATCTCTGTATAGTAAAACTGTCTCATGGATTTTCAAGGGGAAAAAATCTATATTTCAGATGCCATAATCTGTGAGATCTGCCCATAAGAAAACGGAGTTCTTTTTTCAAATATCCATGAGCAGAAGAGATATTCCATCTTGGGGAGGGAGTGGAGCCCACCAACAAGGTGGAGCTCTGGCAGGGATTTGTACCTAAAGTGCTTTCTGGCAGGAAAGTGCTTTTTGCACATGAAGATTGATTCGGGGCCCTGAGTGTCCTATATGCCAGCCAGATGTGTAGTAATAAACACTGTTTCTGAGAAGAAATTAGTCAATTGTGTAAGGCTCTGATCTTACACCACTGAAGTCAATACAAGTTTTGCCATTGAATTCAGTGTGAATAGAATCAAGGCCAAAATACAAGCAGTGACTGAGTAGGGTGACCATATTTTCCAAAGAGAAAATGGGACACCCCCAGCGGCTCACCCAAGGGTCCCCTACCCCCTGCTGTTGCCCGTCACTGGAACACTGCACCCTCTCTTTCCCACGTGAGGCTGTTTCCTGGTCACTGGAAACTTGCAAGGGCCCCTGTGCTGGAATGCTGCTGTCCTCCTTCCTCCCTTCCCCCTGCCCTGCCTCAAGTGAACACTAAAAAATAGTTCATTCTGCCCAGCTAAAAAAAATCAGTTTCCCTGTTTCCTCAAATGATGACAAACAGAATGATTTACTGTCACTTAGAGACTCCAACTAATTGGAGGTATATAAACAATTATTTTTAACAGGGTTACTTTATTTTTCATTCTCTGTTTATTGCAAAACCTTCTTAGAAACTTGAGAATATAATTTCTTTCACAGCTATGTCAATTATGTCTTCTTTCATTTGGCAAACAGTAACCTTTCTCTCTTTCTTATGGAGCAAGTATTAGCATGTGGTTAAGAGACTGGACTGGAGATATATGGGTTTGATTTCTGGTCCAGCCATAGACTTCTTCTGTGACCACTGGCAAATAACTTAATTTCTGTGCCTCAGTTCCCCACTTGTAAAACAGAAAAATGTAATACTTTCCTTGCTCACGATATTGTGAGGATACACCCATAAATACTTGCAGGATTCTCAGATACTATAACTGGAGCAATATAAATATCTAGATAGAAAGTAACAGCAGGTGACCAAATGAACTGGCTGGCAATTTCCTTCTTCTCATTAGCATTGGTGATGATATCAACAGATTTTTGAAAACTGTGTTTGTTAATGGTGCTCGTGAATCATTAAATGGCACTCTACCCTCTGAGTAAGTTTCAGACCAATACCCACATAGTGTTAGAAGCACACTATTCTGCTAGAGAGGTTGTCTTGGATAAGAGGTAAAACTGAAGTCCTGACAACCTATGGTCATTCACAATTTCATGACATTTTTCATGAGCATAATATTAGCCCTAAGGTTCTATCCTGGCCCAGCTGAAGTCAATGACAAAATTCTCATTGATTTCAGTAGGGCCAGTGGTAAGACCTCTACACAGGCAATTACACACTCTCTCTCTAAACTCCTAGAGCAGTTTCTATGGGGTATAGCCCTTTTCAACACTTCTTGACCCAAACTCTTTGTGCAGTGCACTGATAAACAGCTGCCATGTTTCATCCCTGACATTCTTAAGGATGAAAGGCATTATGTAAATATGGTGTTGTCATTATTAACTAACTCATGTTGCATCATGTAGCCAGTTTTCTATCTGTATAACAGTTACAAATATTGGACAGTCAATAGGAAAGTTAGCTGAAAAATAATATCTTGTGTTGGATTTAATTCCCTGCTCCTGACACTATGATTCCAAAGGACATTTTCTGCAAGGTCTTGCCATTTTAAAATAAGCTAAAATTCAGGCCTTAACTAGCTGACAGTCAATTTAATTAGAAAAATGTAGGATGTAGTGACTTAGGGCCAAATATACATATTGCAAAAACTGTAATATAAAAGGACATATCCAAGCAGTTTATTGTGCTAAGAGAAATAAAGAAGAGACCAAATGAGGGTATAGAAAAAGATTTATCATTGTACACTCTGTAGACAGAGACAGTAGTGACATAGACTGCAAGAGTGGAGTAGCCAAGCTGGATATATATTGTGTGAGCAAAAATGACACATCAGCATTCTGGGTGACATGAGTGACGGGAAAAATGCTCAAAACGTAATTAGACACAGGGTCCACAAGGTCATTATCTCATGTTCAAAATATGAAAAAGCATTTAAAAATACCAAACTGAGGCCTCGTATGGGAGAAAAGATAGTGACAATTGGAGTAATGCAGAGTGTAACAATAAGCAATGTTTATTAGATTTATTTGTTGTTAACTGATTCTTCGGGGTCATGCATGGTTACATAAGGTTCCACTGGACTGGAAAGCTATAAAGATGCTGCCGTCACTTTCAGCAGACCCCACTAAAATAGATGAACAGAAGCTGGAAGGGATACTAAGTCAGGTATTGTGAGTATTCACAGAGGTCACAGGAATTCTGAACACATATGAAAGCTAAAATAATCCTTGCTGAGAAAGCACAGCCCAAGTTTCACAAAATTGTATCTGTTCTTTACAGTATTCGCTCAAAAGTAGACTCTGAATTGGAACGTCTGGAGATTTCAAAAGTGGCTTGAAGCGAATGGGGCACGCCAGTTGTTCCAACTGAAAAAAACCTGTGGTGCAATGAGGGAGTGTGGAGATTTGAAGGTCACCATAAACTCTGTACTGAAAGTGGAAAAATACCCCCTGTCATGAAATGAAGACATTTTTGCTACACTGGAGGGAGAACAATGATTCAGCACAATTGATTTATCACAGGCCTACCTACAGATAGAAGCTGAGGAATAGTCTCAGGCATAACTCACAATCAACACATAAAAGGGTCTGTACTAGTACAACAGACCAGTGATTGGTATTGCTTCAGCTCCTGCTATTTGGCAATGGGCAATGGACCAAGTTTTGAGAACACAGTGTTATTTGGATGACATTACTGTGACCGGTGGAAGTAAAGAACATCTTAAACCCTGAAAAGGATATTAAAATGTCTAGAAAAATATGGGTTTCAAGCCATTCTCATATAATGTAATTTCTTCAAGGACTTGATAGCTTATTGTTGGCACCTTATTGATGCATAAGGTCTACATAAATTTAGAAGATTAAAGCAGTCCTGGAAACTTCACTGCCAAAGGATGTGTCACAACTTAGATCATTTTTAGGATTTACTATATACTCCTATAGCCGATTTGTACCAAACCTAGCAACTTTTATTGCTCTGCAGAACTGTTTGCTACAGACTGATCAAAAGTGGGTACGGTCATGCGAGTGTCAGAAAAAAAATACTTTCCTGGAAGCAAAACAATCAGACAGTGTTCTTACACACTTTAACCCATCCTAGACTATTAAGTTAGCATGTGATGCTTCCTCACATCCAAATGGAATGGTTATATTGCCAGATGGCAGCGAGAGACAGCTGCAGAGGCACAGACAGCTGCAGTGGCACAGGAGCCAGCTAACAGGGCTGTAAACAGGGGAGTTTGAGTGGGAGTTTGGGTGGAGTTGTAAGGGGAGTTTGATCTTTGCGGGGTTTGTTTTTTCTGGGGTGTGTTTGTGTTTCCCGGACTAACAGGATTTAGGTGGGAAGAATACAACAGATACAGAGACAGCAGTGATAATGATCCAAGCAGTGGAAGACACAATGAAGATGACTGGACGTGGAAGCCGCGGTATGTATATGATACTGGAGGGAGTGCCTGGAAACAGTTTCGTCTGCGTGAAGTGCTGCCTGATAGAGCTGATGGAAGAGAAGATCCAAGAACTGGAGATGCAGGTGGAAAGTGTGGTTGAATTTAGAAGGGGGTTCGAGCAGATTATGGAGCAAAGATACGAGGCAGCTGATGTGAAAAGCTCAGACTTACAGATGGAAGCAGGACTGAAGGACTCTGAGGGGAGATTGCTGGGTGAAGAGAATGGCCAGTGGAAGCATGTGACTAAGAGAACCAGGCAGAGGAAAAGATGGGCTAGTGAAGGAGAAATAGAACTCCGGAACAGGTTTGCGGAGTTGGAAAATGAAGAGGGGATACAGCAGGTGGCCCCTGAAGATGGAAGGGCAAGAAAGAAGAGAAGAGCAGCTAGTCCTATAGGAAAAGGAAAAGAGTCAATGGAGACAACACCAAATATGCGCCCCAGGAGGACTCAGGATGGGTTAAAGAGAATTACAAGGGCAAATAGGAATGGAAAGGACTTGCAGCCTGAGGGAACAATGGATAGACCGGAGAATTGTGCTGTCACCAGGAAAAGGTAGGTCTATGTGATTGGGGATTCCACACTGAGAAGATTAGACAGGCCTGTAACCAAAGCTGATCCAGAGAATAGAAGGGTATGCTGTCTACCAGGTGCTAAGATACAGGATGTGGACCTGAGGTTGAAAAGGATCCTAAAGGGAGTGGGAAAGAATCCACTGATAGTCCTTCATGTGGGAACAAATGATACCAACAGATTCTCAGTGGAACGTATTAAGGGAGACTATGCCAGGCTGGGGAAGACACTTAAGGAAATCCAGGCTCAGGTGATTTTCAGTGGGATTCTGCCTGTTCCTAGAGGAGGGCAACAAAGGTATCACAAGACTATGATGATCAACAGATGGCTCAGGCAGTGGTGCTGTAAGGAGGGCTTTGGGATGTATGGCCACTGGGAGGCATTTATGGACAGAGGATTGTTCTCTTGGGATGGACTTTACCTAAGTAGGGAAGGAAATAGGATGGAGGCTGGTACAACTAATTAAGAGAGCTTTAAACTAGAAATTTGGGCAAGATGGTTGGGAGATGTCCATATAATCTCCATGCTGGATTTTAATATACAGAGGGAAGAAAAAGAAGCAAGAAAGGATATAGCCATGGGTAGGGAAAAGGACATACGGAGGAAGGGCGGTGTGGATACCAGCCTAATAGGTCATACTGGTGGTAGAATGTCCATGCCTAATCGGGCAAAGAATGTGATTGAGGGCAAACAGCAAAAATTAAAATGTTTGTACACCGGTGCAAGGAGCCTAGGAAACAAATGGAAGAACTAGGACTACTGGTGTAGGAAGTGAAACCATATATTATAGGGATAACAGAAACATGGTGGAATAGTAGTCATGACTGGAGTACAGGTATTGAAGGCTATGAGCTGTTTAGGAAAGACAGAAATAAAGGTAAAGATGGTGGAGTAGCATTATATATAAATGATGAGGTAGACTGTAAAGAAATAAGAAGTAATGGAATGGGTAAGACAGAGTCCATCTGGGCAAAAATCACATTGGTGAAGAAAACTACTAAAGCCTCCCCTGGGATAGTGCTTGGGGTGTGTTATAGACCACCGGGATCTAATCTGGATATGGACAGAGACCTCTTTAATGTTTTTAATAAAGTAAATACTAATGGGAACTGTATGATCATGGGAGACTTTAACTTCCCAGATATAAACTGGAGGATAAGTGCTAGTAATAATAATAGAGCTCAGATTTTCCTAAAGCAACAAAGAATCCTATGCACCTTAAAGACTAACAAAAGTCTGTATATTGAAACATAAGCTTTCATGGGCTAATACTCACTTCATTGGATGCACGAAAGCTTATGCTTCAATACTTTTGTTAGTCTTTAAGGTGCCACAGGACTCTTTGTCGCTTCTGCAGATCCAGACTAACATGGCTACCTCTCTGATTCCTCAGATTTTCCTAGATGCAATAGCTGATGGATTCTTTCATCAAGTAGTTACCGAGCTAACAAGAGGGGATGCCATTTTAGATTTGGTTTTGGTGAGAATCTCATAGAAGAAATGGTTGTAGGGGAGAAACTTGAGTCTAATGATCATGAACTAATTTAGTTCAAATTGAATGGAAGGGTAAAAAAAATAGATCTGCAACGAGGGTTTTTGAAAGGGCTAACTTAAAAAAATTAAGGACATTAGTTAGAGAAGTGAATTGGGCTGAAGAACTTATGGATCTAAATGTAGAGGAGGCCTGGGATTGCTTTAAATCAAAGTTGCAGAAGCTATCAGAAGCCTGCATCCCAAGAAAGAGGAAAAAATCATAGGCAGGAGTTGTAGACCAAGCTGGATGAGCAAGCATCTCAGAGAGTTGATTAAGAAAAAGCAGAAAGCATACAGGAAGTGGAAGATGAGAGGGATTACCAAGGAAAGCTACGTTACTGAGGTCAGAACATGTAAGGATAAAGTGAGAAAGGCTAAAAGTCAAGTAGAATTGGACCTTGCAAAGGGAATTAAAACCAATAGTGAAAGGTTCTATAGTCATATAAACAAGAAGAAAACAAAGAAAGAAGAAGTTGGTCTGCTAAAAACTGAGGATGGAGTGCAAGTTAAAGATAATTTAGGTATGGCCCAATATCAAAATAAATACTTTGCCTCTGTCTTTTATGAGGCTAATGAGGATATTAGGGAGAAAGGTAGCATGGCAAATGGGAATGAGAATATGGTGGTAGATATTACCATATCCGAGGTAGAAGCCAAACTCAAACAGCTAAATGGGACTAAATCAGGGGGCCCAGATAATCTTCGTCCAAAAATATTTAAAGGAATTGCAACATGAAATTGCAAGCCCATTAGCAAGAATTTTTAATGAATCTGTAAACTCAGGGGTTGTACCATATGACCGGAGAATTGCTAATATAGTTCCTATCTTTAAAAAGGGGGAAAAAAGTGATCCAGGTAACTACAGGCCTGTTAGTTTGACACCTGTAGTATGCAAGGTCTTGGAAAAAAATTTGAAGGAGAAAGTAATTAAGGACATTGAGGTCAATGGCAAATGGGACAAAATACAACATGATTTTACAAAAGTAGATCGTGCCAAACCAACCTGATCTCCTTCTTTGAGAAAGTAACATATTTTTAAGATAAATGAAACACAGTGGATCTAATTTACCTTGACTTCAGTAAGGTGATTGATATGGTGCCACATGACGAATTATTAGTTAAATTGGAAAAGATGGGGATCAATTTGAAAATTGAAAGGTAGATAAGGAACTGGTTAAAGGGAAGACAACAGCGAGTCATACTGAAAGGCGAGCTGTCAGGCTGGAGGGAGGTTACCAGTGGAGTTCCTCAAGGATCGGTTTGGGGACCAATTTTATTTAATCTTTTTATTACTGACCTAGTCACAAAAAGTGGGAATGTGTTAATAGAGTTTGCAGATGACACAAAGCTGGAAGGTGTTGCCAATTCAGAGAAGGACTGGGATATTATACAGGAAGACCTGGATGATCTTGTAAACTGGAATAATAGGAATAGGATGAAATTTAATAGTGAGAAATGTAAGGTCATGCATTTAGGGATTAATAACAAGAATTTTAGTTATAAATTGGGGACGCATCAATTGGAAGTAAGAGAGGAGGAGAAGGACCTTAGAGTATTGGTTGATCACAGGATGACTATGAGCCTCCAATGTGATATGGCCATGAAGAAAGCTAATGCGGTCTTGGGTTGCATTAGGTGAGGTATTTCTACAAGATATAAGGAGGTGTTAGTACTATTATATAAGGCACTGGTGAGACCTCATCTGGAATACTGTGTGCAGTTCTGGTCGCCCATGTTTAAGAAGGATGAATTCAAACTAGAACAGGCACAGAGAAGGGCTGCTAGGATGATCCGAGGAATGGAAAACCTGTCTTATGAAAGAAGTGACAGAGTCCTGTGGCACCTTAAAGACTAACTAAAGTATTAGAGCATACTTTAGTTAGTCTTTAAGGTGCCACAGGACTCTTTGTCACTTCTGCAATTCCAGACTAACATGGCTACTCCTCTGATTCTTGTCTTATGAAAGGAGACTCAAGGAGCTTGGCTTGAATAGCCTATCCAAAAGAAGGCTGAGGGGAGAGATGATTACTCTCTATAAATATGTCAGAGGGATAAATACCATGGAGGGGGAGGAATTATTAAGCTCAGTATCAATGAGGCCACAAGAACAAATGGATATAAACTGGCCAACAGGAAGTTTAGACTCAAAATTAGACGAAAGTTTCTAACCATCAGAGGAGTGAAATTCTGGAACAGCCTTCCAAGCAGTGGGGGCAAAAGACCTATCTGGCTTCAAGACTGGGCTTGATAAGTTTATGGAGGAGATGGTGTGCTGGGATAACATAATTTTGGCAATTGATCTTTGACTATTGTAATAGATGGGCCTGATGGCATATGATGGGAAGTTGGATGGCATGGGATCTAAGTTACTACAAAGAATTCTTTCCTGGGTGTCTCGCTGGTGAGTCTTGCCCACGTGCTCAGGGTTCAGCTGATTGCCATATTTGGGGTTGGGAAGGAATTTTCCTCCAGGGCAGATTGGCAGAGGCCCTGGACATTTTACGCCTTCCTCTGCAGCAAGGAACATGGGTCACTTGATGGAGGATTCTCTGCACCGTGAAGTCCTTAAACTATGATTTGAGGACTTCAATAGCTCAGATATAGGTGAAAGGTATATTGCAGGAATGTGTGAGTAAAATTCTGTGGCCTGTGTTGTGCAGGAGGTCAGACTAGATGATCATAATGGTCCCTTCTGACCTTAAAGTCTGTGAGTCTACGAGACCCATAGCATTTGCCTCCAGATTTCTCAAAGCAGCAGAACATAACTATGCACAAATAGACAAGGAGACTTTAGGTCTGGTGAGGATGTGAAGAAATTCAACCAGTAAGTGTTTGGGAGGAAATTCATCCTTGTCACAGACCAATAATCTTTCATCCAAGAAAGGGAATTTCTGTGACAACTGCAGCAGGTATGTAGTGCTACACTCTCTTCGTAGCTAGTTAGTCTACTCTCGACATTGAATTCGAAAGAACAGAAACACGTGCTAATGCAGATGGACTGTCCCGAATGCCCATGCTGTCCCTGTAATAGGGATAGAATCTATCAAATTTGTTTCAGACTGAATGTTCCCCGGTGACCTGTAGTTTGAGCAAGAAACCAAGAGGCATCCTGTACTAGCTCAGGTTTATGAAGCCCACTCTGAAGAGCTAGAAATATAATGACAGCCCTTATCTTGCAACTTTTTATGCATGCAAAAATGAGCTTACCATTCATCAAGAATGTGCTGTGGGTAATTTGTGTTATTATACCTAGTAAATTGTACCATGTAGGTCACCAAAGGGTCAAAAAATGAAGGCACTTGCCAGAAGTTTTGTATGGTGGCCAGGCATTGACCAACAAACAGAGCAATTTGCTAAGGAATATTCGGAATTCCAACAGGTACTGCACATCTCTAAACCAGAGCCATTGCACCCTTGGGAATAGTCATCAGCTCCCTCATAACATCTGCATATTGATTTTGCCAAACCATTTTTGACGGTTATGTATCTAGTGGTGGTGGATGGCCAAAATTATTTTTGTTTGTTTGTTTTTTGCATGAAAACCGTCAGAGCTGCATAGACAATAGAAAACCTTTGAAGTTTGTTTGCGAAAATTGGAGTGCCAAAACAAGATGTAAAGAACGGTCCTCAGTTTATTCAGAAAAGTTTTGCTGGTTCATGAAGAAAAATGGTATTAGATGTATCACCTTGGCACTGTATCACCCAACCACATATGGCATGGTTAAAAGATTTGTAAAAACTTTTAAACAAGCCTTGCAATCCAGGACAGATGAGAGGAGATCATTACAGCAGAAGCTTGCACACTCTTGCTAGAATATCAAAATGTCGTACATGCCATGACAAATCAAACATCTGCAATGCTGTTTATGGCCAAAATCTCAGGTCATACCTGGACTTATCAAAGCTAGATCTACATTTATAAGTCAGAAATTATCAAATTAGTCAAGCTGCACCTCGTGAGCTACAAGGGGATCAAACAGTGCTGGTACATGATTATTATGTTGGTACATGGCTTCCAGCAAAAGTTGACATACTAATGGTTCCTTTGTTCTGTACAGATCATCCCTGTCAAGTCTTTGTCTAACCTACTCTTAAAAATCTCCAATGATGGAGATTCCACAATCTTAGATAATACTTAGTCCTGCCATGAATGCAAGGGACTGGACTAGATGACTTCTCAAGTCCATGATTCTATCAGTGCCCCAGCTTGAAACAACCAACAACAACAATATACCAAAAAGCAACTGTGGCGAACAACCAGGATCATCTAAGGGAACATCTAAGGGTATGTCTACACTACCTGCCGGATCAGCGAGTAGCAATCAATCTATCGGGGGTCAATTTATCGCGTCTAGTCTAAGATGCACAGTTGCTTCAACTAAAGATACCTATGGATAATGGGAGCAGGTCAATTGTTCAGAGATTTTAGGTGGTCGGTATAACAACATGATATAGGAACTGTATATAGAGGGACAGAAGTCCTATTTGTTTAACTCTATAAGAGAGAGCAAGGGAAGCTGCCTACCAGACATACAGTTAGATACTTATTAGTGGGTGCTTTCAGTATGCAATGCACATAAGCTATATTGTATTTCAGTTATTACAATAATGACTCCTAACAGGTTTTTATGAACAGTAAATGGACATCATTACGGATACAAAAGATGTCCCAGCACTCAACAACTAAGTATTTTTGTGGCATAGTTTTACAGTCACCTCTGGGGTAACAGAGCACTGATGTTGCTCTTCTCTTAAGCGTTGCATGTGTCTGGTGCCTATCCATCTAATCACCATAGTATCTGAGCACTTAAACTAATCCATCTTTACTTGTTTGCATTTAAATCAGATGTGGTCTTAATTTCCAGCACTGCTCACATTCTGTTCAATTCTCTGCTAACTCTTAATGTCCTCCTGCTTTTATAAATTCCATTTGGAGGGTGTGAGGGGAAACAAAGGAAAATAGTTTGGTTTCCATTTCTCCCAGCTTCAGTATTTTCATAATATGTGCAATAGAGTGTGAGCACTATATCCTGGGATATGAACTTTGAAATGTATGGCTCTAAACTCACCACAGAGACAGCCAAACCTGAATGGTTCCCTTTGAGGGATTTCTTATCATAAGATGAGCTTACAGGAGAGGGATATCTCGCAAGGGGTCAGGGAGAGACTAAAGCGGGCCAAGCTGAAGACCTGCAGCTGCTGTGTGCCTGCACCTTCCATGAGAGTCAAAGGGAGCTGCAAGTGCTTGGACCTCTCAGGATCAACCTTGAGTGTCCAGGTGGAGTAAGCTTAAGTGGTCCAGAAACTATATGCATTGGGTAATTGGATTTTGTCTCCATTGTCCAGATAATCAACATTCAGTGGAGCTCGGTACATAATAAACCAAAAGTATAGGGAAATGGATCCTTAAGATAGCAGCCAAGTTCATTCAGGGAGTCTCGGGGAGCCATATAAGATCTAAATCTAGCCCTGAATCTTTTCTGTTTTTGTTTTGATGATATCACTGTCCTTTCAAAAGTACTTATTATTTTAAAATCAATATGGAGGAAAAATAAACTTTATGGAGGTTTAACATTTTAATTTATTGAAAATAATATGCTTGACAGAAGACCTAAAGCTGATGGAGTCATATGAACATAGAGGTTCATCTTTCCTTAGAGACAAGAACATTTATTATTATGAAAATAAAAATATTTTCCACAGTGTGAGTTCTCTGTCATCATCATCATCATTTTCCTTTGACTGCTTTGCACTATTATCATGGTGGCCTTCCCTGCTAACATCAGGACTGCCACTGTCAATCTCTCTACAAAAGATCCCTGCCACTTCTAGCCTTTGATGCAAGAACATGCATTTTTCGTAAACAAAAATGAGGATTGGCTCAGAATCAGAACTGAAATGAACCACTACTTAAAGCAATTAAGTTATCTCCTGAAAAGAGTGGGTCAACATCCCTACACCTTTTGGATATGCTTCAATATGCTACTTATAATTTGTTTTCCCTTTATGGCCTTTTTATAATATCTCTCAAGTTATTTTCTTGCAACCTCATTGCATGGAGAGTTTGAAATGTACCATGATTTATTTTATTTTTTTGATAAATGATGCTGTGTAAGCACAAAACTAAGAAACTATCTTACCAGAAGTAGTAACTCATATCTAGAACGTACTGATCAGCTGTGGAGTTATTTCCTGAATGAACAGAAGTAACCTGCCTTCATTGATCTGAATAGTTGTACATGCTTTTACTGGGAAATACTCTCATGTAGAGGACCTATTAAATTTTTTTCCTGTCAACATGTACTCATAAATTGCATGTTTACTAAAATCATACTGTGATCCCTAACTACAAGAAGAATTTGTCTTACAATTTTTACAAGATCCAAAATATTTTGTGAAACAGAAGATCATATATACACAGGTCACAATATGTGAGTTCTATGAAGATCTTCCTAAGCATTAAAAAACATCTATTGTAGTCAAGCATGTCCATTTCAGCAGCTGTATTCTTTGTATTACTGGGTCGATTAGTGGGAAAGCCAAGTATAGTACTAACTGGATATGGAAAAGTTCAACTTGTTTATCTAGAAGAAAATACTATGACTTACATTTTTCACACTGAATTAAACTGATAAGCTTTGAAACAGGAAATCCTCTCATGCTAGGAATATGGCAGGAAAATTTTTCTTAAGATTTAACCTTCCTCTTTACATATACATAAAGGAATACCTACTCAAAACTTTGTATGTCTGTTGTGTCCTTAGAAACCAGAATTCATGCATGCAATGTATTTTCAAATTACCAAACAAGATATGTTCAAAAAGTGCAGATCTCTACACATCTGGACTACTTCATGTAGTATGGGATAGACAGTGTCACAAACATATAATACATTCATATAAGTGCAGCTGAAGAAATGGTTTTTTTACCCACGAGAGCTTATTCCCAAATAAATTTGTTAGTCTTTAAGGTGCCCCGGGGCTCCTCGTTGTTTTTGTGGATACAGACTAACACGGCTACCCCTCTGATATTAGTAATGTATTGCAGTTCTGAATCTTATGTTTGCTTAATAACTGATCTTTTCAGTCACTTACAAAAATTACTTCCATTCCCAAGCTTCAAGCTGATTCTATCTGGGTCAAAGGGGAACAGTTTCCCCCCCCCCCCCCACAATATTATAAACTAAACAAACAGCAAGGAATCAGATTGCTGGACTGACTGAACTTTTCCATTTAGTTTTGTGAAAAAAAAAATCTCTTTCCAGATAGTGGAATGCCCATCAGACTTTCCCACTATCACAAGGGTGGAAAGGGTTTCCTAAACACATATGAACACTTTTTTATTGGAAGATATAAAACTTGCTGTCCTTCATGATAAATTTAAAACTGCTTCTGGTGATGTCTCTGTCGTGTTCTCTGTTTGGAGGAGATGATAAATGCTCAATCTTCCCTCTTGGACTACTTTGTCTTACCCACAAAGTGAAGACAATGACACTCTAAAAGGAAAAGAGACTTCTTTGAGAGCCCTTATTAATATATAGAAGACTATTTTCCATTTGTCAAATTTGTAAATGCTTTGAACTACTCTGGCTTGCTGTAATTCTATTGGCAGCAAAAGATTCAGAATCAGATGTGTAGTATCCAATTCCTTTATCTGTGCTATGTAAACCAGAGGGGGAAAAGCCCACATGAGCAGTGCAGAGGTAGTTCTGTCTGCTTTAAAACGGTTATTGTTGCTAGGGAAACAACTACCTTGGTAATCCTTGTGTGTAGTGTGTCTATCTCACTTTCCATTATCTTTGGCTCTTAGAGAGACAACATCATTGCACGGGATATGGACAGACAAAAGGGTGAAATTAGTACACTTGGCATTCAAATATAAAGGCTTTTTAAAATGCCATAACAAGAAGCACATATAATAATTTAATTTGGTGTATTTTTATTTCTGAGAGCAGATGAGAGAGGATTTATGGTTCTCCCTAGGCTGCACCTAGAGGGGCAACAGAATTGTCAGAAATCAGTTCTCCAGTAACAAAAATCTGCATTTGTATGGCATCCTTCCAATCATGTCTCAGATCATTATACAATAATCTACAATTGGAAATTGGCCTCTAGCAGAATTCTGGATCCAAAACCTGTAAATCCAGGGAAGTTTGTGTCCAGACCTGATCTTTGAAACAAGGCTTTGTTTCTATAATGATCTGAACCAGAACCCCAGATCCGTACACTGCACATTTGGGAAATCTGTACCTGAACTTTGTGGCTCAGGCTCATTTACAGCTATGATATCAGTCTGTCTTATATCATGTATAAGGTTTCAACACTATGATACTTCATTTGTCTATGACATTATACCTAAAACTGGCATCTGAAGCATTCCAAAATCTAAACTGGAGGTGTCAAACATATAACCTACAGACTGGAAGTGACGTACTAGAAGAATTTATTTGCCTGCAGGACATATTCAGATTCTCCATAAGCTAAACTTTCATTAAAAAGTATGTTTCAAGATCTCATGAAAGAAATCCTTCTCAAAAAGAACTGAGAGGAAATTGATGCAGTGATTTCTTCCTGAACCTGAAGACAACTTCAATCAATTACAGAGGTGAGAACTCCTCTGACCCTTATTGGCATGTCAGTTCTAAAACCCAGTAATAACACTTTAGTGTCAACATTGACTAATCAATTATGAATCATTTTAGTGGACAGCATAGGCCAGAGGGTAGGAGAGACACCTCCCAATTCCAATTGTTTTGTTCCCAGAGTCAGGATAACCCCCAAGTCACCTACCCAGAGATTGGATTTGGGAGTTGCTGCAAGGAAAGAAGTGCAAACAGATAGCAAGGAAGAGTCACAGGCAAGACTGGGAAGGTGGAGAAGGAAGAGAAAGAAGGGATAGGAGTAGCTGTGGTTCAAGGTGCGCATATTTCCTCAATGGGTGATGCTGAACTTGTCAAGGAAGTACTGCAAAAAATAACAAATAATAATAAGTAAATATTCAGTTACTGCTACATAAAGACTAAATTTCCCCTTGAGCCGTATGCAAATCTCCTAGTGACATCCATGAGAGTTCTGCTGTGGATCAAGAGGAGTATGTGGTCTTAAAGCCTTGCGAGATGTATATACAGATGGTATGCAAGGAGTTAAGTGTACCTAACAAGGCAGAGTCGACAAACAGTTTTTCTGCCAGATTATGCATATCTATTCACCTATCTCTATGTCCGATGTAAATTAAGCTAAATACAATAGGAGCTAGATTTGCATTCCAAATCAGTATGAGAATATAATATCAACTTGGAGCGAGTATACCAGGAAGGGAACCATGGGGGGTTATCCTGACTCTGGGAACAAAACAATTCATTTTGGGAAATATGCAGAGAAGCAAAAAGCCATTTTTGTATCCATTTATTGAGGGCTGTTCTAAACTGGAAACTTACGTTGGCATAGCTATGTCGCTCAGGGATATGAAAAATCCTCAGCTGTGCTGCTGTAGCATTTCAAGTGCAGACAAGCCTTTAGGAAACTTGTTGGAGGGCATCATGAAAACTTTGGTCCTGGTTTTGACTGAAAACCAGCAGCTCTGTCAAAGATTGAATCTTTGGGAGAAAATCTGTTATTAATTCAGAATGGTAATCATTAACAAGTAGAAACTTAAGATTGCCTTTTATATGTTACCATTTATGTTTCCATCTATTATCTTTTCTCACTATCTCTTAAATATTAGTCTCTGATAATAAACTTATGATTGATTTATTATAAATATATTTCAGTGCTATAATGTGATAAAGAATCTAATCCTGAGTTGTATTTGCCAAGCTGTGTGTATACTGTTCCTTTGGGAATAGCGAACCTGGTAATTACTGTGACAAAGACTGGACGCTACAGGGGGAAACTTCAGAGGAGCTTAGGGACTAGGTATACCAAATATTAACCCTGAAAGGCTCAGTAACGGTTGTGAAAGTCCTAAGTAGATTGTTTGGATGGCTAACTGTAATAATCTGCAAGGCAAACACATGGTACAGTGAGGGTTCTGGACCACTGATGCTGCCATGTCACCATAAGATGCTTAGGCTAGGCTCCCACCAGAGGAACTGTGAACCTGGGCTCTGCAGGAAGTACTGCCCATTAGGACTTGAGTTGCAGCTCCTTGCAGCTCACTTAGTGACTGGCACTGGTACTTAAGCCAGGAAGCCATAACAGGGAGTTGTTTGAGCAACAATACAGGCTACCTGCCTGGCTTGCTTCAGACCCCCTTGCTTCAGATCCCAGACTGTGACTTCTGACCCTGTCTGCCTCCTATTACTTGACTCTTGGTTTGCCCTCTGGCTTGTCTCAGACTTTGACCCACTGGTACCTGACTCAGCCTGACTCCCAACTCCTGCTCTGACCACCAGATCTGAGCACCCTTGACCCAGTCATGACAGTTTTCTCAGACCATCTTTCATGTGCCCCCCTACCCCAAAAATCCATCCAATCCCTCCATAAATGATGGAGGGGTCAGGCTGCCTTTAAACCAGGCCCTGCAGGATCAAGTAACCTGCTTGCAAGTGGAGAACCTTGCATTACAGACTCATGCTATGTAACGTGTGCTGGAAGCACAGAACTTACTTGAGCAAGTAGCCCAGTTGCAGACTAAGGCTGCCCAGCTCACTGCTGAAGCACAGAGCCTATGTGAGCAATTCACGTTTATAGGGAGAAGTTGCAACACTATGTGCCTGAATGGACCATGTATCACTGGAACCACGCTGCAGTGTCACTGCTTAAATGATTTGACTGGGATCATCGAAAATTCTATGGTTTCCTGAGCTAACACAGGCTGCTCTTCCTGCTCCACTACCACACATACCCCACAGAACAGACTAAATTGGGGCTAGTTGTCGGCCTGCTCTCCACCAAAGCGCTTGATTGGGCCTCCCTCCTGTTGGAGCAGAATGTCCTAGTACTTTCTGGATAGGATGCCTTCCTACAAGCCTTCATGACCATCTTCAATGACCCGCACTGCATCTGGTCTGCAGAGGTTCCCCTCCAGAAGTTTCGCAAGGGATAAGGGCTGGCCAACTCCTACACTGTCCACTTCCAACAGCTTGTAGTTGAAGTTGAGTGGAATGAGGCAGCCCAATTTTACCTCATCATTAAGCCCCCTAGGGGAATTGGGAAAAGATGAGTTAGCCTGCGTCAAAAACCTTAGATACCTTCATTGACCTCGCCCTGTGCTTTGACTCTCAGCTGCGTGGTACTCTCACAGCGACAGGCTCTCACAGGCCCCAGTCAGTTCTGCATCCTTGTGCATCCTACTCCCAGATTACCAGAAGATTACCCCCCACTGAGATAAACTAGAAAATATTAGATAAGCAGCTGCTTACTTTAAAAACTGCATTTGAAGAATGGTGTCACCACCTTGAGGGGGCTCTACACCCAGTACAGGTCTTCACTAATCATAAGAATCTTGAATACTTCTGCAAGGCCTGAGCATTGAATTAGAAGCAGCTAAGCTAGTCCTTGTTCTTTTCTTGGTTCGAGTCTACGATTATCTACCACCTGAGAAGGTGAAATGAGAAAGCCTATGCCCTATCTTGGAAGGGGAAATACTATTGGGGAAGTGAAAAACTGACTTCCGAGCCCCCCTGCCTCAAGTCTGGTGTCTTTGCCAATGCCACAATTAAGCAAGACCTGCTCTCTCTCATCCAGTCTGTCTCAAAGGAAGATCTATTTGCTCAAGGGAACCAGCCCCTGCCACTGTGCGGAATGGGATAAGGTACTTTGATGAAAACATATATGTGCCTCAGGGCACTCCCAAGTGGAAGTGCTACGGCTGTGCCATGATACTCCATTGGCAGGTCACGTTGACTGCTGTGAGACCTCCCACATAGTTGCCATTTTCTCAGGTGGCTCCACATGTGGGCTGAGGTCCAAGCATGCATGGACTCCTGTAAGTGCTGTGCACATATCAAGATGCCCTGAACCAAACCACTTGGCACCTTAGCACCCCTGGAGACTCCAGCTAGGCCTGGGTTCTCCATCAGCCTAGAGTTTATCATGGAGCTCCCATCTTCTGATGGCCACACAGTAGTCTTGATGGTTGTGGACTGCCTGACCAAAATGCCCCCCTTCATCCCCTGCACCCGAGACTACCATCCAACTCCTACTGCACAACCTGGCTTGGCTCCATGGACTTCCAGACCACATAGTTTTTGACCAAGGCCCACAATTCACCTCTTGTTTCTGTGTGAAGTGTTCAAGCTATTGGACGTCTAGATTTCCACCTCCACTGCATACCATTCCCAAACAGATGGACAGACAGAATGGGTAAACCAACTACTGGACCAGTACTTGAGATGTTTCATAAATTATCATCAAGATTAGTGGTCCACATTCTTGCCATGTACAGACTTCTCCTGCAATAATGCTGAGCATGCCTCTATGGGTAGGAGACCTTTCTTTACTAATTGTAGGTTCTACTCCCATTTCCACCTGGTTTTACCAGCAGCCTCCCTGAACCCACTGGGTTCAACAGATGTATCTGATTCAAGAAGAACTCAACAACCACCTAGAAGGGGCAAAGAAGGTCTACAAGAGGCTTGCAGATCATCGATGACAAGAAGCTCCAGTATTTACAGTAGGCTAGAAGGCATAGCTCACTGCCAAACAACTCCAGAACAAGGGACCTTCCCTCATATTGGACCAGCAATTCTTGGGACCCTTTCTGATATGCCACCAGATTAACCCAGTCTCACATTCAAACTCCAGATTCCCCCATCTCTCAAAACACACAGAGTTTTCCAAGTTTCCTTTTTGAAGCCCTACATGGAGAGCCCCTTCCCTGACCACTGCCGCCACCAGTTGAAATCCAGGACCAAAAGGAATATGAAGTTCATGCCATTCTTGATTTCCAGCTGCCCGTACAAGTCCCAGTGGACTGGGAAGGTTATGGTGCTGAAAAGTGCACTTGGGAGCCTGCCTCCCATATCCATGGCCCTGACCTGCTTGAAGAATTCCACAAGGCTCACCCAGACAAGCCTAGATCAGCACCACCCCAAAGCAGAGCTTGAAGAGGAGATGATGTAGGAATCTGCAGGGCTAGAAGATGGGATACCAGAAGTTCTGGACCACTGATGCCGCCACATCACCACAAGAGACTTAGGCTAGGATGACTTTTGAAGCTGGGCTCAATGGAAAGTACCACCCTGAGTGGCAGCTCCTCGCAGCTCACTGATCGCTTGACACCTGCTCTTAACTCAGGAAGCCATGACAAGGAGTTAGACAGTGACTGCCCAATTGTCTTGCTTTAGACTCTACATACATGAGATCCCAGATTCTGGCTTATGACCCTGCCTGCCTTGTGATGCCTGATTCCTGCTTTGCCCTTTGGTCTGTCTTGGATTCTGACCCTCTGGTACCCGGCTTGGCCTGATTCCTGCTCTGACCACTAGGTCTCACTGCCCACGACCCGATCATGATACTAACAGACTGGAGGTGTCAGAGAGCTGACACTCAGTTTTGCACCAGCAAATTTCTCTCTCTCTCTCTTCCTCTCTCTCTCAATTCAAGAAAGTGTAAGAGTCAGTACTACTCAGAATAAACAAGGATGGCAGAATCTGGCTCTGTTTAGTCAATGTGAGGACAATTAATTTTCAAATATACTAAAATGGAATATGTGTCCCTACGTTATATACATTTAAGGTACTTTTTTTTTTAAGTGGAGCAGAGTTAGGGCTATACATGCAACTTTAAAGGTAGGTTAAATTTGGGACTCAACAATTTCACAGTTCTCAATAGCATTAAATATGATATCAAGGCAAGAAAAATTCACTTTAATGCGGGATGTTGTAATAGATGCTGTTGAAGGTATCAAGGCTTTCCTTCCTCAGGCTCCAGATGTTCTTTCATCAGCAACTTTCATCAGCTCTTCCCTCTCCCTTCACCTTCAGACTAAACTGTTATCTGTATAAGCTACATGACAAGAGAGAGAATCAGCATTCAGAGTTTGATCCCATATCACCAAAGTGACTGAGAATTATGCCACTGACTTCAGTGGGAATAGGATCAGGCCTTTAGATACCAAGATCATAGGCACCTTCGAAGTACCTAACACAGCTAAGATAGAAGCAATAGCATCTGCTTTGAGAAAAAATAAAAGAAATCTCTCCTGAGCTCACATACAGTTTTAAGAATACATGTATCATTAACTTTGCTGCATATGGTCCCATCTTTCTGCCCAGGACAGTGACAGGATGTGTGTGTGTGTGTGTGTGTGTGTGTGTGTGATATCTTGTCTCTTTTCACCATTGTGTAACAATTTGACAGAATAAATGTGAAATAATAGTAAACTATTATACAGCACTTTTCATCTGCAAAAGCTTACCAAACCTTATGAAGGAATCTAATTATCATTCTTCCCATTTTATAGATGGAAAAACTGAGGGGAAGTGAATTGAGCAAGGTCAAACAGCATTTCAGTGGCAGAGTCCAGATTTTCTGATTCTCAGTCCACTGGATCATACTTGTGGAACCATTATTTTGCCTTTCTCAAGGACAGCAGTAATAAATCATTGAGTAACTATTTAAATCTAAACAATCAAGATTCTTGTCATGTTGCATATTTGACAGTAATTTCAAAAGGGGACTGAATATTTAAGCTGAGAAATTGAAGCACTTTCTTTTATTCAATATATTCCATTCCAAGAAATGGAAACCACACGCCATCTTCCTTTATACCTACTTCTTTATCCTTTACAACATCTTGAGCAAAAACACTCTTATTGTTACACACACATTACTGGGGGGAAAATTCCTGTTGAGAAATATGTTGAGGACATAACCATGGCAACAACAGCACCATCAAGAGCATAGTTATTTGAGAATCTTACTGTAACAAAGACACAAAAGTGTATAGAGGTATTTTAAAGAATAGAAGGTTCTTGAAATCTAAGAGTGGGGAAACTTTATCAGCAGAAGTCAGAACCTCATCTGGCTCATATTGAAGGCAATGTGTGTTTTATTCTGAATCTGAATAATAGGAAATTCACTCTTCCCTGGTGCCTGTTAGGATGGCATACTAGTAGAATACCAGTTACAACAGTAAAGATTTTGATTTGAGCATAAGCACCGAGTTTCCAACGTGTCAGGGGTGCTTGACCTCCGGCTCTGTCCCAGGCCCCGCCCCCCACTCCACCCCTTCCTCCAAGGTCCCTCCCCGACCCTGCCTCTTCTCGCCCCTGCTGTACCCCTGCCCAGCCTCTTTCTGCCCTGTTCCGACCCTCCCTCCAGCATGCCGCGTCGCACTCCCACTCTTCCTCCAGCCTCCGTAGCCTCCTGCATGACACGAAACAGCTGATCATAGCGGGCGGGAGGCACGGGAAGGGAAGGAGAGGCACTGATCAGTGGGGCTGCCACAGGCAGCAAACACTGGGGAACAAAGGGAGCTGATGGGGTGGCCACCGGTGGGTGCTCAGCACCCACCATTTCTTCCCCGTGGGTGCTCCAGCCCTGGATTTGAGAACAAAACCAAGATGACAGTAATTGTAGAGTCCCACATTACAGGCTGTGTCTTCCACTCTGCTATGAGACACAAAGGATATGAACTGGCACAAATTCCAGTCAGATCTGGCCACTAAGTGTGAATGAGTACTGTATGTGTTGGAGGAGGAGAGACACTATTGCTTGTTTTCTCATTAATCTCTTCCCCAGAGCAGTAGGAGCCCCTCACTCAAACACTATGCAATTGAGTTCTGTGGATTTTGGTGAGGATTAGCAAGCCAAAGGAGGAAGGAAAAAACATGCACTCTACACAGCATTACAAATACATATTATTTGTCCTGTATGTTGTTATCCATCAATAATAGCTCCCTCTTCACCAGGTCATACTTCTCCCTAGGACTGGCGCCAGCTTTTTTGCCGCCCAAGGTGGTAAAGCAAAAAAAAAATCTTTACCGCTAAGAAGCCGCTGCCAAATTGCTGCTGGTGGCAAAATCGGCAAGTAGCAGTTGCCGCCAAAATGCCGCCAACGCCAGGAGAGGTGTTGAGCTGCTGCCAAATTGCCGCCGGCGGACAAATCGGCGAGAGCTGTGGCTGCTGAAGTGCCGCTGACAGTGAAACATGCATTGAGCTGCTGCCAAATTGCCACCGAGGCCACCCTCCAATTCCTGTCTAGGTTGCCTAATGGCTAGCGCCGGCCCTGCTTCTCTCCCACCCGAACTCCAAATCCCTCTGCTTCCCAACCCAATACAGTTCATCATCCACCTGCCCTTCCCAAATAGATTCTTAGTCCTTATCCAGTTCTAAGTCAAAGTCCTACTGTCCTGCTATCGTCTGCCACAGGAAGGTGTAGGTGAAGCTTTGCCCTTCTGGAGTCATCCAACAATACATATAAGTTCTATGCTGGTGGAAATGCCATGTGCCAATAGGAGCATATCCATTTCCTCTCATGTATTGCTTTCTGCCTCTCTGTCCAAGTTCATGAGCAGTTCCTTGGTTCCAGGATCAAAGGAGCAATTAGCCCAAAATATGTGACCATATTTATATTTATATATTTATATATATATATATATTTATACCTCAAGGTAAGTTTCCTAGGAAATAGCTTGGCAAATCTCCTGTTCTCTGTCAGATAGTGAAATAACTCAGGTAGCACATTGTTAAAGGCCTAAACAGTTGGATAATTTTTATTACTTCACTGGTTTGCTCTGCTGTTTCAGGATTCACATAACTCTGGACAAATATTCCAGCACATGTGATGCTTAATAGCAAAATAAAACATTTTCATTGTCTTCAAACTTTTACACTTGATTGGTTAGAGCAATTGATTAATAGCTTTTATAGCTAGCTATGAACATGAGATTATAATACTGGTAAAATTAATACTGCATTTCTAATTTTTCTGCCTTTGGACAATTCGCCCAACAAGCCGGTTCTGCAGTTCATAATTAAGATGTTGCACTTTTCACTTTTAGATTTTAGTTTCAAGTTTAATTTTCAGTTGTTGTAGTGTCTTTTTGATTCAGATAATAAGCAATTTTCTCATTGATAGAATTATTAAATAGATTGTACTGCTTTCTCTAAAAAAATTAGAATAAGTTATCAATGCTTCGTAACAACACCTTGAATTTGCCAATATGTTAAAATAGTGTTTCTAGATAAGCAAGACATGAGAGTGTGACCCTAGAATCCCTTTATACCAACTGGCAAAGGACACATTACTATGTAATAATAAATCCCAGCAGGTCTGATAAACTCACTACACCAAACACATTGTTGTCAGAATACTTATCCAACCAGTGTCTTGCAAGGTATTATATAAAAACTGGTGACATGCTGGTCATAAATATTATTGTTTGATGTTTGTATGGATTGGGTATAAAGAGTTAGTAGGAGGCTGAAAATGTGTTCTGAAAACATGTTTGGAAGCAGTTAACAAACAAGCCTGCCACTAGACAAAGGAATGTGGATTTACTTGTCTACATGGACCAGGCAGGTTTTCTGGCCTGTCAGAGGGAAGAAAAGGGCAACTTTTTTACCCACCACTTAGGGTATGGTTACACTTACAAGATTATAGCGCTACTGGTTATAGCGGTCCCCTTATACAGTAATATGTATAGCGCTATTGTATGTCCACACTCAGACGCACCAGCGGTATAGCATGGCCACATTTGGAGCACTTAATGCGGCATTAAGAGCAGCGCATTAGGGCAGGTATCCCAGCATTCAGCTGGGTGCAACATGCTTTTTAAACGAGGGGGGTGAGGGGGGACACATTGTGTGTATGTAGAGGGAGAGAGACAGTGATTTTTCCGATCTTCTGAAAGCCTCTCAGCGAGCCTCCATTCACAGAAGGCTTTGTTTTCACACAGGCTCCCTCCTTAAACATTTGCATTGCTTATCTGCCAAGTTAAGAGAGAAACTCTAAAGAAGTACTTCCGCATTCCTCCAGCTGAATTCAAAACAAAGGGAAGAGACGTCAATTGCCTTAAATGGCTCTAGGCATCTCCAGAGATCACTTGTAGCGCAGTGGGTGTCCACATTCTTGCTGTAGCGCTACAGCAGCTGCGCTACAGCCCTTATTCCCCATGCGGAGGTGGATTAATAATAGCGCTATAACTCAGCAGTTATAGCGCTCTACGTGCCTTGGCAGTGTGGACGGGGAGGAGGTTATGGCGCTCGTGGGGGCTTTATAGCACTATAAAGTGCCAGTGTAACCAAGCCCTTAGATGATGAAGAGGATAACACCCTTTGATTCTGCCTGAGGAGCTGAAGATGCTGATAATTTGATGTAAGTGAGAAAGCTGCTTAGGCAAAGACTGTAGCTTGCTAAAGTTACATTTTAGCATGTTATTTTTTTATTTTGTTCATAATCACACTATCCCTTTTCCCCCTGTTTAGTATCACTTAAATCTATGTTCATTAGTAAAACTCCTTTTTAGTTTTATTATAAAACATCTCCGTGCTGTGTATTAAAATACGGGTCCACACCTAACCTAACAGGCTGCTGTATACACGGTCTCTGAAGGAAGCAGACTTGGTAATTTCTGTAGAGAGACATCTTTGGGGTACTCAGAACTCTAGTTTACTGAATGTTTAGGGTTTCCACCTTTCTAATTTCTGCCTTTTCCCTCAAGGCCCTCCCCCAGCCCCGCTCATTCCTCTCTCCCACTCCCCCGTCACTCACTGCTCTTCTCCAATGTGTGCAGACCCAAGGGGCTTGCAAAGCCCAGCTCCAGCAAGCTGCCTCGGAGTGCAGGTCAGAAGAGCACAGCAGCTGGATGGGAGCAGTCAGGCAGCCCTGCTGGTGGGCTAGGATGTGGCCCTCCTGCACAGTAATCTCCCACCTCCCTCTGCATTGCCTGCCCTGCAGCCCCCTTTCCTGACCACTTGAGCCCTCCTTGTCCAGGGCTGCCTCAGAGCGCAGCTGGGGGAAGCACTGGCTGGCAGGGCAACTCACGTTCCTTCCCTCCCGGGGAATCTTCCAGACCTGCTAGGAGCCCCTTACTCTGCTCACCATGAGCCACCAAACTCTGTCCTCTGCTGGAGACCTGCAAACCCCGCTCCTCAAAGGGGCCACCCAAGCAAGTGCATGTGTGCTGCCGTAGGAGCCACCTCTTCAGGGCCAGGTGACAGGCTGGCACTCCCCCCTCTGCCAGCAGTAACTGGACTTTTGGAGTCTGGTCAGTACATCTGCCAGGACACATGACAACCCTATGAATGATACCCACAAGGCAAGGCTTACACTAGCAGAATCTCAAGGATCTTGCTGCTGAGTCAGACAAACTGGTGTGGCTGGGAGCTAACAGCTTAATCTCCAGCAAAACTCTCTCTTGATGAGGCAGAAGGGTTAACACAGAGGCTTATAGTTCTGGGTGCTCTGAGAGAGCATCACAGAGAGGTATTGTCATTTGAGCCCAGATACCCACCCCCACAGCCCAGCTTGCCCAGACACCTGTCCCCCTCCCTACCAGAACCCAGGGTTCCAGAGGGAAACAGCCTGATGCTCAGTCCCTGGCTTGCACAGTTTCCTGTGTGCAGCCCAATCCTTCCCCCAGGGCATGCTGGGAACTGCAATTGCCAAGAACCCTCTAGCTCCCTCTCTGCCCCCCAGCAGTGTCTTCTATACGCAAGATGGGTTCTGTTGAATCCAGTGATCCCTAGTGGTAGCTAGCAGCACTGCAGCCCATTTCTGTGGGGGAAAAGAAACTCTATGCACGTTAATTTCTGCAAAATTCTGCATTGCGCAGTGGTGCAGAATTCCACCAGGAATAGTACATAGCACCAGCTGTGTGTTGCTCAGGACTTGCTGCTACATAACTGCTATTTGGACTGTTGTTTATTTTGTTCAGACTGTTGCTGACTTAACTGGTTTTTGGTTATTACGTTTCGATTGACCACTTACCTGCATGTTTTGTGTCTTGTGCATTAGGATTGCTGTTCTGGGGTGCATCAGAGCATAACTTTATGGTGATAGATGCTTCTGCAAACATGCTGCCTACTCATTCTTTGGTTGTTGAGTGGTGATACTTTATCTGAAATTTTTGAAACTAAGTGCAGATTCTGTAACTGTCTGATGCTGCAAGACTACCCTTGTTGCAGAACTGCTTAGGCCATGATGGCAATAATATTTATGATGGACTCCTGGTTATACTTGCATCCTGTACTATCACCCTGACGAAAGTCAAGTATTCACAGATTGAACTAGAATTCTTGGCAACAGTTTTTCCTATTGTATGCTTCAAAAATCTACTTAGTGGGAAACTTTGTATTTGGAAACTGATAGAAGTATATAAAATCACAAGTGGTGTGGAGAAAGTGAATGAAGAAAAATTATTTATGTGTTCCCATAAGAACGAGGGGCCACCAACTGAGATTAATGGGCAGCAGGTTTAAAACAAATAAACGGAAGTTCCTCTTCGCACAGTGCACAGTCAATCTGTAGAACTCCTTGCCTGAGGAGGCTGTGAAGGCTAGGACTATAAGAGGGTTTAAAAGAGAACTGGATAAATTCATGGAGGGTAAGTCCATTAATGGCTATTAGCGAGGCTGGGTAAGGAATGGTGTCCCTAGCCTCTGTTTGTCAGAGGGTGGTGATGGATGGCAGGAGAGAGATCACTTGATCTTTACCTGTTAGGTTCACTCACTCCAGGATGCCTGGCACTGGCTACTGTGGGCAGACAGGAGACTGGGCTGGATGGAGCATGGAACGCTGGAAACTATTCACTACGTCACTGCGTCTGCCGGGACTTGTAGTTTCCCTGGGGCCGCACTGCACGCTGGGATCCGTAGTGCCGCGCGACATGCTGGGATATGTGGGAGTTGGTTTAAGGGGGGACGGGGAGTTAGCTTGAAAGCGTTTCCCTGGAGCGCGTGTCGGGGTTGGTGGCGCGCGCGCCCCGGGGGCCGGTTGGGCAGCGGCGGGTGGGTCGGCCGGCCGGCCGGGATGTACCACAGCAGCACGCAGCGGCGGCACTGGACCTTCCGCAGCGAGGAGGACCTGGCCCGCTGCCGGGCCGACGCCAACCGCAAGTTCCACTGCAAAGCGGTGGCCAACGGAAAGGTACCGACCCGCCGCCGCGTCCCTGCCCAGCCAGAGCCAGCACCCCGGGCTGGGGTCGGTCCCGGGGGACACCTTAGCAGGGAGCCGGGCGCGGGGGAGTCACGGGTGCTCGGCTGGCTGCGAAGGGGGCGGGGGGCGGGCAACAGCCGCGCCAAGCAGCGGGGATGGGCGAGGCCCGGGACTGTCGTCGGCATCGCGGGTCCTCTCCTGCGGCGGCCCCGGTGGAGGCAGCAGCGTCTGCGGCGGCAGGCCGCGGACGGAAGAGGGCAGCGGCGGGGCGCGGAGCAGCCGCCGAAGCCCCGCTGCAGGGTCCCGCCCCGCGGCGACGTTGCCCGTGTTCTCCCGCAGGCTCGGCAGAGCGACTCGCTGCTTCTGGAGCCCCGGGAGGAGTTGACGATCTGTAAATATTATGAGAAGAAACTGCTGGATTTCTGCTCCGTGTTCAAGCCGGCCATGCCCAGATCCGCGGTGGTGAGTCGTGTACAAGTGATCGGGCTCGCGAAGAGAAACGCAGGGCCGCAGCCTTCCCTTTGCAAACCGCCCCTCTCGAGAGTCCCGCACCTCCTCTCCTGGGGCACGTACCCCATCTTCTCACATGTTCGGTTTGTGGGGAATAAAAGCACTTGACCCTTATAGCCCCCAAAGGAGAAGGAGGCGGGTGCCCGTGGGGCCCTTGACACGTCCCTCATTGGTTTTTTAGGTGTGTGTATTGCAGGCTGCTTTTTTTTTTTTTTTTGGTGTGTTTCAACTGTGAGAGGGTTTTTTTCTTGTTGAGGGTCTGATTTGTTTGGCATCATGGATACAGCTATTGGAAGGACTATGTCAGAGTCAGTGGACGTTTTTATTTTTGTATGTGGGTTTTTTGTTGTTTTTGTTTTGCTTTTTAATGGGAGTTGGATCGGGCCTGAAACGTCTCTGGCAACTTTTTAATCTGTTCTTGCTCAGGTTGACTGTCTCCTGGGGGAAAAGTGCTCTTGCTAGTAAAGAGGGAAAATTACACTTCTCTGAATGAGTTTTAGTGAATCTAGCTCTAGGGCACCTGTTACATTCTTAGATTATTGCACATGAAGAGCTGGGTTTCCTTCTACAAAACCAAGACTTTTATAATAGACATGAATTCAAGACTGAAAGAAAAAATAACCTCTGAATCTGAATTTCTTTCTAATTCTGGGCTTGACACACTTTATTATATCATGGCACTTGTGCTAAATGTGACAAAGGTAAATCCGTGAAGGGTTTATTCTCGAAACGTAGTTGCTTTTTTAAAGCATACCTTCTCTCACATCCAGGGTACTGCTTCTCAAACTTTTCATGATTAATAGATGAAATATTCAGAAACTAAACAGCGGGGGATAGAGGTTTTAGGGTCAGGGTGGGTAAACATTTTGGCCCTACGGCCACACTGGGTACAGAAATTGTATGGAGGGCTGGGTAGAGAAGGCTGGCGGGGGGTGCTATGCCTCCCCAGAAAGCAAGGTGTGGTCTGGCCTATGCCCCTCACCCCCATCTAAGGAAAAACTGAATAGCAATAGAAACATGATGGAGTAAATAGAAAAAAACAATACTGGATTGCATGTCAATGTGTTTTATCTAGATGCTGATGTGAAATGGATAGCAAGGACTAATGGTCCGATGATTTAAGGCAATATCTTGAGATCTGGGTTCAATTTACAGTTCTGCGACAGACTTAATTTGTGACTCTGGGCAAGTCAGGTCTAGATCTGCAAAGAGATCTAGGTACCTAAGTCTAAAATTAGATGCCTCTGACATTCACAAAATTCCTGTTCAGCTGCTGCCTAATCCTTTAGGTGTCTAATGACCAGAGATGCCAAAGTTTCTGTCAGTATACACATGCAGAACTATCGTGATGCACTGAGCAGCTTTCCACCTTAAGCTTGCTCCCAGTTCTGATGAGATTCTTAGACTAGGTGTTTCTCTGGTTCCTAGGTTTACCTGTTAAGCCCAGTTTTCTTAGAGCAGACCTAATATGCACAAAAGAGCAAAGCAGAAGACTTTTAGGAGTGAGTGGATATATGTACGTCCTAATAGCCGAGTGGTTATAGCACTCCCCCAGGATGTTGAAGATTTGCCTGATTTGTAGCAGGACCTTAAATCCAGGTCTCCAGCATTCCAAGTGAGTGTCCTAACCAGTAGGCTTTTAGGTCTTCTACAGGAGAAGTTAAGAGAAGCTTATCCCAGAAGTTGTTCCACTCTGTATAAATGACCTATTTTTTAGACTTGAAGCTAGCACTCCCACATCATAGGGGAGTGTCCTAACCACCGGTTTCATGATTTTTTTTTCTTCTTCCAAGTAATATTTATTTATACAACATGGAAAGTTTCAGCAGAAGAGCTTACTCCATTCTAGCAAATAACCTGGTGGTTACGGCACTTATCTGTGAGGTGGAAAACCTGGGTTCAAATCTCTGTTCAAAACAGGCATTCCATGATGGTATTTACTACAATGGATGGGGTCTCCCTGTATGTGAGGTTTGTCTTTTGTGAGAGAGCGCTGACCTCGTGTATGAGCCTAACTAAAGGGGATGGTTCATGGCTGTGAATCTTGAGCTGAGATAGGTGCTTCCTTCAGTCTAGAGTTGGGTGCTCATGTCCCTTTGAGGGGTGGGACTTTGCTTCTGTCCTTTGCCTCAGTATTTTCCACTGACTATCTTAGATCGCTTACCACTCAGCTTGCCGGCTTGTAAGGATTCATTTCTTAGGTGCCTGTCTCTCCCATGCATTTTATGGGGAGCCTAGGCACCTTATTCAGGGCTGAAGAATCCTCTGTCCAAGCTGTCCAGCACATTGCTTATCAGTTAAGTATTGCCATGCCCTTAGGTCCTTTTGTGGATCTATCTCTTTGCGCCTCAGTTCCATGCGTGTACTTTCCACTCTGCCAGCACAAAAATAAATAGGGTGTGTAAGTATAACAATACCTCGCAGGGTTATTGAGGATAAATATGCTAAAGGTGGTGAGGTGCTGGTTTTATGGTGAGGTGCTGGTTTTATGGTGAGTGGGGGTGGGGGCAGATAAGTAGTACCTTAAATAGATTGACGTGGCCGTATGGGGTGTTGAAATGTGCCTTCTCTTTTTAAATTCTGTGTGTTGAACATTACCTATTTTCTGTTTGTGTTGTTTTATTTGCTGACTCTTTATATTTAGGGAACAGCAACTATGTACTTCAAACGTTTTTACCTCAATAACTCAGTGATGGAGTATCACCCTCGAATAATAATGTGAGTTATCGGGGCACTTTTTGAATTTTACTTTTAATGTTTGTCAATATTGTCATATCAAGTAACTTACGAAAGCTTGAGGACATTAGAGTCAGGACTTTTACCTGTTTTATATAAAACAAGAATCTGAATAATTTTCATCACTTTCCTTTTGGGAATTGGTTATTGTATTCTTCAAAATACTTCTTGCTTTCAAAAAAAGAGAAATGAAGACTCTGAACCAGAATGTCTGGGTATAACAACAGCACGATGCATGGCACTGAACTAAATTATGTTGATTATGCTTCTTTTCCAAGGTTAACATGTGCATTCTTGGCATGTAAAGTAGATGAATTTAATGTGTCCAGTGCACAGTTTGTTGGAAACCTTCGAGAGAACCCTCCAGGTCAGGAGAAGGCTCTTGAACAGATCTTGGAATATGAATTACTACTTATTCAGCAGCTGAACTTCCATCTCATAGTCCACAACCCTTATAGACCATTTGAGGGATTTTTAATTGATTTGAAGGTAATAGTTCAATTACTGTCTTTCTCCTTGCTGTACCACTAAAAACTTGATGGCAAGTTAGGTATTTATTAATATTCTTTAAAATGGGCTTGATAACTTCATTTTATAATACTTGGAAATATTAACAAATATAGCATGTGGGGATTTCCTGGGGGCCCCATTTTGTAGCGCATCAAATATGCGGAGGTTATATGGCTGCTAGTATTTTTGGAGAGAAACTTGGTCAAGTGTGAGACTCCTGAGTGAAGGGCCACAGTATTACTGTCCCATTTTTTTTTAAGTTAGAATAGCGGTTCTCAAATTGTGGGTCGAATGTCATGTATCATACACCGAACTTGCAATCATTTTTTGTCATTCTTTAATGTAAAATGTGTCCTAAAAAGTTTTGGCTTTTTATTGTAATAAGTGGGAACACATCTGAATTGAAACATCTCTGCTTTATATGTGGTCACTAAACATTTCAGTGTAGCTTTTAGAATAAGATACTCTTAAACTTTGCTTTTCAAAATGCCCTTTTGATTCATATGTCACAAACTTTCATACAGAAGAATAGGAACAATTTTACGCTGTAGTCATGTATCAATAAGGTTAAAACTCAGCAGAAGTAATGTCTGAATATTTATTTTCTAGACTCGTTATCCATTGTTGGAGAATCCTGAGGTCTTGAGGAAAACAGCTGATGACTTTCTCAATCGAGTAGCTCTGACAGATGCCTACCTTTTATTTACACCTTCACAAATAGCTCTTACTGCCATCTTATCTAGTTCTTCCAGAGCAGGAATTAATATGGAAAGGTAAAGGTTTTTTTAATTTTTTTTTAATTTGCGTGGATATGCCTTAAATGACTGATTTTGCTGCTTGCATTAATTTGTTTATTCCAGGTGCTAGATATTTTTAAACAGATGTATATCTATTATTTGACTCCTTGGGAATATAGTCTCTGAAACAAGACACTTAACTGGCTGTTTCAAATGGTGAGGTATCACTGTTCGTTTTTTTTGTTTGGAAATAGGATGTTGCACTAGATAAGAAATATGTGCTTGGTTTTTAATATTCTGCTGAGTCTTGGCTTCCTCCAACTGTATCTCATGTGGTCCAGTTCAAGCACTACAGACTTTGCTCAGACCCTTCAGGATCAGGCTGATTCTTGATTCTCGTAGGCTTTGGTGAGAACCAAAGATTCTCGTAGCCAGCAGCAGCTAAAACTTACAAGAGCTCTAACTATTACCTCTGGCTAGTATTTCTGATCCATATACATGGAAACAGACTAGAGAATAGTAGTATGTTTACACTGCAATAAAACAGCTGCAGCTGGCTGTGTCAATTGCAGGTCTACAAAATTGCTGTCTAGAGCCTGGGCTGAAGTTTTAGAGCCCAGTGAGCCAGAGTCAGCTGACATGGGCCAGCTGTGGGTATCTTATTGCAATGTAGACATACCTTAAGTGCTTTAAAATCTTTAAAGTACTGGCATTGTTTTGCTAATCAATTTCCAGTTAAACTGACCCTGGTAATGCAGTTGGCAGAATGCTCCCTTGTTGATTTCTAAAGTGTGTGTCAACGGAGAGTTAAAACGGGGAGTTTTCAAACATCACATATATGCTTAAAAATTCTGCAAGTTTTGAAACTTCAGGAGGTAAACTTTAATGGGGGAAGTGGGGAGATTTTTGTAAAACATCTCTTAAACCCAGGTAATTATAGATATTTTAACAAATTTGGCTATATTGAATACTTGTACTAATTGTGTGGCAATTTTCTTTGTCCTATGCCTCAGAGTGCTATTGAGTATGGGGATATGTTCTAGCCTCATACCTTTGAATGTGACTACATTTCTGTAATAGCTGCAGGTCGGGTTCACTAGCTCAGAATGCAGAATGGCTTTCACTATAACCCCATCTTTGATGACTCATAACTTCCAAAAGTTTCACTGTTTGGACTGCCCATGTTTGAATTCTGTCTTTAAAATTAATCTCTTGTTTTACGTTTGAATAAAAAGCATTTTGAGTAAGAGGAGAATGATGTGGGAGGGGACAAGTAATGTGATTATAGGTATGGTTTTCTTATACAAAGTGATGTGTTTTCCAAGGAAGCACGAAGATGTTTGATGTTTAAATTCATCTTGTAAGCCCCGTGTTTACATAATATTTATTTACAAGTGCACTAACTTTTTCGTTCAGAAACAGTTTTAAGACAAACAAATTGCAGGTTAGAAACTAAACACCAAAGAGTAATGTCTGTGGTATTGGTAATATGAATGGTACTCACGTGGATTGCAGTTTTAGTACAACTGATCTATGTCTTTACTTTCATGTATTCCAGAGCCTTTCTCTATTTTTGAAGTGTTTTGTTGGACGTTCAAGCAAGATGGAGGGTACTAAAATGTAAACTGTTGTTTGATCTGGGACAAAAATGTTTTTCTAAAGTGAAAAAGGAAGGGTCATAGCTCATGTGGTGGTCATTCTGAGTTGTTTTATAACTTGCCAAACAGAAACAGATTAAGTTTCAGACTACAACATTAACACTGGAAGAATATTTGCTATCTGCCAACAATACCATTGTGATTGGCACAGTAGAAATACATGTATAAACGCTACACTTCAAGAATGGATAAGTAGATAAGCTGAATGTTTCTCCTTAAGTGATCAGCAATGAAATAGTGTCTTTTTAAAAACAAACCAACAACATAGACTTGTCAATACCCCAGTGAGATGAAAGGACACACCTCAGAGCTTTTTGTCTACAGATTTGGGAAGATTATTTAGTTTACGTATGAAAGTTTATTTTGCAACATTGACATGATGTTTTGGGTAGCAGTTTAATTTTTAAACTCATCTGCCTGTCTCTCAATGGTGTTAGGTTTAGCTATTTATGCAAGGGGAAAAATATTTTACTATAGGAATTAAGTTTGTCCAGTCATGTTGCTAACATCATAAAGCTCTTACAGTCAGAACTTGACACTTTGTAATTTTTATTAATAATAGTGCAGCTATGAACAATGTGAATTAATCATTTTTGTAGTAACTCTAAAATTCTACTTTTTTTTATAGCTATTTATCAGAATGTCTTGGGTTGAAAGAAAACAGAACATCTCTGTCTCAGTTACTAGATGGAATGAAATGTGAGTAAACATTGTGCTGAGAAGTATGCATTTTTTCCTGAACTAAATATTTAAGGAGCAGGTTTGTGTTTACTATGTACAAGCTTGTGTATTTCTGAAGAAACAGCTACACTACACCAGACACACACTATACCAATATTCCTCACTTCAAAACTGTTGCAAGCTTAATAGAAAAAAAGTTCACACCATGAACTAGTTACCAGCTTAAAAAAAATATTGAAACCTAGTTTTCTATTTAAAAAAATGATGCACTGAGCCTCAATATTTTTATCTGCAACAAGGTCTTCGAAATTGACTAGGCTCTTGAAAAGTGAGAGCATTACTTTTTATATCTGCTGCTATTACTCCTTGTGAATTTGGGTGAAACATTTTCTTGGTTGCTGTTAACTTAGAAGTGCCAACGATTTGCTTTTACCCACTTTTCAAGTTTGCAGAAACCTGCGGCTTACTGCTTGTGCCACTAGAGGGTACATTCTCTAAGCTAAATACCTTTAAAAAGTTAATGGTGACTTGTAAAGGTTTTGTCTTTTAAGACTCCTTTACTACTTTTTATTAACTGCTTTGTGATGTATAAAGAAAGCTTGAAAGAGTTTTTAAGCATTTTTTTCAATTTGCCTTTTATTTAGAAACATCAAAAATGTCAAATCCAGTTTTGCTACAGAACTCATTGCATGCCTTGATGCATATTGTTAGATGTCACCCTTTAATAGAAGGGTGGGGTGTGTGTGTGTATATACATAAACCAGACATTATAGATTTTCATGGGAAACTTGCTTTTAGGCTAGGACACATGGGGGGGGGGAAAATATATAATTTTAAAAAAGCAAACATACCAGTGGTACGGAAAACTGGTAATGGTAAAAATAAGTCCCTCTTTTTTTTCCTCTTACACTAAATTCGCCATTTTTCAGCGAGCATATTTTAATGAGATTGAGACTGATCTTTATTTTTAAGACTTGATGTACAGTGTGGAAAGCAAAAAATATCAACATTTCCTGACATTTGCTAGTCCAATAATGCCAGCTCTGTGTTGTCACTTAGCCTTGAAAAAATGAAGTATCATGATGCCAACTAGTTTCAGTGCAGTTCTTTGCTCTGAGCTTACACTGTATCTTGATACTACTTAGAATAAATCCTCTGATGTAAAGTGACAGTTAAGACTCTTACACATGTAATCTTGGGTTCTCTAAAATTTAAGAGTATTTTGTGGTTTTCTAAGCGGAGATTTTGTTTATCATTTGAAAGAAGTCTTCAACCTTTTATTTCTAAGTACCTAATATTTGCTTTGACAAATAAAAGGATTTTATTTGGTAAGCTTTCAATCTAATTAAAATGGTCTGTAGTGTGGTACATGTACTATTGCAGCTTCTTGATATCTGTTGAAAAGCTAGTTTTGATATCTTCATTAGATTATGAAGGCAAGAGGATATGACCCTATTGAAGGGGCCTTCAAATTGTGCCACCAAATTCTTTAAAACTGTTCTGATTTAACTAGACCTTTCCAAAATAGAAATGTGGTTTGAATCAATCTTATGTTTAGTATGCTGAAGAGTGTCTAGTCAGGGCTGGACTAAGTCAGGGCTGTGAGGCAAGGGCTCTGGAGTTCTAAGCATGGCTATGCCACTGACTCTTGGGATAACTTACAAGAATGTTATGAGAATTAATTAACTTATTGCAACTAATTCATTACTTTGAAAAGTTGTGGTGCTATTTCTGTAGGCATGAAAAATCTCATAAAGAAGTATGAACCACCACGGCCTGAGGAGGTTGCTGCTCTAAAGCAGAAGTTAGAGAAATGTCATAGCTCAGAACTTGCTCTTAATGCAAACTTGTAAGTAGAGATTTCCAGCATTAAGGAGTTTTGACTTTCTGCTTTCTTACACTGCAGGTTGGAACTGTCACTTTCTGCAGTGATATGTTAGCTTTTATAAAAATGTTAATTTTCCTTGCACTGTATAATATATATCTCAATAATATATTGAGATGAAAATTGGTTTAATTTATTAGACTGAATATCATACTTGTTTATAAAATAGTGTTTTGCACATTAAACATTTTATCATTAACAGTTGCTAAAATAGGGGCTTGGACACCAGGATTCATTCCCTGCTCTGGCCACTGACTTACCATGGGACCTGAAGCAAATTACCTCTGTGCCATTTAACCCATCTTAAAAAATGGTTATTAGCACTTGCCTAACAGGGTGTCATTAATAATGTGTTATCAAGGGCTTAGCAATCCTTTTAGTGAAATTTGTGTAAAATGTATGCCTTTTTCTTGGAAAAAGTCTATTTGTGCAGATTGTAAAGCTACACTATTCCATGCAAGATCTAAAACTTTGCTTTTAGGTAGCAAAATGAAGTGGCAAGAAACTTCCAGCATTAGCATTTCACTAACTGTATTTTTGTATTCAAGAAGTATGTGTAACAGAGATCATCTTAAAAATGCTAAGGGTAAGGACGAAAAAAGCTAGTATTGGAACTGACCTTTCTCTCAGATGTCTAAGCATCTTGTTTTTTCCTTTGGGGGGTTAGAAAGAAGAGGAAGGGCTATGAAGATGATGAATATATTACAAAGAAATCTAAAATGGATGAGGTTAGTAGACATGTTGCAGAAGAACTACTCATATTTTTCTCTAATCACTAACAAGAATGGTAAAATTTGTTAATACTATTAAAACATGTTTCTGGAAATTGTTTCAGGTAGTGAACATTTCACAAACCAAGCAGTTCAAAAATGGCTATTTAGTATCTGGATGTTTTACAGAAAACATGCCTCCTAGTTTCTTATACATTGTTGTGATGGAAATAAGCCAACCTCTTATAGAAAGAGTTTGTGGCCATGAGGAAACTCTGTGATCTAACTTAAAGTGGAGGCCAGTCTGAGAGGGGCTTGACATGGCTTTGTTGGCCACGGGGAGTTGTGTACTGTTCTTCAACATCTCTCTCCCCGTTATACCCCTCCCACCCTTTTCTTTTTTTTTTTTTTTTTTTACTAGTCTGTACCCATAGGTACATTCAAACTCTTGCAAGAATTCTGGTATGGTAAAATTTTAATTTTTCACACTTGTAGTTTTATTTGTATTCTTTGGATGTCTGTCTCATAAATTTAACTGAACAATGCAATAGGAAGAACTACTTTATATATACAGTTTGAACCCAATAGGATGGAGTAGTTTAATAAACAGCTTCACTGTTGGTTCTAATTGCAGTAATTTGTGAGAAGGCAAGTATTGGGGCTTTTTTCATTTTTAGGAAATCAGCTAATTTTCAGACCAGATGGTATCTGGAAACCTAGCTTCTGAAAACTAGAATGAAGCAGCGGGGAAGACGACTGAAATGGGACTGGCTTCACCTAGAAGCGGTACCAAACTTCTTTTTTTATGGTCAGTATTGCTGACATTTTCTAGTACTCGCTTGTCCCCAAGATAGGAGTCAACACAAAGTAAGTAAGTTACTTAGGAATTCAGCCCAGAAAGTGGGTAGCAAAGAGTGTTGAATGAATGGAGTTTTAGTGGCTTGGAATGCAGAAGGAAAGCAAGGACATATTAAAGGCTAGCTTGTATTACCCTCATTCTTGCATTTTTTGTAAATTAGGAGTGAGGTAGGGTTTTGGGTTTATTACGGTAGCACTAAGGAACTGCCATATAGGAAAGTAATAACAGAATGGAGGTAATTGGTTGTCACAAATGGGAATTGTAGCTTCATAGAATATATTCAGGGTAGGATCTTATGAGGATGTAAGCCCTATTAGCATGCAGCAGCATTATCCAAAGTGGCTGAGAGATGGGGAAATTACTGCTCTTACTGGATTCTTGTAAGATTAAAGGTCAGAAGGTGGAGCCTACTCTGCTTCAACAGTAGTGAAAGTCTTAATTGGCTAGATTAAGTGGAATTGAAGAAGTCTGTCATGGATGACAATTTAAAGCCTGTTGAGTGAGGTTGACAGTCAAGTTTGTGTCCTATAACTAAAATACAGGATCCTCTGGCAATGTCTGCACATAAACTGCTACAGCAGGACATCAGCAGCACTGCAGGTGCAGTGCTATAACAGTTCAAATGTAGACACTTGCTACAATGATGGAGGGTTCTCCCATCACTGTAGTTAATCCCCTTCCTGAGAGGCGGTAGCTAGGTCAACAGAAAAATTCTTCCGTTGACCTAGTGCTGACTGCCGTGAGTTATGTGGACTTTACTGGGTGTAGATTTTTTTTATATACTCCTGAGCAATGTAGCTGGGTTTACGTAAATTTTTAGTGTAGACCTGGCCTCTGTTTAGTATATAATGGAAGTTAAGGTGTCTTACCATATTTTATAAACTCACGCATTATTTCACTATTGTGTATTAATTTGAGAATTGCTGGAGTTAGCCCATGATTTTCAAAAGTGAACGATTTTCAGTGCCTGAGCAAGACACCTTAAAGGGGCCTGGCTCTTGCTGAGCACCTACCCGTTGAAGGCAAGATGTCTCTAGTGGAGCTTCCAAAATTGCTACGCACTCCTGATGATCTTGGCCTTAATTTTCTAACAATATTTCTACACTAAAAACTGCAAAAATTTGTATCTTTTTAAAAGGAGCCATTCCATAATGTTATACTTGTTAAAAACTTGTTTTATGGAACAACAGCACTTGGTAAAGTGAAGCCTTAGTGTCTTGTCTGTTTTTCATATGTGAAATTTTCTTGAAGAAAAGATGAGACCAATGTAAAGCAAAACATGAATTAACCAGATAGATAAAAATCAGTCTACACCACTCTTGTTCTGTACCTCTGTTTAAAATCACTGTCTTCAAGAAAACAGGCAATTACTACCAGAGAGAAATCACACTGGTTCTTTTTTCTGAATCATTTAAAGCTTATTGCTGTGCTTTAACCACCACCTGATGATAGACCTTTAAATAAGAGATCTGTTACATGAAATCATGTATCATCTGCCTTTCTAGTGCAGTGAGTCAGATTTGGTTTTTTTGTTTAAATCATAATGTACCCTAGCATACTGATAGCCTTCATGTCTAGGGAGGTGGCACTTCAAATGATTGTCCCAGTGTATTCCATTACTGGTAGGCATGTGCCTCATGAACATGGACAGATTTTATTTCATTTAATTTTTTTGGCCAGTAGTGTCTGTTGGGGCCATGGCTCCATGGTGGATGACTCGCTTCTAAAAAGACAGAGGTGCTAGCAAGTTCTTTCAAATGAATTTGAATATCTGTACATGCACCAGTTCCTGAATGGCTGGTAGCAGTGAAGGTCCAGGCAGCAGGGACTCCAAAAATAACTTTCAAGAGACATTTTTGAAAAAAATTAGATTTGGGAAGAAAAATGACTCAAATATGCACTTGCACATTGTGTATTACCAGGTGCTCTTGTCAGAGTAATTGGGACGAAATGTTGTAATTTATTGGAAAACTCCTTCAACAAAAGGATGAAGTGAAGTCCATTGTATCTGAGAGGCAGATGGTAGCTTGTACATCGTTGCAGGTGCCATTATGTGTGTTGGACACTGCAGGCTATTCAGTGGTCTCTTCCATTGCTATGAACAGGGATTCATAGTTACATCCTCCATGGAAGTCCAGACAATTGAGGACCTCCTATTTGAAAGTTGACAGAGTCCTGTGGCATCTTAAAGACTAACTAAAGTATTAGAGCATAAGCTTTCGTGGGCTAATACCCACTTTGTTGGATGCATGCAGTGGAAGTATCCAGGGGCAGGTATAAATAGGTAGGCAAGGACCAGGTGGGAGGCTTGACCAGGTGGGAGGCTGAACTAGCTTGTGGTACAAGCTGGTTCAGCCTCATTGGACTAACCCTGTTATCTCCCACCTGGTCCTTGCCTACCTATTTATACCTGCCCCTGGATACTTCCACTGCATGCATCCGACGAAGTGGGTATTAGCCCACGAAAGCTTATGCTCTAATACTTTAGTTAGTCTTTAAGGTGCCACAGGACTCTTAGTCTGGAATTGCAGAAGTGACAAACATGGCTACCCCTCTGATTCTATTTGAAAGTTGTGACCTCTTTAATGCAAGAACTGATGAAGCTCTGCTCTCTCTTGAATGAGTCAAGAGCCACTCTCCATTCCTTAGTTAACATGCCAGTCTTTAGGGGAAAGCAGGCTAGGTCACAATACTACTCCAGACAAAAAAATGTTAGTCCACAAAGATCATAGGAGCTGCAGAGAGAAGCAGAGGTTCAAATGCGGAAATCACTCTGCTGCCACCTCATCTACTGCCCTGCCTGCATCAACCTTATGGCATCAAGTTTGACTTGCTAAGTGCCATACAGAGTTTCTGGAGGATCAGTACCCTTCCTTCAGTTTTTGAGCCCTGGAATCTATTATACTTGTGCTGGGTCTTGCGGATCATAAGTGTGGGGTGGAATTCCATTCAATTTTCCAGTTTGTTCCAATCTTCCACTTTTTTTCACATCCTTCTTCAGGGACCCCTCATGAGATTTTGCTAAAGCAAGAAGTGTACTCTCTTAATCTCAGAGCAGTGGAAGAAGAGTCCTTGGCGTTCAGAAGGAAGATGTCTTACTCCCATTTTTTTCCTAATACTGAAGAAGTAGGGCTAGTATTGAGTGAGTTAATTCTAGATTTGATCCACCTCCATGCCTCTATAATCCATTCATTAGATCCAAGATTGGTTTTTAGCCCTTCACTTACAAGATGTATATTTTCATGCATCAATTCACTTGCCACACAAAGATCTCATAGCCCTAGTGGGGACATCTCACTACAAATAGCTTCCTGCCCTTTGGTCTCTCAGCAGCACAAAGGGGTATTCAAGTGCTTGGCAGTCATGGAAGCTCACGTGAGGCAGCAACGAATCCAGATATAGCCCTACCCTGATGACTAGCTCATTCTAGGATGATCACTGCAACAGGTGAACAATCCTGTCTTCTCATCGCACTGGCACTTGGGATCAACGGAGCCCAGTCATGGTTGCCAACCCAAAGAATAGATTGCACAGGGTCTGTGTTAAATTACAGATCAGCAAGAGCTTACTGCAAGAGAGGATCCAGACCATAGTGGACCTCACTCACCATTTGTAGGGTCATCTACATCCATCTTTGAGTGTGCCACAGACTCTTGGGTCATGTGGCTTCCTGCACTTGTTACAGAGAATGCCAGACTTCATTTATGTTCCTTACAAGCCTGTTTGAAATCTGTATCTACCCAACAGACATTGCCAAGGCATGAGGATGCAGGTTCCCAGAGAAGAACTCTCCATTGTTAAGTTGGTGGCAGGACCCTTTCCAGGTATGCAAAGGAATACTGTTTTCTCCACTTTGCTCAGCAAGGTGCTGGCAACAGATGCCTCCATGTGAGGAGGCAGAGCTCACCTGGACCATCTACAAAACCAAGACTTCTGAAATCCCAGAGACTCCCCTTCATAAGCATTCTAGAGCTCATAGCTATTCATCTGCGTTCAGTATTTCTTATGTTACATAAACTAATGATCCAGATGATGAGGGACACACATCAGTATTTTGTTAACAGACACTGAGCAAGAAACTACTCAGAGCTAGAGCTGTTGCATTGATCATCAAAACAGCAGTTCTCTGTTTAACCAGACTTGCAGAATGTCTGACCTAAGACTTCCTCACCTCAGCAAGTAGTTAGCATACTAGCATGAATGGACTAATTTTATTCTGCAGAAAATCTTCTTTAGGTAGTGGGTACCAGTCAATAGACCTGGTTACTGTAAACCAGAAGAAATGCCATACATTTGGTTCCAAGTAGGGATGGGAGGGAGTTTTAGCCCAAACTCCCTGTCCAATGCTTTCCTTATCACATGGACTCTAGGGATAATGGAATCAGTAGATAGTCATCCTCCAGCATTGAGAGTCCAGATAGAACAGTAATGATCATGTTTAACTCCAGTTTGGTCCAGGCCGTTCTGGTATGCACACCTAATGTTACTGGTGGTCAGAATTATTACTTGTCTCACCTGATGCGATCTCAGAATCAAGATTGCATCTTCCATTTGATAACATGCATGCTGGCCTAACTATCCTGATGCAAGCTGTTCATCTGAAGTTTAGACTATTTTGATGCAGAGCAGAAAAGATTATGTAGCCCAATGGAGGAGGAAGTTGGGCAGGCCAACACTATTTGTCTCCCAAAATAGAAGATACTGGGGCTTCTGTCTCTGAAGCAGTCAGGCTGTCTATCAGCTCCATAAAGCTATGTTCAGCAGTACTCTCTGCATGTCTTCCTACTCAGGGTTACACCATTCCCCTCTGTCCTCTACTAGATCAGGTCAGACTAGATGATCTGGCATTCATGGTTTTTTACCCCCCAGTGTGAGTTCTCCTTTCTTCCTAACACCTTAATATAATTTCAGATGGGTTAATAGGAACTTCTTTTGAGCCATTAGCAACTTTCCCTATCTTGTCTATGGAAAAACAGCCTTTTTAGAAGCTATAACATCAGCTCACCTGGCTAGTCCACCATATGTAGATTGGTAGTCTACAAAGACACCAATCCTCAGCCCTTATCAAAAATCTCAATTTCATTTAAATTTTGCGCTTCATCTGTCACTTCTTTTGTCCACACTGCTCCAACCACAGGAAAGCTAAACAGCACATCCTGGACAGTAGTGAAGTCTCTTTCATATTATCTTGACAGAACAAAACCTTTAGGGGCTCCTTGTAGCATTTACAGATAGGGTGAGAGGTCAGGCAATTTCAACCCAAAAGAATGACTAGATGGGTATCTAATTGTATTGCATCATGTTCTGATTTAGGAGATTAGATCCATACATGCACCTTAGAGCCTGTTCCACCTGGGCTCAGGAATCTTCTGCAGCTTTTCTAAGAGAGCATAACAATTTCAGAACTTTCAGAGCTGCTACAAGGGGATCAGTGTACACTTTCACCCAATGTTACTTGGGGACTCAATATCTAATGCCTGTTTTACCAGAGCCATCTTGCAATTGTAATTGAATTAGGATTTCTAGCAACCACCTCCTGACTGAGGTTGCTGCTTGCTACTCACTGAGTGGCATACACGTGGACAATAACTCACAGAAAGAATGGTTACATACATTTACAGTAATTCTTAAATGTGGTGTCCACAAGGATTCTACAGCCTCCCTTCCTTCCCTGCTTCTAGTCCTAGATGGAATCCTGGTCAAGTTGGATTCTGAATTGGCAAAGGAACACAGGAAGGTTGAGTCCACTCTGCCTTTTATGTTCTTAGTGTGAGAGAGAGGATATCCAGGGTACAGAGACAGCCCCAGTGGACACGGTTGGCCAAAATAATCTGATCTCAGGAGTAAGCCTACCACATGTGGATACCACCCAAACCCCCCAGAATTACTGTGGGCTAAGTATCCATTCTTCCTTTGCTGTGCTTCTAGCTGTAGTACTGTTCATGTAGTGTGTTGTACAGACTATGAATACTAACAAGTAGCCTCTTATGGGTGTGAAACTAGTCTTGACAGTATAGTTCTAAACAGTAACAAGACAGTTTTACTCTTTTTTTTTTTTTTTTTGAGGTTGTGGGCATAGTTCAGTATCTTAAAAGGATATAAATTATTGGTTTTTTAAAAAACCCCTTTGTTAAGTGTGTTTCCACTTGGTTTTTGTGATGGTATGGTTAACCTAGGCCATCTAGTATTGCTTTGGTTTATATTTAGACATAAATTACTACTTCATGTGCTTTGAGAAGTATCACACCACTACTCATGTAATATTTGGTGTCTTCAGAGTAGAGCATATACAGTAAAAGCTTTGGTATTTGGCATGTTGGGGGAATGGGAGGTACCAGCAAGGGAGTTTGGGTGCAGGAGGGGGCTTAGGGCAAGGGGTGGGGTGTCAGAGCTGTGGGGGGTGAGATGTCCCTGCTACTCATAGGCAGAGCTGGCTCTGGAGTGCCCATTGTTCCCAAACCTCAGCCAATGGGAGCTGTGGGGGCAACACCTGTGGGCAGAGGTAGAGTAGGGAGCAGCGTAGCCATGCAGCTGCTTAGGAGCAGCAGGGACATCTCAGCAGGAGCTGCCTAAGGCTAGTGCTGCCTGGATCCAGTACCCCACATGCCCTTCTGCAGCCAAAGTCCCTCCCAGAGTCTGTGCCCTGAAGCCCTCATGGCCGTTCCTCCATCTAGGAGCAGCAGGGACATGTTGCCACTTCCAGGGAGCCACATGGAGCTTATCGGCCCTGTGCCAACTGGCCTATAAATTGGACTTTGTGATCAGAAATACTGGTTGATAGTACTTTCCAGTTGAAGTGTTGGATAGCAGCTTTTACTATATGGTGTATGCTTGTAATAAAAATATTCACCTTGATTCTCTCTTCCCAATCATTTTAGGAAGACTGGACTGATGATGATCTTGTAGATTTACTGTAATTGTAAAAGAAGATGGCACCTAGCATGACTTCAAGAACTACTTGTCCTCCATCTACTGCATCATCTTGGATTCGCATTTGTAAAATCTTTCTCTGGTTAACACCATATGGCAGGTTCCCAGTTTGTTGTGGAACTGTCTCTTTATAATTGAAGTGTATTTTATTGAAATGACTTGTTAAACAACCATGATTGTATATTTGTTTTTGAAAGAGAAAGCATTCTACAAGCTGACATGCACTTTCCTGAAGAGAGATTTTTGTGCTTGACTCTTAATCATGCTTGAACTTTAATACATTAAACAATTGATGGTAAGGTGGTGGTGGAGTATAGGCCATGTCATCTTCTGACAGGCAGCATTAGTTGTCAGTTTTTCAGGATCACTAGGAAATCCACTGTACCTCACAATGATGTGCATGAAACACCTGTAAAATGGGGAGAGCTGGGCCCATGTCATAAGGTACCTACCACTGCAGGTGACCAAATTCTTACAGCTCAGAATATTGAATTTATAAGTTAAACATTTCAAAGATGCTTTAAACTTGCCCTAAAATTTTACCTGGCAGGCTGCCTAGGCTTCTACACACTTTTCCCAGTGTGTTGTGGCAGCACAAACCTCCATGGCTCCCCTGAAGGTCCACCAGGTGTCAGAGAGAACCTAAAACTACTAGCTCATCTACCTCCTGAGGAAGGGACCTTTAAAATAAGGGCTCTATTGCCTTTCAGAGACCTTAGAACTTTGGTTTTGCACTGTTAGAATAACCCCACAACTGTAGAGAGCAGTACCTATCTTTGCATACTTAAGGTAACTTGTCATTCTATATCATCACCATTCATTCACCATACAGTGCCCTTTAAGGTTATAACCTCAGGTGCATCATGAAATCTTATTGTAAAAAGAGCCCATGGAGAAATTTGGCCATAGAAAATGGATCATGAAATAACTTTTTGAAGGGGAAATCTTACCCTCCCTTTCAGTTAATGGAGCACATAGCTCTGGCCTTTACCTAAAGTCAAGGCAAATATTTGTGAATACACAAATACTACAGCTGCTTCAGTGCAAACCCTGACTGGAGACAAGGTAAACCAATTTTTTTTTTTTTTTTTTTAACACCATGGCATGCTGGTCAGGATACTTAGAACTGTCAGCCTCTCTGCTTCCACATGTGCCATCTAGCAGTGGGGTTCTTTTAGGATCACACCACCTTGCCTTGCTTCAGGTAGAGGTAAGCTGTCCTGATCTAAAGTGAAGAGCTTTGTGTAGATGGATTCCCTTTTGGAGGCTAAACCTGTAGTGCTTTGAAAGATGGGGGGAGGTCAAAGTGTAGGTGATACCTGCAGCAGGACACACTATGATCAAGTGGCTTTGATGAGGAGGGCAGCCACTAACCTATTTTAGTGGAACACTAGACTTCCTTTTTCCCTTTCAAATGCACCACTCAGATGCCAGCCTTGCTTCCTTCACCTAAGGGGAGAGGAAGGAGGTGAAAGTCATGCACTTCAGTATCTCTGGGTGCTTGTATCCTAAATGGTCAGACCTTTCCCTCCTCTGGCCAGCAGCTAATTAGAGACTTTACTATCTTCTTAAAAAACATTAGTTCACTCAAAAGTACATAATCAATCAGACAAGGGTTAAAGCAAAAGCATATAGACACATTTCCCCTTACGCTAAAGCTTGCCAGGAAGGTTGAAGTATCATTCCGCTGTTATCTCCATCTCTGGGCTAAGAAAAGCATATTTCTCTCTTGTATTCACTCTCCCCTATGAGTTGGGCTTCCTAGGGCAGTTGCCAAAAATCTAGTCAACCCTAGGTCACCATTTTACATTTTTAATGTGTCTGACCCTAGAGTCAGCTCTGGGAAAAATAAACCTTGCCAGCCTAATTGGATATAGACAAGGGAGTAGGCCCCAGGTAATAGGTTTTCCAGTCTTTCCTCTCAGACCCCAGATATTCTTTGGATCGTTCCTTATCTTTGCCATTCTGTTCTTTCCTGTTTCCTCCCAGGAGCCTCCTTTGATTTAACTACATGTAGTGAGACAGGTCACTATAAAACACTCAGTTACAATACATGAAGGCAGACAACTAAATATTGATACATTTTATAAATGCTTGTATACAAATGCAAGAAGTCTAAATGCTATGATGGGTGAACTTACTTGTCTGGTATTAAATTAGGTTATGGACATAATAGACATCACAGAAACTTGGAACAAAGAAAATTACTGGGACATGGTAATATCAGGGTGTAAAATATATAGGCATGACAGTAGTTACAGTGCTTGGGGAATGGCATTTTATGGAGAAAAAGCCAAGTCAAATAGAGTAAAGATCTTATCTGACTCAAACAGTACCACAGACTATGGATAGAAATTCCAAGCTTGAATAAGGAGTGTAGCAGTAGGAATATACTACTGACCACAACTGTGATCACGAAATGCTCAGATTACAGAGGCTACAAAAACAAACTCCAATAATGGGAGATTTCTACTATCCTCATATGGACTGGGTACATGTCACCTCAGGATAGGATGCAGAGATAAAATTTCTAGACAGCCTTAAGGACTACTTTGGACCATCTAGTCCTGGAACTCACAGGGAGAGGTAATTCTTGATTTAGTCCTAAGTAGAGCACAGGATTTGGTTTCAAAGGTGAATATAGCTGAACTGCTCAGGAATAGTGATCATAATGTAATTAAGTTTAGAATCCTTGTATGGGGGGAGAAAATACCAAAGAAAACCCAGCACAGAAGCCTTTAACTTCAAAAAGGAGAACTACACAAAAATTAGGCAGCTAGTTAAACAGGAAATTAAAAGAAACAGTCATAAGAGTGAAATGTCTTCAAGCTTCATGGAAAATGTTTAAAAACACCATTGTAGAGGCTCAGCCTGTAAGTATACCCCAAATAATAACAAAGGTCAGAGAATCAAAGACACACCACCATGCCTAAAGGGAGGCAAATTGTAGTAAGGAAAATAGAAAGGAGCATAAACTCTGACAAGTTAAGTGGAAAGCTATAATTAGGCAAGCCAAAAGAGAACTTGAATAGTAACTAGTGAGACACAAAAATTAACAGCCAATTATTTTTTGTAAGTACATCAGAATCAGGAAACCTCCCTAATAATCTTTGTGGCTACTAGACGATTGAGGTGCTAAAGGAGCACTTAAGGAAGAAACAGGCTTTTGTGGAGAAGCTAAATGAATTATTTGTGTTGGTGCGTACAGAGACATGCCAGGTAGCAAATGGCCGCTTCCGGCAGTGGCATGTGGCCATGGCAGGCAAGCAGCCTGACAGAAGTGCCTCGCTGTGCTGTGGGACTTTTATCAGCCTGGAGATCATGAGGGGGCAGCCAGGGAGTCAAGCAGGCCAGACAGAAATGTTAGATGGGCCGGATCTGGCCCCCTGGCTGTATTTTGGCCACTCTTGCTCTATAAAAAGCCATGGTACACCCACATTTTGAATACTGTGTGCAGTTCTGGTTGCCCCATGTCAAAAAGGATACATTAGAATTGGAAAAAGTACAAGAAAGGGCAATAAAAAAGATTAGGAGTATAGAATAGCTTCCGTATGAGGAGAGATTAAAAAGATTGGGACTGTTCATTTTAGAAAAGAGATGAGTAAGAGGAGATATGTTAGAATTCTCTAAAATCATAAATGGTGTGAAGAAAGTGAATAAGGAAGTAGTGTTTACTCCTTCACATAACACGAGAATCACGCAAAGCAGTTAATAGGAAGCAGGTTTAACACAAATTTAAGGAAATTCTTCACACAACACGTGGTCAACCTGTGGCACTCATTCCAAAGATGTTGTGAAAGGCAAAAGTATAAGTGGCAGAAATAATTAGTTTAATTCATGGACGATGGGTCCATCAAGACGGTCAGGGGCACAACATCCTTCACAAAAGTGCCATGAGAACGCCTGTTTTCACTTTCAGGTGACATTGTAAATAAGCAGCAGCAGCAGCATTATCTCTCCTAAATGTAAAACTTTTTTGTCTTAGAAGAAGTAGGACTGAGTGGACTTGTAAGCTCTTAAGTTTTACATTGTCTTGCTTTTGGTGTAGTTTTGCAACAAAAAAAATCTACATTGGTAAGTTGCACGTTCACAACAAAGATTGCACTACAGTACTTGTATGAGATGAATGGCAAAATACTATTCTTTTATCATGTTTACAGTGCAAGTATTTGTAATAAAAATAATATAAAATGAGCACTATACACTTTATATTCTCTGTTGCAATTTAAATCAATATATTTGAAAATGACAAAACACACCCCAAAAATATCAACTGTTATTCTAGTCTTTAACAGTATGATTAAAACTGCAATTAATCGTGATTAAAAAATTATTCAAGTTAATCACGAGTTAACTTAGATCAATTGACAGTCTAATAACAAAACAACCAAAAGGAAAAAGACTGTAACTGAGTTGTTCATCAAAATCTCCCACCTATCCTTCTGTGGCTGGATATCAGAGGAGAGTATGAAACAAGAGCTGCTATTTTGAGGTCCCCTGCTAAAAAATAGGCAAGATGAGTCTGAAATGTTCAGTCTGAAGATTTGATTTGCATGTGAATAGACTACAAAGAACAAGTTCACAAAACTTAAACTTCAAACATTCAACAAATTTACCCAGTTTTCATAGATATTTTAACTACAAACTGATTTTATTTTAAAAACTGATTTTTGAAACACTTAAAAGTATTTTCAAACAGTTATAGAAATCATGTTGGACTTACATTACACAACACACCAACCACGCTATACTTTATAAAATGGTTTAATGAATGCATGCATGTCTGATACAATGATCAATAAATTTACTGAGTTCAAATTATTTACTGTTGTAAACATTTTACAGAAGCATTGTGATTTATCTGGATATACAATCCTTGATGGAAGAATTATTCAAACAGAATCAGTGGCACATTAAAAAATAAAGCTGATGAGACCCATTCTGCATATTCTCTTTCAACATAATTCCAGCAAGAGAAACAGCATGGTATAAAAAGTGTACAGCAAAAGATTGTTTCTACGATAATGTCAAATTCTTGAAACTGTAAATACAAATTAAAGTGGTTGAACAGTCAAAGTCATAATTGTAACCAGTCAAATTACAGTAAGAAATGTTTTCAATCCAGTTATACTTAGGTGTCAAAACAATGTGTTTTGTTCCTTGTCAGTTGACTATAAATTCTTTTCCAACAGACAGCAAAACTTTGGCAAGGTGTTGAAAATAACTTCGTAAGTTCAAGACACAGTCACAGCATTTTCTTTGTGGAAGGTGATCTGTACACCAAGGCTCAGAGGTTGTGAAAATTGGTTCCATGTGGAAAAAAGTGCACACATCCTGCACAGATAGCTTAAAAAACTGCTGGTAGAAACATTCACCAGCAGAATCTTTGTTTTCTTTTTGCATAGTTCACACATCACTGGGAATGTGAAAAAGGTGTGCTATTTTTGGCAAGAGCAAGAAGGAAGTGATATTGATGTGAGTTGCAATGTTCGGCATGCTGGATCCATGCAGAAGTCTAGGTAGAAGGCTGCTACCTGATATTATTAGACACTGAATACTGATTTTGTTTTTGCTGAAGCAGTTCTGTAATAGCTAGAAGCTTCTTTAGGACATGCTGTAGAAAGAAAGTCAGTAACAGTAATATTATGCACAAATAATTAGGAAAATATCACATCCGGAAACCAAATTTTCTTGATATGTCTTGTAATTCTCTATGTAAACTTCTTCATGAGACTTGCTTTTATACATCAGTGTGCACAGCTTTCTACTACACAGTTTAAAGTAAAATGAAAGAACTGATCTGAGTCCCTGGTCTTTAAAGCAATGCTCTGATCTGAAAAGTGACTGTAAAAATAATGTTTGATGTAGAGAGAGAAATACAACTACTATCTAAATTTAAAATGTTTAATTTTTTAAAAAAATTACAAACTTAAGCTGGGATATAAAAGTCGAGTTCTCTCCTTCTCACACATCAGTGAATAGGATTCTTTACACCAAGATGAGTTCTTAGTTACCTCATAGGTAAGAGCAGAATTTGGACAGGCAACTGAAATGAATCTATTGATAATGCACATAACGGATAGAATACAGTTTACTATTTTGGGAGCTGGCTCCACAGGGCTAACAGAAGTAAGGACTGAATTTAGTTACTAAAATAAACAGATGGAACTGGAACAGTTATGCAGAAAAGGTGCAATTTTTACATATTCACTTTTCAGGGTAGAAGTAAGGGTGTCATGGTACAGTATCGCCACCCTTACTTCTCTCCTGCCTTCAGAGTTGGACCCTTATTCAGCAGCTGCCACTCTCTGGCCACCCAACTCTGAAGGCAATGCAGAAGTAAGGGCAGCCCCCCTAAAGTAATCTTGTGACCCTCCATGCAACCCCCTTTTGGCTCAGAACCCCCAATTTGAGAAACAATAAAAAGAATGCTCTTTGCCGTTAGTAGTCCGAATGAATACTACCAATCATCTGTGTAAATTCAAGATGGCTCGGGGCAGTGAAAGTTGAAATGAATATTATATTAAAATTATATTATTATTAGGGCCGTCAAGTGATTAATTTTTTTAATCACGATTAATCGCACTGTTAAACAATAATAGAATACCATTTAAATATTTTGGGATGTTTTCTACATTTTCAAATATATTGATTTCAATTACAACACAGAATACAAAGCATACAGTGCTAACTTTATATTTATTTTTTATTACAAGTATTTGCGCTGTAAAAAACCAAAAGACATTGTACTTTTCAATTCACCTAATACAAGTACAGTAGTGCAATCTCTTTATCATGAAAGTTGAACTTACAAATGTAGAATTATGGTACCAAAAAACGGCATTCAAAAATAAAACAATGTAAAATTTTAGAGCCTTCAAGTCCATTCAGTCTTACTTTTTGTTCAGCCAAATTGCTCAGACACACAAGTTTGTTTACATTTGCAGGAGACAATGCTGCGTGCTTCTTGTTCACAATGTCACCTGAAAGTGAGAACAGGTGTTCTTGTGGCACTGTTGTAGCTCTCATTGCAAGATATTCACCTGCCAGATGTGTAAAGATTCATATGTCCCTTCATGCTTCAATCACCATTCCAGGGGACATGCGTCCATGCTGATGACGAGTTCTGCTCAATAATAATTCAAAGCAGTGTGGACTGACACATGTTCATTTTCATTAGCTGAGTCAGATGCCACCAGCAGAAAGTTGATTTTATTTTTTGGTGGTTTGGGTTCTGTAGTTTCCGCATTGGAGTGTTGCCCTTTTAAGACTTCTGAAAGCATCCTCCACACCTCATCCTCATGTTCTTACATCCCTCTCAGATTTTGGAAGGCACTTCAGATTCTTAAACCTTGGATCAAGTGCTGTAGCTATCTTTAAAAATCTCACATTGGTACCTTCTTCATCTTCTAAAAAAAGTTTTACATTGTTTTGTTTTTGAGTGCAGTCACATAACAAAAAAAAAAAAAAATCTACCTTTGTAAATTGTACTTTCACGACAAAGAGATTGCGCTACAGTACCTGTATGAGGTGAATTAAAAATACTATTTCTTTATCATTTTTACAGTGCAAATATTTGTCATAAAAATAATATATACTTTGATTTCAATTACAACACAGAATAAAATATACTTGAAAATGTAGAAAAACATCCAAAATATTTAATAAATTTCAATTGGTATTCTGTTTAATAGTGTGATTAAAACTGATTAATCACGATTAATTTTTTTAATCGTGATTAATTGTTTTGAGTTAATCCCATGAGTTAACTGGGATTAATCAACAGCTCAAATTATTATAATTTATATTATATTATAAAGTTTAAGCAGAACAATTCTTGAAGTCCCAGAGAGTTTTCTTACTGGAAAAGAAAAGCTTGCAACTTTTGCTTTCAAAGTTAATACAAACCAAGAAACTGAAATGAAACAGTGGCTGAAAAGATAACAAAAAAGCATATACCATACTAGTAGCCCACAGAACCTATCAGAAAACCGATTTTGGTAAGAAGGCCTCCTCTAGGCACTTAAAAGGCTTTTTGGTTTTGCTACAGAACACTGCTAGCCATTTTGAGTGAGAAACTTATGAACAGAATATTTATCTTTAGAGCCACCTCATCCTTATAACATTATACTGATGAAGTAACCTATCTGAAGCTATTTATTTTAACTCTTTAGTACAGAAGTATCGAACAAGTATTATTAAATTTGCATCAATGCTTACTGTAAAAACATGTCAACTGTCTAAGATGGGGGTTTTCTACTATAACAACTCTTACCTGCATTACACCTCGCTCATTACTGAGTGTCCGAAGCTCATCTGAATGTGCCACACAAATCTCATGTAAGGCTGCTAGATCACGAGACAGGTCAGTTCTAGAGTGCTCTGTAGTGTCTGGAAGTTCAGGTACATTCTTTAACAAGAATTATAAAAGTGTGTTAAGAATTCATAAGTATTCACAAAACAGCAAAGGAAGTTCCATGACACTTCTCTCTACTAATCAACAAAGGCAACACATTACCTTCAATAATGCAGGCAGTTACATCATAACAGTCATTATATTACTCTGTCAGCCAAGCCTTCTACCCATACGCTGATCCCAATTATTTGCTCCCACTCCACCAATATTATTTAGTTTTTAAAAAGACATTTGAATGTAGTTAGAGCCTACTCCTATATTGCATCCCCTTACTTAATTGGAATGGCCACTCCAGTGTTGCTGATCACTAATGCATCAATTTCTCTTTCAGCTGAAAAGAAAATGATCTGGTGTTGCCATCTATGCTACCTCTTTGAATTGGATAGCAAGGGAATCTCTGGGTGGCATTTTCATCCGCTTTACCTCTTCCCCGAAGCTAGAGATGATGAATCCATTTATTTAATTTTCTATATTTGAAGATAGCAACAACAAAAATGGGTGAGCAGAAATTAATGGGCAAGTTAATGAACATAGTAGTGGACTAGGTATATGGTAATAAAATACCATTAAAATAATAGATCAGTGATTCAAATGTATATGTACATATTAAAATTATTTATTGAAAATCAAGAGGTTCCAAGTCTTTAGACATAAACAGTAACCTAGTATTTAAAAACAATTATTTGCCTTTACTTGTAACGTGACTTACTGCACAGAAACCTGAGTATCCCTTGCAAACAGCCATTTCTATTGACTAGGCATCAAAAAACTAGTAAAAGGTATCTTCCAAAGTTACTTATTTAGGCTCAGATTCATGACAGCATCCCTATTCAGATAATCACTTAGGCACAAATTTTCATGCTTTCCTGAATCAATCCTCCAAAACAGAGATTCCTGAAAAGTAACGTCTTAGTACTGCTACTCCTGTTATAGTATTTGCATGGTATTAAGTTACATTATTTGATTTAAAGTGATTTGTAAATCTCAGTTCTCTTTAAACCTTGAAATTTAAAATAATGCATCAACTGTCTTAAGTAGCCAAGTTAAGACAAGCATTCCTCTTTTTAACATTCAACTTTTTTCCTTCTATAAGGGTCAGATGTGCTAACCTCCACAATGGATCCATGCTACCAGCCTACAGGTAAGAGGTTTTTTTTAAAAAAATATATGGTTTGCAGGATATTTTTGGTAAATCTTTGCAATGTTGTAAAGAAAAAAGATCTGCCTGCTTCAATTCATGTCCACAGAGGTGTTCTATTATGGCACATTAAGTTAAGATCAGTGATCTACACTGTCTCTGAATATTGAGACCTTAAAGATAAGTCTTAAGTTAACAATATACCCTCTAACCAGGGCATTTGAGATAATACTCAGAAGTTGCTGGAGTTCAGAGGTATTTAATGAGAACCTGTAAGATCTGTTATTACGTTATTCTTTGATACGTATAAATCTATACGACTTCTAGGTAGATTGTAAAATTTATAAACACTCTTACCCCAAGTTCATCTAAAAACATGATCATGCGATGTTTGTTACTCTTGATAAATGGATTTACCCCCTCCATGTAGGGCTCCTAAAATTTAAAAAGTATCATTAGAATAAATAGATACCAATTTATTCATACATGCCTACTTACAAAAAAATATTCAATAGTTTGTGGAGTCTATAACTTTGTATACAATTTCAGAATGGGTTGGGTTCACTTCCTATTTGTGCCTTTAATTCCCTAGTTGCTACTCCAGTCTGAACAACACTGAATAACTTTAATTTGCTATTGCATTTTTTGCGCTCCAGATGTATTCACATAGAGTTTGCTTGCAGATGTATGCTGGCTGTCCTATATGTTTGGAATTATTCAGTTTTGAAACGTGTCTGGCAGCACCCACACTACACAACAGCAATAAGAAATGTTTCATATCTGGGGACTAAATATCTTGTTTTTGTCCTTTTAATAACGGTTAAATTTCAAATTACCTTTTTGTGTTTAAACAAGGTGTGTATTAAAAAAGTCAAAATAGCTTGATATTCTTCAATGTGTTAAGGTCCACAGATCCATTATAATGGTATTTCAGACCATTTGCAATTTGGACACTGAATCAGAATGGTCAGTTTCTGGCAACAGGAGACTGTCCCATCCCTTGAAGATTCCTCTCTTGTTTTTGCCGCCCCCAGCAACTCAGACAGACCTCTCTGCTGCAGAGCTTTCCTGAGAGAAATTCCAAACTTTATTTTAAAGGGACTAATGATTTAGTTCAATAACATGTCTAATTCTCAGCTGTCGTATTTGCCTTTGGGGAGGCTGTCCCCTCAGTGGCATTTGCAGTGGCTGGTGCCGTCTAAGGAGTGAGCTAGATCAGGAAAGCCGAAGGGAAAAAAGAATGTTTTGTATTTCTTGTTTCATTCCCTTCCCAAATGTCTCATTGGGGAGCTCAGATGGCTATGTCCAATTTACTCCAACCTTCAGCCCAGTCTAGACAGGGTCACTTTGTCTCCTCCCTTAGGCCCACAACTGGGCTTTCAATTTGGGAGCAAAATGGCTACCTATAACTTTGGTCAAAATGAGGTCACTGGATACTGTTGAGAAGTGGATTTATTATAGAGTTCTGCAAGAATCACAAAATGATTTTTGTCCCATTCCCAATCTCAAGCAATCCAGGAAATGCCGCATTTCTATCTATCATCCATGTCAGATCAAAGCTAAGCAACTGGTTCCACATTATATTGCTGGCCTCAGACAATAAGGAACAAACAGCAGGGCTCTTTTTGAAACATCTGAATAAGTTCCCACGGGAGGTTTATTGTCACTTCCTTTTTTAGCATACCACAGAAAATTCTTCCATTTTATATACAGATGGCAGGTTTCCCCTTCCATCCCAGAATCAGTCATTATCCTTTGATCTGATAAATGCTCCCAGTGTCTCTTGCAGGATTATAGTTGTATAAATAGTGCCTTAAAGGAAAAAGAAAATTCACTTTAATCTCATCATGGGCATTTTTTCTGATCAGGACTCTGTACAGAGAGAGTTGAAAGACACTCTGATTCAATTTCTGGAGTATTCTGAATTCATGATAAAGACAAACACATGGTGCCAGGGAAGTTAATCACATACCTAAGATGAGGATGAATTCTAACAGGTATAAAGATAGAAGACGATGAAGAACTAAAAATGGCCATAAAGGAAAAGTCTCAGAAACAAAAGTTTAATTCTTATTGGAACCTGGTGTATGAGAAACGTATCCAGTAAGACCTAGGTACGTATCCCCTCCAAATCCTATCTGATCACATCTGCTGGCAGACAGCTAATTCCCATTATATATTCTCTACTCCCCCTCAATTGAGTGCAGAGGATTACATTTAGTCGAACTCAGACACCTATTAGAGAGCCAAGCAAAGCGATCCGTAGATGCCAGCTGGAGATAATGAAGGGGGCTCATTCAAGTCCCAATTAAGACCAGGGAATAGGTACCAGAGAGTGCGCACAGCATCCATCAGATGGAACACAATGATTCACTGAGGTCTTGGAGTACTGCTCCTGTCATGCAGAACAGATTTGTTCTGTGACAGTCAAAACATCAAACAAACTAGGATGAACAGGATCACAGGCCTACTCCAGAAATGAAAATAAATGTATCCTCTCTTAGGCAGAAAGAAGTTGCCTGTTTTTATGTGCACTGCCCGTCAAGGGGAAGATGAATCCAAGACTTACATGACAGAAGTTGGATTGAGCAGAGTGGAACCTGTATCCAGAAGTGCCCTCACACTCAAATCAATTTGGTGGGCTAGTCATTGACCTCTTTCCACCTGAAAACAGCTGTAAAGTACACTGTGCCCACTCCATGTGTCAGGATCTTGGATGCAAGATGGTGAATGACCTCTTTCGTACAGCGGGGCAAGTTACCTGCCATATGATTCCCCACATTTTCTACTGTTCCACAGTATCATACCAAAGATAGGAAGGAAAAAACAGATGTGATGTTCTTTATGCCTTTCTGGTTGAAGAAGCTATGACCCTCACACATCAGAAGGTCCAGTGCTAATCAAGTCTATCTCCCAAGGGTCTGTAATTGCAAGACCAATCATCCACCCAGCTCCAGAGAGATTCTAAATGTATACTGGATGAAGCACATATCACTCCCATTAACCTTAAAAAAAGGTCAACAAATAGAATACGTTCTATTCTACTGGCTGATGCAAGTCTGTAGTTTAGTTACTGTGTTAAACAAGTGAAACATGGCCTTTAGTTCCTTCAGAAGAGCCTTGATGTGGGTATATGAAAGTATCCAAGAAAAACGGTCAAGTCGCTGTATTATAATGCAATTAGCATGCTCAAGAAAAGAAAGGCGGTTTTATTGTGTGTAACAAATCCCAAAATTAAATGCATCCTTAAAAAAACAATCCTACATGGTCATGTTAGAACCTCATTCTCACTACAGAACTGTCCAGAATGAAATTCTGCAGGAGGTATCATACTTCCTATCCATTAACATTAAACTTCCAGTAACTCCTATCTCCAATCGGATGAGTTTTGAAGTTGGGAGCTTTCTTGGAGGCAATTCAGTATGGTGCTTTTAATTCAGACAAATAGTCCTCAGAACTGTCAGAACAGTTATTTACAAAAGTAAATTCAAGAAATATTTTCCCTTTTGTCAAGCATAAAAAACCAGTCCTTAGCACCATGGAATCTCTGGACAGACATGTCTCCTGTGTTGAGATCTGCTAGGCAGCTACGTGGCCATCAATACATAAATTCACCCATATTCTAATTATTGGTCAATCCAATCTTCTAGCCAATGCCATTTATTGGAAGAAGTCTTCTGCAGACCTAGTGTCAGGAGAAGATGGACAATTTATAATATAAACTATTTTGGATGTCCATATTTAAAATATGATCCCACTTCCCAACCTTGAAGCATGCTACTGTGAAAATCCCATTGTAATGGATCTGTAGACTTTAGCACAATGAAGTATAGGAAAAATTCTGTTCTCACTTGAAAAATTTTTTTCTTTGAGTAATAAAGTCTAAAGATACAGTCTGCCCTGGAGACAATTTGACATCCAGAGCAAACACAGAAATTATCATATGAAGATGTGGGTTTGTTTTCATTAGGGAAAATTTCTCACATTCTGTAGCAGAAGCTGTCATGCCTTTTTCTCAAACTATAGTTAACACAATCTGTAATTGTCTTCAGTGAAGGGAACTTGAGCAGGTAGAGCCCTCATCTGCTGCCAGTGATTGACAAGATTGCTCCCACAGCCAAAAGCAGGAAGAAGGACAATTGTAATGGATCTGTAGACCTTAGCACTATTAAGAAAGGAAATGCTCACAGAACAGAAACCAAAAGAACCAACCAAAAGATGAATATAACAGGAGGCTTACATGAAACATTTCCACTGCTCACTAGACTTAAGATCGGACCATCTCAAGAGGGAGACTTGTAGTCTCTCCCCATAAATTTAGTTATGATTTGTAGTGAGCACTTCTGGCATACACTATGCAAGCAAAGCTTTTTGAAAAAATCAGCACCTCCAGAAAGAGGGAAATTGAATTGCTTCTGAAATCATCTCAATGGAAGCATTTGCTTGCTTTTGGGAAGAAAGGTTTTGTATATCTGAAATATTTTATAACTGGGGTTAAACTTTCATACCATGTGGACCAAACTAACTTAAACATTACAACACATCTCACTAAATGGATAATCATTGATTTTAGAACTTGTTTGACCTATGCTATATATGGCAAAAATTTCACATTCTTTAATTATAGTTTAACTATACATAGTCACCTTAGCTCCAAACTCAACCAGATTTGCTAAATTCTGCACAGACTTGGCGACCAGCGTCAGTGTTCTTGCAGCAGTGGAAGAAGGAGAATCTGAGAGAAACACATGCCACAGATGATTTCAACTGAAACTACAATGAAAATCTTGTATGGATAGTTATGTCAAAATATTAATTTTCTATCCAATACTCAAAGAATGATCCTGGTATTACATCCAAAATAAAGATGCAGTTTTATTGCAATCAGAATTGCATGGGAAGGGGAGGCATGAAAGGAAATCAATATGGCATTTTCACACCAGACTTCCTACAGCAGTGGATAGTTTTTTCTACCTGGGGGCGGCGGGGAATCCCACCATCCTTGGATACACTCCTCACACACTCGAATGAAAATGTAGTGGTTTCTAAAAAGGCTGCTAGAGATGGACGTTAAACCTCTGTGTGTTAAGTAAAAAACAAAACACTTTCATAAAAATTGAAAGTTTTCTTTACAGCAGGATAGTGCTTCATCATCAGATTAATGAATGTTTTTCAGTTCAAGAATATACCTGAAGAGAATGACGACACTGGAGCTCTTTATTTTATATCCACATGCAAGTGATCCTTCAGTGTCATATAACTCTGGCTACTAATTTATATTTTAAATTAAAAAATACTAATCATGCCCATTTCCTTTCAATGGAAAAAGGAACACAAGCTAGATATCATACACAAACTTAAGTTTTATATGTAAATGTGTATAGTAAACATATGCATATTAATCAAAAGGCAAGAATTTATGTGCTGAAGATATACCTCAAGCAGCTTGGATTTCTTTGTGCCCATCCCATTGCCAGAAATTGGACACAGTGAAAATGTTAGTACCAGGAAATGGTTATTAGTAGAGGGCAAGCTCTGCTGTAATTAAAGTTGAGTATCACTTTGTTTAAATGGGACTATTCTAAAGGCTATTCTACATGACAATACTTATTTAGACTGTCTTATAATTTGTAATACATCCTAGGGGTGCTGCAAAGCGTTAGTGGTCTAAATTTGGCATCACCTAAGCAAGGGATTCCTGATATACTGCTCCCTAAAAAAACCAGTATTTTAAAATAAAATTATTGTAGCTTTCTACAAGTGTGGGGCTCATATATGGCTCTAATCATCCCACCGTTGATTTCAATCAGTTGGCCTTTTTCTCAGCTAATGTACAGTACTTACTACCCCTTTTGAAAGGCAAAATTGAATTATTAACCTGACAGTTTGGCAGATTAGGTTGGGATGGAAAAAATGCCAAGCCAAAGAGACTAATGTGTGAATGTACAACAAAACTAGGATGCTCTTAAAGCAAGAGAGTTTCCATGCAGTGTGTTACAGTAATGAGGTCGCTCAAAGAGACATGCTGTAGTCCCTGAACCTGAGCTACACCTATGCACTGAATTAGAGCCTATATTTGGCAGTTTTAGGAAAGTGTCTTGTACATATTGCTTACTCTCTACCTGCATTGTTGTTTTTTTTTTAAGTTTTGCCCCAAGACCAAAATTTCTAGTTTTTAAATTGCTCTAAAATCCATAAGCAATCTCATTTTACGTCAGAAATATTGACAAAAAATTAGCATAAGGGAAGATGAAAGAGTTAGCATAACATAATCATGTTTCCAGAACAACGGAACTCAGTGTGATGAAAAGAAAGCCGTGTCACTAGATCATGTGGTCAAGAGTTCCTAATATTCAATCATCCTAACATGAACTGTTCATAGCATTCATTCTTTTGTTGTTGTTGTTGCAGAGTGAAGGGATGGGGTAGGAAGAGACTTTAGACTAGTGAAGGGGAATGAGGGGTGTATGTCAGAGCAGGGCACATGGAGGTTGAAAGGAGAGATTAGGAGTCGGGAGAATATAGGAAGAGAGATTTGGGGCTGTATTAAGGGGAAGGGGAATTGAGATAAATAGGAAGAGTGATAGGAGAGGTGAGTAAGGAGAGGGAGGTTGGGAGGGAAGGCATGTGGTGGGAGTGGTTTAGGGAGTGGAAGACAATGAGTCCTTCTCCCTGACCCCCACATATGAACCATGATTAGGGGGTTCCCTGACTCACTTGCAAGAATGAACACCTCTCTCTGCACCCTCTTCCTATGCGTAAGCCAGGAACGGGGGCCCTTGTCAACACTTGTATTCTGTTCTGAAGTGTTCTGTAGCATTTGTAAGAGTGTAGAGTTCTAGTACATGTGTTGTCAGTGGACTGAGGCATCACTCAAATAGGGCAGAGTTAAGGTGGCATGCATCTCAAACTTTATATTTCTTTGCTTTTAGGGGTTAAGTTTAGTCACTCTCCACATTTTGAAAGGCAGTGAGGTACCACTGGACAACTTTATGTTTCTGGGCATTTAATTATGAAACAAAATTAAAATACTATTTGAAGGCAAAACAAAAGTTTAAGTAGTTTGTGATTGTCACTAGACCAGCAGTTCTCAAGCTGTGGGTTGGGACCCCAAAGTGGATCTCAATCCATTTTAATGGGGTCACCAGGGCTGCCTTAAGACTTGCTGGGGCCTGGTCCCAAGCCCCACCACCCAGGGCCCAGGCCCTACCACCTGGAGCCAAAGCTGAAGGCCGAGGGCTTCAGCCCCCAGCAGTGGGACTCAGGTTAGAGACCCCTTACCTAGTGCTGAAACCCTTGGGCTTTGGCTTCCCCACCCGGAACACCTGGCCTTGGGCTTTAGCCCCTGCACCTTGAGCCGCAGGGCTCATGCTTTGGTGTCTCCTCCTGGGGTCATGCAGTAATTTTTGTTGTCAGAAGGGAGTCATGGTGCAATGAAGCTTTAGGACCCCTGTACTATATCAATCACGTTCAGAAAGAAAATATATCATTAAGACAGCAGGGCATATTTTACAAGCTCTTAAAACGAGACTGTAGTTAAACCAGAAACATAGGCTTTATCTACTGCTTCTGCTGATGCCTGTATACTAGAAATTTAACCATGAGAATTATAACAAAAAGACCAGTCCAGCCAATTAATTTTTTTTTTTGACCAGTGTTCAAAGCCATGCAGGAACATGAAACACTAAAGATGTAATTCAGCAAGAATGGCCACTAGTCTGGCACGGTGAGCACAGCAACATATTAAGGTAATCTGTTTCAACTATTATACTAATACCATGTATTCAAAGTCTGAAGTGCACAGTCACCTGAGATGATATTGAACATCCTTGGGTTCAAGATGGCAGGACAAATCAGTCGGAGAAAAACAAAGCCACTGAGAGGAGAGAAAAGTGTTTTATTCAATAATTAAGTTTTTGTATTTAGTGTAAAATTGTACATTCATTTAAGTTGGTGTGGAAATAGTAATCTCTTTAAAACAGTTTAACTAGTCATCTTAGATGCTGTGAAAATGTTTGTGAATTAAGAATATCTTGCTATTATCACACCTGCAGTGAAGACTGGTCTCGCTCTTATGCCGGGCCAGGTCTATATCCTTGTGCATGGGTTTTTGAGCTCCCGATGCTTGTTTTGGGGAAAGTACATGACTAAGGTAGGCAGCACCTTCCAAAGCACAACATAGCCTTTAGCCATGAAAGTCTAGCTTTCCCTTCCAAAGCTGAGTATTTCAGCTCAGTATTGGTCAGTTCAGCACCCAAGCAAATCAGTATTGGCACTGAATGTTCTGGAACATTATCAGTGCACCCAGTCTTTCTTGTGGCCATCACTGCTTCAATCACCAAACTTGGAGGATGGAAGAAATACAGTGTTGCCACCTCTCTATTGTCAGATGACTCCCTACATTAAGTTGATTCTCCCCTGTCCACAAGATCAAACAACAGAGAAAAAATAGTGTTGCTAATCAAAACCACTAAGTCCTTCGACATTCCTTAGTCCCTCTACCATCGGGTCCTTAGTGATGCAGCCTATCTAAATAACATTTCTTTTTTTTTCCAGTTTTGATTCTAGTTTTTCAACCACTCTGAATGTTTCTATTATCCACACCAATTTGTTCTTCTAAATTACAAGCAAGCAACTGAGCTCCTTTGAAACATAATGAACTAGCAAATCTGACAAGAACAAATGCTGCATTTCCTAGGACAGTTCTCTTTGCAGCAACATGGAAAAGGAACCCTTTTCCTAAAGTCTCCTTTCAGCACTACATTTCTCTGCCGTAAATCCCAGAGTTCCATAAAGAACGCAGAAGTAAAAAAGAGGTCTCAGCCAAAAGTATTAAAATGGATCTGAGAACAGAGAACAATTTCCTTTAGCTTTGAGTCAGCACTTAATAAACAAGCAAATGGTTGAGATTTTTGACCTCTGCAGCCAGAGTGAGATTTACATTTCTGTAGCCACCTGTTTAGGAAAAGAAGATTTTCCCAACCTACAGAGTACTGCAAACAGCTACTTTCATCGATTTTTTTTAAATCAGAAGATGATCAGGAATCATTTTTCTTTCACATTCTAAACCACAGAGCTTTCCCCTTAAGTTTGCCACCTTGATCAGTTACCCCAAAGCACATTAAAGATGATAATGTGATAGTGCACAGACAGAGAAATTAAAACATCTGTGCAAAACTATAGCTGTGCCTGCTTTAAGCTTTGATATTGTTTCAAAGGCATATCAGTCTCATGTCTTTTTTCATACCCAGCTACAGGATATGTTCTTCTTTAAATATGGGAAAAGGAAAGTAACACAACAATTTCAATTTACTTGCATTTTGTTGCATTTGGAACTTGTAAATCCAAAATTCAAGGCCATATTTGCCTCTTGTCTACACCATTTTACAACAGCATCACTATAGTGATTTCATCTAGAATCAGGCCCTCAATCCTTAGCTTATGCACTGTGCTTAGATATTACAATGGTCCTACATGGCATGCGTTACAGATGCTGAAATTACTAGGCATTGCAAGCAAAACTAACTAGAGTGCTAACAATGTGTGTTACTTCCTCAATGTAAGACCTTTTCTTTCTGAACTTCTATAACATGCAAACAAATGAATTGACAAGCAGCTTACCTAACAACTCTGGTTCTCATTGTGGTATTGGTTGGCCACTTGTGTTGGACAGACTTCTGCAAACACCCATAAATATATCTCAATGTCCTGTCAAAATAGTAGAGTTAATAGCCTTGACACAGTAAGCAATTTAAAATATTTATTGCCATAATACATGGTAGGAACTGTGCACTTACAAATACCTTAGAAAGCTTTTCACCAACATAAGGTTACTTCTATGTATACTTTGGGCTTGTCTTCACTAGAGCCGGGAGAGATCGATCTTATGGCGATCGATTTATCGAGTCTCATCAAGACGCGATAAATCAATTGCCAGCAGCGCCCCCGTCGACTCCGTAACTCCAACTCGCCAAAAGGCGCAAGCTGGAGTCGACGGGGGAGCGCGCCGCCGACCGCCGCGAGGATGGCAGGTAAGTCAGCTGTAGATACGCCGATTTCAGCTACGTTATTAACGTAGCTGAAATTGCGTATCTACAGTCGATCCCCCGCGTTAGTGAAGACCAGCCCTTTGTATAGGTACTTCATCAGCATTTGTATCACTGTTTTCAAATAGGGCTTCATTTTGTCAAAGAACAAATGGGATTGATTAACGAATCATTTTTTAAATTCATATTTGTCTGTGTTTCCTGTCCACTAAAAAATTAATTATATGAAAGGTTTAATTTGGTGAACGGAATTTCCATTTAAATTCAATGGGACATACAGATGTGCTTAAAAGTAATCACATCGGGATGTTCGCCTTCTCCCAGGAAGAACACCTGAGAATAAAGTGCAGTGTTCCAGGCAAATACATCCAGTCTGTTGCACACATATTGGAGAATTACAGTTCTTTGGAGGAGACACAACACAAGGTGGCAGCTGAAACGATCACTAACACAAAAGAAAAATTTCAGTGGTATCGGATCCAGCTTATGATCTATTAATTGTTAGTGATGCAGTAAACTGATTAAAGAAGATAAAAAGCACATAATACTGACAGATAAGTTGATTTACAATTAAACCATAGAGTAAGTGCAGGGTTTTAAATATGAAGTAGAACTTGTGTTATGACTATATCTCCATTCTAAATTAGTGGTGTCAAAAGGCCAAAACTATACCTCTAATTTAAACTTTCAGCATTGGTGATCAGTACAGATGTTTTCATAGTAAAAGTGTCATCTCACCAGAGCCACATAGTTTTAGTGATGCCATGATGTCTCTTTTTTCAGCAGGAAGAGGTGGGGAAAAGGTTCTGTTCAATTCAGCCACTTTATAACTGGTCCCTAGTTTTTAGTGCCCCCACAGCAGCCTGAGAATCCCTGACTCCATGATGGGAACACAGAATTTTGCCACTTTATCCCTCCTCACCCCTAACTAGTTTTTTCCTTAATAGTTATGATGGTACTTTTCATCTAATAAGGAAGGAAGAAAATTTCCACTGTTTAATAGCTAATTCATGCACGAGCTGGTAAGAGGCACTTGTGCAGCAAACAGAATTCAACCCTTAGCATATGTACATATATACATACACTGTTTTGAGTTTTCCTGTCATGCAGAGGTAATTTAGTATGTGCTCAGACAAAGCCCCCAAACTGAGGAAATTAATCTTACAAGAATAGATCAGCAAAGGGCATATGCTGCTACATCATTTTTTGTAAGAAACAATGCTAGTTATGCAAAATGAAATTTCTGATTGAATTTGAACAGCTGTTTATACAAGCACTAACTTACGGAGGCAATATTTCTGCAGCCATGAATATTTTCTCCACCAATTCAGAAAGTATGCTCAGCAGATGAGTTAAGTTAGTGTTCACATCTTCATTTTTTTCTAACTTTGAAGGATTTAGCTGCAAAAATGAAAAATCAGCAGGTTAAGTGAAGTTTCTTTTCTAAAACATCAGCCAACAGGTTTAGGCACCTACAAGATTAAACAAACATTAAGATTTGAGGGAAGGTGGTAAAGAGTTGTGCTGCCATACATAAGCCTCAGGGCTGTGGAGCCTCTTGGGACTTGTACTTCAGTGCTGACAGGCAAATAGAAATGTGGAACGGCAACACTCTTGAGTTCTAACAGTGTGTGCACAACGCTAAGTGTAAAAACATGCAATATATATCCTTTTTTTTTTTTAATTCGAAATTTATTTTGATTCATTAGGGATGGGTTCACTCATCTCTTCATATTTAAATCACTGGGTGAAGAGGCAATTATAGGAAATTAAATTTAAATTAAATTTAAATAAATTTGCATTGATAAGCAAAAAATCAGTCATTAATTCAGTGAAGTTTTAAATAAAAAATTACTTCAAAAATTGACTGTAATCACTCCTTGAAATGACCGGAAATTCTCAAAATTAGGATGCAGATGAGTTATCCCTTTAGAATAATCTATAATGAAAGAATTGCTCCAATTTAAAAAAAATCCTTAAAATTTACATTAAAAAGCAGAGCTGTGCACATTTTTCATATACATGTTTAGGAAGAGTACCAAATATAGAAAGCACTTTCATGAGAAGTTCTATTTCTAATTCCTGGGATTTCTAATGTAATCAGAATGTAGTTTCAGAAAGGTTAACACTCCCTTAACACTAGTAATTTAGACAAAATATGGAACATCTGAACAACCACTACATAATAATCATTTCTTCAACAAAGTCATGTGTTTCAGAACAATTAGATATATCCAAGTTCTCACCTCACAAGACTGCTTGCTTTCCATTATCTTTAAAATAGAGTCTTTCAGTGCATGATGAACAAAACTTGTTGCTGTAGCTTTCATATACTGTTCCATAAGGGTGCTTGCCAGCGTGGTAGCACGAAATAAGGTTGTAGCTTCATCTGAAGAAATAATATTTTGCCACGATGAAATAAATATGTAACTTCACTTCATTTTAAAGGATGAATGGAGGAGGAAGAAAAATATTGCCACATGCAAGTATCATGCACACCTAATAGTTGGATTTATTCACAAAGTGGGAAAAATAGGTGCTGGACTATAATTGTCTCTCCAACTTTTTAATAAATGAAACTCAGAATTAACATTTTTGTACTGTACCTTCCATGTTTATTTCCCTGTCGTTTAGTGTTCGTAAGAGCAATGACTCAAGCTTTTCATGAAGAAAAATCTTCAGTAAAATGCCGGCCAATAGTGTTCGATCCTGTCCACATACACGTGATAAAGCATAAACTACATGCAGCTCCTTCTGTAATATAAGCTAAAGAGAAAAATAAACCTTGTAATATTAAGAATTCTAGTATACCACGGCTTCAGACAAACTAACGAAAGGAGCCTCTTCCTGTGAAGATACCACTATATATTTGCTTGGTGAGTAGTGCATTAACAATTTCTTAAAAGGTGTATAATTAAGATCAGCCTCGAAATACCAAAAACATTAGCCTTTATACGTTATTAAACTGCCAGGCTGGACAATTACTTTAATTTAATGGGTTATAGTTAAATGTTTTAATTTTGCATGTTAAATAACTTTCAAGGAAAATTAAACTGTCAAACTAACTTAATACCTCTTTAAACTCACTGTACTCGTCTTCTGGCATGATTTTCTCCATTGAATATCGTGCTCGGACACGCAGAGATCCTGGTTCAATACCCTTTAATGGTATGTGGGAACTCAACTGAAACCATTCATCTGTTGCATGTCCTTTCTGTAACCGGTTTAACTGACAACGCATAAACACTTAAAGAAAAACATTGTTTAGAGTAAGTTACTTGCAGCAAGGATAGTACTAGTATTAAATATAAAAGATTAATTGATTTCAAGTGCACTTATCTCATTCACTGCATTTTACTATAAGTTTATGAATAAAACAAAAGTTAGAATTCCGCACTTCTACTCCGGTAAATTACACCTTTAATAAACACTGCAGATTGGAGTCTAAGTGCGAGTAATACTTACAATGTGTTACTTGTTCAAAATCCTATACGGACATTAACAAATTCATGCTTATCATCCATATAAAAGGGGGAGAGAGGAAGGAGAAATTAATTTCTCAAGGTTACACAGTGAATCAGTAAAAGAGTTACAATTAGAACTCTGGACCGCCTGATTCTCAACCTTGTGCTCATTCTGCCACACTGCTCATTCTCACATTGCCTTACTTAGCTGTTAAATAGGACAAACTTTCTCCCCTCTCTCTCTAAAGTAAACATTCACTTAAAACCAGGCTGAGGGGCTAATGTTAGAAAATTATCTTTTTTTTTTAATAAAAGAATTAAGACACTTCTCACTAAGTGTTTCTCTTCAGATAATGATTGTGGCCCCCAGTTTCTATGATTTCACCTAGATTTATATTTGTATCATAGTAATATCTGGTAACCCTAATCAAGGATCTGAGTCCCACCATGCTAAGCACTATAAACAGTGAAGACTAAGGGGTCCCTTCCCACATGTATTTGACAGCCTAGGTAAATGTCTAGTCAGTCCAAGAATGGTAAAATCATTAAAAGGTGAAAGAATGAGTCTTTGTACAGTGCCTAGCACAATAGCATTGGTCCACGATGGGACTTTTAGGTACTATCTTAATTTGAATAATAAATTACACCAGCACCTAAGAAGTCATGCAAGGAACATAGTAAATCAAAAGAACTAAAACAGAGCAATGACCTTTACCAGTCCACCCACTGCCAGTCACATCCCACAGCAACTAACTTCTTGACCTGGCAGCTTGGTAGAAAGATGCAGCACCTTTCCTACTGGCTAATTACTTCAAGAATGAGTGTTGGCTGTCCTGAAAAGGCAACTCCTCACTGACAGGCCTCAAGAAACACTAGACGGAGGTAATATCCTACATAAATACTCCTGTGATGTTTTAAGAGGCATAGCCCAAGTTTCAAGTCATTTTGTTTGTCAGACTGCCTGGACCTGCAGATATCAGTTTCTTTTTCTCTCTCATTATGTCTATTTTTCCACTGTAATCACCTCAGAAAACAAACTTGCCATCTTATTTCTCTACATCTATATGGTGCTATATAACGTAAGAAGAAATAATAATCATGTGTCATCAACTTGCCTCATTTTTGCAGCACTATGTCTTTTGACATATCAAGGTAACAGGACAGAATACTATCACCTCCACTGTGCATGCTTTGGGACCTTCCAGTAGCAATGCTCGTACTCACTGGCCTTGATATGGGCTGATATGGGATAATCCACTTATTCAAATCAGGCAGGTAATGGGGGAGATATTTCATCTTCTAGCTGGCAAGTTGCCTACTGAGAGCGTAAATGGGTTGATCTCTTTGGGTAAGCACAATCTTCTACTTACATGAATCTTGAATTTTCAAAAATATTTTCCCATCAAGTGCAGAGTCTAAATTTTAATGCCTTCACAAGTCATTAATGCAGTTTGGTTCAATATTCATTTTTTTGTTTTGTTTCTTACTTGATAGGAACAGTGAGGTAAAGAAGCCTTTACTCTGAAGTTTCTCATTTTTCTTTTGATTGTGGTAGCATTTCCAAGCTAGAACATCTCCCCAGCTCAAACTTTAGATACTACATCCCTGTTGCTTAGACTTAAAATCCAAGCAAATGACATGACCAGAGGGACTGCAGAGCAGTTGCTCTCTATCACACAATAGGTGTTAATTAGCTTTAAAGGAAATAAACGTATCCTACCTATCAACAATTGCTAAGAATGGTGCGATTTGTAGAGACCGTACTGGATCACTGTACTGGACAACAGGCAACTGTTAAGTCAAAAGGAAATGTATTCCTTGCCAGTCTCTACTTTCATGATGAAACACTAACAGTTGATTTTTCTACAGTAAAAATAGTGTATGCCATCTTCATCCAAGTGAAAACACAAGATGGCAGTTATTTTAAAAGATTTCAGAGTCGCAGTTGTGTTAGTCTATATCCGTAAAAAGAACAGGAGTACTTGTGGCACCTTAGAGACTAACAAATTTATTTCAGCATAATTTGTTAGTCTCTAAGGTGCCACAAGTACTCCTGTTCTTTTTAAAGGATTTGTGTATCTAGCTCTCTAAATAGTTCATGTGCTACTGAGCTTATTCCTGACCTGAAGTTTTTATCTTTCAATGATAATCCTTACCAAAAGCAATTATAACAGAGCATTGTAGCTTTCAGTGAGGAACAAGCAGAAGCAGATGAAGTTGTCTAAACAAATAAGGTTTTGCTTTTTCAAGCATCAATAAGAAACTCTCTTTTTTAAGCTAGCCATTTTATGTTTACACACATATATATATAGATTTGAAATACAAACTGGTGTAAAAAATACAGAAAATACATATTGAATAAACAGAACTATTTCCCAATCAAATTTTGCAAAATTATTTAAGAATACATTACAGGCTCTTTAAAAGAGAACATAACTATGAAATCATGTGTAATGAATATTCATAATGTGCAAACTCCAAAAACAAATACTAAAATAAATATTAAAACATTATTCTGAAACAACACTTGTGTTTACATTCACCTTTTGACACTGTTGTGCCCTATGGGAGGAAAATTAACACACTGAAAAAACTATCAGTTTCTTAGCCTTGTAACTTCCAGCAGTTCAAGATAAGGGGCCAGATCTTGGCCACCCACTCTTATTTTCACTGTTGGAAAAACAGTCTTAACTAGTTGACTAGGCATTTTCCTAGTACAAGAGAAAACACAAATGGAATAGAACCAGCAGTACACAACTCACACCCTAGAGTGGGGAGCATTTTAGCTATATAACTGAGGAAAAGTGAGGTGATAAGAGCACCTCTGCCCTCCAGTGATCCCTAGACTTCAGACTGGCTGCCTAATAGCGTGGCACAAAGTGTTATGAGAGAGACTGAAAGCTTCTTCTGGAAATTACATTTATACTGCACATAGTAAGTGCTTAATAAGGAGAAATTACTTAGTGGTAATGTGAGGTAACAGTCTCCTATTCCTCATCCTAAATAAAAGCACTTAGTATGCTGTAAGAGTCCACCTACCAAGAAGCAAGAAAGATTGTCAATCATCCTGTGGTACATAAGGAGAGGTTCTACTCACCTCCTTGCACTAAAAAGAGGGAAGAGAAGACTGACCTCCCCCCTGTTACCTCCTGGACTTTGGAATGAGAAAATATCAGAAACAGATTCCCTTTCCCCTATGTTGGGGAGGTATTTCCTTTATGGCCTCTAACTGTAAAAAAGAGACTGGATTTCTTGAATGAGAACAGCCTTGTCAGAAATGGTCCTTGAAAAGGGAAGGGGAGGGGAAGTGGGAACAACAACTAGATGTATACTCCAGTTCCGCAGTGCTTAGTGCCCACTGATCTGTTGTTAAGAGGGCCCCAAGTACCTTGAAATTGGAATAATCTGCTTCCAAAGGGAGGAGAAATCACAGTGAACAGTTTGCTGGCCATGACTAAAGATTTAAATGGACTTCTTAGATGCAGCTGGTTTAGAGGTAGCCAAAACTGAAGGAAGGATGAGACGGTTAATAGCTAACAACCAATGAGAATCAATCTTTCTTCAGGAAAAATACAAAGAACCAAAGCAAAACATGATTAAAATCAATTATTTAATTTGAGGTTTCCTGCTTGCTGATTTAAATCATTATTAAAATTGATTATTTAAATCAATATATAAATCAAACCACCCCGAGAAGAGTGATAAAAGTTTTGCAAAGGGAAAACAACTTCGTCTGTTCCAGTAATACATCTCTCTCTTTTACAGCAGTAAGACTTACATATATCTGGATCTTTACTTTTCTTTGTTTTGTTACTAAGAGTTATCTCAAATCTGTTGATATCAGGTGAAAGATCACTAGAGAAAAAAATTAGAAAATCTTGATTAATATTGTACTCCTTTGGCATTTTAATTAAACTAAGAAGTTCAATGACACATTTTCTATTTTCTTTCATTCTTTAGTTCTACCACCCAGAGAAAAAATACTTTATGTTACATTACATTAAACAAAAATATTTAGAATGCAACAAGAAAAACATGTCGCTGAAAGAAAAATATGTATATGCAACTATCTAGCCAATTTTTAATAAGATAGAAATAAAAATTCAATGAATCATCAACAACACTACCTATAAAGTGTTCAGAAATATCAAGTTTTTAAATGCTATTATTCAAAAAGAGCAAGACTTACTCAAAGACAAATTCCTCTGACCATACAGGGTTCTGCCCTTCCCTGACATGCGTTTTTGCTACCTGGACACTGTTCAGGTAGATGTTACAATACGGATTAGTAAAGTGTTTTACTGGGAGAGTATGAGCTTCTTCAACATGTAAAATAAGGCTGCTGACCTGAAGAAAATAGACAAGATTTAATTTTAACATACAAGAGGGAGAATTTTTTCAGCTCTAAAAAGCTTTCGTTTTAACATACAAGTGCTAAATACAAATTAAAATTTGCTGATCAAAACAAGACAATTAATTAATTAAAGGAAAAACAAAGAATAGGAAATAGTCCAGGAACAACAACAAAACATTGTCAAAAGGTAGTAACACAACATCTTGTTAAAGGGGTAGGTGGGGATAAATTTTAAAAAGAATCACTCTAAGCCATTCAGATCACTTTGATTTTTTTTCTTTTTTCTCTGGTACATCATCTATTTTTTGTCTTTTAAGGCCATAACATTTATTAGGCATTAGACTTGCTTGTGCTGACTGCTACTGAATAATGTTGGCCATGCCTTTTTCAGTTACAGTTAATTTAGAGCTCACAACGAGCAGTTCAAATTATTCCTTCTAAAGTGTATTACTTCTCATTTGACAGCACTGAATTTTATTTGCTATCATGTCATCCATTTACCTTGCTTAGTCTGGGCCTGCAAAAGTGGACCTCAATCTTCTCTGAGCTTAACAAATACATAATTTTGTGTTGCCTAAAAAAATGTTGCCACCTCACTGCTTACTCCCCCACTCCTTTTTTCAGATAATTATAATATTCAATACCAGCATTCCTAATACAGAACCTTGTGGCACCTGACTGCCTAACTTCAGCTGAAAATTAACATGCCTATTCTTTGTTCTCCAGCTCTGAGTCAATTTCTTGCCCATGACAGTACTCTCATCCAATGAATGAAATGAATTAAGATGAAAAAATGCTTTTATGACTCATGTGCTCATCTCAAAGCTCAAGAGAACAGAAGCATTAGCAGCCCATGGCAGATGGCTGCCTTCTTGACTTAACTTTTAAAAACAAATGGGAAACACCAGGAGTAAAATTTTCAGAAGCACTTACAAGTCACTCTTGAAAATGGGACTTCTGTACTTCTGAAAATTTTACCCAACCTTACCTGGTGATCAGATCTTAGTGCTGAGCAACAAACTTGAAGACTGCCCATAAAGTGTTTTATTCTATCATATGTGGAAGCTGCAACCAGTTCTTGAAGCATAAACTATTACGGCAGGTTTAACAAACTTTGCATCACGTACACACACACTCATATACAATTCACAGTTTACAAAGGTCTCAAAGTAAAACACTGACGTTGACCAATATAGTTTTAGAAAAACTACAATATCTATGCAATTTCACCTGACGTAGACGTTTATTAGATGTCCCAGGACTGGTTTTTCGTAAATTGCAAAACGTCTGCAGAGCTTTCATCCAGTCCTATAAAAGACACACAAGATTTCAAACCAAATGAAGTCTGATCATTCTTCTCAAAGAATGGTATACATAGGTCTGACAATGTCTAACTATTGAAATATTTAATGTAGTCAATTTCTTCTTTTCATATATTGTATTTTAAAAGTTATATGTAGAATTGCTTACTTTGGAATGAAAGCTACGTTTATATCCTTCATCATCTGAACTGCATAAAGCTTTCAGATATAGAAAGCATTAATAATAGATATATAATGTGACCTCTACAAATTTTCCACTCTAATGATACAGTATTAAATTACACATAGTATTTAGAATAAAGTAAAACATGGCTGATTCTGAGTAAATAAAACTCACATGCCTAGTACAGCGCTCTAATTCTGACCCCTCTCCCTGCCCAGTGTTTCAGTTTTGCAGACACAAAAAGAAGTTGATTAAAGAAAAAACGAGTGAAGGCGACATCTGCAGCCTCCTATGCATCTGCCTCTGGCTGCTCAACCATAAAAGTTGCCCTAAAGAGGCAAACAGGGATTCCCTTTGCAGAGGGATATCTATGGGAGGTATAAAGCCACCACAATTGGCTGTACACAATGTGTTCCTGGTCTCCCTCAAAGCGGGGTGCTAGAGAGGGCAGTTGTCATCAGCCTAATGGCCCTTTAGAATATGCTTACACAAGGATAAAAGTGCTGTGGCTGGCTTGGGTCAGCTGGCTCAGGCTGTGGAGTTAAAAACTGCTGCGTAGACATTTGGTTTTGGGCTAGAGCCCAAGCTCAGGGACACTCCTCCCTCATAATGTCCCACTGTCTGGGCCCAAATATCTACACAGCAATTTTTCAGCCTTTGAATATGAGCCTTGCAAGCCTGGGCCAGCTATGGGCTTTTTATCCCTGTGTAGACATACCCTGCCGGGGCAAAAGTTAGAGCAGCCTGAGGGCTTCTCCAACTTATGCTGGGGACCAGTTTGGTTCCCTGACAGTCCAAGGATTGCAAGTGAAAAGTGTGCAGGCCTTTGTGTCCCATCTCCTCAAGCTGTGCTGAACTCTGTTCCAGTGCAGCTAGAGATTTAACCTTTAGACTAACAGTCAATCTGCACAATTAGATATCACAAGTAAATATTTGTTAGCAACATCTCAGTGCTATACAATGCTGCCATTAAAAAGGTTGGTTCAATTTTTCACCCTTCAATAATTTTTCATATGTTTAAAATATTGATAAATAATATGGGCAGAAGTAATTATCATAATACTCAGTTTAACATATACTGCAGCTGTTCTCAAGTAAACAAGTTTACTAATATATTTCTTTTGTTGCAAAAACGTTTCATAATGCAAAAGACTCTCAGACTGTAGTCTCCACAGGAAGATTTAATAACTTTCTTATTGTAGGTAGGGCCAACCACAGCTGCTGAAATACCTTAACAATTATTATACACAACATTTCTGTGGGGGTAAAAAGGGCATAATTTACCTTTACTTTTCTAGATACGTTAAATATAGTGCTTCAAGCCCTCTCCCATTCATAAGAGAACCTCTCCAACTTCAATGCTACATAGACATTCTATTCATCATGGCAGTGGCCATTGTGATTCAGCTTGGAGATGGAAATTTGCACGTAGCTAGAATTCATTTTATTCACAAAGCATCTTTCTAAAGACTAATATTCTTAATTTTATATCATATCAGAGGACAAGGAGCAGGGGGTTGGATGGGTTGGGGATTCTGAGGGGAGCAGTCAGAGAATGGGAAGTGGGAGGGACTGTTAGGGGGCAGGGCCAGGCTGTTTGGGAAATCACAGCCTTTCCTACCCAGCCCTCCATACAATTTTGCAACACTGATGTGGCCCTCAGGCCAAAAGGTTTGCTCACCCCTGAATTAAGAGATTGCATCTCCTCCCTAATGCCATATTGTCCTTCCTCACTCAAATAATTGCACTGGCTCAAAGGGCCATCTAACCTAAAATATGCTCTGCAAATTGGATTTTATTTTGGCAACAATAAGAACAGCTGGTCGGCCAGTCCAGCATGAGGATCATATGATACTACCCTACAGCAGAGAAGCTTATGCACAAAGCACCTTATTTTGGAGCGTATTTAATGAAATTCTATATAAAATAGATTTTAAGGTAATTCCATACTTTGTCAAAATTTAGGGTTAGAGTTTTTTTGCCTTTTTTAAACTTGTTAGCATTGTTGTAGGATATGAATAGGGAAACATATTTTAAATGGTGCAACAATAAATAAAAACAAAGTTCAATGCCACAATGCTATAAGGAAGAGTACACACAATAAGGTTTTGGGTCACATTAAAGAAAGTAAACAGAAAAACTGCATTAAGTACATCGCTGCTGGCAGCAGAAATTAATTCTGTTGTGGGGTTGATTTCACTTTTTGAAGGGTGATAAGGGGGTGCAGAGTGAAAGACCCATATTTTGGAGACTGAGTTAAGAGTCTCCCTTTGCCTTCCCTAAGCTTCACTTGTCACCTTTTCCCTCTCCCTTTGGTGCATCAATTCCTGGCTCTGAGGCATTATCCCTGAAAGGCCAAGAGAGGAGACAATGGCTCTGTCCTACTGCTACTACATCTTTCTGTCATCTCTGAGACAACCTGCACACATTTTTTTATTTTAAAAACCTGCACTGGGGAATCAGAAAACCCACACCTGGGATTACAGAGATAACATTACTCCATAAGAATTAGAAGGAAACTTCCAGTCTACACAGAGAGGAAGGATAGCTCAGTAGTTTGAGCATTGGCCTGCTAAACCCAGGATTTTGAGCTCAGTCCTTGAGGGGGCCACTTAGGGATCTGGGGCAAAAATCTGTCAGGGACAGTACTTGGTCCTGCTAGTGAAGGCAGGGGCTGGACTCGATGACCTTTCAAGTTCTATGAGATGGAGATATCTCCATATATTTATTTATTCAGGGTGAGGAGAAGAGGACCAGCACTCAAGTCCTTTCCCACCAAGCAGAGCTGCTTTTCTGAACTCAAGGGAAAGGACATGAGTATGAAGTTCTTAACCCCAAGGCAGAAACAGTAAGAACTATGCAGGTGGACCTCTGTGCCCAAAAATTTCTCAGTGTAGAATCCAGGCCTAAGTCTGTAAGGAAACTATTGACCCATGTTGTTGAAAAGCTATTACAATGGACAGGGCTTCAAAAAGCTTTATATACTGGTCACTGTGTACATGTAGCATACTTGTTTCCTACCACAAAACTTAATTCCATTAAGTATAAAAACACTCATAAGCTTATTTAAAAATTTGTATTCTTTTATATGCCAAAGCCTCTTACCTGTGCTTGTTCTGGAGTTTCTCCTGCAAAGTAAAAGATGTAATGCTCTTCACTAAAGTGCTGAACTACTATCTGAAAACAGTTTGGCCTTTAAAAAAAAAATCAAACAAACGAGATTTAGTAACAAACAGTAACATCTTCACACTACTGACCAACTGCTTTGCTTATTGAATCTCTGGCAAAATACAAATATTTTTGGAAAATCTGAGCCAACATAGTTCAGTTGTTTGAATACAAAGAGCATTAGAAAAATCATATTTTTCAGACAGCTGCAACACTGAAGTGTGTGGGAATAAGAAGCTGAATTTTAACAGAAATAGAAAAAAATACCTTTTGAGCATTCAAGTGAAAACATGTTTTGATTTCACTGAGTTATAAACTTTTTAAAAAAACATACTTCATCTGTGTGCAATACAACTATTATGTTTTAACATTTAAGGAACCTTTAGGACAAAGATAGACTGCACTGCACATGCAGGTAGGGATTACTTTGCTATATAGCACAAAATGTGGTGATGTCATCTTGTAAGGTAAAAGAAGATGTGGCACTGTCCCCTATGGACATTTTAATACTGCATGAAATATGGTGCAATGTTGGTGTCTAGTCAAGTAGTTCTACATTATGGAATTTCTCTTCTCTTTCAGAAATCTTAGGAAGTTACGTTAAGCAAGAGAAAGCTAGGTTGCATGTACAACCTTTATTCTGATGCTACCAGTACATGCACATCAATTCAATACAATTTATGTATATGACTACACACACATTCTCAATTATAATATCATACAATGTTTTTGACAACTTTAGATACACCTGAACAAACTTCTTTATTCTTGTATATTTACAATATTTTCTTTGTCACAGTGATCCAGCTTTTCTCTGATAGAAAATAACTTGCTATTAAAAGTCTATCTGAAGAATGTGTTTAATAATTTAGGCAAAATGGTACCCTCACCCTACACAACCCTACAGGGGAATATCCCCTGCCCTCTACCCCACCTCATGTGTGGTCACATATATGCTACTCCATTTGTGGCTGAAGTGCAAGGGTTCCAGGTTGCAAAAAATCTCTTACTTTAATGGATTATGTAATGGTTATGCATTTACTCTTTTTTGGTGTAAGCAACTAGTTATATCACAGAATCGTTTTTGAAAAGATTTTTAACAACCAATTAACAAAAAAGTGCTAAGAATCATTTCTTGCTATTTACAAATTCAATTTAAAAATTCCACCCACAATTCTTAACTTTTTTACTGACTACCACTATGATCAACAAGACCTCCTGTGAGTAGCAGCCTTTGAACACAAATACACCAGACCCTCACTAGAATGTGGTGTTTGTGATCCATGCGCAGTACTGCATTAATGTGAGGACCACTTTACTGCGGGGGAGGGGGAGCGTTACCATGGATTCCAATTAAAGTAATTAAATTTGGGATCCATGGCCGCGACCGTGCTATAAACAAATTCGCACTAGATAGTCGCGTGCTCTAGCAGGGGTCCGGTGTAGTTCACTAGGCCTTTACTAGGTATCTGACTCAATACTGCCTGTGTTCTCTGCATCATGTATCTAGTATGTTAAAACAAAAGCAAAGCTGATTGTTACTTTTAATCTCTTCCTAGTGGTGATCATCTTTTCCAAAAATCGTTTATATCAATTTTTGCTTATGAATTAGCGTCCATTCTGTTTTTATATTGGTTTAACATCAAAAGAGCTTTTCTACTTGAAAATTAAAACTCAATGGAGTAGTTTTTATCTATCTTAACTTTCAGCTGATGTCTGAAAAAAAAGAGGGCTCATTTTGTTACAATTTCAACAACAGTTGGTCTCTATCAAAATTTTATAATATGACATACATTATTAAATTACCATTTTAATGAATGCAGTGTGCACAGCTTCTGATGGGTGGAACACACAGCGTGCTCAATGTTGAGTTAATGTTAATCTAAAAGTCTGAATGGTTATCCTGACTATTACTTCACACTAGAAACTTCTGATACTTTTAAGAGTTCTAAAATTTTCCAACATGTTTAATTTATTGCCCAGTCAAAAGAGAAGTATATGGAAATGAAGTTATGTACCTATAAATCTGTAATATTTAAACAGTGTACAATTGCAGACATGGGAACTGAAAGTTACTATCTTACCTGCCAAACAGACTGTCATGAACTCCATAGACAGAACACACACTGAGATCTATTAAACCTTTGGGCTTTGTGGCTCGCTTTTCGCTTTCAAAATAAATAAGTTGGGCGTCATTCCCCTCTAAGATAAAGTACAAATTTTTCCATCGCTTTCCTTTGCCTGGAGAAAAAACAAACAAAAACAGTTAGAAGTCCTGTTAACTTATTGTAACCTTTTGCAGAATGTTTCCCAAGTCTTAATGAACACCACAGGTAAAAATTGAAGAGGACAATAAAGTTGCTTTGCCAGATTTCAAAATAGAACAATAAGCAGTTCAAACATTTAGTACAATCTTTTCTTGGAAGTGAAGTTAATGCATCTTAGTAGGAAAAGCTCTGTTACGTGGCATCTTGGGGGTATGGGGAGTTCTGGTTAGTCAAAAACTCCAGTCAACTAAGAGTTATACTTACCAGTGGCGGGAGGGAGTTTGGGTGTGGGAAAGGGCTCAGGACTAGGGCACGGGAGGGGCTGCGGGGCTTGGGCTCTGGGAAGGAGTTTGGGTATTGGAGGAGTTTCGGGGTGCTCACATCTGATGGCTCGCCACAAGCAGCGACATGTGCCTACTGCTCCTAGGTGGAGGTGCAGCCAGGTGACTATGTGCACAGCCTCCACCTGCAGGCACTGCCCCCAAAGCTCCCACTGGCCAAGGTTCCCAGCCAATATGAGCTGAGGAGCCAGCGCTTAGGGTGGGGCAGGAGCAGCACACGGAGATCCCAAGGCCGTTCCTCCACCTAGGAGCAACAGGAATATGTCACCTCTTCTGGGGAGCCACACAGAGACAGGCAGGGAGCCTGCCGGCCCCGCACCAACCAGACTTTTAATTTCCCAGTCAGCACCTGCATGGTCCCTTTTTGGCTGGGTGTTGCAGTCAAAAACCAGACATCTGAAAACGCAATTAAAGATTTTTATTGGGAGATATAAGAAATGTCAGTTTTTCGAGCTTTCTGATTGGTGAAGTGCCAGATAACACAGCTTTTACTGTATACAGACTGTAAAGGGGTTCAAATTTGCACAATAGTAAATCTGAATCTTCACTTTTGGTCTCATTTATGTAATCAGGTACGTTCAAATTGACTCCTATGCAGTTTCAGCAACTTCAGTGAGACTCAGCAGAGCCATAAGGGCTGCCTGCATAAAGTCCCATACATGTCAATGGAAAAGAGGTCCTTCTTTCAAGATACGATTAGATCTGAACAGTTTGCAAATTAAGGCACTGTCCCTGAAAACTATTCAATTTAATGCAGTGCTTTGATTGAAAATGAAAAAGATAGATAAAAAAGTACTGAACTCTGGACACACTACAACCATTCAGAAACTGGGTATTATATTATGTAGCTTGCTACATGAAGTGCTGTTTGTGGCAAAGGTCTCTGAAAAGCTGCATTATTTTCTTGAGAAAATAAGATGCTGCACCTCTAACTTGTTCCTCACCAAGGCACAAAGGATAGCACGTGTGGGGTGTGAAACCAAGAGTTAACAAGCAACTCTGGGCTCACAAGGCCCCGTGCAACCGCACCTGCTGGGCATGTTCACAATGGAGGCAGAGTTCAGAAGGGAAGGGACCTGCTCAGTCAGGGCAGACAGAGCAAGGGAACAGTCCTACACTGATAACTACTGCAGAGGCTGCAGGATCCCCACAACACCTAGACCAGATCCTGCTGCAGAGCTGTTGAAGGCCCCCATGAAAAGCAGGAACGGAAAGTTGCAACTGAAGGAAAAGAGCCTCTGGGCTACTGTCAGTGAGAACTCCCTTGGGAGTTCAGAAGCCAACTCTGTGATTTTGGAGGGGGCTGAGAACATAGGAGCAAATGACCAGGGAGCAAGATTGGTGGTATCTCCCCTCTAGATCGCAAAGCCAACTGGCCAGTCATAGGGTACTAGGTTGGAACCCGGTCGAGCAGAGAGGGCTTGGGTTCCCCTACCACAGGCTAGGCGGAACTGCCATGGATTATCGCCACTCGGCGGCACCGTTGGGCTCAGATGTCGAACCCCATGACAGGAAGAGACACCCCACATGACACACAGCGCTTAAAGTCTGGACATCACTGGTACCTAGGACGGGACTGACTAAAATTTGAAACAGCACACAAAAAAATTACCCAATAAATAGGCTAATTAATAATTGATTATTTACAAGGCAGGAAGAGAGATAACCAGCTAACAATGCACAAAAAATTGAGAAAAACTCTATATTCCTATTTATCCATCCAGGGATCACAATAGCCCTTTTGGCCACAGCATCACACTCAGACCTCATGTTCAGCTGATTATCCATTGTGACCCCCTAAATTTCTTTTCAGATTCCCTGTCTTTCCAGTATAGACTCCCCTATGCTGTACGTAGTCTGCTTTCTTCAAGTAATTTTGAACAAGTTATCAAAATATAAGAATGTAATCTAATTATCGCAAGATTGCTTTATACTTAGAAGTGAAATCTTCTTACTTTTTTTCAGAAGATACCCTTTTTTGACAATATTTTTATAAAAAGCATCTTTTGTTTTTCGACGAATTGTATTATAGATTTCTTTTCCATCCACTGTATCATTAAGCACTTGTTCTTGATGCTGTTAAAGAAAAAAATCACAGTCATCAGTATTTTTCAATTCAGAAATATTAGCTTGATTATAATGCTGCAAATGGAAATATTCTTATCAATGTTCTTTATTTTCAAATATCTCTTGTAATTGTATGCTATTTAATAAAAGGACTGATCAGTTTTCATGATGTCATTTTTAATAACATACCCTCTGTAACTTTTCTTACATTTATATTACATCACACTTCGTCAGTGTGGAATAGTTTATGTGGTCAGACAATTATTCTGAGAGATGGAAAATTAAAATCGACCTGCTCCTCCTTGCTAAGGAACACGCATGGAGTGTGCCCATCTCATTAGGTATGTATAGAGAAAAAAAAAGAAGGCTACACGGTTTAGTTATTTCCCATACAGAGAGTGTTTTCTCAAAATTTACATTAGTGCTTTTTCACTACTGCATGTCTTTTATTAAGGACACTGTGCCTTGGTACTTCAGGGAGAAATCTCAAGAAGCCTAGCAATGAAAAAACAGGGTGCACAGATCAAAATTAAAAAGCTTCAACAGGTCTGGGTGAGGAAGATTGCACAGTTCTTAGCCATATTTTGAAGCAGATGTATTATGGAGATTTTGACTCTCACTCACTAATGCTTATTCACAGAAAATAAGGAAACTTAAATTCAAGGGTAAATTAAAGCAGATGTGAGAAGAGGATAATGGAGAAAAAAGCGAGAAGAGCCAAGCCAGAAAGCTTGTTGAATATATTGGACAGAACATAACCTAAGAGAAAATATTAGGTTTTATCTTTACTCTGATATTATTGTTGTCTCTGCTGTTTGTAATAGAGCGTTCTAACTAAATTATAAATTAGATGATATAGTTAGGCCAAGTGCTGTCTTCATTCTAAAAAAACCCACACTCTTTAGAAATATATGGCATTGAATGTCTCACCTGCATTGGGACAGGGTCTTTAAGGTAATATCCTTCAACAATTTGTTCTTTTCTGTAGTGCTCAATGATGTCAGCAATACTGTTCAAATAAAAAATTATAAACTTTGAGTAAGTTATTTTTTTCTCTTGCTATAAGTCTTTTTTTCCAACATAAAATTCACACATTAAATTTCTCACATAAATCTTTAATAAAATTCCATGCTAAGAAAGGTGATCTCACTTGTATCAGCCAGAATACAGGAGTCAGTAATCACATTTTTGAGTTCTGCTAATAAAAAAACATATATGAATCCTAAACTAATCTTACAGAGTTTAAAACTGTTACTCAAAAGGCTAGAAAACTCAATGATCAAGTAAGGACAAATACATTCCCAGCTATTCAGCCAGGCTGAAAATTGTTGTTTTATTAACAATAATTTTCCACGTCTCATCATCACTGGGGAAGGGCAAGGGGAGACACTTCACTGTGCAAAACAATTTCTTTCCAGGAGGGTAGGAATGGGAAATTGAAAAGGTCCGTAATACAGATTACACAGCTCATACTTAGAAGTCACTGAGCAACCATGTTTAATTAAACACTCGTCAGCAGAACTCCTCTTCAGGGAAGTTTGCATTCTAATTACCAGAGGGAATCAGGTTGAAATCATATTTTGAAGAATCTAAGATTGGGAGGTGATAGATGAAACTAAAATTCAACATATTTCTTTGACTTTCTTTTACTTATTTATGCATAGTTCTTATTGAAATATCCTTGATTTAAGTTAGAGTGCAATGACATGAACAATATGTAGGGATTCTTAGCACACCCTATGATACAGGATATCAACCTGAAAATAAAAACAGTAAAATTAAATAGAAAATACATGCACAAACATATTTTAATATATTTTTAATACATATTGTAGTTGGAAGTATGTGAAAAAACATTCATCAGGGTGTATGGGATGGAATCTTTGGCCAGAGTGACACTTGCCAATGTAAATTGTGCACAAGGTAGGAATGGACTAGGTAGAAGAATCTAAATAGAATGTGTGTAAGGTTTCATGAGCTAGTTTGTGCGTTGCCCATTTCAGAGTCATTAAGTGTTTTCATCTGGTATTGTGTGTTTGATATTTCAAAAGTTAATGGAAAACACTGTTACTTAAGGATATTTTCCACCAAATTACTTAGTGTGGATTACTTTTTTATTCTAAAAGTCATCTCAAGTAACCTTTCTGGCACTGTTACAGTAACTCCCCACTTAATGTCCTCTCACTTAACGTTGGTTTGATCTTATGTACCTGCTCAATTACAGAACATGCTCCATTTAAAGTTGTGCAATGCTTCACTATAACGTCATTTGGTTGCCTGCTTTGTCCACAGCTGGCAGTCTCCGTATGCCCTCATCTTTCCACCCCACAGCGCCCTGGAACCTAATCTGCCCCACCTTTTACATTCATTCTTATGGGGAAATTGGATTCGCTTAACATCGTTTCACTTAAAGTCGCATGTTTCAGGAACATGACTACAATGCTAAGTGAGACGTTACTGTACTAACTTTTTAACAATTACTAACCCCTGTAGCCCTTTGCTAATTTGCATGTAGAGGTCCCTTTATCATAGCTAACTCATTAAAAATGTCATACTATTCACTTTTTATTAAGATGAAATATAGCAAAAATATCTTCTGCACTCCAGAAATGACGTTTTACCATCATCTCACCAACTATGATAAGATCATTATGCACTACTCTGTCTTGAGCTGCAGTAATCCATATCCTTATCATGAAAGCAATAATGAATAAAGCAGTCTTGCAAAATTCTACTCATCCAGATTCAGAAACTGACAGGCCACTAATATTTTTTTCTTTCATTGTTGTAAAAGTTGGCAAGTAAATATTTTGCCAAGGCTGATCAATTCTCATTAGAATTTTGCAAGCTGGACTGTTATGTGAAAAGAAACTAACATTTACTATAACTGTGGTTCTTCAAGATGTGATACAGACATGTAGTCCATGTAGGTGTGTGTGGGCCCAGCTCACCAGAGCTGGAAACTTTTGCCTAGCAGTACCCATAGAGGGACAGTAACTTGTGCCTCATGACTGTGGCCCCTCCGCTTGCTATATGAGTCGGCAGTGCCCATCTCAGTTCCACCTCATTAAAAGCCCAGGAGGAGACTCCAATATAGAGGGAACAGAGGGTGGGGCGTGGACTACATGTCTGCATCACATCTCGAAGAACCACAGTTACAGCAAGTAAGTATTTCTTCTTCAAGTAGATGCAGACCTGTATTCCACTTAGGTAACTCACAAGCAGTACCCCATCTGGATTGGGTGTGAGGAGAAGGGGCTCAGAGGCTACTGAAACAGGGATTGGCCTTCCAAGTCCTGCATCTGCTCTGAAAGATGTGGCATAGCATAGTGGTCCATAAACATATGTATGGACAACCACATTGCTGCCCTGAAAATGTTTACTATGGAAATGTCACTGAGGAATACTACCAACATTGCTCGCATTCTCGCAGAATGAGCCTGTATCTGCTGAGGAGGTGTAGCTGAAGTAATTTCATGTGCTGTCTTGATCCAAGATGTTATCCATCTAGAGACAGTCTGTGCAGAGATTGTTAGCTCCTTCATGCAGTCCACAAATGACATGAACAGGCTAGGTGAAGCACAAAATGATTTAGTCCTGTCTAGAGAAAAGGCTAGACATCACCTGACATCCAGAGTATGGAGGCACTGTTCTTCCGGGGAAGAGTGTGGCTTTGGGAAAAACATATATAAAACGTGTGATTCAGATGAAACCGAGACACCACCCTGGATAAAATCTTTGGGGGTGGTTGCAGCATTACCTTGTCCTTGGAGGACTGAGTGTACGGCAGCTCAGCCATCAGGGCCTGCAACTCACACACCTTTCTCACAGACATGATAATTATCAGGAATGCGGTTTTCTGAGACAGAAGGGGCAGCGGAAAGGCCGCAAGGGGCTTGAACAGAGTGCCATTAGAGCAGTCAAAACCATGTTTAGGTTCCTCAAGGGAACCAGTTGTCGGACTGAGGGATGTAAATGGAGAAGTCCTTTCAGAAATCTCATCACCGTAAGATTGGAAAAACTGATTTCCTTTGAATAGGGGGATGAAATGTTGATACTGCTGCCAAATGCACTCAGAGAACTGAGTGCAAAGCCTGATTTCTGAAGATGTAATTAGTATTCCAAGATGTCCTGGAGGGAAGCCCCTGTGGGCCAAGGACCACACTGAGAATCTACTCAATTTTGCTAACTAGGCTGTCATAGTGGAGGTCTTCTTACTGTTGAGCAGGACTTGCTGGACAGTCTCCAACTGTTCCTCTTCATGCAGCAGAATTGTCATAAGGTGATCACTGGATGGAGGGTGTGGCCAGGGTTCTGAATGAGAAAGTCGGGATGGAGGGAAAGTGATATGGGAGGTTGAACTGACAGAGCAAGGAGATCTGAGAATCAGCACTGCTTTGGCCATGCTGGAGCAATGAGAATGAGCTTGCCCCAACCTATCTTGAGCTTGAGGAGGATTCAAAGTATGACTAGAATAGGAGAAAAAGGTGTACAGAAGGGTCAACTGCCAGCTGCAGTGGCAAACGGAGAGGGAGCCCAAGCTGAGGACCCTTGAGAGAAGAATACGTGACATTTTCTGTTTTCCCTCTTTGCATACAGGACAATCGCAGGGATATCCTGTGTTGCAAAGACAATCTGGAGGACGCCTGCCTTCAGGGACCACTCGTGGCTCAGGAAGAAAACCCTCCTGAGATGGTCTACAACTCTACAAGACTATTTTGTGCCTCCAGAAAGTGGACTGTACCGGAGTGATGTTGTCTTCGATGCAGAATTGCCACAGGTTGATCGTCTCTAGACCGAGTAACCTGGAATGCCCTTCCTCTTGTTGGTACACATAGTATATTGCAGTGGTATTGTCAGTGAGTATGTGAATCACTGAGTGTCTGATACAGTTCTGGAAGGCATGACATGCACTGTGGATACCTCAAAGTTCCAGCACCCTCAACTAGTTCAACAGGACAGCAAATAGAGTGACCATGTGGAATCTTATGTACTTGATCAACTTGTTGAGGTTGTGAATGGAAACATTCAGGCAACTGGTCCTCAAATTTAGACATGGCTGACCAGTTGAGGAAATTGTACTTAAACAGCAAAGTTTGTTGACCCACAATCCTCATCTGTAGGGATAATGAGGTATAGATCTTCCTAACTAGAAGAGAGTCTTTGTCCTTAGGGGCAGACTTGAACCTACCCTGCCAGGCTCTCTTGTTTACTGTCATTATCACTGGGAACTCAGGGCTGGATAGGAATTCGACCCTTCAAATCTCTGCTTTGGGAACAAAGTAGCACTTTTCCATGTGCTTAGCCACTGGTGGTATCAAGGCCAGATACCATCACTGACTGGGAAGGCCACTCTCCCAGCAATGGGGAGCTGTAGAATATCTACCAATTTGTGTGACAGCCGGAGTTCTCCCTTCGGGTACATCTTTCCAGGAGCGAGAGCCAGTTTTAGCTCAGCCAAAACCCTTGCCCTCATCAATGGATGATGCCGTGCTGCTTGGTTTGTCCTCTCCTATTCTGGGGAACTCTAAGGTGTACCAAAACCTTTTACGCTATGAAGCCACATCCCTGGAAAACCAAGCAGAGTTTCTCCAGGAGGGGTTGCCAAAGGCGCGAGCCTTGCCAAGTCCTGGACCTGCAGCGAGGACAGGACAGAAGGCAGAGCAGGTCTGCTGCAGTCTGGTACGTTGAAACAGCAGATACAGTCAGTACTGGCATTGCCCTCATCAGTACCGGAATCAAGTGACACCTGGAAACTGGAACTGAAGTCAATGGTATGGGGTTTCCATCCTTCTCACTCAGTACCGGGGAAAGGTCAGATCCATAACATACTAAACGCCAAAATTAATCCTAAGCCAGTCCACGCTTTTCCTGAGGAAGGCAGAGGAGTCACCCTGCAACCTGGAGAGGTCCTGATTCGTTTTATGAAACCTCTTCCTCAGCTCCCACAGGGCAGAATGGTTCCTTTGCCTTTTTGGAGAGATGCCTGTCCCAGAACAAGAGGTAGCACTGCTCTCCGAGCCCAAGGATGATCTTCAGCCCAAGGAGGGCCTCAGTATCAGGTACGACCTCATGGCCTGAGATGAAGGTTCCATGCCACCAGAGTCTGCTTCTTGACTCAAATGCTTTAAGACTGGCCTCACCAAGACAACACAAGCACCACGTGCAGGGGTCGCTGTTGGGGATCACCCTTCCACAGGAAGGACAATGTTTAAACCCCAGTGAGGGCATCTCTGGGGAACACTATTAGTTAACACTATCTACTAGATATATATAATAAACTAGGCTAAAACTAAATGTAAGGTTGTGAAACTACAACCACATAAAGCTCCGACTCCAACCAGGAAAGTGAACAAGAACTAAGGGGGGAGAGGGGAATCCACCTCATACAACTAAAGAAAGGGACACAGCCACAAGGCATAAACGCCACCCCTCTACAGGTACTGCTAGACAAAAAACTCTGAGGCTCCAGTGTACTGGGCACGCACACATCTAAGTGGAATATGTGTCTGCATCTACCCAAAGAAAAACTTATTTTATTTCCTGATGCTACTTGAAGATAATGCTACTCAACACTGTAGTTACGTGACTATCATACAAAGACTCTATTTTATTTATCTACATAGATGTAGAGATTCTTTTACCGTTAACACAAACTCGACTCACTCAGACCAACATATATTTAACCATATTATTAAAGCAGACAAATACAATGGAGTGAGCAACCAAGACACTGACAATTTATGAACGTATATGTCTGAAGAGATCAGAATACAGGAATCTGAGTTTACAGGTGAGTAATGAGTAAAAACAAACTAAATGTGACTGGTAAATGGATTAAGAACCATCACATACTACAAGACATGATCTGGTCCAAGGGACAGAATGAACACTAATCTCTCCCCGACAGCAGTAAAGCAAACATATTGCTGAAACTTAAATGTACCAGAAAAAGTACAAATCAGGAAAGATAATAAAAATAAATCAGTAAGTGACTGGTAAAACCTTACCAGGTGAGGAGTACTATACAAAAATTTGAATGTTGTACTACAGGAAACTGAAGAATTTGAAAAGGTTTATAAGAGTTTAAAGGATTCTGGGGGTCAGAGCTGCATGGAGAGGTAAAGAAGGTTTTTATTCATTACAAAAATATTAAAAAATTAATACCAAGATACATAAAATACTGAGTGACACAGAAAGGGAATGCCAAAAGCTTGTCGACAGAGGGTTATTTGGGAGGATGAAGGAACATAAAAGTCCTTCCCTATTCCCACACATTTTTTAAAAACAGAGATCAAACATTAAGAAAAAATATGCTGTCTTTTTTGAGCAACAGAAATGTGAAAAGTATTGGGGGACATTACAAAGGAATTTTGAATATTGAACACATTACAGCTCCAGTAATCCCAGAATTTCTATTCTGCAAGATATTTTATGATGCACTTACATGACTGGAACAATTCATCTATGGAGACAAGAAAAGTACTTCTGTAACAGTCAATATTTTATACTTGTGGGATACAAAGTGAGATTACAAAGACAGACATACGTGCTTTCCTTAACTCCATAGGCAGATTATGCTCCTATGTTATTATGCAGCAGGAGTCACTTTGTCACCACAGAATATATTCAGATACTTGAGTGTGGAGAGCTGAAAGAAGCATGGCAGGCTATTTTAGTGGGCCTGAAGTGAAATTTTATGAAAGTAGAACATTCCTGATATGTATGCTCCACTACTTTACTGTAAGTTCTACTGCTCAAAAGATGACTGACATATTCACATAAAGATTGCTGTACTCTCACCAACCTCACTATCAGTTCTATTTTTAGTAAAATGAATTTAGGGAGTTTTGGTTCTCACCACTAAGTTTTCCTTTTTCTTTCCTTTTACAGCTCAAGTAGTTTCATACATTATATTCTGAGCACAGAGGAAGCACGTAGCATCTCAGGAAACAGCACTTGAATAGCAACAACCAAAGAGAGATAAAGAGCAGAGGAAAAAGAGCAATGGTGTTCTCGCCTAGCTCACTAGTCAGCTGCTCTCCTGAGTGAAGGGGGGAAAAGCATAGTTTCCCACTCCATCCACTCATAAGTGAAAGATGGATGCTCATCAGAAGATAATGAAGCTTCTATGCTGCTGTGATGTCTTCATCTCACCTACAAGACTGCAGAAGTTGTAGGGGCTGCATGTGCTCTCCTACTGGTGGCACTTGGAGCTATCACTAGAAAAGAAACTGAGCCATTTCTTCCTCAAGATCCTAACACGATGATGAATTTGATTTCTTCCAGTGGGTGAAAAATTGGGCTGAGGAAGATACAACTTAGGTTTTCATATAGCAGTAGATCAAACATTTGCTGAAAGAACAGAGGAAACCCCAACCGAGGTAACCATGGCAGATGCTACAGGTTCTGAAGAGTAACAAAAGAGAGTCTAGCAGACAGACAGCTCCTTACCTCTTCTCAGCTTGGCTGCTTCTGCAATATGCAAAACACGCATATCTGGCTTTATTTTTGGAGAGGAGAAGAGGGGAAGATTATAGAGAGAGAGACTTTATTCCCCTGCCTCAGAGTACTACATTCCTGAGCTGCACATAGGTATTCTTTTTCCATCCACCACACAGATCACCTTTTGGTTACTGCTGGAGTTTGAAACAGCACCAAATTGCTGTTTAGGCAAGTTCTGGTGCTTCCAGTCCCACCTCTTGAAGTCAAAGTGCCAAAATAATAAATGGATAAAAATGGAAATCTCAGTTTGGTTCTCCTGGCTAAATTACAACTAATTTTTTTTAAATGACCAAGTTTAGTCATTTAGTCACTATGATCCTGACTTTGCAATGCATTAACGCATAATACAAATCACCTTTAAAATGGATCTTCTTTGCATACACCTGACGGACATTGCAAACCAACAAATATAAAGATCAAACTGCCTTACAGTTGTAGAACTGAGGGCTATTTTTGAAAGGTATATTGAAGTACTAGTAACAAATCAAATACTTCAGTGAAAAGAAGAGCCCCTAGATGACCTTTAAGATATTACAACAATAAATGAATCATAAAACATGAGACCTCTTAAAAATATTTGCATTTAAGTGAAAGTAGTAATTGTGAAAGGGTTCTAAGACCCAGGAGAGATGTTTTTAGGATTTGCACAAATATTTCAATTTCTTCCTGTACAACACATCTGAAATGCAACCCCTTCTTCTCTGTTCTAAGAGCTAAAACATTAATTCACACATTGATCATCTCAGATTACACTATCCCCTGACTGTTCCACCATCTATGCCCGGCTCAATGCCTCATTTGTTGTCTTTTCATTCATCTAAAAGTATCTACGTTCACATAATAGAATGTAAGGTGGATCCAGTAGTGGAAGTTCAGAGGTTTCTGATTTAGTAATAAAGTATTGCCAAAAAGCAACTATGTAAGTTATCTGAAATTTCATAAACCCAGTGAGAGTAATTATGTTTTTAATTAATTAGTTACTTCTGTACCTCCCTGAGCAGAGATTTTAGTTGGATGATTCAAGTGTCATTCCCCTAATAAACCGGAAAACTACAGAATGGGCAAAAGAGACTTTACCTTCACAAAAGGCTGAAATTGCAGCTAGCTGAATTTTCAATGAGGATGTCTGGAGGCCAGACTGATTAATGTAGAAGGTACTCAAGCATCTTGTGTGTGGGATTTGCAAAAGGATCCAATTGTTTAGCCTCACACCATCTTCCACTTGAAGTCATGTGATCGTCCATTGAACTTCTCAGCTAGGAGAACTTGATACTTTCTCAGACACACCAGCTACTGGATCTCTACCCACTCAGAAGCCAAGCTGGAAGCGAGAGAAATGCTAGGTTGGGATGGAGAAGAATGCCCTGGTTCTGGGTGATCAGGTCAGACAAATTCCCAAATTTATGGGATAAGCAGTGATCATCTCCACTGGAAGAGGGAGCTAAACTTGTTACTGCTAAAAAGGTATTGAAACTCAAAAAATACTACATTCTTGAGTTTAATAGGACCTTGGAAATAAGATGTATTGAGAATAGATATATATCAGCAGCTTCCCACTGTGAAGGATGAATGCATCTAATTTTGTCATTTCCATTCTTTTAGTACAGATTACTATCACTTTCCTGTTCATGCCAGTGACAAAACAGATCCATCCTGAGTTTCTTCACTCCAGGGACCACCGATTAGTACTTTCTAACCCAGACATCAGTCATGTGTTCAGTATAAGAAATCCAGTTATTTTTTTAAAAAAATTAATCATGATGCTATTTTCTCCCTCATGTAAAAATTCCCCCTCCTTTAACATTCACACATTGCCTTTATATAGCTCTGTTAATTATTTCAGAAGTAATATGTTAATTTTATTTTTCCTTTATTCCATCTTGTATGTCAACACAGCATCCTCTTAACTTAAAATAAATCCTAGAATCATAGAAATGTAGGACTGAAAGAGATCTTGAGAGGTCATATCTAGTCCAGCCCCCCTGCACTGAGGCAGGACCTAAACCATCAATGAAAGCTGGTTGTTCAGCCTGTTCTTAAAAACCCTTCAATGACCAGGATTTCACAATTTCCCTTTGAAGCTTATTCCAATACTTAAATACTCTTATAGTTAAACAGTTTTTCCTAACATCTAGCCTAAATCTCCTTTGATGTGGATTAAACCAACTACTTCTTGCTCTATCTTCAGTGGACATACAACTGATCACCATCCTCGATATAACAGCCCTTAACATATCTGAAGACTTATCAGGTCCCCCACTCAGTTGACTTTTCTCAAGACTAAACAAGCCCAGTTTTGTTTTGTTTTGTTTTTCCTCATAGGTCAGGTTTTATAAAATATTGTAGCTCCCCCCTGGACTCTCTCCAGTTTATCACAGATTTCTTAAGTGTGGCACCCAAAACTGGAACAATACGCAGCTGAGGCCTCCTCAGTGCTGAGTAAAGCAGAAATATTACCACCTGTGTCTTACATACAACACTCCTGTTAATACATCTCAGAATATTAGCCTTTTCTTGCAACAGCATCACATTGTTGTCTCATAGTCAATTTGTGAGTCACTATAACCCCCAGATTATTTTCTGCAGAACTGCTGCCTCGCCAGTTATTTCCCATTTTGCATTTGTGGATTTGACTCTCTCACGTGCAGTATTTTGCATTTGTCTTTACTGAATTCTGATCAATTCTCCATTTTGTCATGATCATTCAGAAGTCATATATGATCCACAATTTCTAATAAAGAGAAATCAGTTTATGGAAGAAAATGTCAGATACTTTAAAAATAAACACCAACTAATTGTGCCTTGTTTAGGATTAAGAAAATGTTTAAAACTTTTCAGTCTTTTTCTGTAGCCACTAACCAGGTTAGATAAATTCTTAATATTAATATAAGCACATTTTTTTTAAAAAAAACCCACACACATTTATCTATACACCAGTAAATAATAAATATTGACAGATTACACTTAGTTTTTCTATATATATTATAAAAAAGTATAACTGTAGCTTACCTGTTATAGTATCTTCCTCCCATCATAAACTGATTATTTGGAGTAGGGCATATTTTGAAACGTTGAATATTTTCACTGGTCCGAAAATAAAGTGAATAATCACCAGGCGTATTATCAGAGGGTCTCACAAGAAAACTGCACACCTGACCAACTGAAACAATATTAGGTTTTATTAATAAAGTGCCCATCACTATTATTTTTCCTTCACAGTACAATCAATGGGCATTTTCCAAATTTCACTGGATATAAATATGAATTGGAATTTGGAACAAATAAGTGCATATTTAGCTTTGAATCCAGACATTTGTTAATTTATTTTCCCCCTTTTAAGCCCCAAAGTAGCCATTAGCAAACTTCAGATGGAGATTCACAGATTCCAAGGCTGGAAGGGAATGCTTTAATCGTCTACTAGCCTGCCCTCCTGTTTAACACAAGCCACAGAACTTCCCCATAATAATTCCTAGGCCATATCTTTTAGAAAAACAGCCAATCTTGATTTAAAAATCATAGGTGATGAAGACACTCCACTCATAAGAGAAAATCCATTCTGACAATATGCTAATATAGTTTCCAATTATTAAAACTAGTTTTGATCTAATAAAATATTCAGATAGTAAGTACTACTTTGGAATTTATTTCACCATTTTTAACTTTCTGCTTAGGTTAGAAAACCTGATGTTTTAAGTCCTGAAGAAACATTGCCCTCCAACATTTATGACATTACAGTACCTTCCATATACTCTTATTCAAATTACTAAATTATAGTTTTTATTAATAGCAAATATTTAAAGTATTTATTAGTCAATAAGTACAGTGATTAGCTGTTACAATTAAAGTTATATGACCCACTGTCTTTGATTGCCTTTAATACTATTTTTTTTAAAAAAAAATTATAATATTTAGCTCTTTTAACATATTATTTGCATTATGGTGATGAAAGTCAGGATCTGGAGCTCATTGTGCTGGTCCTATTCACATGCAAAGACAGAACCCTACTTCAAAGATTTTATAATCTAATTGATATATAGCATTATTCTGTGTGCTCATTCCCTTATGCCTGAACCCCGGCAGTGAAAGACAAATACCTGTCATCAGCAAATTGTAAGCCTCTTGTTTGGAGATCTTCCCATGGAACCATCTTAACAAAGACGAAGAGAACAAAGAAAAAAGCAAGATTATCAGCAGTCTCCTCTTGGTTCTGTTGGCCTTCAAGGCTCTGGGTTCTATGAATTAAGCTTTAATTAAAGACTTAGTAGGTGGAGTAAATCAACTGAACATAGCTCAAAATTATGTTACAAAAAGATCCAGTTCTTTGACAGAATATTTAAACATCTAAAATTGTGAATAAAATTAAATATTTAAAGTAGAGATCAAAGCACAAAAGTTTTAGGTATATAAACTGTCATGTACAAAGTGTATTTACTTGATCATTTTTCTGGTAATTATTTGAAACTGATCTATGGCAGTTTCAAATAACTATGTAAATGTCCTATCATTACTCTTCAATAAGGGGCAAAATACCCAGACAAAGTAGCTGGAGTTGTGCTGTGAATTTCCACAGGAACTGGGAAAACAAATTCTCAACCCAAACTGGAGAAGGAAGAAAAGCACGGGAGGAATGCCAAAGCCACTACTCCAATCTCATAGCTAAAGTAGCCTATTCAGCCCTGTGTGTGGTGGAGCCATGCCATGAAAAAAATCCAGAGGCTTCACACTCCAGCCTCAAATAACTTACATGCATAGCTCAGCAGGGTGCCCTTATGTAACAAGTTTAAAGTCCATTTATTCACGTCTGAGTACTGGTGATGTCATAGCAGAATTTTAAAAGAATTCTCAATCCATCTCTAATGTCACACACTCAACAGCTGATCACCAATGATTTGCCATACATCATCTGCCCATCTTCTTGATGGTCACCCCTACTACAATGACCACCCTTCCACGATAACTTTCAGGCACTATATATACCCCCACCTTTCCTATCCTATCCATACACACGGCATTTCCAGTACCCATGTAAATGGGAAACAGGATTTGTCATCTTGCCTGGTCAAAGACTTACATTTCTAATGTACAAATAAGCAAGTGATTTTCTTTTTTAAACACCTCAACAGACCTTACCCAGCCAAGGAAAAAAAGCTCAATTTTTATTTCCCTTTCCAGGTCACCTTTAAAGGACTGTCTCCTGATGCCTGAACACCTGAAGGACTGTCCAGAGAATCCTCTGAGCTGCAGGATCATTAGACAAGTGGTGATGCTTGAGCAACTTCCAGGAATGATGCAGGGGATAATCTTAATAAATGATTATGTAATTAATGAGACTGTGTTACACCAAACTGTGTGGAAGAACTGCCAATAGAGTTCAGTGGGCTGCAATCCCACAGCAGCAATTCTCTCTGCCTACCCAACATAACTAGAAGTGCCTTCGATCATCAGCCTTTGAAAGATTGTGCCTATACTGGAGGCAGAAGACAGCAACAATGGTGACAAAAGATCCTAAAGTCAATCAAGTGAATAAATGGCAGGAAATTCAGCTGAAATACTTAGTTGCCACTCATCTTTTTTTTTTTTTAATTGCAAGTGATACTACTTTCTGGTCACCAAATCCTGTATGTTATGATTCCACGATTTCCATGCTTCTTAACAAAAATACATATTAATGACTTAACATTTTGGGATTTTCAGATATAACTGTTCATAGATGAAGCAATTTCAATGAGAAACTTGAGTGCTATCATGTTAAAATTTCATTATTATGGAGACGAGGAGGAGATCACCAACATCGATATATTGGTGATTAAAGTACCTCAGTAAATTCAGAACTTTAATTATTATAGTAATAGTCTCTCTCCAAAACTAAAAGATTTTTGGAGTTAGATTGGTTTTACAAGAGGTCAGCTCTAGTACTGTTTAAATATAGAAAATAATGTAACCCATGTTGCATATTCTCGGTGAAAATCACAACTATCCACAGGGCTTATACAAAACTTATCCATCACAAAAACCTATTGAAGCCCGCTAGATAGAGGAGAGTACCAGCAAATAGTAGAGGGAAAACATGAGGTCAGAAAGAACAGTTAGATTCACCTTTTCAGAGGCAGATAACTTCATAACTGAAATTTACAAATAGTTTATTCCACAATATTTTTCTTTAAGAACAAACAAAAATCCTTACATTTTGCCTTCATGTGGGTCTTCTTCACGTCCCTAATGAGAAATTTAACACAGTAAATGAATGATGCAACAGTTCACATAATCAATGATATGCAGTCTATTTTCTAAGTTTTTAGCTTTTCTGTAGAAATCAATAACACTAAACTAATTCATTTATAGTCAATAAATGATATATTTTTGAACTAAAGGGCTTATTACATAATTCTATGAAAGAGACTTACTATTTGGTGCATCCCCAGCCCCACCCTACAGCTTGCACACCCAGCCCAGAGTTCTGATCCCCTCTTATACCTCTACTCCCAGCCCCAACCCAGAGGCCCCTCCCACACCGCAAAGCCCTCATCTCCAACTCCACTGGGTCACAGGCATCAATGATTTTCTTCAACTGGGTTGCCAGAAAAAAAGTTTGAAAATTATTGGTTTAGAAAACTATGAACAAAGTCACAATGCCATTCATCTGTAAAAAAATTAAAATAAACTTATTTGCCAAGAACTGCTTTGGCCTTCATTATTTTCATTTTCAGAAATTAGGTTTGAGGAGTTACTATATATGTTGATAAATGGGAGATCTGATTATTACATTTTAAAAGAAAACTGAAAATACACCACAGTAGGACGCTTGAAAGCTAGACTAGATATTGTGGATCTTGTGTATTAATAGAGAATCTTAAATTTTAGAACTGATGTAATTAGACAACACTTACCACTTCTGCTACCAGGTCTTCTACAATAAGGCCTTGTTCATCCGTCCGTAGATTTGTAACCCACATCCAACCATCTTCCAGTTCATTGTGGACAATAAACATGTCTCCTTTAAGGAAACTGAAGAAAGCTACAGTAAGACTATTAAATTAGGACTGCAATCAAGGTGCAATAGTTTTGGGGAAGATAATAAATGGAACATAACTCAACCAAAGTTATATTTTCAAACATTTAAAGATGGTGAAAGAATAAAAAACACTATTTGCTATCCCAAGAGCATATCATAAGTCAATCTGTTTACACATAATGAAACAAACACCTGTTAGACATTGATACATTGGATTTATTTGGATTTCTACCATTTGTTAATTTCTAGAGACTCCTTTAATGTTCTATTGAATTATGTAACATTAGCACCATATTACAATCAATGTTAAAGAGACAATATCTAGTCAAATCAAATCCCAAACAAAAATAAGAAAAATCAAGCACAGACATAAGTGTATATACCAGTACCATATTTATAAAAGAAACTACTAATTTTACCTAATTTAACAACATTGTAAACCCTGTGTTTGAAGGGAGAGGTTTCTGGGACCCTATATGTGAAAGCAGGGCTTTTAGCCACTATAAATACAGATGCTAAAGCTCTACAAAATGGTGCAGAGTACTGTAATTATCACTGGATCATGATGGTAGATGGATTTTGTCAGGAATATAATACAAGTTACAGCGTGCTTGAAAGCTTGTCTTTACTAAAGTTAATTCAAGTTATATACTCAAGAACTGCCCTAATTCACCTTGTCTCTCTAATATCCTGGGAACAAAATGGCTACAACACTGCATGGGTGACATGGCGTGTTTGTCTTCTATAATTTTTCTGTGAGAGTTCATTAGAGAGAACAGTGATTGTCTTGTTTCATCCAGATAATTGTTATTGGGTCATTTGGTGTACAGGATGAGGTGCACCACACATTGTGCTAGGCACGTGCAGGACCCCTGGATATTAAAGACGTGTGTTGTGAGGGGTATTGGTCATCCTAGCAATGAAGATATGCCTTCAAGTTTTGCATCTTTTGTTCTGGCAGGGTCTGGCGCGGCTTTTGGTTAATAGGTCCTGGTCTGTGGGGAGATTGCCTCTGATGTTGAGCTTGTCATGGTTGTGGTGGGGTTATCTGAAGGCCAGAAGAGGGGGTACAGATAAGATTTCTTTCAGGATGTAGTCCCCATTGAATATAGGTTGTAACTGTTTAGTGATACCCCCTGTGTGGTAGTAGGTGACAAGCAGGATTATGTGATCTCAGCGTTCTCCCCTCCCGCCCCACCCCAGTACTGAAGCAGGTATTTGAGATATGATTCATTTCCCTGATGGAGTGTCCTTTTTCAGTGAAGGAAGTTTTAAGTGTGTTAAGGTGTGTATCCTGGACTTTCTCCTTGAAGCCTATTCTGTAGTAACTGAGTGTCTGGTTGTAGATAACATTTCTTGGTATGAATAAGAGGGGTAGCCATGTTAGTCTGGAACTGCAGAACTGACAAAGAGTCCTGTGGCACCTTAAAGACTAACTAAAGTATTAGAGCATAAGCTTTCGTGGGCTAATATCCGACGAAGTGGGTATCAGCCGACGAAAGCTTATGCTCTAATACTTTAGTTAGTCTTTAAGGTGCCACAGGACTCTGTCATTTCTTGGTATGTTTGGGTGGTTACTGGGTCTGTGAAGGTAGGTGTGGTGATCCATGGGTTTTTGGTATATAGTTGTCTGTGTAGTTCCATTGCTGAAGATGACACTGATGGGCAGGAAACTGATGCTAGTGTGTGAGAGAAAGAGTTTGGTGGATGGATAGTGGTTGTTGAAGTTGTGGCGGAAGTCTGTGAGGGTGAGTAGATCATTTGTCCAGAGGATGAAATTAACACCAACGTATCTCAGATATATCATTGGTTTCATGGTGCATTTGTCCAGAAATCCTTCCTCGAGGTCGCCCATGAAGAGGCTGGCATGTTGGGAAGCCATCCTAGTACCCTGGCTGTTCACATAATCTGGACAAAGTGTTTATTTTTTAATATAAAATTTTACAGGTGAGGAGGAAATGGATGAGTTTAGTGATGTGTTTGGGATGGATATCTATGTGATGTCCATTGTCTTGTAGATGTTTGAGACGGGCAGTGATATAGTTATTGTGAGGGTTACTGGTGTACAGGGAGGTGGCAAGGATGCTAGTCTGAGGGAGATTGTTAACGTTGCTGAGTTTCTGGAGGAAATCCATTGTATCCTAGAGGAAGCTAGCCTTTTGTGTGTTGAGTGATTTGATTCTGGTTTTTGACATGTTTACACCTCTGTGTACCTCTGGTTTACACCTCTGCATAGGACACTTGCTATCTGAACTTTCAGTCCTTATCCTCAAAGGAAACCTGAAAAACATCTTCAAAAGACAAGCTAGTGAGCTTAAATTTATAACTTTCCAAAGCTCTAAAAATCAGGGTCTTAAAAAAGACATTGGATTTATGGCTTACTACAATAATCTATAACCCAGTGACACCCCCTTTTCTCTCCTATGCAGAGGTGTAAACAGGCCACTTAACATATTGTAAGAGACCATTCAGAGTGAACTACTTATAAACAATCTGCTTTAATGTGTCTTATGTGGTCATGGCAGAGCACTGAGACACAGTTCTCTCAGTGCTCTAAAAAAAACTACCTCCACAAGGGGCATGGCTCCCAGTATTGGTGCACTGTCTACACTGGCACTTTACAGTGCTGAAATTTGTTGCACTCTGGGGGGTGTTTTTTTGCACCCCAGAATGAGAAAGTTGCAGCGCTATGAAGTGCCAGTGTGGACAAGCCCTCAGTAAATAAGTTTCGACACTGCAGTGAAGAGACAGCCAAGACAATATTGCCTATGCTGAGCCCTGGAGCACAGGCTCTTGCCTCTGAAGTTTATCCTCAGCATGCCTTTCAAAAGGAAGAGTCTTAGCATTTCTATAGCTCTTATAACGCAAGAGTTTCCCATGCAAATTGGATATGCATGGCAAAGTCACTAGTGGACTTCATAGAATTTTCCAGTCTTCCTCCACTTCCTTCCTGGTGGAGGAAGTTCTATGTGCTATACACAATTTTAGGTTTTCTCCTCTATCAATTTGTAATAGACATTGAAATTGCAATTGTGATAAGAAAACTCTTTCAAAAAGACAGCTCTCATAACGGTCTCTAAGATGCTAATAATGTGCTCTAAGGTGGTCACACTAGATTAATATGACCTGCACTGGAAACTCATTCCACTGATGAGCTTACTCAAATTTTAACTCCAGCTCTCGTACACTTTATTCTGATATTCACTAAATATTTCTCCTGATATTCACTAAATCTTTCTCCAGATATCAGAAGCAGATAGCAACAGCCAGAGTCTCAATGCAGTTAGCATGATAAGTCACACTCCCGAAAGACAACCCAAGCGCGTCCCTACCATTGATTACCACCAAACATCAGGGTCCATTTAGTGGCTACTTCAGTTTTCAGGGTCGTGTTCAAAATTAAGCTATACTACACTAAAAACCTTACAGCTGCACAGCTGTTCCGATGCAGCTGTGTGGCTGTAAGGTTTTCTGTGTAGTCGTTCCATGCCGACGGGAGTGAGATCTCAAATTGGCATAACTAAACCATCCCAAATGAGCAGTGATAGCTATGTCAGCAGGAGAGCATCTCCCACGAACACAGCGCTGTCCACACAAGTGCTTCTGTCTACCTTTCAGTGTAACTTCTATCCATCGCGTGTGGTTTTTCACACTTCTGACTGAAAACAGTGCTAGTGTAGACATACTTGAAATCAATGACGAATAAGGCTACCACCATGACCCTTCTCCCCCGAAACAGATTAATTGTTCTTGATCAATTTTATATTTAAATAAAAATATAAAAGTGTACACACACCCCTCTTTGGGTAAAGACCAAGCCTAGAGAAATTAAACTTGTATATTGAAAGTTTCAGAAAGGTACAGTGTGACTGGCAGAAGAGAACTAAAAAACACTAATAGGTCACCTTATAATGAACATGGTTATTTGGCAAACATTAATAAATATGAACTCAAAACAGAATGCTGCTACTTCTACAATTGAAAAATAAGTCCTTAAGAAATTTGATTTTGACATCTAGGAGTGGGAAGACAGATGTAAACGAAAATGATTTTTATTCATTAGTACTGAAAAATATAGAATATCTTAATTGCTTCTGAACCTTTAGTAAGACATACCTTATTTCATCTGTGTCTGGCACTTTCGTGTATGGCAGAATGGCTCGAACTCTCCTTCTGTCTTCCACTGGCTACAATTTAGGAGGGGAAAAAGTTTAACTCTTGCTCTCCCCAAAGCAGAATTTCCCCCTAACATTATTGCTAGTTTGAGGTGCAGAACTCACAATACTCAGTAAAACCTCTAACATTTAAATTATAATAGCTCAAGACTGATATGGGTTAGACACGGGTGATGTACACCATTAGCTCAGGAGATTTCCAATTTGATTCTAGTCCTGGAACGTCCCAAAATGCTGTACATTAGAATTGGGACATTTTAATTAGTACGAATTGCCATCTATGTTTTTTTATTATATAAAATTTACCAATAAGGGAAAACCCCAGAAAAGAGGTAAGTTTGGATTATAACATCTCCATATATCCTCTACTTATAGTAAGGTGGACTCTCTACCTAAGTTGTGCCTTTTTAGAGAGGTTTTCATTCAGGCCAAGATTTTCAAAAGACACTAGTGATTTTGAGTGCCCTACTTCTGAGATACTGCAAATGAGCCCAATTCTCAGAGAACCCAATTCTTTACTTGTAGACTGGATACTCTGAAATGTTGCCCTTCTACTTTATCCAATATTTCATATTAATATTGTTACACTCTAATGGTGCTTCTTACCTCTTTCTACCTCTTTAATCGTCTTACCTCCATAAACTGTATGTTTTCTTATAATTTCTTCTGAGTTTATCTTGGGTTTCATACCATACTTATCTCTGTAATGTTTGGATATCTCCATAATACAGGAATACCTAAAGGTTTTTGTTGTATTTTTTAATTACAATATAAGATATGTAATATTTGGCATTTGCACCAGCAAAAATGCATCTATATAATGTATAAATCCTTATATATTTTGCTGTGAGGGGGAAAATTATTATAAAAGCTAAAAGAAACTTGCTACATTTTTCCTTTCACATTATAAAATGACAAATATCAGATCAAATAATGTTTTATTAAAAAGAGAATAATAAAGAAAAAACATGTTAGTGTTAGGAAGTTATTACTTGCCTCAGGAGGTGCTACTGGGAAAAGTAATTTTTCCCCCTTAAGCAAACAAGACACATGACTGTAATAACCTATTAGGTCTGAGAGCGAAGAAAATCGGCGTCCACCAATGTAATAATCTCCACACATGGCAATAATCCTGTTAGGAAAGAAACATTAATGTTAATACAAAAAAAAAAGAAGATATTTTTCTCTATAAATGTGCGTGGATATCTTATAGAAAGGTAGGGAACCTAAAGTATTGATTTTTCAGAGTATTTGCTTACGAAAGAAAACTATTTTCAAAGTATATACCTAACAAAATGCATTATTTCATAGCTAAATATATATATGCCTTGACAAAGTAATTTTTAAGCGGATGTGACAGAGCAGGGATATAATAGTTTACAAATACTTGAAGCTTGAAAAAAAAGACTTGCTTAGGGTCAAAAAAGGAGGCAATAAGCAAGGATTAAAAGGATGAAACAAGAAAATTTAAAATGAATGTCAAGAAGAGTATTCTGACTACAAAAAATATTAAGTTACTAAGCAAAACGGAAAGCTCCATTACTCAGCATTTAAAACTAAAAGAGAAAATACCATTCTAGAATGTGTGTTTTAAAGAGCAAATCTAAATCATAGAGCTGGATCAGATGATCTAATAGGTGCTTTTCCTATAAAATGAAAACTTAGAATTGCAACTAGGTTTCCAAAAAGTCTAATTTTGACAAACATGTCAAAATATTTCATTAACATGAAAGAGCTTTAACTGTTGGTCATACACTGGAGACAACTGAATACCTCATTTTAAATGATTTAGGCCTGGTGTACACCTGAAAGATTTTGCACTAAAAGCCAGCTTTTTGCACTGACATATACTCTGACAAGCCCACTTTTTGCGCCAAAACTCCACAGTTGCAGTGATGTAATAGAACAGGCTTTAACGCTATAGTGCCAATGTGAACGTCTTGATTGCTTTTATCACTATAATTGACCTCTGGAGGTTTCCCACAATGCCTGAAGTGCTGCTCTGCTCATTGTTTTGAACTCAGCAGCCCTGCAGGCATGCACCCTTCCCCTTTCAAAGCTCCATTCTGACAGCCATGCTGACAGCCAGAGTGCACTGTGTTCCTCTGCTCCAGAACACAAAGCAAATCATTAATGTTGAATGCTCTGTCTCCCACAATAGGAACAGAGGCAAGCAGGCAGGGGTGGATGTGTGTGTGGATGTATGTGAGACAGTGAGAGAGATTCTGTGCTGTGCAGATCAAGGGAGGTTATGGTCTCCCTATCTCAGGGCTGGTTGCTTCCTGCAGCTATCTGAAGTTATGAGATAGCATGCCAAACACTTACACTCCCCCAGCACACACAGTCTGTCTCCTCCCCGTCTCCCTCCCACACACTTGCTGTCACACACTCTCCTTCCCCACCCCCCAACACTTTAGCTGAAAAGCAGCTGGCAATAGGATTGAGAAACCTGCATCATGTGATGCTGTACCTGCCTCATGAGACATTACAAACCCTTCCCAAAGCACCCTGTGGCCAGTTGCATAGTAGGATAGCTACCACAGTCTGTGGAGGTAGACAGGCCTGGCTGCTGGGGAACTTGACAAGGTACCAGGGCTGGGCAAAGCAAGAGGAGCTGGGGGAGCTCTGGCCTGGCTGAGGGCTAGGGGAGGTCCAACAAAGGGTACTAGAGTTGCAGGGGGCAACCCCTGACTACAGAGGCAGAAGCAGCAGGCCAAACCCTTGCCAGTGATGAGTGGCAATTATATTGCAGCCTGCCCCAGTGAACGGGGGTAAGTGGTGACTGGCAGTTGCCTAGACTAAGGCAAGGTGGGACTCAGAGGGTTGGGGGTTCCCCAGGGAGGGGAGACCCAGAGCTAGACTGTGGGGTTACTGCAGGGGTGCAGCACCCCAAGGAAGACGGCACTGAGGTCCAGAGAGGGATACGAGGCCAGTGGCAAGCGGGACTACAGGCCACAGAGGGATTCCCCGGACAGATCAGCAGGAAGCGCCGCAGGGTGAGTCGTCGCTTTGCTACAAGAGGCAAAAGCTTTCTTCTCCTGTGCTGTATTTATCTACTTAAATTTGTGCCATATTTTAAGTACCATGCACACTTAGATTGCTATACCAGGGAAAGAGTGACAACCTTAACTCTGAATTCTGAACTTTCTGTATCTGTGGGTTTAAATAAAACAGCAATATTTTAAAACAATGGTCAATTGCACACAATTGAAGCCAAGCAAGCGCAACATCAATAAAATCAGACATCCCAAACAACTGGCTATAATTGCTGGTATCAATTACAGCTGAAGTTTCCAGCTATGCAAAAGTCAGATATCAGTACTGAAAAACAGATTGCTTATTCTTAGTCATTACTATTTGTATGATAATGTGGTTGTAAAATCAGACGGATCAAACCTTTTTTTATTTAGGTTATCAACATGATGACTGAAAACTCCTTTAGTTACAACACACTAACAAGAAAGGGTAAGTTACTGTAATATCCAGTGTGTAGTTGGAAAGTAATAGGATCCAAAGTGTTTTTTATAAAAAAAGTAACTGACTTTTTGGGACTACACCTGCTCTGATTTTAAAAATTTAGTGTAAACTATAGGAGAATTCAAAGTTGACACCAATTGGGGACACAGAAATAAATAGGAAAAAAGATTATTGCAACACACTTAAGAATGTCTGTGGCACAGGGATAAAAGAAAGGTCTAGGATATTCTTTCTGATCTTACTTTATAAAAAACTTATAATACAAGAATATTATTGCCAAATCAAATTTTGCAACCAGGCTGTTAAGCCAATGCAGAAAAAACAAGAGTAATTAAATTTAACAAAAAGAAGGAGCTGATACGAAGCAATACTGACAAGCTAGGAAGTAGAGTGATGCAACATCTGAAAAGTTGATTTAAATTTTTCACTTTCTACTTTCAAGTTGAAACTGGAATTAAAAGACTGGAAATGCCTTAAAGATCTATTTACTAAATGAGGTATTGGAATCTGAGAAGATATTTCAACACTTTACGACTCAGAACTAGTTGCCATGCTCATTCTTTTTTTCAAAGCTAAAGATCATTCCAGAAATCAAGTAAGCAATTTGGCTTTGGGGAAATTTGTTTCTGTTTTTAGGTTAAACCACCTCTCACACACAATCTTTTGACAATATCTATGTCTATCAGACTTTGGCTTTTAATAGACTTGACCTTCAACAAACATAGAATTTTAAACTCCAAGTAAAGAAGGATTTCCCAGTCTCTGCAAGGCTGCAAGAGCCAAAGATTGAATTTTGTGATAATGGTGGGCCTCAATCCATCACTGGCCTGAAGGAATTACCAGAGCAGAGGACTGTAGAATTACAATCCCAGACTTATATACCAAAAAGAGAAAGTTATCCAGTTCCCACAATACACTCTTGAGGCTGACAGATTTCTGGAGTTTACCATTGCCAATAGTGAGTGTCGTGCTTCAGTTCTCATGGTCAACGACAGGATCCAAAGTTTGTTAAAGTAATTAGTTAAATGCCAGATCTTTGTAAAACAGCAGGCCTTGCCTCACGAAGTCCTCGCCTCACGAAGTCCTCTACTGCAAAGAGCTTGATCATGCTGGCAACAGACAAGTTCATTCATTCTGAGAACCACAACTTCCTCACATACTCAGAGGCTATAAGGATGAAGGGTCCTCAACACACACAAATCTTCTGGAAAACTCTTCTCATTATGGCCCACAGAGTGGATTAGAGGAGCAATGAATGGGAAAGATGTACTACAGATTAAAGATCCCATGGATTGCTTGTTCATCTGGTCTGCTTAATCTAGATTCCATGAACCTGAAAAACATCTGAAACCCGTCATCCCTGAAGCTCATTAGATCCACCTGTGGTCTGCTTCAGGCTTGAAAGACTAGAATACTCCCAATCAGTTACTACTTTCTAGAGTTCAGCGGTGTCCTGTTCAAACAGTCTGCTACGGAACTGCTTTCCCATTAGCTGTTAGACTGAAAAGATTCAGCTTCCAAAATATCAACAGTTCTATTTTGTGGAACCTGGACAACATTATCAGAACACTATACGTTGGCCAACATTCAAGTTCACATACAGCAAATCTCATTCATACTAACAAAAACATATACACTCCTTAAAACTGTAATCCTAGCCATAACTTGTGACAGTGGTCAAAGGACTACTAATATCAAATGCAATCCATTACAACATACATTGAATGCTGTTTCCAGCAAACCCAGAAACCAATAGACACAACAGATTCCTCCTTTTTTCCCCCCCTCTCAATTTCTCTCTTAAAACAAAAGTTAATATTTGCGTTGGTGCACTAACAGTATTAAATAATATGTAATATTAACTGCAATGACTGTCAGGGAACGCATTCAGAAAAATTCATTTTCAATTACTCTGATTAACACATAAGAGAATTGCTTAACACTACCTATAAGCCTATCCACTACAATTCAAGGTGTAAATAGTTTGACAGTAAGTTTTTCCATTTTACAGCTCCATTTATTTTCTAATGCTTCTGTGTTCTACTCTGGGTGCTGAAAAACCTGATCAATGTAAAAAGTATTTTAAAGCAGTATATTTATTTTAAAACAACTAGTGGAATGCAAGCAAATGAACAGCAAAATATACTCATGACAGGTACATATATTCAGAACTACCTTAACTGCTAGTTAAGATTGTAATGTAAACATTTAAGTTTGTTTTTATGTGCTATAAGGACTTCTACACCTGTATATACAGTAGCTATCACATTTTCAAATATGATAAAGATACTCACCTAAAATGATTGACAACATTTGTTTTGCTAAGAAATGAAAGCACAAACGACCCTGGCCTCCGATCACTCTCTCGAATAAGGTAACTACCAGGTTTTCCAGCTTGCCGAAGACGTTCTTCTGCAATTGTTCTATCAAGTTTTCCATGATACCACCTGAAAAAGAGAGTGAAATAAACAGGTCACTATAAAATAAAACTACCAATTTCAAAGTGTGTTCACCAGAATAACATTTGGGGTACTGCAAGAGCTTTACTATAACATATTAAACACAAAATAACTCAACTCTGACACATGTCCAACTCTAGTGGAAGTTTTCAGTTAATATCATTATTTATGAAGGCCCGTACTTCTGTCGATCACTACAGAAATTTTACACTGGTTATAGCATAGCTCTTTTTAAAATGGTGATTTAATGTATCAATCTGTGTTTAAGTCGATTGCTGTATTTCAGAACTGTCTTTTCTGCATGGTTTCATTCACTGATTTGCCCAAATCCATGCCACCTCAGACCTCACTGAAAGTTCCCTCTTTAAAACTCTCTAATTTAGTTCAAAATTAGAAAGAGGCATAAGATGCAAAGCAGGAGAGAGAAACGGAAAGAAGGTATCCATAATTATGGAGATATACCTATCTCATAGAACTGGAAAGACCTTGAAAGGTCATAGAGTCCAGTCCCCTGCCTACACTAGCTGGAGCAAGTACTGCGCCCTGACAGATTTTTTGCCCCAAATCCCTAAATGGCCCCCTCAAGGATTGAACTCGTGATCCTGGGTTTAGCAGGCCAATGCTCAAACCACTGAGTTTGCCCACCCAGATAGAAAGTGAACAAATAGGTTGTCAGTGCTGTCACTGTAGAAAAGAAACACACATTAAGTGAGAAGATTGGATGAGCAGTGATGGGCAAAGCTGTACATTACAATGGAAGTTTTAAATGATAAAAGGCAGTTTCCCTTAACAATTCTTTATAAAAGAAAGAGACTTGACTTATAAAAAAATGAAATCCTTTAACAACAATGTTGTTTCTATATCATTTCTGTTTGGGACAATTTTCAGAAATTGCACTAAAGGACTCAGTTGGGAATCATAGGCTCTACTGACAATTGTGAATGAAAAACTTACCTAAGGTAAGCTATTTCACACCTGTATCTCGGTTTATTAGTCTGTAGAATGCATGTGATTGATATTATACTTCAAAAAAACCATTGAGATATATCATTGTTTTGCAAATAATCCCTTTAAATGAAATGTGCTATACAAGTGCAAAGTTTTATTTCTCTTTCCTTATTTATTAGTTAAATGTGGCAGAGAATCATTAAGAGTTTTTCCCACTTGAAATAATACTTGAGACATAATAAGTTGAGTTACTATCAGCTAACACATAAGCTTTTATATTTCAGGTTAGTATGTATTCTTGCATTAAATTGTTGCTCCTGAATAGCTACGAAAATATGCTCCGATATCTGTTTTATTTAACTAAAAACCGATAGTATAACAACAGAGTCCAAAGCAATAGTATATCATTAGTATTCAGAAGTGATGGCAGAAAACAGTTTAAGTGAATATCCTCAGGAAACCACTGCAGATAGCACACATCTTTAGAAAACAGGATACACACTGAAGATATCAGTACAGTAAGCAAAATGCTTTTCAGGAAATAGCTGCATTCTTTTTCCAGAGAAAGTACAATTTTAACACCAGATAGCACTTCCCCATTCAGAGAGGACATGCAGAAGAATTATATTCAAAGTTTTTCATAAATCAAACAAATTTTAAATATCAACCTCCTCTTGTCTTTCAACGTACATTTTAGGTGATGAAATACACTAGTACATGGTGCACTGTATTGTCTCTCCAAACCAGTCAGGTGTAACGTATCATGTTCAAAAAAATTTTAAGCACATCAAATGAACAGTTAGGGGAATGCTCAATGTACCTTTGACAATGGCAATTTTCATTATTATAGACTTTTTTTTATTATTATTGAAAAAGGTACTTGCAAGAATCAGCTCAGCTTTGCCTATTCAAAATGATGACCAGTCCAAAACCATGTCACTTGTAAAAGTAAAGAGGAAAACTCACACCTCTGTAAGAAATATAAAATGCATACAGATTCTGTGGAAGGAGTATCAAAAAGGAAAAAAAATTAATTTATTTAGATTTTTACAAACTATTAAAGACCATCCATCTGATTCTCTAGGTGCCCTTTACAAGATTTCAAAAATACACTAAAAAAACCCTGTCAGTTCTCCAAAATCAACTAAGCAGTGTAATAAAAATATAATGGAAATTAATGAGCATTCCCATAAAATTCCCAGAATCCAACGTTAGCACAATCCAACATCATTTACTCAGAGACAACGTAGAAAAGGCTAACACCACATTCTGCGGATTAACACACACACTCTGTTTTGGAGCAAGCAAATTCCAAAGGCCCAGGAGCCTAACCAAAAACATCCAGCGAGCCATCCCAGAGAGACTTGAACACAGGCACCTCTGCTAACCTCAGCTATTGTAGTATGTCACAAAGAGAGGTCTCTTAGCTAAGTAGATCCCAGCCATTTAAAACCTTATAGATCAAAATCAACATCTTTAAAACCACTAGGCAGCCAAAACAGATTATACAATATGGGTTTAATACATTCAGAAAAAGAAACACTGCTTAACAACTGGTCTGCCGACCCTGCAACACCTGCAGTTTCTCAATAAATTTAAGACACAGCCCTATACAGAGTGCACTGCAAAAATCTAATCTTACTGAGACAAACGGATAACAATTGCAAGGTTTGCTTCTGAAAGAAACAGGTCTGTAGGTGAAAAAAGGCTTATCTGATTGTAGCTATTACCCAATTTCCGTGAAAAAAACCAGGTCATTTCAATCCCATTCTGTTTTATATCAATTTCCACTGCCTTTCATAGCAGAGGAGATGCTGTTGCTCCTATGATTAATTTATTTCATGTAGTACTATAGGTGCTAGTCTATTTATGATACTATAGTTGGATGTGCAATTCTCCACTCCTTCCATGTCATGTTTTAGTTCAAGAAGACACAGGCCATGGTTACACTGGCACTTTATAGCGCTATAAAGCCCCTACGAGCGCTATAACCTACTCTCCGTCCACACTGGCAAGGCACTAATAGCGCTATAACCGCGGAGTTATAGCGCTATTATAAATCCACCTTCTCATGGGGAATAAGGGCTGTAGCGCACCTGCTGTAGCGCTACAGGAAGAATGTGGACACCCACTGCGTATTAATTGGCCTCCAGCCTGTCCCATAATTCCCGTTCGAGCCACTCTGGTCATCACTTGCAAACTCTTTTGGCCTGTCCTCAGGTGACCACACGTCAGACCCGCCCTTTAAAGTTCCAGGGAAATTTGAAAATCCCCTTCCTGTTTGCTCCAGCCAAGCGTGGCGTGCTCTCAGGGAATCCTTGCAAGTGATCATTCTCATTGATCTGATTGATTGCGTGGCGTGGTCTCAGGGAATCGTTGCAGGTGATCATTCTGATTGATCATCATGACTCCACGTGCCATGCCTCCTCGCAATAGGCGATCCCCAGCATGGAGCAATAGTGAGGTGCTGGACCTCATCAGCTGCTGGGGGGAAGAGGCTGTTCAGTCTCAGCTGCGGTCTAGCCGCAGGAATTTTGACACCTATGGGCAGATATCACGGGCCTTGGCAGAAAGAGGCCATGAGCGGGACACTCTGCAGTGCCATGTTAAGGTAAAGGAGCTTAGGAATGCGTATCGCAAAGCCCGCGAGGCAAACGGCCGCTCAGGGGCAGCCCCGGTGACTTGCAGATTTTATAAGGAGCTGCACGCGATACTTGGTGGTGAGCCCACGGTCACTCCATCGACCACCACGGACACTTCCCAGCCCACCAGTGAAGGGGGGGGGTGAGGAGGACGAAGAGCAGGAGGATGAAGAAGAGGAGGAGGATGAGGACGAGGCAGCAGCGATCCAGGGCACGGAGGAGTCCCTGGACGCATGCAGCCAGGAGCTCTTCTCAACCCAGGAGGGCAGCCAGCCACAGCGTCCGGCGGTTGCAGGGGCCAGCTCAGCAGCGGATTGCGGAGGTAAAGCTGCTTTTCTATGGGGAAGGCTGGCAGCTTGGGGTGGAAAGGGATGAGGGGGGCATTCCACCTGGTGCTCTGTTCAAGCCAGGAGGAGGGCAGGGGGGCATGCAGCCAGGAGCTCTCCTCTAAAGCCAGGAGGAGGGCGGACAGCCACAGCGTCCGGCGGTTGCAGGGGCCAGCTCAGCAGTGCATTGCGGCGGTAAAGCTGCTTTTCTATGGGGAAGGCAGGCAGCTTGGGGTGGAAGGGGATGCTTGCATGCTTGCCTACATGTGGAATAGTGCATTGATGTAGTCTATCACCTCGCGGTAGTCATCATCAGTAATCTCTTCAAAGGTCTCAATAAGAGCACTTGCAATGCGCCTGCGCAGGTTTCCCGGGAGAGCCAGCGTGGTCCCCGTCCCGGTCACGGTCACTAGTCCCTGCCACTGTGCTACAATGGGTGGGGGGAGCATTGCTGCACATAGGCAAGCTGCATATGGCCCTGGGCGGAAGCCGCATCTTAATAAAATCCCTTCCCTTTGCTCTTCAGTGACTCGAAGCAACGAGATATCTTCCAGGACAAACACCTACGGAGAATGTTGGAACAGTGTTCAGAGTAGGGCTCCTGCCACTTCCCGGCACTCCACACACACCCCCACCCCCGCCACAGCTTTTCAGGGCAGGGAAGAAATCCTTCCCCCTGCCTGCTGCTCACACTGTGGCTCCTGCAACGTACCGGCACTCCCCACCCCCTCCCCCGCCACAGCTTTTCAGGGCAGGGAAAAAATCATTTCCCTTGCCTCTGGAGTCCACTCACCATGGCAGGGGCTCCGTTGCTGTATCTGTGCTGTCTGCGGGACAGGCAAACGGGGAATGCGGGGGAATGATAGGCATGTCTGCTCTTTACAAGGGAACCACTGTGAAATGTATCTTTTTATTTTAGAAGGGTCATCCTTCACCCCTTCGCCATCGCTCTTATCAACAGCTGAGAGGCTCAGGCGACTGAGGAAGCGGCCACGAAGGAGCAAAGAGGATCTTGTACAGCAAGTAATGCAACAGGCTGTAACGGAGAATCGAGTTGCACAGAGGTGGAGGGAGAATGAGAGCAAGTTGAGGGAGAAGGCGCGGAAGGAGAACGCGATTCACCGCCGGAAAAGCACCGACAAGCTGCTCTCATTACTGCAGCTTCAATTGCAGACTATGCAGCGGCTTGTCACCCTTCAGGAGGAGAAGCTCCGCACCCACCACCCCAATTATCGTTTGCCCCAACTCCCTTCCCCTTCTTTGCCTCTGTACCCTCCAGGCCACTATCATCAGCCAAATGGTTATCACCATCCACAGCTGCCTCCAACCCTCTGTCTTCACCGAACAACCCCCAGACCCCAGACCATTATCCACTGCAGTCTACCCCTAATAACATGCCTTACTGGCCACCGCAAATGGGGTTCGGGGGACATGGCCACTGTGAGGGCACTGGAGACTCAGAGACCCGGACATACTCCGATCTCTGACTGACCCCACGACACCCCCATTGCACCTCCCCTGCCTTCCCCCTCACATGCATCACAATATTTTCTTTCAGCAACCGAAGTACCTGTTCAATAAATGAATTGTCTTCTTAATAAATGGGGTTTTTTTTATTAAGTGTACATACATTATTACAGGCTACAGAAAAGCAAATGCCTGTTCCTGTTAAAAGAATGCTCCCTCCCTCCCTCCATCTGCACCTCACTTTAGAACTGGCTTTCAGCCTCAAAATGCTCCCTCAAGGCTTCCCTGATCCTAACAGCCTCGCGCTGGTCCCCTCCATGAACCCTGCTCTCTGGCTGGGCATATGTGGCCTCCAGGCGTTGAACCTCAGAGGACCATGCCTGAGTGAAGCCTTCGCCCTTTCGCTCACAAAGATTATGTAGGGCACAGCATGCGGAAATAACCGCGGAGATACTACCCTCGGCCAAATCTAGCCTCCCATAAAGACAGCGCCAGCGCGCCTTGAGACGCCCAAAAGCACACTCCACAGTCATTCGACAACGGCTAAGCCTGTAGTTGAACCTTTCCTGACTGCTGTCCAGGCTCCCTGTGTACGGTTTCATGAGCCAGGGCATTAAAGGGTAAGCAGGGTCACCAAGAATCACTATGGGCATTTCCACTTCCCCCACGGGGATCCTCTGGTCTGGGAAAAAAGTCCCGGCTTGCAGCTTCATGAACAGGCCGGTGTTGCGGAAGATGCGTGCGTCATGCACCTTTCCAGACCAGCCAGCGTTAATGTCAGTAAAACGCCCACGGTGATCCACAAGCACCTGGAGAACCATGGAGAAGTACCCCTTTCGGTTAACGTACTCCTCAGCTAGGTGGGCGGGCGCGAGAATGGGTATATGGGTCCCATCTATCGCCCCACCACAGTTAGGGAAACCCATTTCTTCAAAGCCAGCCACGATGTCATGCACGTTATCCAGAGTCACGATTTTTCGTAGCAGGATGCGATTAATGGCCCTGCACACTTGCATCAGCACAACTCCAACGGTCGACTTTCCAACCCCAAACTGGTTGGCCACCGATCGGTAGCTGTCTGGGGTAGCCAGCTTCCAGATCGCGATAGCCACCCGCTTCTCCACCGGGAGGGCAGCTCTCAGTCTGGTGTCCTTGCGCCGCAGGGCAGGGGCGAGTTCAGCACACAGTCCCATGAAAGTGGCTTTTCTCATTCGAAAGTTTTGCAGCCACTGCTCGTCGTCCCAGACTTGCATGACGATGCGATTCCACCACTCTGTGCTCGTTTCCCGTGCCCAGAAGCGGCGTTCAACAGCCGTGAGCATGTCCGTTAATGAGACAAGAAGCTTTGTGTCGAATGCATTCACCGCTTCGATCTCGTCTTCAGAATCATCACTGTCATCCTGCATGTCAAGGAATAACTCCACTGCACACAGAGATGTGCTGGCGACAGTCGTCAGCATGTCCCTCAGCAGTTCTGGATTCATTGCAGCACTCGACAATGGAAGACGGAGCGTGCCTTGCTGAAACCCTTGAAAGATGGCGCCGGAGGTGGAAGGAAACACAGGGATTGCTGGGATATGCCAAAAAGCATCATGGGTAGTTCAAACAGGATATAGAATGCCCCGCAAGTGACGCCCCCCCCTACCACAAGCCATTGCACCAGATCAGGAAGAGGTGTACTGTGGGATACCTGCCCTAATGCGCTGCTCTTAATGCCGTATTAAGTGCCGCAAATGTGGCCATGCTATAGCGCTGGAGCAGCTCAGTGTGGACATACAATAGCGCTATTATTATTGCTGTATAAGGCGAGCGCTATAAGCAATAGCGCTATAATTTTGTAAGTGTAACCATACCCACAGTAACATAGGAATTGCCATATGGAATCACAACAATGGTCTATCTGATCAGTATCTGGTCTCTGACAATGGCCATTATCAGATGCTTCACAGACAAGTGCAAGAAATCCTGCAACAGAAAGTTAAGGAATAACATGCCCACAGGGATAAAATTTCTTACTAACTCCCATTATTTAGACAGCTCCTTAAACTCTTATGCCTGAAATTTTATGCAACTTTTTTTAAAAAATACTCATTTTAACTTTCTATCCATATTGTATCCATCCATTTTTTTATCTGACAACTTCTTAGCCTCATATACATCAGAGTTCCCCAGGCTAATTATGTGTTGCGTGAGAAAATATTTCCATTTATCAGTTTTAAATTTGTTCCCTATTAATTTAACTTCATTTAATCTTCCTCACAATAACACAGAAACTGAATACAGCTTCAGCAAACATTCAGCTGATTTATGTGCAAGTTAAGCATATGCCATTTTATATATTTACAGGAAAAATATGAGGTTGTGCTTAAGGTTTTTTGTGTTGTACTATACGGGACATAAATGCATACACACAACTAGAAGGAAGTTCTTTGTGACTAAGTGTGTCATTGTCGGTGGAAGCTTGATGTGTGGTTATTAGGGTACAGTTGAGCAGTGTCCCATACTTCATATTTCTTTGCTTTTTAGCATTTCACTTGAGGCTGTAAAGCTTAACCAATCTTAATCCTTTTTATATAACATTTTTGTTTATGGAATATCCATAAATCAACAAAATAGGGGGTTTAGTGCAGCAAGTATATGAGGGCTACAGGGAGCATAGAAAGGATTTATGGTATGGGGATATGGTGGAAACAGAGATGTTTGAGGTATATGGAAGTGGAGACAATGGAGGGAAAGCAGAAAGGCCCAATGGGTCCATCTCTACCTACCTACTCTAGCAAAACAACCTGGTGCCGGGGAAGCTTGTTGTCTACTGGACCAGTCAGCAATCCTTAAAGCAGAGGAGCCTCTGTTGAAACTTCAAAGGATTTGGAGAGATCACAGCACTAGCGCTTGTAACTTCTGTACCAAGGAACCCTGGACATTGTTCCCTGTCAGAGGTTTACAACACTGTGTCTCCTCTCAGTTTCATACCCACAATTTCTCAGGGCATCCCATAACCTCAGTCCTGTTAGAAGAAAAATAGAGCCAAGAAGGGAAGTCTCGCTTTCACGTGACAAACAGGGATCTCAAGTATACCAAGTTTCAGCTGAATCAAGATCCCTCTTTCAGGGAGAATGAGAACCCCGCATCAAAATATTCTTTAGGCTTACCTGTTCCCATTAGTCTTGGTGTTCCACTGATTCTCTCAAACTTCCTGTTTCTGATAAATAATTTTTATGTCTTTGGCTATTTGCTTTTCAAATTTCATTTTAGACCTTTAATTTCTCTTACATATTGTTTGACATTTTATGCTTTTTAAAATTGGATTTAAGGACTGGGATTTCCATTTTTCTATAGGATATTTGTTTGGATAAAAGGCAAGTCTTCTGAGGTTATCTGATACATTCTGTTGATATCTTGCTTTTCAGCTTCCTTTGTTTAGAGCCATGCATCCCATCTGAAAATTATTAATGTCTCCTTAGGTAGTCTCCATGCCAAATCTAAGGAATGCAATTTCTTTATTTCTGACTTAAATAACTTTTTACTAGTTCTCTCTTTTTTAAATTTAGATTTAAAACATTTTAAAACATTCTTTTCAGTCAACATCTTAAACTATTTTTCTATTTATGATCTATTATTAGTTTGGACAAATAAAATTGAGTTATTCTCATGCTCTAGCACAGGGGTCGGCAACCTTTCAGAAGTAGTGTGCCGAGTGGTCATTCATTTATTTTAATTTAAGGTTTCGCATGTCAGTAATACATTTGAACATTTTTTAGAAGGTCTCTATAAGTCTAAATATTATATAACTAAACTATTGTTGTATGTAAACAAGGTTTTCAAAATGTTTAAGAAACTTAATTTAAAATTAAAGTGTTGAACTTATGCCGCCGGCCCACTCAGCCTCTTGCTGGCCTGGGGTTCCATTCACCTAGGCCAGTGGTCGTCAAAGTGGGGTGCGTGCACACCAGTGGGTGTGCGAGACCCCCCACGGGGATGCGAGGTGTCCTGGTGCCGCTGCAGGATTGGCCCCGAGAAACCGCCAAACATGGAAACAGTCTATTTTTGTCCTACCAAAATGCTGCTAAAAGTGGAAGCTTTCTATTCGGCGGCATTTTGGTGGACATACCCCGCGGCCGCGAGTGGACGTGGCACTGCGGAAAGGGGCCGCCGCGGCAAAACTTTGAGGAACACTGACCTAAGCTGGCAGCGGGCTGAGCGGGGCCTGCAGCTGGGACCCTGGATAGCAAGGGCCAGCAGCCGGGACCCCAGACCAGAAAGAGGCTGAGTGGGGCTGGCAGCCGGGACCCCAGCTGGGCAGTGGACTGAGGGTGGGGTGCACTGAGCACGGGGTTCAGGATGAAGGAGCAGGCTGGAGGTTGGGGTGCAAGGTTTGCCAGGAGCTAGAATGAGGGAGGGGGCTCGGGGTTGGGGCAGGAGATTTGGCGTGGAGTGCTTATCTGGGGCAGCTCCCAATTGGTGCAAGGGATGCAGGTGGGAGTGTGGGTGCACTAAGCAGAAGGCTGGGGGTACAGGGTCTGGGAGGGAGTTAGGGTGCAGGAGCAAGCTGGGGTGCAGAGGGGAATGTGGGGAGGGATGCAGAAGCTCCTGTTTGGTGCTCAGGGTCGGATTGGGTGCAAGAGTCAGGGCATTGGGCGGAGGGGGCTGGGTATGTGGGGGTGCAGGAGTCAGGACAGGGGCTGGATATGTGTAGGGGGTGCAGGAGTCAGGGCATGGGGTGTGGGCTGGGGTCATTGGTGTGCTCTCAGCCCCCTGCTCTGAGTGGCTCACGGCAGAAGGCTGGAGGGGATATGCCCTGATTCCACCCCCTCTTTCCCACAGCCCCATTCCCGCCTCCTCCCCAGAGCTGCGAGAGTGCTGCAGCTCCTCCCCCTCTGCCGACCCCTGCTCTAGCACAATATAGTTTATATTTAAACTCCCCCAGGGTATTTGTATCCCATAAAAAGCTGTTTCACTGAAAAAAAAAAAAAGGTGAACTCTCCTCTCCATATTAAGTTTTAAAAAGTTTGTTTTTAATCAGACTGGAATTTTGAACCCAAACTGTGCCTTTAAACATCTGTGCTCACCTTATGTTTCTAATATATATTACAAGTTGTCACATAGTATGACCAAATGATATCCTAAAAGTTCTGCAATATACTTGTGTGCAAACCTGCTCTCAAAGTAAACTTCACTCCAGTCTAGTTTTGTCTGACAAATTCATTGACTTGCTCTGGCACGTCAGCTCACTTAAAATAGTCAGTCACATGACTATTAGTTCCTGGCCTACTCCTGGATAGTTTTATTTTCCAAAGCAGATAGTGTCTCCTTCCAGGAGAAATCATGAAAATTTATTCCAATTTATAGACAAAATACAGACAATAATGAAGAAAGATTAAACTAGCATGCAAACAATAACAAAATCAACACAACTTAACTTTTCTCTCTTATCCCAGGATATATGGAATAAAAGATTATTAAAATTTGTGAGAGTAAAAAACCACTTCTTCAGATGCGTCTGAAGTGTGTGTGGGGGGGGTTAATCTACGAAAGCTTATGACCAAATAAAAGTTAGTCTTTAAGTTGCCAACAGACTCCTTGTTGTTTTTGTGGATACAGATGAACAACGGCTACCTCTCTGATACTTAAAATTTGTATTTCATTTTTTTAGGACAACATGATCCAGAACAACACTCTCCATTTACTGGCATTCCTCCAATATATTAGCGCTCTCAATTCACAACATGTCAGCTGAGTGAACCGTTGTACTACTTAAAGCGTTTGAGAGGGTGTGTATACAAATTATGTAACTGAACATTTCAAACCGAATTAATAAAAATCTTCACCCTTCTTACCATCCTCAATGAAAGACTTGGAAGGATGAGGAGGAGACATCAATGCTCATTCAAAAGACAACATATTTGAGGAACTTGTTACTGTGAGGGGAAAGAACCTACATTTCTCCTTCACTGATGTATTTTTGCAGAAGACTAACAAGCAGTAATAATGTCCAAGGATGCAGCTGGAGAGTGCTAAAAAGGAACACTAAAGAGAAATTTAAGGACTCTCCCCATCCTGAAAGAGACTGAGGTCAGCAGCAGAGAGTGCGTGGCAGTTTTAGAATATAGTTGGTGTTGTCTACCTTTAATCTCAGGCGTCTAAATCGGAGACCTAGAAACCCTATTCAGAGGTTTGAGCTCCTACATATAGTAATTATCAGTGAAGAGGTAGTTGCCTATTCTTAAAGATGTCCAACACTTTTCATTATAAGACTTTTTCAGTTACTTATAATTTTGCCAAACTCTACCAATTTAGGCTGAAATTTTCCAGGTCGTTGTCTGCCTCAGGTTGATTTTTATATACAAGCTTATTGTACTGTATTTTAGGAGTTTCAGCAAAAGTAATTTAGCCATTTTCAAGAACAAGATTAGGAAAAATATTTTCTGCCTCTTACTTCTGGAGGAATTCTGTACACAGTATTTTAAAATTCTGCGAAATGCTACATATTTTTGTCAAAACACCACAATGTAATCATGCTATAAAGTTTCCATTATTTTAATAACTTATTTCACAACACCTGTCAACAAATATGTCTGTAACAATACAGAAAACAAAAGATTCAGGAAATGTTTTTTGATAAATAGAGCCTTTAACAGGCATATTAATTCAGAACTGAGTAATAATTCATTTAAACTACAACACAAACGTATTTCCTGCACTCCTCAGAAGTAGTGCAAAGGCTTGGAGGAGTCGGGGTAACGGAGGAGCTGAGGGAAAGGGAAGTAATTTCTGGGAAGAAGCCTGGAAGTGAATCTGGAGGGTTATTGGGTGTGGATGAGAGAAGTACAAAACAGGTTTTGGGAGGGAGTGGATATGGACGGGAGGAATTGTTATGAAGTTGGGGAGCCTCCCCACGTGGACTCTGGCTGAACCCTAGCCTCTCCCATTTGGTCAGGCTCATCTGCCCCTGTTCCCTTGTGTCGCTGCATCCCCATTCTGCCATTTCTGCTCCCCCCCGCATCCCCATGTGTCCCTGCATCCCACTTCCATTCAACCCCAACTCACTGTTGTCACCTCGTTAATTCCTGTGACCCAGTCTGTTCCCCCGACTAGTCCTTCTGAACCCCAGTCTGTGACTCCCCCAGCAAACCCATGTTCCCAGCTCTATCCACCCCCATATCCTATGCCTCCTCACCTGGCCCAATGAGGAAGGCAGCCTCTGCTCCTTTCCTCTCCACATCTAGCTACTCTGGCCTATGACCGAGCTGCTCTTCTGGTGCCACCTCTGCCCCTGGTGGGCAAAAGATGTAACTGCAGTATGACCATCTCACAGCTGCCCTTTGCCTACGAACTATTCCACTGAGAAGCTGTAGTACTTCCTGTGACGTATATGGCAATTCCATGTAATATCCTTGGAAGACTACTGTAGGGGTGACTAACCTGAGCTGGAGAAGGAGCCAGAATTTACCAAAGTACATTGCCAAAGAGCCACAGTAATACATCAGCAGCCCCCTATCATCTCAACCACCGGCAGCTCTGCCAATTAGTGCCTCCCCTCTCCCTCCCTGCACCTCCCATTCAGCTGTTTCATGGCACACAGGAGGCTCTGGTGGGAGGGAGAGAAGTGAGGGCATGGCCAACTCAGGGGAGGAGTCAAAAAAGAGTGAGGTGGGGGCAGGACCTGTAGCAGAGCCAGCAGTTGAACAGTGAGCACCCCCTGACCCACTGCAAAATTGGCCCCTGTAGTTCCAGCTCCAGAGTTGGTGCCTATACAAGGAGTTGCATATTAACTTCTAAAGAGCCACAGGTTAGCCACTCCTGCTTTATTGTATTAATGTTATATATTATTGTAGGCCAGGATTGTATGGATCATCTCCTGTGAAAGATGGGACAGATGTGAGATCTGGATATTGAAAAGACTATACTGAAACAACTACATACAACTGCAGACTTTGGGGACAATACAGACATGTCTACACCGCAGTGTAAGCCCAGAGTTTACAGGACTCAAGCTAACAGACCTAGTGTTTGCAAACATTTGCTTGAATGGTCACACTGAATATTAACCCTAGGTTTAGAATTTCTGGATCAGGATCTTACTCAGGCATCTATACTGCACTACAAAGACCCAAGTGAAACTAGCCTATCCCAAAGCTTCCTTGGACCCTTCCCAGCTGTAACTTCTCTAGCCATTTGTTTGTGGTAAACTGTGAGAAAATTTGTCCAGCCTGCAGCATGTTACAGGAGGTTGTCACAGCCCACCAATACATCTTCTAAGCTGTCTTTTGGGTCTGCATACTCCAGCAACATACAGGAGTCACCATTTGAAGAACTTTTCCTGATTGGGCTTTTACTTCTGTTTCAGAAAACAGACAGAACATCCATGAGACACCATGGGGATATTTGGCAACATTTTAAGATCTACTAAAGGAGGAGGATGACAAGATAGATATTGCAGATTTAAACTAGCTGATACTGCTCCAAACTCTTGGTATAGTTGCTAAGTCTTCCAAATAGACCAGCACTTCTGGAGCAGGGCCACAAGCACAAAATGGTAAAAATCACATCATCATGTAGATCTGGAATGACCAGCAGTGCGCTCCAGAATGTTCTCACAAAGAAAGCTCCACTTTTGGATCTCTGTGAACAGTTTAATCTGAACCTCCAGCATTCACACACACACAAGGGCAGCTGTCCTTGTCCAGAAGCAATTTGCTATAATTATCTGGAAGCTGGCAACCTCAGACTGCTACAAATCCATTGCTAACCAGTTTGGTGTTGGAAATTGTGGGTAAAGTGGTGGTGGAGGTTTCTGAGACAATCAGGTATGTCATTTACCCAAAGATGAAGAGCACAAACAATATCCTCAGAGTAATGACTGGGTTTAAGAGCATGGGATTTTCAACTGTGGCAAAGCCATTGATGGGACTCATCTGCCCAGAGTTTGCTCTCTTCATGGAGCACAAATACCTAAACCACAAAGGGTACTACTCCATTGTTATGCAGGGCTTTGTGGACCACAAATGCAGATTTATGGACACCAACATGGACTGCACTGGAAAATTTCACACCACCAATGTTTTCCACCTATCAGGAGCCTGCTCTCAGACAACCTGGGACACTATTCCCACCAAATGACATTGTCCTAGAGTAACTATCCCCACTATTATTCTAGGAGACCACATGTAACCCCTTTTAGAAAACCAAATCCTAATCTTGAAGGCCCTGGCAAAAGAAGATTTAATTACATTCAGGAGGTGGAAAATAGTGATAAAAAGCGCATTTGGCAGACTGAAATCCTGCTGGCACTGTTTACTGAACTGTTTGGATTCCAATGTCATCAATGCTGTCCACATTATTGTGGCTTGCTGTGCTCTTCACAATCTTTGTGAATCCAAAGCTGAGTCATTGGCCCCCGAATGCACCTATAAACAGTAAGGGATCATTGAACTGGTACTCTCAGCCAGAAAGTGCACCTCTCACAACTGGAACAGGATGCACACTGGCAACAGAAATCAGGGATTTGATGATGGACTTGTATGAACCAACGGGAGAAGAAGAATAGTACAGTTAGAGATGAATTTGCACAGTACTTCTTCATTTACTTTAAAAAGTACTCGCAGTACACTATTAAAGGGGGTGGGATGGAGACTGTCATTGTAATTGTGGATGAGATGACTGCTTACACAATGGGGGGATGGTGTTTCATATGACATGAACTGTTGATTTTCATTATGGATGATTTGAACAGATGCATTGAGAAAATGTGTTTGGCTGCAACTTCCAAGTTGTGCTTTATCATTTCTTCATCTTTACTCTTCAAACTACACATTATATGATGCAATGCAGTGATAGTAGTACACTTTTTAAATAGAATAAAAGCCTTTATTTGTGAACATGGCCTTATTATGAAAAACAATATTCAAGCATTGTTTGGCTGCCATCACGATGCCAAAACTCCAGTAATAAACAAACAACAAAACCAATAATAAAGTGCATAACAAACACCGAACAGTGCAAAATAGCAAAACCAATGCAAGTGAACAAATTCTCTACTTCTACATGTCCCCTGGCCCTCATTCTCTTTCCCTTTCTAGCACATTTAGCACACACACTTGGTGTCGCTGCAGGAGGTACATTTGCCCTGTCCAGTTAGCATTCGGTCCAGGTTGCACAGGCCACCCAACTGTGGTATTGTCCAATGCATTCTTGATCTGCAGGACACGGTGTCACGGAAGGGGCTCAGAACACGGTGTCAGTGGAGCAGGAGACTGAAATCCTGTGGCCATTAGCGTAAACAGTCTCTCAAACAGGTCTTTCTGCTGTGCTCCATCTTTGTCTCTTAGGCAACATTCCTGCTCCAAAAACTGCACTGCAAGTCTCTTCTTGTGCTTTGCTGCCTCTGTATGCCTTTCCACTTGCTATGAATCTCTCTCTCTCTTTGGTGCTGCACCTGTTAGTTGCCTCTGTCAAAGACTTTCACCATAAGCTCACCACTGAACACTTGGTCTGTGACAGTTCAAAATCCCAAACTCCTGGTGCAGTGTGGCAGAGCTCCTGAGGTGAAGAGGCCTGAAAGCATATAAAAAGTATACATTGTCTCATTGCTTCAAAAGAGTTCAATGCATCCTCAGAGAAAATTGCCTGTACAATCTCAAGACCACAGTTTTACTTTGAAGAACACAGTCTGAACACAGTCTTAGAGGAATGCTTCACCTCATCCCAGAAACTCCATAGACACAACTGAGGGCAGCAGTGCCACTGTAGTGCTTCAGCACAGAAACTACCTACACTGGCAAGAGAGATTCTCCCATCAGCATAAGTAATCCACCTCCCCAAGAGGCATTAGCTAGCAATTCTTCCATTGACCTTGTGCTGACTATCTTAGGACTCAGGTCGGCTTAACAATACAGCTCAGGGATGTGGATTTTTCATATTTGACTCATGCAGTACAACTGACCTAACTTTCTAGTGCAGATCAGACATAAATTAAGCACAATGAAAAAAGAGTGCACACACATTGGTAATTTGAACTTTACATAATGCTTTATGTTTAAAAAAAATTGAAAACCATTGTAGCAGGTTGGTGGCGGGGAGGAGAAAAGATGTGTGCTGTGGTGAACCACCTACAGTATGTAAATCTTTTCAGCATTCCATATTCTGGAGAACATAATCCTGGACATTCCTGAATGGTAAAAGGACATTCTATTCCAAGCTATGGGTGGCAAGCTAGCAGTCTATGCCACAGAGGTTTTCAAGCATATAGGACTGAGCCACACACCTGCAGTTGTTGTGGGCTGGTATCCTATAGAGGAGGGCCCAGAAAAATATATCCTTCTTCAAGATGTAACTATGTATCTCAAGTTCCTACTGTAGGAAAAGTTTGCACCCAGAATTTGGTCAAAATTCATGATAGAATCAACAGGATACTGTGTTAACATCTACATGGGTTCTTCCTACAGCTTACTCTGACTACACTAAACAAACAATAACACAGACTCCGAAAGAACACAGCCAGTCCCTCCTCCCCCAGCATATTTCTGGACTGCATACAATCATCCGCCTTATTTCTGACATTGATTTCCTCCTCTCCATGACTCCAGTACAGTTTACTGTTTACAAGCAGCTAGTAACACGGTAGCATGGTCTATTTCCCCGGTTCAGCGTACTACCATGGGAGGCAACATATAGTCCTTACTTTTAACACCCCAGCACACCTCTGTGAGAATGTACGATTATCTACCAAAAATTAAACATTAAATGCTTGTTTAGTCATCTCCACTTCCCAGTCTCTATTTTGAATTCAATGTGGGTGAGGGAGGAAAGGGAGGCAACACCAAACTATTAGCATGCATTTCACCATTAGCAGATACCCACCGCTACAATAAAAGTGGGATTTGGTAATAAACCAGAAATCTCTCCCTTTCAATGTATGAACTACATGGACCCAGAATACTTACCAGGCTCCACGGTCTGTCTTGTTTCTTCTGCCAGTTCCACGGCAAGCTGCTCTTCCAGGGGTCAAACTGTTCCTCCAAGAATATGCTGCTGCAGCAGCAAAGCCTCCTCAAGATTGGCATGAGCACCAGAGCCACTTTGCTAGTGTGATCTGGTGCCTGCTGACTCCCCTCCAATCCTATACTAGACGACCAGAATCCTATGACCTGAGTTCAGTGGGCTTACTGACCCAGGTTAGATAGATTTCTGCATAGGTGAAAGTAGGGTTTGGGCTTGAGACTGAGTTTCAGCCCAAGCTCATTTTGCAGTGTAGATACCCTAAGTATTCAGAAATTCCCAGGAAATGCATTTAGGGAGCTAAGGCAAATTCCGGAACTCACATTATACAAAAACCCAGTCTTTTGAAGCTATGCCCTGAGGAGACAGTTATTGTCTGCTGACTTTTTATTATGCCAGTATCAAAGGCCTGAGCTGTACAGAGAAATTTCTCATCTGCCCAGGTTCTGTTCTGGTTCTGTATTTAAGATAGATGAACTTGTAACTTTGAAATCCCTGGTCAGGAGGGAGTGAACCACTGGTTAAGAAGCAGAAAGCTGAACTGTGTGCCTCTGGTGGACCACTCCAGGCAAATCAGTCCATGCTTTGGAGCAAGGACATGAAATTTGTCAGGGGAGATTGCTTTATGCCAGGGATGTCCTTTTCCTGTTCTGTGAAAAAAAACTGCAGTTTGCATGTGCTTAGTAGAAACTTATTAAAGTTCAGCAGGGAAGAGTCTGACTGCATTGGGAATGCTCCATCCCAGGGAGGCAGGGGCTGAGTGAGACTTTCACTGCAATTATTGCTGTAGTACCAGTAGAGCTGAGAGAAAGAAGAATGAAAGCACAGGACAGACAATTCTCCCCTAGCCAGTGCCCAAGCAGTGTGGAGGAAGCCATCTGACTTGAATGCACAGGAAGTAACAGCCAGTGGTAGGGTGAGGAGAGAGAGAGCAGGATAAGGGAACAGATTGGGTGACGGAGCAGTGAAAAGAATGCTACTGGGATTCTGAGCTGGTTGGAGGGCGGGGGGGACTTGGTGGATTTGTGAAAATAATCCATTAATGTTTGCACGGCACTCAGATACAATTATGACTTCCTTGTAGAAAAGCTTATGAGGAAATTAATAATTCTGTTTTCAGAGCAAGTTTCCAATGGTATGTATAAAGCAACCATGGGTCCATACATTGAATAGTCAGAATAAAACAAAATATCGAACAGTTGCTCAGTCAATGAGTACTATCCATCCTGTGAATGAGGGAGAGGTTTTATGGAAAAAAATAGTATGTGATCATGTACTTCAAAGATGTATCATAATTAAGGCTCCATGTTTGTCACGGAGGTCACAGATTCCATGATTTTCCATGACCTCCGTGACTTCCGCAGCATCTGGTGCACCTGGCCCAGGGGCCGCTTGAGCAGCCCCTGGGTCAGGCATACCGGTCACTGCTGAAGCAGACTTGGGTCTGTTACTGCTCCTGACATGCCCATGACTTTTACTAAAAATAGCTGTGACTAAAGCATAACCTTAATCATAATGCATACAGAGTGCTTGACTTTGCAACCTTTAAACACAATTTTTGTACCTGTAATCTTCTAGACAGGTTATCTGAATGGTTACTTTGTAAATTATGAGAAAGATAAGTAGTCACTACATGAACCTTCTGAGTTTAAAAATTCAACCTGAACTGGCAATAACTGCTACCCAGCTTGAACCTGAGTAACTGCCTATGTCCCCATCCTGAAAGGCTGAAGTAGGCATATCAAAAGATGAAAAAGTTCCAAATGAGTCCCGAAATGTGATTATGTTTCCTAAGACTATCATGCAAACATTATTTTTGTTCAGGAATTTTAACCTTCTAAGTAAGTAGAGTATTAGGACCTATCCACAAAGAGACTTTCTGCATGGCAACTCATGAGGTGACTCTACAGCACATTAACTGGCTGTCTTGACCCTGCTACTGTGCATTAAAAATTTCATAGTGTGCTTTGAAATTTTTAATGCGCACTAGCAGGGTCAAGACAGACTCAATTCCTGGTTGAGTACTTCAATGTGCATTACAGAACTTTTTATGCATGGTAGCAGGGTCCACATGGCCAGTTAGTACGCAGCAACCTAGTGAACTGCAGATTCACACCCTGGGGCCTGCAACACACTAAGTCTCCATGTAGACAAGCCCTTCAATGAAGATCTTCCTTTTTGGAAGGAGAAAGCATCAGAAGTAAAAACCTTTAGTCACAGAAAAGTCTCCAGTTCAATTTCCACCCCAGAATTAGAAGGGCCTCCTTTTCTTTCTCCCTCCCCCTTACAGCTTCCTGGGAGAGGGAATCTGAAAGAGAAATGGGGAAGAGTCAGAAGAAGAAATTTAACAAAAGATTTGAGGTGAACAACGCACAACATTTTTCCATAATCTCCAGGATTCAATAAATGTGGTGTAGAATTTTCACGCTTGAAAGCTGATGGTTTATTACAGTAAACAGAGTTGGACACAGGAAGGGAATTAATTTGTTTTGAGCCTGCCCCCCGCACTGCTCACTAATCTGGACATGATTATTTTAAATGTTGTTAATCACTTCTCTTGCCATAGAAAAAAAGAAGCTTCCCTGAACAATATCAAACCATCTCTCAAGGACACTATAGGTGAATTCCACCTATAAAATGGCTCTGCAAAACCCAGGGAATGAGCCACAGACCTAGCAACCTTTAGTTTCTGAATATTTCTGAAAATAGGTTGGGGATCTACAGGAACAAATTTAAGATCATCGATTGGACTTTTGAGGACAAAAACAGCTTCTTAGCCAAGAATTTCTATAGAGTCATGGCTAATACCATAGAAGAAAAGGAAACTTTCCCTCATGGAGTCAGCCTCTAACAGACGCAATTAACACCTGACCCACATTAGGAAAAAGAACAACTTTCCACCCAGCTGATCTAGCTGTGCAATTTCTTATTCTCAAAAACTGACCCTAAAGTATTAGGATATCTAATGTTCTCAGGACCTAACCAAGAAAGTAGTTGTATCAATATAGTTAAAGTTCCACAACCACCCTACTTGTGCAGATGCAATTATACAGCTCTAATGGTGCTTTATATCAATATTGCTATCCCATATACAACATTATAGCTTATTCCTCCTTCTAGTGTAGCTATGCCGTTACATGGAGTTTACAGCAGCACAACTGCATTTCTGATGTAGCTGCTCTCAGCCAAGAGGAGAGCTTTATTCACCTCCCTGAATGACATAAGCTATAGTATAAACAACCTGTAAGTCACTTTATATAGCTATAAAATTGCATCCACACTAGGGGGGTTGTACCACTATAACTTTTTCAGTTAAAAAAAAAAAAAAAAAAAGATACAGTAGAACTTCAGATTTAAAAACATCTCAGGAATGGAGGTTGTTCATAATTCTGAAGTGTTCATAACTCTGAACAAAACATTATGGTTGTTCTTTCAAAAGTTTACAACTGAATATTGACTTAATACAGCTTTGAAACTTTACTATGCAGAAGAAAAATGGTGCTTTTAGCCATCTTAATTTAAATGGAACAACCACAGAAAGCTTCCTTGTCAAATATATTTTTTAAACTTTCCCTTTGTTTAGTAGTTTACATTTAACACAGTACTGAACTGCATTCGTGCCTTTTTGGGAGGGGTGTTAAAAAAAACCACAGAGCACATAATTAAATTCTCTATTTATTGTTCTTTATTGCTCTTCTGGTGTTAAATAAATATTTGTTCTTTAACCAAAAACCTGCACATTGTTCTTTGAACTTTTCCCATCCTCAAATATTGCTTATTTTTACATTTGAAGTTTCCATTTTTACATTTTGTACCTCATCCTTTTAAAAAAATGTAGTTTTATATATTAACCTATCCTTTCACTTTTTTAAAAAACAGCAGGACAAGATAGTCTTGAACATGAAGAATATATTAATATCACATTTCTGTTGCATTAAAGCAAATGAGAACTAAATGGCTCTGTGGATATGGAGAAAGCAGTGGACATGATATAGCTTGACGTTAGCAAAGCTTTTGATATGATATCCCACAGTACTCTTGACAGCAAGTTAATATGGATCGGATGATTGGACTCTAAGGTCGATAAAAAGCTGCCTAGATTGTCTGGCTCAACAGGTAGTGATCAACAGCTCAATGTCCAGCTGGCAGCCAGTATTAAGCAGAGTACCCCAGGGGTCTGTCCTGGGGCTGGTTTTGGTCAACAATCTTTATTAATGATCTGGATGATGGGATAGATGGCATCCTCCACAAGTTCACAGATGACACTAACCTGGAGGGAGAGGTAAATCACTGGAGGGTAGGGATAGGGTCCAGAGTGACCCAGACAAATTGGAGTATTGGGCCAAAAGAAATCTGATGAGGTTCAACAAGGACAAGTGCAAAGTCCTGCACTTAGGCTGGAAGAATCCCATGCATCGCTACAGGCTGGGGACCAACTGGCTAAGCAGCAGTTCTTCAGAAAAGGACCTGGGGATTACAGTGGATGAAAAGCTGGACATGAGTCAGTAGTGTGCTCTTGTTGCCAAGAAGGTTAATGGCATATTGGGCTGCATTAGTAGGAGCATTGCCCGCAAATCAAGAGAAGTGATTATTCCCCTCTATTTGGCACTGACAAGGCCACATCTGGAGTACTGTGTCCAGTTTTGGGCCCCTCACTATGAAAAGAATGTGGACAAATTGGAGAGAGTCCAGCAGAGGACAACGAAAACAATCACAGAACCGGGGCACATGACTTATGAGGAGAAGCTGAAGCAACTGGGCTTGTTTAGTCTACAGAAGAGAAGAGTGCAAGGAGATTTGATAGTAGCCTTCAACTACCTGAAGGAGGGCTCCAAAGAGGATGGAGCTAGGCTGTTCTCAGTGGTAGCAGATGACAAAACAAGGAACAACTGTTTCAAGCTGAAGTGGGGGAGGTCTAGGTTAGATATCAGGAAACATTATTTCACTAGGAGGGTGGTGAAGCACTGGAATGGGTTACCTAGGGAGGTGGTGAAATCTCAGTCATTGGAGGTTTTTAAGGCCCAGCTTGACAAAGCCCTGGCTGGGATGATTTAGTTGGTGATGGTCCTGTTCTGAGCAGGGGGTTGGACTATATAACCTCCTGTGATCTCTTCCAACAGTAATCTGCTATGATTCTAAAGAAGATCTTCACAAACATTCTAGTTTGTAATTAGCTATAAATCATTAAACCTGGTCATATTCATGCTGTCCTAGTTAATATTGCCAAAAAACTACACAGATTGACAATTTTAGAAAATTATGAATAAGTTACTATACAAAAGCATGTTCTTCATACACATACTCTTAAAAAAACTTGAGCACATAGATGTATAATTTTACAAAAATAAACAAAGTTTTCTTCTCTTTCCATTATGAAAAATTTTATTTGTAGATATTTTTATCTGTTTACCACATCAATTTTCTAAACAGAGGAAAAAGAAACTTCACACACTGAAGACAGACAAATTATATCATGTATTGTTCTTTTTATTCATATTACTATACAGAAAAACCAATGTATGACATTAAGACTTTTTCCTGGGACTTGCATTGAATTCTGGGGCATACATAAATTTAATTACAAAAAAGTGATTTTATGCCCTAGAATTTTTAAACGTATGGATGCCAGCAATTCGTCTACTGTAGAACTGCACACACATTCTCTCTCCGGTACAGTATTTTTTCTCATCCTTGCTGCTGAAACAGATGGCAGTGCTATAGAATAGTGTAAATGTTACTTATTACACTCATTTGATGAAACTTACACTTCACATTAAAATCAGATACAATAACGTTTCACTTTCATTCACACTTTTGTTATTTAATATTCTCCCACACACTACATTCCCATCCTTTACCTGTTTTCTTCACCATCTTTTATTATTTAATGTTTTGTCTCAACAGGTAATAAAAATGTCAGTAAAGATATATCAGCTTGGGATATGTTTTGAACACAATTTTATGACAAGCAATTTTACTCTATAAAGCTGCTGGCTCTCTATCAGAAGATGCTTGTGTTGAATTTGAACAATCACTATTCAAAAAAGGTACCATACAAAACTGAAAATTTCTTTGGCAAATACTGGAACTTCTGCTACTGCCACCTTTAAATCAACACTGTAATACTTAGAAGAATCTTGTCAGCTTTATGACTGCTATACCAGTGTAAAACTGACCAAATTCTTGCAAAATCAATAGTACTGTTACAGAAAGCAATAAACTAGACAGTATTCCTCCAGAGCTTTTGGAAATGTTTCTTTTCAAGGAAGATGGGGGACAACAGAAGGCGGAGGCAGTAGCTACAGAAGCAGCTTCAACAGGGCCAGGGAAATGAGGAAAGCATTCTCCTTTTTTCAAACACCTCACTCCTATTACCCAGCAAGAGAGAACAGAATATGTATTTGCTATTGCCAGTTCTACAGCAGAACAGGGAAAGATACAACACTCAGGTCAGTTTCACACTTGCTGTTCAAAGAGTTCATGAAGACATGAAATTGACCCAATTCTTAGGGATTTCACTTAGGCTACATCTACACTACAGCACTTACAACAGCACCAATTTCGCAGTGCCACTTTAGCACTTGTGGTGGAAAAGCATGAGAGGCAATAGCTTGTTGGCGGAAGAAGTTTTCCTGACACAGCACTGTCTAAGACGACGCTTAGGATGATATAATTTATGTTGCTCAGGGCTGTGGATTACTCACACCCCAAGCAATGTAAGTTAAATCAAAGTAACCTGTAATGTAGACAAGATCTCAGCCTTTTAGAGCAAGAGAATTTGGGGGTAAAAACAAACAGAAAATCCTTCTCTTCCCCTCCCTCCTTTTCCAATGTCCAGGAAAGTAGAGGTAAGAAAGAGAACTATTTTCCCCTTTCTCCCAATAGCTGGTATGGGGTAGAGAAAGCTCCGATTTTATTAGGTGCTAGCTATCCACGAGCAACACACCTTCTCTCAGAAGAGTACATTTAAGGCATCCTAGTAAGAAGTGCAGAGCTTGTCCATGCTTCACTTTCCTACCCCATCTTCCTTTGCATTGGTTTCCACGACTAGTACACTTATAAATACCTCAAAGTATGTCTACACTGCTGTTGGGGGTGAGCCTCTGAACGCAGGCAGACACACTCGTGCTAATTGGGCTCAAGCTAGCATGCTAAAAATAGCAATGTGGATGTTGCAGCTGGGATGGCAGCTCAGGATCTGAATTCTACCTGACCCCCTTGGACTGAACTTGGGTGAAGAGCCTGAGTCTCCAACAGAGCCACAATGTCCACACTGCAATTTTTAGTGCTCTACTTCCAGCTCTGCTAGCGTGAATCTGTCTACTCATGTTGTATGGCTTGCTCCTAGATGCAGTATAAACATACACTTAGAATTAACTATGCTAAGTGTTTGGACTGCAACAGCTTTATTACTGGTTTCAGAGTAGCCGTTGTGTTAGTCTGTATCCACAAAAAAAAAAATAGTACTTGTGGCACCTTAGAGACTAACATTTATTTAAGCATAAGCTTTCGTAGACTACGAAAGTGCTAACAATGCACTTAATCAGATGCATAGAATGGAACATATAGTAGGAAGATAGATAGACAGGACAAACAGAGAGAGAGAACATGAAAAGGTGGAAGTTGCCATACCAACTGTAAGAGGCTATTTAATTCAGATGAGCTACTATCAGCAGGAGAAAAAAAAACCAAACTTTTGGTGACAATATACAAATGAGGAAGAACAGATTTGACTTTTAGATTCCAGGTTAGGTTCCCTGACTAGGAGTTGGAAGATGCATTTATATACTGGTAAAATGAGAAAAAAGGTTATCTGGAAATTATAAATATATGAAGCCAAACAACGTTCTGCATAGGAAGGTATTTTTCCAAGTAGAATCTCACTGTAAGGTTCAATAACCCTCAATAACTAGCAAAGAAAGTTATATATCAGCAGTTCCCCAAACGAGGTCTGTAGCATCTTTTCCATAATGCTTGGATACCAAGTTGCTAACTCCACCCATTTAATTCAGCCCTCAACCAGGGTGCTTGCAAAAGGAAACCACTACTAGTGGCTATTGTTACATAAAATATACTGCCGCCTCATCCTCCAGACCCAAGAGTAACCATCACCAAGACCATCACTAGTAGCAACAAGAAGCACCCCCAACCTTTGATATATAGGTAAATTTTTGATTATTAGAAGAATGAAAGGGTTACATTTACTGACCATGAACAAAGCACAACACGCTCCCCCTATAAAGTACATAGGAGTACTTATTAAATCCTAGTCTCATAAGGTCAAGTCATATAACTTATTGTTATCAATAAAGGCACTTCTGTTTGCTCTCTACAAAAATGGGTGGTGATGGTGCTGGGAAGGGGATAATACTAAAAGGATAAAAGGTACTATCAACCTCCATGACACCTAAAAGTACTATAAGAAAGATTGGAAATGGGTAAGTTTTCCTTAGTCTGTTTACTTTGTGTAAATTCTATGTCACTGTTTTTTCCTATAAAATCACGTGATTTCCCATTTGTCTGGGTTTCACATGAACAGGAGAAAAAAATTAAAATACAGAAAAGGGATTCTAAAGTAACAAAACACAAGTAGACAGAGGCAGATGTAGTTCCCTGAAACAACTTCTTCTGAAATTAACTAAATTTCCAATTGGTGGTCTAATGTCATCCTTATAAAGAACATAAAAATGAGATTACAGAATATTTGAAGAGTACATTAAAGAATTTCTAGACATTAAGAGGAAAACACGCAGCCACACAATTGAGCCTTGATCCAGCACAGACTTACGCATGTGCTTAACTTTAATCATGTGAGTAGTCCCACTTATTAATGTAAGTAAAATTCAGTATGTACTTAGGTGTTTGCAAGATTGGAGCCTTCTTAGTCTTTGAAAAGGATACATCTATAAAGTTACTGCTTTGCAGTAGACTAGAGAGAATGTTAGAATACATTGCTGTCATGCCCACAAATTTATCTTGTCTGGTGACAGAATTGTAGAAATTGGTTCCATTTAATAAAGTGTTGGCAGTCACAATGAAATTTATTTTAGATTAGTGATTATTCATAGCTCTAAATAGCCACCCAATCCCCTAACACAATCATTCCAAAAACAATAGGCACTTTTAAGATATCTGCCTATACTGCCATTTGAGAAATATGTTTACAGCCGAAGAGAGGCAGTATTGTCTAGCAGACAGGGCAATTAATTGGGAGTCAGAAGTCTGGGTTCTCCATCTACCAGTGACTTACTGTGTGACCTTGGACAAGAATCTTCACCTCTCTGTGCCTTCATTTCCCTTCTCACCCATTCTCTGTTCAATTTAGATATTTTTTAAAAAAATCTCATTGTGGCCAGGGCTGTCTCTTACTATGTGTTTTTACAGTTTTTAGGATAATGAGGCCCTAATCTTCAGGAGCTGTTACAATTAATCAATAAATCAATCACTGGAAAGATTGATAAGTTAAAAAAACATGTTTTATATTAAATTCTATGCCCTCATTCTTGTACAACGACTACACCTTGTAATACTTGTGCTATTATCGTCCTGAACCCTGGAAAATAAACTAGAATTCATGTGGATCTCTAACTGTGTCTGGTATCTGAGACATTGCAGGATACAGAAGATTTTTTTCCTCCTGTACTGGTACTAAACAAGAACCTCCACAGAAGTATGTGTGTATATGTCTATTTTATTTACTTTATTTAAAAAAACTCATTCAGTTCCTGTCAGATAGAAGAACAAAAGGCTAGGATAAAGTATATTTTATAGCTATGCAAATTTAATTTTATCTTTATACACACAAACCAGAGGCAGCTTTTGCATCTTTTCAGCTGTGAAATACGTAAATGATTATAGGGGAGTAGGAAACAGAGGAAGCTTCTGAAAGCCCTAAATTAACATGCACAGAATGAGGCAGGATGAATTTTAAATTAAACTCAGGAATGATAAATATTGTAAAAAAGTGCAAATGAGCCCACTTGCATCTGACAAACTATCAAGACTACATTAGCACGCTCTTGGATAAACATTACCAGTACCAATCTGAATATTTTCCACTGTAAATCTGTTACTACTTTTACAACTTACAGCTCTAATTTATCCAAAATATAAAAATTCACCTTAACCTTGTTAATACTTGATTCCTAAATATCAACTTAAAACATCTCAAAGAATTTTGCTTCTGGGACAATAAACAGACAGGTTTCAGTGTAATTGTCTGTCCTAATATAAACCTTGACATTGCTTTATGTAAACTTTTAGACACTTTACAAGTGGGTTATTAGTACCTCCCAATTTAGAGTTATCACTAATTGTACACACAAATGCTGCACAGTAATTACATGCATTCAAGAATCAGATAACATAATTCATAAAGAACACAATAATTGTCCTGGATAACAGGTGTAAGATTTCCCTTAATACTATCAACACTACAGGAATCCTTATTAAGCTAATGGAAGGACAAGTGAAATCTTACTATAAAACACCTCCTATTGCTGTTACTCAATTCCCAATATTTTTCAAACAATCCAATTAAAACACAAACACCCTTAAAGTCACCTGAACACCATGCTATTAAATTCATTGTTTGAGACAAATAAATACTTTACAATGCTAAGACATTTAATTATATCAACTTTAAAAAGGTACAATCTATAAAATTGTGTGTGTAGTTCCACGCAGCATACATATGAAAGGTTTTCTTATGTTTCAGAAAGTTAAAGAATTTATGATTTTTTGGTAGGAAAATTAAGCAATGGTTACACTGTATACCTATAGTCTCACAATGACTATTTACTACCACATTTTGGAAGAGTCTGAAAATGGATAACATGTTCTCCAAAAATTGAGAAAGCTTCCTAGGGGCTAACTTAATAATTGTCTGAGTTCTCCATTCCTTTTGTGGCACTATGTACCATTTGTGAAGATTCACAATATCACAATTAGTACTGAAAACCCAGAAGACTAAATCAAACATCTAGATGAGTGTTTGCCATACTGTTTTTTCTAGCTCCCTGGAGGATTTCTTTGTTCATTTTAAACATGAGACTCTAAAAAGCACAGATTCCGTATCTTTAGGGTTCTGTGCTACTTGAACAAAATGGAACTAGCAAGGCACACAACTGACTCTCAAAACGTACACATTCACACACTGATTAGTAATATGTAACTCAGCAGGGGGGTGACACACAAGACACAGGCTGGCATGCAACTCTACTTGGGCAGCACAGGGGCGTTTCTGACTTTCCAATGCTCTGGGTGTCTCTAAACCTTAGACTATCAGATGCTGGGACTGGACGATGGAGGATGGATCATCACAAGTGCCCTGGTCCGTTCACTCCTTGTGAACCACCTGGCATTGGTCATTGTCAGATGACAGGACATTGGGCTAGATGGACCATTGGCTCGACCCAGTATGGCCGTTCTCACGTGCGTCCATGCAAGTCAGCTGCTATCCAGGCTGAGGATCCCCCCCATCTGGGAACAGAGATTTCAGCAGCCCCCGGTGCCAACACTTCAGCACTTTCCATGCGAGCCACTGGATCGATTTCAACGGGATCCCGGGAGGGAGCGGGGAGGAGGGTGCTAAACTTTCAGGGCCTGGCCGGAGTTTGACACACACTTTCCACCGGGGACGGGGGGAGCTAGAGTCGCCGCGGAGCCGGGGCCCGACCCCCTCTGCGGGGCGACCAGGAGCAGAGGGGGCAGCTACTCACTGGTTAGTCGGGGGTGCGGTGAGCGGGATGGCCACCTCCTCCTCCTCGTACTCCGGCCCGTCCAGCGAGTCTCCTTCATCCACGGTGCCCAGCCCCCCTACGAGCGGCGGCGGCGGGGGCGGCAGCGGCGGGAAGCCCCCGGGTTCCTGCGGGACAAGCGTCCCCCGGGGCATCTCCTGCTCCAGCCCGGCGGCCCCCGCGCTGCCTCCCAGCGCCGGAAGGGCAGGCCCCGAGCCCAGCGCCAGGAGTCCGAGCGCCGGGCACAAAGCGGGGCCGGCGCCCGGGCTACCCGCGCCGGAGCCCTGCGGCCCCTTGCCCCGGCACAGGGCAGGGCAGTGCCCCGGCTCCCCAGCGGCGCTCGCCGAGCCGCCCTCCTCGCCTCCAGCCTCGGCCGCCATCATGGTGAGCCTCGCCCCCTCCGCACGCCGGGCAGGAGGCGATCGAGGGGCCGAGACCCCCCGCCCCGCCCCAGCGGGGAGCGGAGCCGGGACTGGGGCGAGCGAACTTCCCCGGCGGCGGCTGCGAACAATACCCGGCTGGGCGGGGGCTGGATTTAGGGCAGCGCGGCAGGGCCACGGCGCGGCTGCCTCATCCCCCTGCGGCCGGGAGGGGAGCGGCTCCCGCGGAGACTCACCCCGCCCGCCCGCAGCGAGCGCAGCTTCGGAACGGGCACGGGCCAGCCTGGGCGGGGTGGGGGGGGGGAGGGAAGGCAGGGAGACGGGCGAGCGTCTTTCTTCACATTACGCATGCGCGCCAGGGCCGTCCGCGAGGGGCTGGCTGAGCGCGTGCACGAGGGGCGCGCTCCCGTGGTTCCTGCCGGCTCCGAGTCAGGGAGCAAGGTAAAAGCTGGGCTCAGCGGGAGCCTTGCAAGGACCGCGCGTGGGGGAAAAGGAAGAGCTGGAGCTACCGGGATTATGATTTTGCCCCCCCCCCACCCCAGGTTGCAACTTCAACGTAGAGGAGAAACCTAGTCGAGTTTACTGCACCCCAAATTCTGCCCCCGACACCTCCTGACCATTTTGCTCCCGAACCACCAAGTTTTACTGCCCCCTAAATAAAGAACATGCGGAGCCACCCCGTCGAATCTCACCAGTGCGGCTCTGATGCTCCCCAGTGCAACGGCACCTCTAACAAACAGCGCTAGAGCTTGGGTCCTGTTGAGTTCACTTATCAGATGTGTGCTTCTGCAGCGCTGTTGCAGCAGCATAACACTGGGATCCGGGTTAGTCTAGTGAACTAAAAAGCTGCAGATGCACCATGTAAAACTGTGTGGCCAGACCTTAACCAGATAGAACAGGATCCTGGAATCCAGTCAGTTTTCTTCTACAGCTTTCTTGCATTAGGATATGTTGGGGTACAGATATGGTTTGGTTTTGGTTTTTAGGTTTGGTTTGGTTTGGTTTTCTCTGTGGAATAGTAGAACCAACACATTTGTTTTCTATTTTGATGGTACTGTTTCTAAGTCTGTGGCCTAAATTTGGTTGGATCTGACAGGAATCAGATTCAGGTTCTTACAATGATGTTACTTTAGAATCCAGCTTTTTTTGTACACTGGAACCATCTAGACTTGAGTCCTTATTCCATGTTTTTCTAATACCTTTTAAACATGGGAGAAGCACTGCACTTTTCATTTCTATGCTGTCATGTCCATTCCTGTGCCTCTGAACAATGCTCAGCAGAGCAGGGATTGGAGTGCTGATCAGAAGCACCTAAAGACTAAAGAACTGGCCTGGTGGTGTAGAACACACTATATAAACCTGTTGTTGCATATGTAGGATGGTGGATGAGGATTCAGAATCATATACCCAAATTAAAGAAATGTTTGGTTGGAATTGCAGGCCTACACTACGATAACAGTCTATGTGTTCCAGTGAGAAATGTACGTTTGTTCATTCACCTATCTTTTTTTCTTCAAAGGGTCATAAAAGTATGCAGATGATATTCCCACAGTAACAATAAAACACAACATACAAAAAGCAGATACTGTATATTTGTTTGGCTATTATGAATAAACAGTGCAATGTTTTAAGAGATGCATGAACAACTCATTTTATTATAAACAATAATTTATTCCTGTGTATCTTTATGAAAATGTATGCTTTTCTATTATGATGGTCCTGACTTTCAAGCATTTATGCCTATTCTTAACGCCATGCCTATTAGTTGTTCCACTGACTTCAGTGGAACTAGTCATATGCATGAAGTTAAACATATTTGTAAGTACTTGCATAACCAGGACCTGTGTGGCTAACATTGCCAGATAAAATTACCTTTTGACTTGCAAAATTAAAATAGCTGACAAATAACACTTTTGTCTCTACTTTTTTCTCTAGGCTGTTATGACTTTGTACATTCTCTTATTTGTTTATACTTGTATGTTTCAAATGTTCTCATAAGACATTTAAACAGTCAGGTTTTCAGAGCTTTTCCCTCCCCAGAATTATTAAGTGATTTTTTCTTGAGGCCAGCAAAACAAATCTGTTCATACTCCTACTTCTAGAGTATTCCAGCCCACATCTTTTTATCTGCTGAACTGAAGTTTCATACCTTGCCTTTTGTATGCAAAATTCCACTCATAGTTATACTACTAAAATCAATGGAGTTACTCTGGATTCATGCCAGCATCAATGAAAACAGAATTTGTCATGAGTTTAAAGGATTATAACACATATATACACTGCTGCTGTTTTGTTTCAAAAATTGAAGCCTCAGTGGCAATATTTTACACATCTGGCTTCCCCAGACACATTTCATTAATAAACACGTACTTTGACATACTCTTGAGTTGACTGTCTTTGTTTACTATTGTTTATTTTTCCTCACAGATTTTCAAATAAAATGATTTTAACACACTGTTGTTGCCTTTGTAGGAGTGATAAACACATTCATGCAACATAAATATTTACAGGATTCCTTTCTTTGAGACAATGGTTTCTAATACTACATAAGGCCAGAGTTGCACCTACTGGTGTAAAGGGTCTGCAATGGCAGCTGATCTGAGGATTCACCCCAGGGGAGAACAAAGGGCAGCTACAGCCCTCCTTCATGAGTTTTGTGAGGGGAAGGCACTTATATATTCTGGCCAGGGCTCCAGAAGGGATGAGACACTATCTATGAGATTTGTTAAATAGGTGCATCTCAAAACTGCCAATTCTGCCCTCTCCAGGCCAGACCTATATGTTTGATAGGTTGTGTTAGCTATCCCGGCTCCATTGGCACAGAAAGTATTGAAATTGGCTTGCACCACTTTGCTGCTGTTCCAGGTGGACTGTCCACCAATTTAAGATTAGCAGCGATGTTCGTCTGTACCCGTAAATAAAACGAGGAATACTTGTGGCACCTTAGCGACTAACCAGTTTATTTCAGCATAAGCTCTTGTGGGCTATAGCCCACTTTATCCAATGCATAGAATGAAACAGAAGTAAGATGTATTTATATACACAGAAAGCAAAAAAAAAAAGTTGTACATAACCATACCATTTCTAAGAGGCTGTTATTATGCATTTCATTTGGATGGGCCATTATGCATTCAATTAGTGTAATGACAAAGCCATTCACAATCTTTGTTTAGCCCTTGGTTGACAGTGTCCAATTTGAAAATTAATTCCAATTCCTCAGCTTCTCGTTGGAGTCTGTTTTGGAAGTTTTTATTTTAAAATTGACACCTTCAAGCCTTTAATAGAATGGCTGGGGAGGCTGAAGTGTTCTCCTACTGGTTTTTGAATGTTACGATTCCTAATGTCAGATTTGTGCCCATATATTTTGCATAGAGACTGTCTAGTTTGGCCAATGTACATAGCAGAGATGCATTGCTGGCACATGATAGTATATATCACATTAGTAGATGTGCAGGTGAATGAGCCTCTGATGGTGTGGCTGATGTGATTAGGTCCTTTGATGGTGTCAGTTGAATGGATATGTGGACAGAGTTGGCATCAACCAAGGGCTAAACAGAGATTGTGAATGGCTTTGTCATTACACTAATTGAATGCATTTCCCTAGTTAAGTTCCCTTCAAATGTTCTTATCACCTGTCAGACACAGATCCATTACAAAAGGTTTTTTTCTTCTGCTAATAATGGCCCATCCAAATTAAACAGCCTCTTAGAATTGGTATGGTAATGTACAACTTTTTTTTGCTTTCTGTGTATATAAATACATCTTACTTCTGTACCATTCTATGCACCCGATTAAATGGGCCCTAGCTCACGAAAGCTTATGCTGAAATAAACTGGTTAGTCTCTAAGGTGTCACAAGTATTCCTTGTTTATTTTCCACCAATTGTATCTTTGGTTCCATTACACAAACTTTCACAAGGACAGACAGAGGTACTATTTATATTAATGTATTTGGACAAAAACAGAGGTGGAACCATACATGCTTGATGCCTGCCTGATGTTTACAAAAAATGCTTTTTTACTCAATACCCTGGACCATTCAGCCCCCTCCTAGTGGTGTCATGGATGGTGAAAATTAGCTTAGTTGATGGGTAAGTTAGATCTGTCATGCGGTTAGTTTCCTGTAACTTGTATGTACTATTTTTCCGGGGAGGGGGGAGAGTGAGGGAAACCTGTGGAATAATACAGGAGTCTTTCCAGTAATGGCTAGTGGGTCCAATGTACTCTAAATTTGGTCATACTGAAATTTCACATCATAGATAAAGTAGAAATTTTCTATTATTCCAGTTTCAATATGTTTTAGCTGTATCTAGTAATTTCTGACATGTTTTAGTTGTATTTGGTCAATCTGTGGGGAGGAGCAAGACATTTTTTATATTGAACATGAATGGGTATCCATATAAAATATATTTGGCACACTTCTTAATGCTCCCATTACTGGCCTCCAATGTGAATTTTAATAAGAAACATGATTAAAAAGTAAAACATTCTCATTTGGTAACTGGCAGTTCTACTTCTCCCTTTAACAGAGCCTGGAACACCTCTGCATTCCCAATGATATTGTTCACTCTCAGGCTTCTCTCAGACCCGAGAGTTTCAACACCCAGAAAGACCAGCAACAAGAGGGTTTCCAGTGAGTATTCCTTTGGTATTCAGACTGTAACCAAGTGAGGAAAGAGAAAACCACATTCCTCCTTGAACACCGACTATTTGTTCATCTTCACAGATTTTTGTTTAAAGCTTTCTTGGCTAAAGCTTCCTTGAGAACTGTCTTTGCTAAGTGTAGCATTTCTGTGACTTACCAATTAAACCATGTTCATATCTTAGCAATGTAATTAAGCCTGACTTAGAAAGGAATTATTTGCCTCTACACTTTTGTATCTTCATTTTAATGTAAAAACATTTATAGTAATGTACGTCATTACATTTAATCACTCCCCACATTACCATTAAACTTTTAAAACACTGAATATTTGTAGAGTGTCTTTTGTTCTGTTATAGTTCTACTTTTAATCCATTTACTGTCCTCCAGAGACTCAAAATGATTGTTGGCACATGACTGTCAATGCATAATGTAGGGTGTTTGAATAGTCAACTCAGTGTAAAAATACAATGTATAAGAAAATGAATTCTTCATGGGAAGCAATTTTAAGCTACAATGTTTTGTTCTTTAAGGTTTTTTAAATCTGTAATGTAACTACAACAAAGCAGGCAGTCATTCTTACCACACCTAGGCTGAGTGCCTTAGCAATTTATCTGTAACAGACTACGCAGTTGAAAATGTACACAGCATAACAGAGTGCAAAAAGATATAGCCAAACTGTGTTAAAATCCCACAATGTCTGAATAAAGTAAGTGCAATAAGTGACTCTGTGTAGTCTAATTACTGTGGCCACATCAATGAGCTAAACAGCTTTGAATACCACCAGTAGAAAAGTACTCCATATCTTCTGTATGTTACTTAGAAAACACACAACCAATTAATGACCACACTACAGCTTTTTCCACTTCAGATGACTGCAGTTTGCAAACGCCTCTAGGGTAGGTTTAGGCACCTACCTTGTGTAAATTTTAAGTGTGATGTAGATGAAAGGAGCTAAACACAGAGGAGAGATAAGTTTCATTATCAGTCACAAAGGTGATATTCTATTATCTCAGTGCACAGGAGGCAACAGGAGAATGCTTCTTTTCAAATCATACTGCATGGCAGCTGTGACTGTCCCTAATGAGTGTTTTACTTGAAATAGAACAGAAACTGGAAAGGCTTAAATGGGCAAGATACCAAGAAAACAGACTAACCAGGCAGATGGTGTATTTTTCCCAGAGAAAAATCTTTGTGAAAGAGTCATAACAGCAAATTGAAAACAAAGGCACATTTATGAACATTTATTTTACTTACTTTTAAAAAGAAAATTTGCTCTTTCTTTCATCAGATAATTGTTCAAATACCTATATTTTTGCTCATGATCCTATCTGACGGGTTAATTAAGGATCTTTGGTACATAAGAGATCTGTTTTTGGTATGCACCAGAAGTGTTTTTCTCTCATTACAAACCTGCTTATGCTTCCATTAAAGTCAATGTTAAAGCTCCCATTGACTTCAGTAGTGGATGATCAAACCTTAGAGGAACACCTAGTGAGACTTATTCCAAAGTCCTTTAATTTGCCTTCTTTTTCATCCCATTTTAGGGAGTTTTAGGATATGTCTCTCTGGCAGACTTCATCATAGGATCATTACAATCTGTTTAGAGATAAGAAAGACCTCTCTGTTCATACAGTTCATCTCTTGCAAGAACAGAATTGATGCACCAGATATGGAGACCACAATAGGTCCACTTGCACTGAAATATTCAATTTATGGACATTTTGCACATTTTTGTTATTTGTTTTGAGCCACACTGTCCGAGCTTTAAGAAACTGTTTTTGCATTCATGAATTATTTTCCATCAGATGAAAAAAATAATGATGAATGGGCCACTGTTATCCACGTCTATTTGAAAACATTAATTGTAAGAGATTACTGCTAAACATTTTTTTTAACTTTCTGCATTTGACAGCACTTTATCTATAATCACTTTCCCTGTACAGTCAATTGTGGACAGCTCCTATAAAAATTTGCACTCGTGAATCACATTAGACTACTGGTTCTCAACCTGCAGCTTGTAGGCCGCTTGAGGCCCAATCAGCACACAGCTGCTGCCCATGTGACATCCTCGGGGCCATAGAGATAATACTGGATACAGCCCACAATGGTCAATAGGTTGAGAACCACTACATTAGACCTATGCATAGTCCCATTGATTTGAGTGGTACTATGCATGGGCATACATATACATGGGCATAAATCTGTGCAGTATTAGGCCCTTAGCTGGTCAGTTTGGCTGAGATTTTTAAAGGAAATTAAGTATTGCATTGTTAAGTGCAGCGACACCTAAAGACCTTTAACAATCTGGGCCTTTTCATTTAGGTTTGCATGGTATTTCTACAGCAGGAAGGAGAGAAACAAATAAACCCCAAATCCAAGAAAATATTATTGTACTTAAACAATATTCCTTGGGGTAAATAGAGACCTGTAGTTAGAATCACAAAGGATCATTTTCTTCTTAGTCTGAAAGACTGGCTTTCAATAATTTCAACGTGTAGCAATTTTTTATAATATTTAATCTGAAGCTGTTAACTAAATAGTTTTAGTTAAGCTATTAAAATTATAGAAAACGATATATCAATTTTAAGATCCTATCTTCATGAAAAAATAGAATAATAGTTGTCAGCTGTAATGACTCTTGAATATCTTGGTTCTTTTAAAGCAGTGGTGGGCAATTCACTGGCAGGTCGCAGAGATAGGTTTTTTACATTGACCGTCCACAGGCACGGCCGCCCGCAGCTCCCAGTGGCTGGGAACGGCGAACCGCGGCCACTGGGAGCTGTGGGCAGCCATGCCTGTTGACAGTCAATGTCAGCAAAATGTCTCATGGACCACCGGTGGATTATCCTGACAGGCTGCATGCAGCCTGTGGGCCTCAGGTCCCCCACCACTGTTCTAAAGGGATCAAGTAAATCTTTTGATTAAATTTCTGGCAGACACAACTGTCAAGTGTGCATGTAGGTAAAACTATACGCAGATCCTCTAAAAATCAGTTAGTTATATTCACAATTGATCATAGCAACTGGTATTCATGGCCAATGGAACAGCACAAGAATTGATAACAAAGAATAATATCTATATGTCGGTTCTCCTGAGGAATATTTGTTTGTAGAGCTAGTTTAAAAAAAAAAACAAGTAAATTTTGTTTTGGGAATTATTTAAAAATGTGTATTGGTTTTAACATTTTTTGGTTTTAACAATTTTTCAATGACTGAAAATTTTTGCTCTATGGCCTGCTTGAAAAGTTGGAAATTTTTGATGAAAATCTTCATAAAAAGTTTTTTGGTTTTCCCACAGAAAATTAATTTGTCGATGAAAATTTTCATTGAAAGCTAAAAATAAAGAAAATTCCATCTAGTTCTGTTGTTCAGATATTGGAAGTTAAGTATACTTGCATGCAACAGATCTCATGAGCCAAATTTCTCTCTGGTGTAAATAGGCCCAACTTTGTTGATGTCAGGGCTAAAGTTAGCCCTTTAAGTAATTTTTAAACATGACCAGCCAAGCTGTGATAGCAACATTTTCAGGCACCCACTGAATGTAGAAAATTGTATGTGCATGTTGCTAGGATTCAGGGCTGCAGAAGATCCAGTCAGGGGTGCTGGAACAATTTTTTAGCGGGGTTGCTGCTGATGGAAACCATGGAAACTATGTATGTGGCATTTGTTATTGCTACTTCAAGCCAGGAGTGTGAGAGCACTCCCAGCAGCCCTAGTTCCAGCACCACAGGAGCCAATCTCCCGGCAATCTAATGAGGACAGCCAGCCTCTAGTAGGCTGCCTGATTGGCTTTGCTGCTTGTTTGGTTGGAAGAGTTAGCAGACCAGCTTTTAAGCCTAGCAGCAGCAGCAGCAGCAGCAGCTACTTTGTGGCTACTCAAAGCATGTATTGTACCCATGACTGTGATCGTGCCTGTTCCCAGTTGACTTCCGGCCTTTGACCCAGCTTTGCCTTGCCCCCACCTTGCCTCACTTCAGGTAACCTAGTTCGTACCCTTTTCTCTTATTGCTGACTTCTCATTTTGACTCTGACCCTCATCTCTAGCATGTGGCTTCCAACTTCTGATGCCAACTCTGACCCTTGGCTCTTGGCTACTGACTACTACTCTGACTATTAGGCATGACTGCCCCCGTCCTGGTAATATGACATTAGCAACTGAGCATTTGGGTTTGGAAAATGGGTACCTGTGTCTAAATTCCTGTTTGCATATCCAGTTAATCATGCTAAATGGTTAACTGTTTCTATATAGGTATACAATTTTTTTGTACATGCAACTGGTGTCTTTGATTATTACACAGGGTCTCAAACTGTGGGTCTGGACTCCTCAGGGGGTTGTGAGATTATCACATGAGAGGTCATGAGCTGTCAGCTTCCACCCCAAACCCCACTTATAATTTATAATGGTGTTAAATATATAAAAATGTGTTTTTAATTTATAAGGGGGGTCCCACTCAGAGACTTGCTATGAAAAAGGGGTCACAAGTACAAAGTTTGAGAACCACTGGACTATTATATTGGCATAGGTTAGGTGGCAAGTTTTGTCAGTTTGCTGCCTCAGGACCAGTGTCATGTATCTACCTGAACCTGAGATCAATTTGTCAGCCACAAAGTGACTCTGGATGAAAAAGGATAGAAAAGCATTATTCAGATGCACAATGAGATTAACTTAAAACAATATTGGTGTGCAGAAGGCAGGGAACTAGATGTGCATTAATTAAACCAAAACACATTGGGCTTCATGCAGGAATTACTGGATGAAATTTAATGGCTGGGGTTACGCAGGAAGTCAGACTAGATCAGGAATTCTCAGACTGGGGGTCGGGACCCTCAGGGAGTCATGAGGTTCCACTGCAAAGCCTGCTTTGCCTCCAGCATTTATAATGGTGTTAAACATACAAAAAAGTGTTTTTAATTTCTAAGGGGGGGGGTCACACTCAGAGGCTTGCTATGTGAAAGGGGACACCAGTACAAAAGTTTGAGAACCACTGGACTAGATGATCACAATGGTCCCTTATGACCTTAAAATCTATGGTTATAAATTTCCTTATTTCCGTTATGTTTTCCATTTATAACTATTTCTGGTTTCAACTACTACTTGATTTTGGGGGGGAACAAGTCTTTGCCTTTGCATGAAGGATTTCCCTATATGCCAATTGTGTTGCTATTACTAGGTATGAAATCACTTCCATTGTTATATTTGATGACAATAAGCTCAAGAACGTGGACTCCAGTGATCCAGATGTCTGCTTACAAAAGGATCATTTTGGAGTTTAGCAAATTGAGGAGCAGATTCTAACAAAAAGTACTATAATGAAACCAACTCTCATCCCACCCATCCACCCACTCATTTCTTTCTTAGAAACAGATTGTTGAAGAACAAATAGCAATAGTGAAATTGGTGCTGAAGATATTTAGTTTAAAAGGTGCAGAAGTCTGCTATATATGCTTCAACACAACATTCTCACTGATTAGGGAGATGAAATACTCAAATAGCATGTGATGTATGGCATCTGGTAGACATAGGAAATTCTTTTAACAGTAATTTGCTGTATTACATTTTAAAATAGTTAATTATATTTGACATTTAAATTATAACTTCCAAGCACAGTTTGTATTTAAGACTTTTGACATTTTGCCAAGATATGCTGTTGTACAGTTATTTTACTGCATTCTGCTTTCATAAATGCGTGGGCAACATAGTGACTTTAATGCCATTTGCAATGATATTAATTCCCACTAAATCAACAGTTTTGCAGTATGACTACATATCACTATGAAAAATGGAATCAGAGGACATATATCACTCATAGTATGACAATTTTAATACAAATGTTGAAAACTAAGGCTTTAATACTAAAAATTGTTCCACGTGCAAAGACAATTCCATCTGCTTGGAACTCTGGGGGATGAAGGGGATCAAATGATATGGACAGGAGATGGCTCATAACTAGGAAAATAAAGGGAAGTTTAAGTTGATTACATATTAAAAACACTTTAAATCTAACAAGCTGAAGTCTGTTCAAGGCAAAAGATTTGGGGGTCAAATGAGTTGGCCCTCAGTATGCTTACAAGGTGGAGGAGGGGCTCCAGGGCTCTCTTTCCCCTTCTATCATGCAGAGAAAATCAGCACAATCACAGTACTTGACCAGCTTTCCCAGGAGGCAATTTAAAGGGCCTGGGGCTCCCAGCAGTGGCTGGAGGCCCTTTAAATTGCCACCCGAGCCTCATTGCTGGAGCCCTGGAGTAGCAGCGGTAGCCAGGACCCCTGGGGCTCCGGCAGCAATTTAAAGGGCCAAGGGTTCTGCTGCAGAACTGGTGGCCTTTAAATCACCATCAGAGCCCCACCACTGCTACCCCAGAGCTCCAGCAGTAGGGCTTGGGTGGTGATTTAAAGGGCCTGGGACAATAGTGGCAGCTGGAGCCCTGTGCCCTTTAAATTGATGCCCCAGCCTTGCTGCCGGAGCCCTGGGGTTGCAGCGACAGGGCTCTGGAGGCAATTTAAAGGGCCCGGGGTAGTAGCGGTGGCCAGAGCCCTGGGCCCTTTAAATTGCCTCAAAGGCCCCTCCCATTCTGGTTCAGACCACACCCCCTTCTGGTTGAGACCCGGCCCCTTGCTCAGGACTCTGGAGTACTGGTAAGTTCTTTAAGTTACTTTCACCCCAGCTATGTGATGGTATATATATGCACCACTCAAACAGAGATGGAGTTAACAGTGACTCAAGGAGAGGAAGAAGCAGGAGGGTTAGATTCAGTTCAGCTGCTACCATAAATAGCTTGCTTTCCCTTAGAATTAAGCTCTTAGCCTCAGAAAGCAAAGCCATCTTTGAAAGCAGGGCTCTGTGAACTCAAGGTGCCAAAGATTGGGTTAGTGGAGTTGATACTGCCATGGGGTAGTGTAATGGCCCACTCCTGCAGAACAGGGGTTAAAAGCAGCCCCAGAGAGGATTGTTGCTGGGAAAAGCTGAGTGAGGAAACAGCCACAGCTGTCGCCAGCTCAGTCAGGCCTCATCTGGCCTTTATAAGAGGGTTGTGGGCCAGGAGCTCTAGCAGTAGAGAGGGGAGGACCTAGCTGCTGAGAGCAAGGGCAGAGGGAGCTGGGGAGCTTCAGCCTGGTAAACCTGCAGGCCTTGCTAAAGGCAAGAAAAGGTACTGGCGTTACAGCAGTGCAGCCTGGGAATAGGCAGAGGCAGCTTGTCTTGCCAATGATGAGTGGCCATGACAGACTGCAGTCTTCTCTAGTGAGCAGGAGCTAGATGATGACTGGCAGTAGCCACTGAGGCAAGGTGGGGATAGAGGGTTGGAGATTTCTCTGGGAGGGGAGACCCAGAGAATGGGGGTACTGCAAAGGGCAGAACCTCAAGGGAAAAGGGCACCACGGTCCAGGAGGGACATGGGGCCAGTGGTAGGCAAGACACTGGTCTGCAGAGCATGCTCTGAGTGCTGAAAGAGCTAATTCCCTGGAGGTCCAGCATGAGGTACCGTGCTGGTGAGTCATCGCCTTACTGTGGGTAGGGAGTGCTTGTTTGGTCAGGAATCTAGACTTTCCTTTGAGACTGGCTACAGTAATCTATAATCTCATTTTTGTCTTGAACAGACCTTCCATAAGCCACAAGGTACTTTCCCTTGGGAGAATAAAGAGAACTTGACTGTCACTGTGGTTGAAGTTTAGGCACCGTGAATAGTCAGCATCACTGTAAGGAAATAAACTCAGGCTGGTTAACCACACCTAAAGGTGAAGCACAGCTTCTTAGAGTGGTGGGACTGGCAGTGCAGATGTACACAGGCTTTGTGCCAGGAATTAGGGCCTACAGCAGAGCTAATCTCTATACAGCTTTATCAGTGTAGTTGGCCTGCAGCAGGCTGTCTGATTGGCCAGGCTGCCTGACTGGCCACCCCACCTGATTGGCTAGAGGGGCTGTCAGGACAACTCTTAAACCTGCGGAAGCTCACTGGTTGCTAGGTGCTCATGCCCACCACTATGTCTGCTTCTGGGTTGCCTTGTTCCTATTGCTCTTATCTTGTGCCCAACCTTTCCTCTGTCCTCTCCTACTTCTAACCCTTCGTTGCCTGCTACCTGGCTAGCTGCCTGCTACCTGGCTAGCTCCAGTTCCTGAACCTCCAGCTTGATCCTTGGCTCTACCTTCTGACTACCAACTCAAACTCTGATTCTAGTCCTTGGTTCCTGACACCTGCTCTGACCACTAGGATAGTCTGTCCTGGTCACGATCAGCTGATACTCTGATACTGCTGTTTCTAGCTTCTCCTAAGGGATGGAGAGAGTCTGAGGTTTTATCACCCTCCACCTCTGCTGATACCAACAGAGCTGTCCCCTCATTCTGTCAAAGGACTGTGACATACCTGCTGTCTCTCTAAGTTCCTTCATGGACAGGCTGTGTGCTGCCACACACCCCTTATCAACAGTTTTACCTTACAGGAACAATTTAGTGCTTGAAGTTAAAGCAGAAGTAGGCTGTGGTTTTTAAAAGATAAAGTTAGAGAAACATTTTTGTATATCACATGCAATAAAGGGCACTAGCCTTTCTGAAAAAAGAACATTTTCACCAAGTGGAAGTAACTTGGTTCAATTATATAACTGCTGATATAATATATTTTCACTTTCTAATTTCCCAGATTTAAAAGCCACTCTAGAGAAGTAGAATACTCAGTCTCCCTATAATTCTATTGAACAGAGTCTAAGGTATCAGTTCCAAGAGCCTAATCCCTACAATATTCCAAGGCAAAGATGAACAGGGAGTCCACAATTTCTAGTTCAAATACAGGGGTGGCTCTAGGGTTTTTGCTGCCGCAAGTGTGGCAGTCACGTGGCCTTTCATGGAACTCCTGTGGGAAGTCTGCTGGTGCCGATTTGGTGGCATTTTGGCAGGAGGTCTCCAGCGGCTTCAGTTTACCTGCCGCTGAAATGTCACCGAATCCCCAGCAGCTTTGCCTTGCTGACTGCCACCCTAAGAGCGACCGTCAGGCCGCCCCCTGCAACTTGCCACCACAGCAATGCGCTTGCTGTGCTGGTGCCTTGAGCTGGCCCTGTTCAAACATAATCCAGTCATCAGAGCTCTCCCCACTGTATATAGAAACTTCCTGCACAATAACTCATAATGCAGCACTCTCATCTGTTTCATAAGAGTACAGATAAAGAAGAGAACAATATTCAATTCTTTTCTGCAGGCCTCTATTTCCACAAGCCTCCTATTGAAGACAGAAAAAATATTTACGCTGACACAGGACCATTAGAAACACGGTACAGTTCATGCTTATAATTATCTCTATTATAGAAGGATCATGAAATTCCCCATAACTTTGAATTATGTGGCTCAGGTTATTAAATGAGCATGAATGAAGGGAGTCTTTCTGTCAGCATACAATGTTTCTCAAATGCTAACCAACAACACATTGGATATTTTAAACTAATTCTAGGGTCTGAAGTAATCAAAAGCTAATATAAGAGGCACATGCTTAACATCAACTTTGGAAAGCTACTGGAAGTTATTTACTAAGACAAAATTACTGTATGTAAGTACACATTTTCTCCAACACTGCCTAAACCAATTCAATCAAATACGCTGCACACTTTTACATTTAAATATACGTTTGTGATGTTCCCCTTTGGCAATATCTGTACCGGTGATGTGCTAGGCCACTCCAGTGCTCGACTCTAGGAGCCAGCCTCATCCTGCTCTACTGTAAGAACCCCCACTCCCAGGACATTCACGCACAGCCTCTGGCATGTAAGATGCTCCCAGCTTCTGCTGCTTGGATGTGCAACCAAGTGATACCAGCCAATATCTCCAGTCTCAGACACAACCCTAGGAACCTCTGACTTGCAGTGTCCAGTTATGCCTGCTGGACGCTGCAAGCTTATGAGTTCACCAATTTAGCAAAGAAATTGATATGCACCAGGCTTGTTATCCCAAGGGGAGTCTCTGACATGCCTCAAACCAAACACAGTCCTTGAGGTAGAACAAATAAACAAATTTATTAACTACAAAGATAGATTTTAAGTGATTATTAGCCAGAGCATAACAAGTCATATTTGGTCCAATGAAGTAAAAGCAATACACATTCTAAGCTGATCTAAGTTTGTAAGTGTTAAGATGCTTCTGACCACAGGCTGGCTGGTTGCTCTTCAGCCAGGCTCTCCCCTTTGATCAGCACTTCAGTTGCTTGGTGTGGTGTCTGTAAATGTGGGTAGAAGAGAGAGAGCGAGAGCATGGCAAATGTCTCTCCCTTTTATCATGTTCTTTCTTCCCTCTTGGCTTTGAATATTCCCTCTTGGCTTTGAGTATTACCTCATCGTATTCCCAAACTGACAAAAGGAAGGGAGGTGACTCATTTAAGAGTCCAACAGATCCTTTGTTGCTGCCAAAGCCAATGGCCTTTGTTCCTGTGAGGCTGGGCTGGATTTGTCTCATACATACCCTGATGAGGTGTGAACTGCTCCTCTGCTCTTGGAGAGTTTTATCTGGGCCTGCTTTAAGCCACGAAGATACATTTTCAGTCTCATAACTATATACATGCAATTACAACCTATAAAATTACTATAACAACAATGCTCAGTACATCATAAGCCTTCTGAAGACACCCGACGTGACAAACTTTGCATTGGATAGTACACAATCATATTATACGGATGAACATGGGGGTGTAGGTACAAAGTGTCACAGCATTACTTCAATGTCAATGACATAGGGCAAAATGTAGGACAGTATAAATAGGAACAGAATGATACACATGCTGTATCAATCAAAGCTAATATGAGAAAATATCTTTTTCAGATTAGATAATACCTATTCAGAAAGCAGGTAAGGGACATATTTTGTTCTCAGCTATGTTTGTATAATTCCATCTATTTTTAAAAGATGTGAGAGCAGAATTAAGCACATTTGTGAATGCTGAATAACTTAACTTTCAAGGTGACTTCATCACATTTATACTCTGCTCCCTTAGGTAGATTCTGGTCATTACAAGAGCTTGTTGGAGAAATATCTATTAGAACCATATTCTGTCCTATGTCATCATTTTCAGAACAAAATGCTTTGACTTTTTGTTTTGAAATGACTTTTCATTTTGAATGTTTTTATTTTCTACTATATTAAAATCAAAATGAAATATTTCACTCAAACAGAAACAAATGTTTTTTAAAAAATTTTCTTTTGCAAAGAATTTCAATATTTGGGGGTTTCATTCCTATTTGGAATGAAGTCAGATTTTGTAATCTCAGAATCCTTCATGAAATAGAATTTCTGTCTTCTGCTGAGCTCTAGTCAATTTAAACAAATGTGGAATAATGACCTGACTTGAATAAGCTAGTCATAGAACTTATTTGCATGCACACTTCTAACTTCTGTGCATAAATTGAGTAAATTCATGCATAAATGACCAGACTTATGCACACCTATCCAATTGTCTTACATATCTATAGAAACAAAAATAAGATAAGATTAAGGCAGAGGATTGGAACAACCCAGACTGTTGTGTACGCTAAAATACAAGCAAATGCTCAAATCTGTGTCTCAAAGGTTCAAATTAATATGAGCATCTCCTACCATGATCTTCACTTCATACACTGTAAAATTAGATTTCTTGCATCTTACAGAAGGCTGGCACCTGTGTGGATTTAAGAAATAGTCACCAAAGTTGCATATATTAGCATAGGCATGCAAATATTGTCTTTCATTCACTTCTGGATGAGTGACTGTGGTAGCAGTGAAGGAGTAGGGATCTCCTTTTCTTTATTTATAGGCTTTCTATAGCTTTCTTCCCACCATAAAATCTGATCCCCTCACATGAATTAATGCATACTACTTTGAGGTTGAAAAGTATTGTTAGCATCATTTTACAAATAGAGACACATCTGAGGAACAAAGAGCCTTTGAAATAAATGTGAGTCTTTCAAGTCCCATTGAAGTAAATGGGAGTCTTTCCATTAACTTCAATGGAGTTTGGATCAGGCCTTAAGTGACATGCCAAAGGTCATACAGTAAATCTGTGCTGGAGTCAGGAACATAATCGAGATCTCTAAAGTCTCAGTCTCTTATCTGCAGGATTGTCTCATGTCTGAGAATGTCTAAGCTTTTTTCTGCTTTTTATTTTGCTTTTTGTCAAGACAAACTGCAAGAGGAATTAAAAACCATATCAATTGGGGGGTAATTTAAGGTAACATATCAACCATTTACATATAACTAGACAGAGCAAAGGCAACAAGCTCATTTACGTAGCTTAAAGAGATGATGCTTACTTTTCATTACATATGTATATAAACATAAGCAAGAATGCTCAAAAATCTATTTTCTAAAAATGGCTTGACATGTGAGGCAAGGTAAAATATGAGTAAAGTGAAGTGAGAAAATTCAGAGACTTGCTGGAGATAAGTTAGGACATAACCTCATGTTATGGTCATGTTGTAAATATGTTTTGGTCCTAACTGTTTTTTTACAAGTGTTCTAGATAAAATGTTGTTGTTTTGGAAAATGCCAACTATATTAATAGTTATTGATATGGTATTTACATGAATGCTAATTATGATGCTTAATGATAATTTAGTAATTTCATTTAATATTTAATTATGTTAAAAGGTGGATTTAATGCTAATTAATTAAAGGGGTTATTATAATTGATTATAAAAAGGTTTTACATAGGTGTGCCTATCCACCATCAGTGTACTGTTGGAGAAAGGATCATACCCATTCTCCTCATTCAGAGACTGATCACCCCTGAATGCTATGAGTATCAATGCAGTGTGTGCTTATATATTGTATAGCCTCTTTACTTAACTATTTTGAATTAAATAATGTTTAATTTTATCACTCATTGTGTCATTCACAGTCCTCTCCTAAATTAATTTATCTGTAACATCTCTCGAAACTCAAATGTTAAAGAATTCAGTTTGGTTTTATCCCTTATTTTTAAACTGCTGAGAACACATAAATCAAAAGTTACACTCAGAAAGTGAATCTTATACTTTTGTTCCTGTTTTCAGTTATTATGGTTTGTTGGGTTGTCTGGAGATCTTGTCCACGTATAGAAACTCTGCTAATGGTATACATTGAGATGAACATTGAAAAATGTGGTTAAATACAAGATACTTTATCATCCATAGAGGAAACAATTTTTAACTTCTTGCCATGAGGAAAGAGAATGGACAATATGGAGGGCCACATAAAAACAAAGAAATACATGTTAGATAAGAGAATGAGTGATATAGCTGCAATCTCCAACTGTCAAAATAAAAGTAACTCAGTCAGTGATATACAAATGTAGAGCATAACAACTCGTATGGAAAACCTCATACCATCAATATTGAAACAGGACACAAAGTCCTGAGCAGCATGTATTTAAAGGGGATATTTAATTATTCAAAAATAGTAAGAGTGAGAGGAATTAAACTTCCCTAATAGCATTCTCAGATATGAGACAGGGAGAGGAACTCAAGGGACACAGAGTTTGAAAGGGATTGTTTTTAAGACAGATCAAATCCTTTTTCTTCCTAGATTGGAACCACACTATGCAGTTGAGGAGGAAGGCGTTAATACCAGTTCCTCAGGTGTTTCATGTAATGGAAATCAATGGCACAATACCGATCTCAGGAATGTTTAAAGTAATCTTTGTAAATAAAGTATTCAGCATTTTGGGATTCCCAATTAGCTGAGAAACAACTGGACAAGGTAAGTTTTACTAATACAACAGATAGTGAGAGCAATGGGAAGGAGGAAGTAGAGGCAGACATGAAATTTTAAACACTTTATTACAGTAGTTTTCAACCTTTTTTCATTTGCAGACCCCTAAGAAATTTCAAATGGAGGTGAGGGCCTCTTTGGAAATCTTAGACGTAATCTGTGGACGTCCAGGGAGCTGTAGACCACAGGTTGAAAGCCATTGCTTTATTAAAAAATAAAAATTGTTATCTTAATTGGACAAAATACTGTAAAATCAGTTTGTCTTTTGAGGATGAAGAATCAAACCTATGTCTTCAAAACAAAATATTTAAAGTTTAACAATTGTGAATGGATATTGAAATTATCTGTATTTTGGAATTGCTGTAAACATACATTGCAGGGGAACATGATGATGTATGTTCAATAATGTTGCTTCATTTTGGGATCTGAATACCACAGAGAAAGAAGAAGGAACATTCTACAGCTGTTTTTCTTTAGTCCCTGTCTATACGCCTAATACAATAGGGTACAATGCGGTTGCCCCGTATCTTGGCTACACACCTTTAAAAGTTTGAGTCCTTTGTGGGGCAGCAAGCAGCATAGCTCCCAGCTAAGGTAGGGCAATGGCTTGTTTTCAATAAAGAGGTAGTAACTGTGCAAAAATGAGAGTTAAGACTAAGACTGGGTTTCGGCAAGGTATTTAAACATGTATGCGACTTTAAGCCAATGGGACTACTCATGTGCTTAAAGCTAAGCATTTACCTCAGTGCTTTTCTTAGGTGAGGAATGGAATGCTCAAGACTCTACAGGATTAAAAAAAATGAAAACCGTCTGTCCCTGTCTCAAAGAACTTACAACAGAAAAACACTTATGCTTTATATACTCTCAAAAACGTGCCATTTTGTGCCATTACCATGAATTTCTCAGTTATGCACATCCAGCAAAATTCCACCAATACACAGTATATTCCTGTATATCCCTAATATACAAGCAAAATATAGCTGGGATTACATACCTGTGTGGACAAAACAGAGGTTAGATATATACATTATATTTATAAAATGTGAAATGCGAGTCTTGTGAAGGATTTAATTCTCAGAAATTTATAAAAATCTTTCTGATGGCCTGATCTAGCAGAGCTGATTTGTTAACTCATTTGGGTGAATCCTCTCCTAGGATGTCCACGTAAGATTTTAAAACAGCCTGTCATTTGAATTATTGCCCAAACTGACTCCTTTCTCTGTCAATAATGCAGTAGTTGGTGAAGATTCAAAGCCAAAATAACATTACACATAGTTTTCATTCAGCAGTTACCATACCATTTACCAAACACATTTTTTTCACTAACAATTTCACTAATTTAGTGTTCTATTGCATGCTCATCCTTCATCAGAATCCTTTTGTGGCCAAGTAACTTACATGAATGACCATCCATTCTATGTATTTGTGGCATGCGGCCTTGCACTTAACATCCTATTTTAAGCTTTGCATTTTTGACTATGTCCCTTTAACTGACTCATTTGCTTATACTGTGTGTGCTTTTGTTACCACAAGATCAGATTACTGTCATTACTTACTGAAGAGGTTGTCCAATAGGACTGTGAACTGTACAAACAGGTTAGTTGGTTGAGAATACATCCATTTTGAAATGTCTTTTTTGGTAGTTGACCACACAAAGCAGTGATTTTTACAATGACTTTCTTGACTCTCTGGTATTCCCTAGGCTTGGGTTGGTCTGCCTTGCTGATCTGCAAAAGAAAAAAAAAGTTGGTGTCTCTTCTTGCTTCTCTAAGTCTGGTCTTCAAACTGGGGTGCGCGGATTCCCGGGGGTGCGCAAGACCACTCTCAGGGGTGCGCGGCCCGGCAGCTGGAGGAGCCGTGCGGCTTCTCTGCAAGTGCCATGGTGGCCCTGGCGGCAGGAGGAGCAGGGCGGCTCCTCCTGCTGCTGGGGGGGCCGCTGCAGCACTTGCAGAGGAGCTGCCAGGGCAGCCCCGCTCCTCCTGTCTTATTGGAAACCTGCGAGGTTTCCAATAAGGCAGGAGGAGCCGGGCTGCCCCGGCAGCTCCACTGCAAGAGCCTCAGCAGCCCCGGCTGGAGGAGCCGCGCGCCACGGCTGCAGCCCCGGCCCCGGGAGCCAGGTGCCATGTGCTGTGGTTGCAGCCCCGGGAGCCGCATGCCGCAGTTGCAGCCCCAGCCAGAGGAGCCACATCCCACAGCTGCAGCCCTCGGAGCCGGAAGCCGCGTGCCATGGCTGAGACCCGGGAGCCGCGACTGAGACTTGGCCCCGGGATCTGGGCCCCACGCGCCGCGGCTGACACCTGGCTCCGGGAGCCAGGCGCCACATGCCACGGTTGACACCAGCCCGGGAGCCAGGCGCCACAGCTGAGGCCCGGCCCCAGGAGCCGAGTGCCACGGCGGAGATGGACCCTAGGAGCCGGGCGCTGCAGTGGGGACCTGCCCCAGGAGGGCAGTTAGGGGACAAGGAGCGGGGAGTTAGAGGGGTCACTTGGGGGGGGGATGTGGGAGGGAGAGGATGGATGGGGGCAGGGCTAGGGCGGGACTTCCCCCTTGGGGGTGCCTGCTCAAAAAAGTTTGGAGACCCCTGCTCTAAGTCACTGTGATAAATGAAGGGGTGTATGTGGATGGGGGAGGGAGGGAGATGGGGAGCTCCCTTTTATGGACACCCAGCCAGCCAATTAGCTACAAAATCCCTGTTAGTAGCTGTTCTCTACTTGCTTTACCTGTAAAGGGTTAAAAAAACCCATAGGAAAAGGAAGGGAGAGGGTACCTGATCAGAAGAGACAATGGGAGGGCTAGAATTTTTTAAAAGTGGGAAAAAACTTTCCCTTTGTCTGTCTGTCCTTCTCCAGAGAAAGGAGACAGAGCAGACACAGGGCTGGAGCTATGCTGTAAAACCTGTGGGTTGCGTGTGAAGATTACCAGATCATACCTAGAAACTACTTATTTGAAAGATATGTAAGTAGATCAGGAAATGTCTAGAAAGACACGATTAGGTTTATTTATTTTATTTCTTTATGGCTTGTGGACTCTTCTGTGCTAACCCCTGAATGCTTTTGTTTTGCTTGTAAGCATTAAGCTAGACCTCAAGAAGACCATTTGTGATGCTTAATTATTACATTTGCTCTTTTAAAATCTAGCAATAGTCTAAGTTGTAGATGTATTTTCCTTTTGTTTTTAATAAAATTTACTTTTTTTAGGAACAGGATTGGATTTTTGTGTCCTAAGGGGTTTGTGCATATGTTGTTTAATTAGCTGGTGGCAATCAGCTAATTTCCTTTTTCTTTCTCAGCTCTTTCTGGGGGTGGGGGGTGGGGGTGGGAGGGCTTGAGGACACCCAATAGGGAAGAATTCTCAAGTGCGCCTTCCTGGGTTCAGAGGGTTTTTTGCATCTGGGTGGCGGCAGCATCTACCCATCCAAGGTCAGAGAGAAGCTGTAATCTTGGAAGTTTAATACAAGCTTGGAGTGGCTAATATTAAATTTTAGAATCCTTGCGGCCCCCACCTTCTGCACTCAAAGTGCCACAGTGGGAAATCAGCCTTGATAGTCATAAAAGAAGCCAGAAATATTTATTTTCCCAGGCAGGTGCCTTATGCTTGATTTTCCCTTGAGCAATATCAGGTCTTGACTTCACAGTCTTTGCAAGTGATTCTTCTGAGAACAAGAAAACAGGAGTTGGAACTTTCTCTTTCCTCACTCAAAGGAGAAATGTGCTGAACCTTTAAAAAAGAGGGTTTTTTTCCCCGAAGTGCTTGTGAGGAGTTGCAGTAAAAAAGATGTGCTGGTATACAAACAAAAGCACAGAATTTTAAACAAAAGCACAGAATTTTAAACTATGTAAAAACCTTTTCCCCTCTCAGTTGCTCAGGTATGAATATCTTGTTTCTTGTCTCAGAATGTCATGCTAATTCTCCAGTTCTCCAGCAAAAGAAATGCAAGACCTGATATATGTAATGTAAAACAAGCAGAACTCTATTTCCCCTGCCTCTTTTTGGGAAATGGGGGTGGGTAGGAAGAAGTGAAGAGACTAAAGAAACAAATCAACTGTTCAGGATATCAAAAAGACATAGATGTATTACCTCCCACCAGTCCCCTTTCACTCTGTGGCTATTTATTGAGAACTGTTAATTCAAAATATTTGTTTAAAATCTTACTGGCAAACACTACAGAATGAAACAAAACATTGTGGTTTTCATTGGTTCGCTTTCTTTGTGAATTTGTTATCTCTGCAGCTACATATAAACAAAGTGATAGTGTATGATTTGGTATGGGAAGTATGTCTGTTGCTTAGTTTCATGATGTCCTCTAACTATTGATGCTCATATTAAGTGCAAGGAAATCCTCTCATTATTGGACTCTCACTCCCTGTACACTTCATACTTCAATATATAATCCTGCTAGGTGAGTCTGGTTTTTTTCAAGTAATTACTTCCTTTTATCTGTGTTCAGATTTGCTCTTGGGAGTACCTGTGATCTCATTATTCAAGCAATAGCTTATATGCGTGCAAACATTAGAGTGCCATAATGGTTCGCACTTCTATGTCACATTTCATCTGGGTTCCTCCATGTGCTTCACCAGTGTTCTTGACTTAGATACCAAGATATAGCAGTATTTAGACACCACACAACCCCCCATATGGTAAGACTATGATAAATATTTGTGTATCTGTAAAGTCTGTCAGTTGTGTGGACTGATGCCAGTGCTTGAAAAATATGTTCAGGGGTTAGCCTGCACACAGAAAGTGAGACAGCGTTAATGTCACAGAATCTGTAAATCAAATAGGAGTCTCTGCTATTTTCCTTTATCACAGTTCATCAGAGTTCTGATCTAAGTATTAGTCCTATCTTCAGCTTCCCCTTACAAATTTCATAAGTTCATTACCTATGAACTGTAAACATAGTTTTCTTATTAGCTTTCAGATTTCTTTTTCTAGTTCTTACCTATCACAGACAAATGCTTCCCAGGCTTCTAGAATAATTTGCAAAACTCTTATTTTGTAATTTCTATTGTTGTATTTAAGAAAAAGTGCTTAATAATTTAAATCCATAAATATACATTCAAATAAATGAATGAATGAACACAAAATGAAAACCAATGTTAGAAAAGTCATAATTTTCATAGTATAATCCAATTCATTTAGACAGTTTCTACAGGATGAAAACATTTATTTTTCTCTTTGTTTCTTATTGAAGAGGGGGTTCAGCGACCATCACTGACTGGATCTCCATGACCTTCATAATATCCAGATGCTAAGTCTTGCAAAATATTCTGTCTTCTCAAGACTGCTGTGCTGGCATCTAGCTCTGACAAAATGTCTCTTTCTGGAAGAGAAGTATACCATAAATCAAGAAATAACAACAAGTCAGGACAATTATTACAGAAATATTAATATTGATGTTACTAAAATGACTTTCTAATGAATAAAGTCACAATTCAAAAAGAAAATGATGCAATCTGAGATAAAACCAGAGGTAGTATAATAAATTATGCAGTGTTCCTTAATTCTAAGACTAATTATCTGTGTCACCTTGTGAATCAATACAAATCAGTCTAATTTTACAATATGTCATGCAGTCTAAATCATGATTATATAATTCCTTTTTTCCCTGGCTCACAGGGAGCTGGTAGAGGTAGACGGTGAGGTTATGGCATGAGATTCTGGTGGTGAGTGCATTAGGAGGGTTTGTACAATTGGTGTTTAACTGTTGGTCAGTACACAGGATGGACGGTGCTCTGAGAATGAATCAGGGTTTTGCAATGAAGGAAGCTGTTGCCTGTAGGATGACTGTTTCATCTGTTGTAGATGATGGAAGGTGTGTAATGAATGTGGTAGAGGATTGCAGGAAATAGAGGACAGTTTCATAGTTAAAGAAGCTGATTGCTGCCTTGGGGAAGTGGATTCTACTGCCTCTGACACAGAGTATCCTATGCTGGGCAAGTCACTTCAACACTTTTCACAGGTGGTCACTAATTGTGGGTGCCTTATTTTCTCTGGTCCTGACTTGAGAACTTGAGGTCTGATTTGCAGAAGTGTGGAAGCACATACGTTGGTAAGTGACGTCAAGTGGAGCTGTGCTTTGAACATATGGAGTACTTTCTAATGCTAAGTACTATGGTAAAAGCAGGTCCTAGGCATCTCAGATGGGAACGCAAAAAATCTCACCACGCCTCAGTTCCCCATTTGTAAAATGGGTATAAAACCACCTCTTCACCTCACAGGGTTGTTTGAAAATAAATCAATTAATGTTCATGAGACACTCAGATACTGCAGTGAAAGCACATTAGAAAAGCCCAGAGGAAATTAATAATTCTATCATCAGAGTAGAGTTTGAATGGTGGGCAGTAAATACAGCACGAAGCCACACATTTACCAATGAGAAAACAAAATATAAAATACTGCACATTCAGTGAACATTGTCCATTCTGTGTGCTAAATGAGATAGCGGGCCTGTGGAAAAAAACAGTTTGTGATCATATAATTAAAAACTATATCACAACACATACACACAAGGCTGTTGAATTAAGGTTGCACAGGTAATATTAAGTCTGGTATTACCTAGTTTTTGAGTGCTTGACTTTGCAACTTTAATAATGTTCTTTTAATGGGAGTTTTGGTGTGTAATACACAGTAAAGAATGGCAGCACTGGGTCTGCTTTGGAATCTTCCTTTTCCTACAGTAGCAAACCATGTTCTACTACTCTGGTGGATAAACCTTCATTAATAGATCCAAAGTATTGGGTTTCTCTATCCCATGCATTCATGTGAATTGGAAGGGTATGCATGCATTGAACTTAACTCTGATTTCTTCTTGCAGAGAGCCAGTGTATAAAAATACAATAACTTAGCATCTGATTCTGCAATAATGCAGTCATTGTCTTTAGTGAGAATAAAATCAGGTGATCTCATAGCATGGGGTGGCCAAACTGAGCCGGAGAAGGAGCCAAAATTTATCAATGTACATTGCCAAAGAGCCACCATAGTATGCCAGCAGCCCCTCATCAGTTTCTTCCCCCTTCCTTCCCACCAATGTCAGTGCCTTCCCCCTGCCCCGCCCCCAGCTCCCAGTCAGCTGTTTCATGGCGTGCAGGAGGGTCTATGGTAAAGGGGAAGGAGCGAGGGCATGGCAGGCTCAGGGGAAGGGGCAGGAAGGAGTGAGGGCTGAGCCTGTGGCAGAGGCAGGGGTTGAGCAGTGATCATCCCCTAGCACATTGGAAAGCTGGCGCCTGTAGCTTCAGCTGGAGTTGGTGCCTATACAAGGAGCCGCATAATAACTTCTGAAGAGCTGCATGTGGTTCTAAAGCCACAGGCTGGCCACCCCTGTCATAGCACAAAGTCATATAACATGGTTAACTTTCCATGCTCTCTGGAGCTCTGTACATGTCTGAATAATTCAGACTGAACATATGGCTTTCATTCTCCAAATCTGTGTACAAGGTAGAGTAAAGCAAGCTCTCAGCCTTTGAGAAAACTCTGCAATGTAAGCCTTAGGACTCCTGTAAATATGTATGTCACAGAACTCTGGAGATTTAACTAAAATGGTGGGTTTTGTTCCCCTGCCATTTCCACTCTTCATATTTCTATTTAGATGAGCCAGTATTTGCATGGAACCTGGCATCATCACCCTTCTTGGCTAAAGTGACAGTTTTCTAATCCTTAATACAAGCTGCTGAATTAAAGTCACTTTACGGCGGAAGTACATCTTTGAGTTTGTTGCAGAAGGGTGAGTAGGAGGGGGGAAGAGGACTATGTGGTGATAAGGAATGGGGAAAATGGAGATTATAGACTCCGGGAGCAATCCTCAGCTGCAATCAACTAATGCTTGATGCAGCTGCAGGGGGTTAGGAGACACAGGTGGCTCTGAGCCACCTTTATGCCTCTCCTTCTACTTTGTGCTGAGTGACCGCAGAAGCCACAAGGCTGCTGTAACTTAGATTGGGTAGGTTGGCTAGAGCAATCGGCATTGTGCATTTAAGTTTTGCCTGGCCCCAGACAAACTCAACAGGGCGTACACTTGGAAGACTTACATAAAACCATTTCTGTCAGCTTTACACTAGCCCAGGATTCCCTCCCAATGGCAGCTTTGGGGAAGTTCTAAAGGCACTCTGTATCCCTCTGGCAGTGCAAAGTGGCTTCAGCGCCGACGATCTGGCTGTGTGTGTGTAAATACATTCAGGAAATTACATATGACACTTGATATCCCTCCCCGCATACAGAAATAACCACTTCCTTTGCAAAAGTAATTCAGAATATCTGAGTCATTAAGGGTCTCATGATACTGCTCTTGTGGTGTGCTTACCATATGAATTATCTCTATCAATCTCTCTGTCACCGTCACACACATATACCCTTGGCCACTCTAGAAAAGGCAAGAATAACGAGAAACTTGAAAAAGTATTTTAGATTTTTGTTATTTGGACATCTTTTCCCCTGACTTCAGTGGAGTTACACCAGTGAGGAATTTGTCTCCTTCTCCCCAAAGGGTGGCATCCAAGCTCTTGCTGAGTCCCGTCACTTATTCCTCTATAAACACTTTTATAAATTGTCCTTTCTTGTTCATACCTACTGCTAAAACCCTGATCCATCCTTTCTTCATATTGACTACTAACTCTCCACATCTCCTTTTCTCCAGCAAACAGATGTTAAAATCACCTTCCTTTCTTGTTATAACCACATCACTCTACTCCTTTCTGAATCCTAGGCTCCATGGAAAGTCATTGGATCTCTAAATCCCACAAGTCTTTGCTCTTGTGAGGCTTTGGGGCCTAGGCAGGGTCTGATTTCTATTTTTGAACTCCAGAACTAGAAATTGGTCTTTTCTAGTTAGTGGAATCAGTTAGAGTCCAATTACTCTGTAATTTAGTGACTTTTTAAACATATAGTAAAACTCATCTAGACAGGTATCATTATTTCACTTTAAAATACCCCTGCTGTTTCACAGCTGAATTCAGGAAAATAATCAATGCAAATAAACATGACATTCATTTCCCAAAGCAGTTGTCTTTTAAAAGGCAATAGACGTTGCGGTAGATTGCATTAGTTGCTGAAATGATATAATTTCATTAAGAAATAATTCTATAGTGAGGTATTAGATCCTGAATTAATCTCCACTGAGAGGCAGACAGTGGAATTCACTGATTCAAGTCTCATTCTTTTTTCCTTCAGAGGTGATGCTGCATTAGCCTAAAAAATGGAACCAAGGTTAGAAGTTCCTGTTCTATATCCATTTGCTCTAAATCTCCAGAATTATCAAGGGAACACATCAAACAATTCCTAGTAGATTCTTTTATTGTGTGCAATTTATACCATTGTTAATCTAAATACTATTATTTGCCTCCAACTGAGAACTGCTTGGATCAAAGATGAGTAACAATCCAGCAGTCACGATGGCACCTGTATAGAAAATGGAAGCAGTTTTTACAAGAGATAAATGTGTCCATCAGAACAAGCCAGCTCAAGGGTGATCAGAAGAGTTAAACAGAACACTCCCTTTGTCCATGAGCAGTACTCATTTTTAAATACTGAATTCAACTGTATTTTTCTTCATTTGCACTTTGTGAGTCTGAAACAGAGTAACAATAAATCCAGAAGAAGCTGGGAACAAGTGAAACTGAACAGCTGCTGTACAATGAAAGCATGTTTGAATTTCTCTATCTAGCAGTAAGAGGGAAGATAAACATTAGAGTTGGTGTAACACTGACAGACCCTGGATGTCAGTGGGTGTTATTGAATCTGGGACCATTGGAACCACATGGCCCTTAGTCAATGATGTAGCATTTTCATTAATCACTAAGTGGTCTTAGTGCCACTAGAGCACCACACCCAGGAGGTGTTTAGGTTACATTAGCACAGAATTTAGTTATGCTGGGTCAAATTCATCTCTGGGATAACTCAGAGAAGTCAGTAGAGTGAGTCTTCAATTTGGCCCATAACAAATAAAAGATTGCTAAAATATATTAAATGCAAAAATTAATGCAATGTCAAGTCTGAGATTTTAAACCACTACAAACTAGGACATTCAAAGTTCAGCTTTCCAGTAATAAAGACAGGATACACCTCTTCAGATCTTTCCTGACTCTGGGGGCTGATATACCAATCACATTCCAGGGTGCAACCCACACTAGTGTGGGGCTTTGTCACCACTCATCCTGAAATCTTGGGTGCCTCAGAATGCTGTGCTGTTGTAGCTCCAAACATGAGGGCTCTCAGAAACAGCCAAATAGCATGGAGGTCACAGCCTGAGTGCCTGTAGATAGCTGCAGTCCTCGACCAGCAACTCTAACCCCAGCAGCCTATTGGCAACATACCAGCTACATTCTGGCTTTCAGCAGCCTTGGTTACCTCCTCCCAGGTGGCCCCAACTCCCAGTCCTGAATTTCCTGCCCAAAATGTGTGTTCTGTACTGTCCAGCTCTCTCCTGGACAGTCCAGATAGTATAAGTCCATTGCCTCTGTGAGGGGTCAATATACAACAATTTCCTTTGTAAATGGTGTTACCCAAACAGTTCAGTTTAAACACGACACTGGATTAGTTTTGATTACAGAATAAATCAAGTTTATTTAACTACAAAGAGAGAGATTTTAAGTCAGTACAGTTATCAGGCATTAAAAGCAGAAGTGGTTAGAGGGAAATAAAGATAAAATGCTTTTTAGTAGTTAAAACTTAACAAACCAGATTTGCTTCAAGATAAAATCCTCACCACATGTTCCCAGTGACAGGGCTAACCAAATTCTCAGGTCAGAATCCCTCTCAAAATCCAAAGTCTGGTTCTTTTGTCTTATTAGGTGAGGCAGAGGGAGGGGGGAAAAGGAGAATGTGTTTTTGCTCCTTATTTTTATAGTCCAGTAACCCTTTGAAATGTATTTTCCTAAGAGTTATCTCTAGATAAAGTTCTTTTCCAGTGTGAGGATGAAAACACTGAGTCTCATGGTGAAAGAGGTCCTATGCTGTTATTTGTTAAAATGCAGAGTGATCTGTTCCTGTCCCCTCCGAAAGCCAAAGAATGGTGACTTGAATGGTATTGCCAATCAAATTTGATAACATCTGCCTAGTAACATCAGCTTGTCATTTGTCTTTGAGAAACAGGGTTACCACCTCTCAAGACTTGTCAGACTCGGTAAACAGATTTTAGGCATAATTTCAGCTTATGTTCATAACTGTACATATAATGTTGTGTGACGGAGTCAGACCAGAAGGGTATAGGAGAGTGCTGGAAGGCAGGTATATCAGCCTCAGGATGTGTAGGTCCCTGTTCCCTGGATAGCCAAACAAAGGCCATTCCAGGCCAATCAAGACACCTGGGGCCAATTAAGAACCTTCTAGAAAGGAATAGAAACAGCTAGCCTGATTGGGACACCTGAAGCCAATCAGGGACTGGCTGAAACCAGATAAAAACCTTCCAGTTAGTCAGGTGGGCTGTGGGTGTCAGGAGCTGTGGAAGGAGGTTGTGCTGTTGGTGAGACTGAGTGGTGGACAACATATCATCCAGAAGGAAGGAGGCCCTGAGGTAAGGGTGAAGTGGAGTTTGAAGAAGCAGGGACCGCTGTGGGGAAGTAGCCCAGGGAATTGAATTGTGTTTTGTGGATAAAAGGTCAGCCATCTTAGCTGATACTATTAGGGTCCCTGGGCTGGAGCCCGGAGTAGAGGGCAGGCCCGGGCTTCCCCCCTTTTCCCACCTTCCATACTGGCCTGTGATTAAGGTAACTCACTAGGTGGTGACTCTTGCCAATTATACTGAGAAAGGGAGGTCACTCTGGGGCCTAGATGAGTTTCTGAGGCCCCTAAATCTGCCAGGAAGCGCAGGACCCACAAGTACAAACTTGGAGCTTTGTCACAGTTGCTACACATATTTCACTATGATATTAGTGACCAGTGACCTATTAGTTTTCCTCATAAGGCATATTTTGTAAAAAGATAATTACAATAATATGTAAGGTGTGAAGACGGGTGCATTCACTCATGATACCTGATCCACAGAAATAAAGTAATCCATATTAAGCCTTGGACAGATCTTTTTCTTACAGCCTGTTTAATGGTTCCCCTTCTGTACTCTTTGGCAGGCAAGGTTTATAGCATGGCTAATGCATAGCTGGTTTTATTTTATTTTTATTGTTATGAATGCTAAAACTAGCATTTAAATAGGGATATTTTTGCTGTTTCTAAGAAGAGTTAGAAGTTAGTTAGTACTTGTAGATCTCACTTTATCTCACTTTAAACATTGTCCTTGCTGCAGAAGAGTACCTGGAGCACGCAAAATATGTAACATAAAACAAGGAACTAGGAGGGAGATAGTCATGTTTTTCTTCTAATTGTGGGGGTAATATATATACATTTTAGAGTTATATTTTATAATTGTGCATCATGATACCAATAAGCACAGGGACATTCACAAAGGGGAGGGGCAAGGAGGGACATGGACCTCGCCAATATTAATCTAAAAGTACTGTATATGTATTTCTGCTCCAGCCCTGGACACAGCCCCAGCTGCTGCTCCAGCTGTTAACTCAGCCCCCCAGCCACGTCTAGAAAATGCCCTTCCCAAAAGCAGACAAATTTAAATTCCTGCACATGCCCCTGACAAGTCTGAGTATTTAATGAACAATAATGCATGTGGTTTAACTCTACAATGTACTATTTACAGAGTAAATAAAAATATGCTCTTCCAGCCAACAAATGGGCAACAACAGAAAACAAATGGATGTATCCTCAGGCTACATGAAAGAAGATTGGTAACAGTCACTTTTATCATTCTGCCTCTAGCAGCTTAATGTTTTACGGCTGCAGTAAAATTCAGATATACTAATGTTCTTCTTAAAATCTTCTAAAGAAATGTAAGATAGAAAGGCTAGGATAGTAGATGATTATCTAAAAATACATCAAGGCCCTAGATCACTCTTTCTGTTAATTTAATCCATTTTCCCCTTTCAGCCTTCCAAACAGCCCTTGTAGGAGGGAGGTATGATGGAGGAAAACATTAGATGGAGCAGTATGGAAGCACTGTATAACTTGTTCTCCACTCTTGAGTATCAGAGGCAATAACTTAACCCTGCCACTGATCCTTAGAGCTTGTGGCTGAAGAGTTCCTAGTTCTTTCATGCTACATTATGAATTCAAGTGAATCCAAGAGCAACAGATGTTTGGAATTGTGAAAAGTTGTGAGAGGTCCTACATTTGAGGACACTGTCCTAGGTGAACAAGTGAAAGGAGATTGTCTTAATAAACCAATCAGGAATCTATTTACACAAATGGTTAAAGCTGAGTAATGCAACAATCTTAGGTTTTTGAGGCAAGAATTGTATCATCATATATGTTTGGAAAGTGCCAAACTACAGATAATAGTAACTTGATGAGAACAAAGAGGAAAATATTGCTTATACAGTAAAAAATTGCACAAGGAGGGTTTGATGTGTGTTGTGCAGTTCACAGCCATGCCAGAATGTTGTAGGATTCATCTATAGCAATTAATTCCCCAGAAAAGGGAGTCCTCTGCAGATGGTGGAGAAAGTATTACTGTTTTTATTTGTGTTATGGCAGCACTTAAGGTATGTCTACATAGCCCACAGCAGTGAGCCTCCCATCCCAGGTTGAGACTTGGGCTAGCACGGTTCATGTTAGTGTTCTAAAAATAGCTGTGTAGACAGGGCTTTGAAGTTGCAGCTCAGGCTGGAACTCAGGCTGGAGACCACCTTCCCTTCTAGTAGAGCCTGAGTTTCAACTTCAAAGCGCTGCCCACACAACTATTTTTAGAGCTCTAGTCTAAGTCCTGCTAGCACAAGTGTGTTGACACTTTAAGGGAGGCTTGCTGCCACCGCTTCTTGGAGATCAGTCCCCAGTCTAAGAGGCACTGTATAAACACAAATTGAGACAGTACCTGGCCAGAATGTCTTACGGGCTAAATAGACAATACAAAGAGTGGAGGGAATACAGAGGTTCAGAATTGAAGGGACTTGCTCAAGGTCACACAGCAGGTCAACAGAAAAGCCAGGAACAGAAGTCAAGTCTGATTAGAGGTCTAGTAAGCTATCCATTGGACCACACTGTTTCTATTTCACCAAATCAGAATAGTGATACTTTGCATTGGTGTAAATAACTACACAAGGGTGTAAGATAATGAAGGCCCTGTATGTGTAGCGAACTAGAGTACTGAAGTTCAGAATGCATGGCCAGAATGATTCCTCTTCACTCTCATCAAGTTACTATTATCTATAGTTTGGCACTTTCCAAACATAGATGATACAGTTCTTGCCTGAAAAAGTGCAATGCCAAAGAAGACAAGTAAGAAATGTATGACAGGTGGGTTTTTGGGGGGCAGAAAATGGAGTGAACCATCCCGGATAGTGACAGAAATGGTGTATAAGGAGCCTCCTCCAGGCAGTATGTAGCTAATACTCTTGCCTGTCGTGCTGGAAGGGAAGATCAGGTTCTAGGTTGATGATATTCCTTTAAATCTTCCAGCACATATTGTTTGTTAAGCTTCAGTAAGTTAAAATATGCAGCTAGAAACTGTTGTGTAAAGGATATCAGAGCATGTCAACCACCAGACTTTTACTGCATAAAAATGAAGTATATTAAGGGCAGAGATTTTTCTATTAATGAAATGGATTGCTGTGAAGAAATGCAAGTAGAGAAGAATAATAGCAAAATCATGAATTAAATAGTGGCTTAAAAGCAGGAGTCACACAATACTGCTTCATATAACTTTCTACTGAAGTTTATTCACCTGAGAATTATAAAGTGATGCCCACTCATTTAAAGGGGTGAAATCATGAATGGGCCAGAAAAATTACCACACGCTCATAAACATTATGGGAAGTGACATCATGCACATATTGCTGCCATTTTAAGAGATTTTGTTACAATAAGAATAAATTTTTTTCTTGGCTGGGTCTAAGACAAATAGGTTTGTTGAAAACAGTTTCCTGGATTTAATTTATATATGAAAGGCAGTTAAGTCATGATGAGCTCATTTCAGCCGGATGGAAGATGACTTCAGTTTTCATGAGCAGTTATTTTTATTCATGGAAAAACTACATCATTGTTGAGGTCATAGGCCCAGATCCTTAAAGGTATTTAGGTGTCTAACTCCCAACGAAATCAGTGGAAATTAGGTGCCTAAATGCCTCTGAGAATCTGAGGAAATGAATGTGGCATTTTAAGTATATACAGCAGCTGATCTAAAGAGTCTATCACTGTGATATTTTCTGTCTTTAGAGCAGAGGCAGTGAGGACACTAGGGTGAAGAAGAGAAAGATACTTCTCCTACTGGAGCCTCTAAACTGGCTATTGTACAATAATTTTGAGAATAAGAAGTTACTCCATCCTTAAGCAAGATATTAGGTTAAGATATAAGGCAATGTAGGTATCCAGGTAGATAAAAGAGGTATCAGGAACAATAGCACCAGAATAGTATTACAGGGCACCGTGCTGTGGATGAATCACTTGGTCAGAGAACCATTTAAGTTAATAGATTTTAAGGCCCCAAGGGACCATTGTGGTCAACTAGTCCAGCGATTCTTAAACTTTCATATTGGTGACCCCTTTCACACAGCAAGCCTCTGAGTGTGACATCCCCCCCACTTATAAATTAAAAACACTTCTTTATATTTAATACTATTATAAATGCTGGACACAAAGTGGAGTTTGGGGTGGAGGCTGAAAGCTCGTGACCTCCCATGTAATAACCTCACAATCCCATCAGGGTACTGCAGGGGTGCAGGGGTGCAGGGAAGAGGGCACCAGGGTCCAGGGGAGGGACACGGGGGCCGGTAGCAAGCGGGACTACAGCCTGCAGAGGGTGCTCCGGCAGCTGGTGAGCTAATTCCCTGGATGGACCAGCAGGAGGCGCCGCAGGGGTGAGTTGCCACCCTACTACAGACAGATTCCTGATTAAAGGAAGAAAAACAGGTAAAAGTTAATATGAAAGAAATGATTTAAAAACTTTAGAGTGGGTTTCCTTTATGCTAAATTATATGGCTTTTTTTTTAATATATTCCATATAAGCTTTGGTTTTGTATCAGATTGTAATACATTGTATTAGGTTGTTTTGGACTCTCACCTAATGATGGGACATTAGAATTTACATGTCATTAATAGCAGCTTTATAGAGCCTTATGCTGGAGTTCAAAGTTATTTGTCACACGTTCAAATTTTACACCATACAAATGACTTCTGGTAGCAATTAGATTTCAAATTGATAGTGTTACATGTTGGAATGACTTTCACTGATGCAGTGAAATTTTTTTGCCTCATTTTTTCAAAGATCATGTAAAAGTGGTACTTAAAATCTAATCTGTCATTCACTCTAATCCAAGCCTTATCTCTTCTCCTTCACTCCTAGTGGCAGTTTGTAGGCAGTGTCTTGTCTGGTGTGATGTTTTGATGATAGCTTTTCAAAATATATATATTAGGATTTTTTAAATGCAATATAAAATACACAGCAATATTAAGCAACAACACAAATATAAATGAAACTGAACCAACAAAATGGCACACAAATCAGCATCACTATTTAGCACATCTTCTCCATAATGATCTGTGTTTCAGATTCCTCTTCTGGCTATGCTTATATTTTCCATAATATAAAACTGTGAAGAGAAGCTGATTTTTAATTTTTTACATTAATTTGGTAAATAAAGTGTTTCTATAAGCAATAATATTCATCTCTGCATACCAACTTTAGTTATTCAGAACCTGATCCAAAGCCCATTGCTGTCAATGTGAGTCCATTCGTTGGCCTCAATGGGTTTTGGATCAGGCCCTCATATGTTAGTGAAGGAGAACATAATAGTTAAATAGATTACTGATACCATGTACTAACAGTGCAAAACGGAACAATAGACACCCATTTTGAATGGTATAGTTGTTTCGCATGTAAATAAAAAATATAATTGGAATACACATTACAATGTATAATTCCAAATTTCCTTTATTTCCACTGGGATTTGGAAATAACTCATGAATGGTGGGAGCTTCATTTCATAAAAATACTTGTCTCTGAGGCATTGCGTTGTGGGGAGGGGAGTTTGGTTGAACATTAAAATGTGACATTCTAACAAGTGACAAAATGTCTTTTGAGCAGGGGTGAATCAACTCATATGTTTGTGTTGGTCACTGAGGAGTTGTCCTGATGCAGTACAATCAACTCTATATTTAGGGGGGGGAAAAGTTAGCAAGAAATATTAAGCAGGTCATCTCTCCTGACTATTCTGGTAAAAAAAAAAAAGTAGAAATATTTCTATTAAAAAAATTAGAAAACCTAACAAGTAATAAACATCGTTCCCTCTCCCCCCAGGAATGCAGGATATTTTTAGCTTATTCTCATCTCCTTATAAAACTAAAATGAAAAGGATTCTTTCTATTTGTTACGTGGATGACATACAGTCTTATCTTCTTGGATTGTTCTTCTAGTTTTCGTTCCCATATGCAATGTCATCTATAATGCAGGCTTGTCATCTGCTTTCTTTACTCTTTTTTATGTTGTATTTATTGGGATTCTGTTCTTCAGATGTTATGACACACATGCCTTTAACTCATTTCCTCTTTTTCTGATCCCTCAGACTGGATGAAACACAGTGTAGCCTTTTGAATGTGTTTTATATCACCCTTCTGATCCATAATAGCCCAACAATCCCTCCAATGTTATAGTTATATCTACTTCAGACTATGTTGTAAAATACCTTCTTCCTGAAGGTGTCGCTTGTAAAGAATCATTTTTCTCCAGGATATTGTTTTCTGTTTGAAATTAGTATCTTAATTTTAAAACAATTTCCCTGTTGTTGTCAACCAGTAATTTTGGATGCTTTGACTTCAGTAGGAGTTTTGCCTGGGTAAGGTCTGTGGGCTAGAGCAGTGCTTCTCAAACTATCTGATGTGGCAGACTGGCAATTTTTTTCCAATCTGCCAGGGACCAGTACCATATTTGTGCCATATTATTATCTTATTCACATAGGCACATAGCACATCAGATCAGAAAAACTAATATTCTTCACTGTATTAATTGGAATGGGAGTGTGCATACCAAGTGTGGCATACTCATGGAAATGTTCCCATTTAAATACATTAATAGTACTTACATTCTCAGATCAGTGGGTTCGGATGGGGTCCCAAATGACAAATGCGCAGAGATCCGTATGACGCTCTTCATTCATCTTCTTGATGGTAACTGCCGGTGGGGTGGGGTCTTTATATGCGAAGGAGTCGGGAAGCGTGCACTCGCATGTCTCGTGCAAAACATGCTGTAGCGCTATGGTATAATTATCAATATTGTGTACTTCTGAAAACATAATATTTAATATTGCTGACTTTATCGACTGATAATTATTCTTGGTGGAATTCCAGTACGACTTTTAAATTATGCCTTTTTCTGTCCTGAAAACTTGACGCGGACTGGCAGCTGATGGCTCGCCGACTGGCACCGGTCCGCAGACCACCACTTTGAGTAGCACTGGGCTAGAGGAATGCTAAGGCATTCCATGAAAAGGGGCCAATGAAAAGAATCCTTCCATCAAACAGTACGTAGAGAGGGAAAGCTTATGGGACTGAAAAACACAGAGAACATGCAGAGTGCAATCCAGGATAGACTAGGATGCAGGAGCCTTGTTCATGACCTAAGTAATATCTAACAGTGTGGGAAAGATTCCAATGTCGTTCCAGCACCTATTTATTAGCGATCCAGGAAGCAGCCACTATTAAGTTAACAGTAGAATGGGGAAGTGAGAAAGTGAATGAATGAATAGAATCATAGAAGATTACAGTTGGAAGAAACCTCAGGAGGTCATCTAGTCCAACCTCCCGCTCAAAGCAGGACCAACCCCAACTAAATCATCCCAGCCAAGGCTTTGTCAAGCCAAGCCTTAAAAATAGTCCATGTTCTCCTTTAAAATTATACTAATTCTCCTTGGGAACAAGTTCTGAGCTTGATCCAGAGCCACAGTTCCCATTTATCCCTATAATAGGGCAGGACTCACCACCACAGCACCTCTTACTGGCCATTTTGGGAATTAGCTTTTATTTCACCAGAGTGTGCTCATCTAGTGGTGTCTCGTCTATTGTCACTATCGCCTGCACCTCTAGGACCCACATTGCTCCTCGAACCTTGGCATCCAGTTCTGGACACAGCCCTCCAACTGTGTCACACTGGGTTCTCACCCCTCTTCCAGCGGACTCAACAGTCCTCAGCCCAGTCACTAATTGCCATATTTGGGGTCGGGAAGGAATTTTCCTCCTGGGCAGATTGGCAGAGGCCCTGGGTTTTTTTGCCTTCCTCTGCAGCATGGGTCACGGGTCACTTGCTGGAGGATTTTCTGCAGCTTGAAGCCTTTAAACTGTGATTTGAGGACTTCAGTAGCTCAGACATAGGTTAGGGGCTTATTACAGGAGTGAGTGGGTGAGATTCTGTGGCCTGCATTGTGCAGGAGGTCAGACTAGGTGATCAAAATGGTCCTTTCTGACCTTAAAGTCTGACTCTGTGACCTCACTGGCAAACTGCAGTCCATATACTGGCCACTCCCCTCGATGGCAAGTGGGGAGGGGAAGGCAGAAGGGAGGGGCAACCTGGACCCACCCACTACTCCAGGTCCTGGCCCCAGGATGCTATAGGCTGCAGCCACGTACTGCCATTCCACCATCTGTTTCTCTGGGCCACTTCCCCACAGCCCTAGCACCTTCTTGGCCCTTTGTAACAGGGGCCTCATTCTGGCAGGCCTCAGGCTTGAGCTCCCTATTGCTCCCCTGCCCCTGCCCAGCACTGCTCTATCTAAGATACTCCTCTAAGGCAGCCAGTCCTTCTCCCTTGCTCTCTTGCACTGCCCTGCCCTGTTGAGCAGCCCTTCTTATATGGTCCTCCCTGGCCCTAATTGGCTGCTCCAACAAACCTTCCCCTGACTGGCTCTCTACAAGACCTCTTCCCATTGGTTGGGTCTTGCACAGCCTCCCTAAGGGCTGCTTCAGCCCTCCATCTACCTGTGTGGGGCAGCCACTCCACCACAGTATCCATATTTGAGTCATTCTGATTCTATGTCAAAATCTGAGATATAGAGACACTGCCTCTGCTGCTTATTTTTTACTTCTTGTCAGCCCTATAGCAGTCCTTGATTTTTTTAAATTTTGTTCAGTGAAATAGTAAAAATGGACAGTGAGTAGATGTGGTCAATTGACATAGATTTACAACATTACTGGTTTTCAAGGACTGGCAGCTCATAGCATTTTGGCATTAGCTTATAGCTTGAGTGCTGCTATACCAAAAAAAAAGTTGCAGATTTATTGCAGCTTATTGTATTTCAGAGACAAATCGTTTTACAATGACCTGCTGTAAACAACCAGAAAGAATTCCAGAGGTGATACAAATTCATCAGACGATGCATGACTTTTGCCATTCTTCTCACCCTTGAGATCCACAGTTCTTTCCTGAGGAGCTCTTTGTTTTCCTTCTTATTTCAGTATCTGCTCCCAGCCATTGGAGTCTTTAACTATATATTTAATTATATATTTACCTCAGATATTAGCTAACCAGTGTCTAGTGGTGACTGCTGTAATGTGGTACTGTCCAGTAGGAAAAATATTGAAACCACAAATTCAATTTAGCAGCTGAACTGCCTAAATTGTAGTAATGACATTTGGCTATAATTCTATGAGTTTTAAAACTGAGATCAGCAATTACGATGGTGTTATTCTCATCAAGTGGAAGGCACCGGATATGCCTTAACTCATTCTGCACTAGCAGAGTACAGTATGAGTCGGGGGAGGGAGAGTGAGAACAGGAACCAGCACGTGCTGCAGCTCTTTAAAGGGTTGTCCAGCTTCCATTCTGGCTCATTCTTTCCGGGAAGCACTTTGGCTGAGTCAAGCACAATATTTCAGTGTCTGCTGCTGTTGTATAGCCAAAAACACATTTGCTAGTTCCTCAATGTGGGTTGTGACTCAAATGCCACAGTGTACAACGACCTCCTTCTCTAGTTATTACTAATCATTCTGTTTTTTATGGTTGGGCAAACTGGCTCAGCTAAATTAAAGACCAGTCCAAGCCTTCACCCAAAGCATAAAACAACTTACCTCTCCCCTGCAAATCTGTTTTGAAGTTTGAAGATTGTCTCAACAGTTGTATAGCCCTAAGAGATCCATGTCTGCGTACGAACTCTCAGGCACTTATCCAGAATGAACATTCTAGGTATGGTGACCAGATGTCCCAGTTGTATAGAGACAGTCCTGATATTCAAAGCTTTTTCTTATATAGGCGCCTATTACCACCTGCCCCCGGTCCCGATTTTTCATATATGCTATCTGGTCACCCTAATTCTAAGTCATTGGGGTTCATCTTTGACTATTTTTTTAAAATCTACCTTCTTTATTATATTTGATTTTCTTCAACATAAGGTGAACAGTATTACTTTTAGTTTAAGGTCTTTTCTATGTTGACAGTGGTGTGCAGGATTCACACAGCTATTCTACAGGCTGTGTTCACATTGCATTGTTTAGCTACACATGGAAGTGAGAGGCTCTGGCAAGGATACCTGTTGCTGGAGCCTTTCCCCACTGCCAGTCTTTTCCTGCAGTTAAGAAAGGCTCCAGCAATAGGAAGCTGCTGGACTTTTTTTCTGCTGCCTTCCCACTGATGAAGGCTTTCCCTGTGGCAGAGAGAGCCTCTGGCTGTAGGGAGGCAGTGGGACATTACACTGCTAAAAATAGCAGTGTAGATGTGGGAGGCACTGCTTGGGCATGTAGGGAGCTGTGTAGGATATATACCCTAAGGTTCTGGTATGTCTTTGTTCACCTAAGCAGTGCCTAATCATCTACACTGCTATTTTTACCCATGCTAGGGGTCTGCAGTGTACATATTCCACATGCTGTTGTAAAGTGTAGACACAGGCTTAGTTTGGGGCCTTGAAGAAATCACTGATGCAAGTTGGGTTTATTCTTGGGGTAACCTTGTTTATTTACAAAAAATGTACACTTGGTTCCTTGAACATATTTGTAAACCAAACCCCCACCACCCCGTGCCCCAAAACAACAACAACAACAAGGCAGTTTCCTTGTTCACAAATCCCCAAGTCTCACTCCAGGTAACTTTATGTCTGAAAGGCACTGACTCTCTGCTTCCTCAAGAGTTATATTCACAACTTATTCTCTTGGCTTTCTCTGCCTATGGCTTTTCTAGCCCTGCATTTCCAACCGGGAAATCGGAGTCCACATGGTTTAACTCTGATCTGCCATGTGACCTCATACCCTGTCAGCTGCCCCACAATCCCTGGATGTTTCATTAGTAGCCAATGGGGCTTGCTTGCTTGCTCCTGTTGGCTGAAGGCGAGTGCTTGTAGTGACTGTAATGAGGTCTGTGATTGGCTTTGTTTCAAATAACGCAAGAACCAGGGGTCACCCAATGAAATTAATAGGCAGCAGGTTTAAAACAAATAAGAGGAAGTACTGCTTCACACAATGCAAAGTCAACCAGTGGAACTCATTGCCAGGGGATGTTGGGGAAGCCAAAACTATAACTGGGTTAAAAACAGAATTGTATAAATTTATAGAGGATAGGTCCATCAGTGGCTGTCAGCCAAGATGGTCAGGGATGCAATCCCATGCTCTGGGTGTGCCTAGCCTTGACTGCCAGAAACTGGGAGTGGACAGCAGGGGATGGGTCACTTGATTGCTTGTTCTGTTCATTCCCTGAGGTACCTGGCACTGGCCACTGTCAGAAGACAGGATGCTGGACTAGATGAGCAATTGTTCTGTCCCAGTATGGCCATTATGTTCTTATGCAACCCATCTGATGGCAGCTATCAACATCTTTCAGAATAACAGTGTTATCCTTGTTGTTTTGTATTTCTTTGTTTTGATGATCGAGCCACATGTGGCTTCGGAGCTGCAGGTTGGCCACTCCTGTAGCCTATAAGAATGTAAATAGATGCACTATCAGAAGATTCTATTGTTGCAAAATATAATAGACTTTTCATTGTCTATGTTCCTCTGTCTTAGTAATATCTCCTGCTTAGAAATGAACTCAAATGTAAATAGCTGTTGCTCTGTTGAAGAGTCTACTACACACTATTTCAGGATCACAAGTGAAATCAATCACTTCTTTCAGTGAAGCCACTGAAAGACTAAAGCCATTTGTGTGCTAAAATGGCAAAAACTTTAAAATAATTCATTCTGCTTGGAAGTGAGCAAAACATATTTTCCTGGAGATTTAGTCAGATTCCAAATGTGGAGCTGTATGATGTTGTTTTTGGTGGTTGTACCTGTGTCCTGCTGTAGCAGTTTTAAAAATTGATTATCTTAGGTAATGCCAAAAATGATCCCGACAAGTGATCTCCAGTCTGTGTTGGGAACTTGCCAGCCTAATTGATGATGTTCTCAGCAGATCCATATTTTATTAATATTATTTGAGTGGATAGATACCCAAAGGCCCTGCAAAATTAATGAACCTGTTTTGAAAGACGAAATGGGTCCTAGATGTGTTGATCGTGAACTGGAAACTATCTGTTTTAATAAGGAAGTTTTAAATAAAAATTCACCCACAGCTTTTTGAGACTGAAGTGCAGGGAGGGATGGGGTATAACTTCAGCTCTAACTGCAAAGTTTATTCATCTAGAGTCACATCACTGTGTAACATGACAGTCAAATTCATATCCTGTGTGAGGTCAGCAAGTAGCAGAAAACAGAGGTGGAGGAGGTTAAAAGAACAGCATCCTGCTTGCTGATCTAAGGACATTTTTAGTCAAAAAACCTTAGTCACTGAGTGCTCTGAGTAAAACCTCTAGTTAAAAGTGCTTAGTATATACACATTTTAAGCTTATTTCAGCTACTGATGGTAAAAGAATGATAGTGTCATACTGAAAGATCAGCAAGAAGCTCAGGTACAGAAGTTTAAGATTATCAGAATAACTGAAATTCCGAGAATAAGAGTAATAGAAAAGATAAGAGTACCATCAGAATATACAATAGAGATGGGTCCAACTAAAACACCAGATCCAAACTCTGAAGAAGTTCAGTTCCAGATCCTAACTTTTCATCTCTGATCTAGCTTTAATTTGTAGTTCAGATCTTTTCAAACTCTTTCCATACAGGATAAATCTTGGAGACTTACTCAGTTTTTCCTCTTTTCACACAAAAACAAAATTACTGTTGACTTGAAAGCTTGTCTTAACAAAAGACTATCTAAGATGTGAGATGTAGACCACCCTCTCTCAAGGAAAAACAATGGGAGATGACTAATAAAAGAGAAAAACCCGGAGAATCTCCTGTAGAGATTTCCCGAAATCATTCCATGGAGAATAGGGACCAGGGTTTGCCTCCTTATGGTTCCATCCCCACAAATCTCAAGGGTTGTGAAACCCTTGAGATTTATTTGGATACCTTGAGTTAAAGACCATCTTCATGGAAGATCTATGCCTCTGCATTGGCTCTGGCATCCCCCTGCACTATTGGCAGCACAGCTCCTTTGGATGGGGGAAGAGAGGTGACTCATCTCCTTCTTATTGGTGGGCATGCGGGAGATGAGGGATGAGTTCCATGGACAGATTGTGTGTGAATATGGGGTGCACTGAGGACATGATATGCATGAGTAGGGATTTCAGAATTTGACCCGTATTCAATAAACATATGCAATGACTAAAATGAAGCATAATATTTGCTATGTTTCTGATTCATGTTCAGCCCTTCTAGAAGGATAGACTTACTGATCTAGTAACTTTTTTACATCTCTCAGGGCTATGATCCTATGACAATGCACCTAGACTTTCATACAGATGGAAGTATCATCTTAGGTATAGGTAAAGTGAACGTTGATATTAGATGAGAAATTATTTCCAAGGAGGACTACAGACAGAGTGCAAGAAAGAACACCGCCGTTGTGCTCAGTAGAGTAGCAGCTTTCAGCCAGATGCAGATCTGGTATTAGCAGGTAAGTAAAAGGGCATCTGGAAGGAAGGCATTAGTCTGTGTGCAGTGCAGAGAACAGCTGCTAACTGCTATGATATTAAATGGGTGCATTGTAAAAAATGTGATGTAAATGGTTGTTCACTGAGAATAATAATAGTTTGGGTAATCAACAGAAGTGCTGAGCCTGGGAGGTATGAAGAATGAAGAGGAAAAAGAAGGGGCATATAGTGCAGAGAAAGAGAGCCTATCATGGGATAGGCAAACCCCATCACAGGGTGTCAGATTGTGGGGGTTATCAAAATGGCTATTTGGTGGCCCAAGTGGCCTGGAATTAGGTGGCGGCCCTGCAGCTCAGGGTAATATGGTTTAATGATCAGAATCAGTGGAGCTGTCCTTTTGTTCAGGGCAGCCTAGCCTAGCAGTCCAAGTCAATGTAATGCCTAAGTTCACCTCTCCAGGCATCAGCTGTCCCAGTGGTGGAGTAAAGGGATCTGGGCCCACCCTTCTCCACTGGGTCCCAGCACAGGGTGCTAAGGAACAAATGTTTCTATAATCAGCCTCAGTTGCTCAATACTACCGTCACATTTCCTGTGCTGCTTCCTACTCTTCCTTCCACCACTGGTAGTCTTGTGGCCTCTGTTGTCTTTCCTCCATCCACGGTACACTGGAGTCTCAACTCAGTTGGCTTCTGTGTCCTGCAGCTATGGAAGTCTCCCAGTGGAAGCCTGCAACACGTCTGCTCTCATCAATAGCCATCTCAGACTGACCAGACTTTTTATAGTCTGGTCCCAGTTGGAGCATGCCCAGCAGATATGAGGAGGCCTGGCTTCTTCAGCCCACAGAGTGTGGTCAGCCCCTACTGAACTGAACTGGAGTGGGGTAGGTACAGTGGTGTCACGGAGATAGCTGGGAGTGCTGGTGGCGTAGGGTCTGAGTAGAGAGTCCACATATCCAGACAGTCCTTCAGTGAGAGTGCCAATGCGTGAGATGATAGGGTGTCCAGGATTTCCAGGTTTGCGGATCTTGGGTAGTAGATAGAATAATCTTGGTCGAGGCTTTAAGGGTAAATTGATTTGTTCCTCTGTTAGTGTAGGGAGTTCTATTATATTTATGAGTGTAAACATCCAGGTCTTTCTTGTCATAAAACAGGACACGTGACCATAGTGCAAGCAGTAAAAGCTTGTTCATATTTTATTGAGAAATGGTGGCAAAACTCCATTGAGACAATCTTCACAAATTCCCCCTTGATCTAATTTCACAATCATCTTTCTCTGAGTACTCAAGCACAGTTCTGTAATCATCCTCACATACTTACCTGTCAGAGTAAATTCTGAGATCTATCTTCCAACACACAGCTTCAAAAGACTGAATTACTGTAGAAACTTCATTGCTATCTTGTGAACTATGTATTCATCACACTGAATCGTCTGTTTTCTAGACTTTTGTACACTTAACTTCCTCAGTCTCCCCTAATATGTGTCTTGGGAACATCATAGCATTTAGTGAAATGCTGGCCACCCCACTTCTTTTCAGATAAGGTTAAAATGACAGTCACTTTTCATGTTTTATTTCTCTTGGCAAGCAAGAAAAAAGACAGTAAATTCCCAGTTCAGAATATTTGTTGTCTGTCTCAAACTTCTCCCTCCCCTCCGAAGAGGGTTTCTACAACTTATCTCCTGAGAATAGTCTAGGCAATTTTAGGAAGTACAGAAAAGGGCACCAAACCACAAAAAATGGCAGAAGAAACAAACTCCCTTTTGCTATTTATATTGGATCATTTTAATTGTCAGTTGTTTCTATACTGATCCCTGGGTGTCATCCATTGCTGGACTACTTCTTTTTGAGCATCTAGCTCCTCGTCTTAAGGACTCCCACCCTGGCAGTTGAGAATAATTTGGTGGCCAACTTTTTCTTTCCGTATGCAAAGAAGAAGGCATTTTAATTTCCACCCCATCAAATACTGTGTTGGGTTTCACACTCAGTCTCACATTATTGAAAAGAGATGTGAATCCTCTAGGAAAATCTCCCAAATAGGTGCTCTTACCCACACATTCAATCAAGAGTTTGACTGGCACTAATGTTTGAGGAAAATAAATTTCAAAGTCAAAAATATTATTAATGGAAAATATTCAAGTTTTTGTGTTCATGAAGTCAGGGGGAAGAGAGTACCATGTGACTTACCAGACCAATTACAACAAAGAGATATAGCTGAACTTTCAAAATACGATCAATCCACCAAAAATTTACAGTTTTCAATTAATGCCTTTAAAAATGAATATAGGTTTTAAGTAATCATGATCCTCAAGCTGATAGTCCATGAAAAAAGAAGCTAAATGTGTTGAATAGTTTGTTGCAACTCACTTCTTTTCCTTTTTATTGATGTGCAAAGTCTATGTGAGTTGAATGTTTGGCTCGGTTTGGAGAAGCATGGATAAACTTGGCTAATGAAGCTCTTTTCAGTCTTCAGTACTGCCCTGGAAATCTCTTGAAGTTTTCTTTTACTTTATACTTCCATTTAGGCTTGTACATGAAGAATAGTCATTTTCTCTGAGACCCTGGCATTTTTGCTTCCTCTTCAGGTTCCAGCCAGAACCCACAAAGGCCAAGGTATGAAAACATGAAAAATAATGACAACATAAGTTAACCATCTTTTTCAAACCTCAAGTGCTTTGTTTGAGTAAAGGCTAACACCAGACTTTAATTTTATCTGAATGAGTTTACCAATACCTTCATTTTGTTTTCTTTTTGTATATGATTTTTACTGTTTTAATCTCTTCCCTATATTCCCTGTATTGTTGCATTTCCCCTCACACCAAACAAACCGATGTGAGTTGTAAATAAGAGATAAAGATTTTTAGCTTGAGCTAAAATAATAATGAAACTTCATAAATGTCAAAAGGATGTAGTGGCTAAATATAATCCAGCTGAGAACACCTGAATAATGAATGTTACTTTTTTGTGTCATGTGGTTAGTATGTGTAGTGAATGCTAGGCTCAGGATGCTACTCAGTTTAACCTACTCTTGCTCAGACACGAAGCCAAGGATTCCCCTGTTCTAGTTACTGAATGGCCTAGACATCAATTTTTTTCATGTCTTGTCTTTTCTCCTGTGGGGATCGTGAGCTGGAACCCCCGAGTAGTTCTCAGAGAAGAGAACTGGTGACCACATCTCTTCTTTTGTCTTTGTGCAGCATTCCAATTGTGGAAAGGAAGTCAATGTGGGGAAAACTGTGGCCTTTGGAAAGGAAGGGAGTGAGGTACTAGGCTGCTACCTGTGCAGTCAGAGGACTGTTAAAGTTATTATCTGAAAACATTATTGCAAAAAAATCAGCATTGTAAGAATCTAAACTTTATAACCCCAATATGACCAAAGGTGTGTGCTTTGCTAGTAAGTTGCTAGTCAGAGAGAATTTTCAAGCTATATAATATTCCAGCATACATGTGAATATTCGCAGCCTCACTTCTTGCTGCTACAACAAACTGCAGTCATTGAAAAGGAAATGTAATATGTTTCTTAAAGGATTTGTGGACAGAAAGAGCTTATCCTATCACAATTTACAAAGCTCTCTTTAGGAGGGATGAACTGTTCAAATCTAAATAGTGCTTAAATAAGTCTGAGTCTGTTTGGAAACATTTGAAGTCAGCCTCCACAGCAGGAGAAAAAAATAGCTTATTCTGCTCATGTCTGTGTTCAAGAGGCGGAAATAATGTGGTTTCTGTTGCTAGATCAAGAGCTGAAATTCAGTTCTGAGTTGGAAGATATCTTCAGAGTTCTGTAAATACAGCAAGCTCTAAACTGTGAATCCAAACATTGGATGACAAAAGAACCATTGACTGGATTTTTAAAGCAGTATGCAAGAGGTGTGCACTCTTTTTATATGTTTATGGACAGCGAGCACTTTATCTCCTATGCACTACTTTGGAAGTGTATCTCTTTAATCTCCCTTGAGTTATATTTGAAATCTGTATCAGTTTGTAGCATGTGCCGGGATTGTTACAAACTGCCATCCAACAAATTTGTGTTGAAAGTCTCTAGTCGTGAACATATATAAATAGAACAGAATCCTAAGAGCTGCATGGTGGTAATTCTGGAGAATTGGTGCTTATATTTCCAGGGGCATAGCTGAGACATGCGAGCATGCTTTGAATCAATGATTTTACAAGTGAAGAGAGAAAGCTGTTCACTTACACTATCAATGGCTTTTCAAAGTCCTTCATCATAGAGCAATAAAATCAGAAGTAAACAAAGCAATGCTTCCCTATTGAGAATATAAACCTATATTTGCTACCTTCATAAATGTAATTAGCCCTTTTCAATTATTTTTATCTAAAACCTCAAACTTTTTTCTAATTATAAATCACCAAACACATAAGAAATGCAGGGACCGAGTGTCAGATCTGAGTTTGTGTGGCACTCTTTTGCTGGGCTGAGTTTTATTTTAGTGCAATTGAAGGAGCTAGATTTGTTCTCCATCCACTCAACAGCATTTAGAAGCTAGGGCCAAAAACATATACGATCTGGAATGATCTAGCTTTTAACCAGATTTTTATACCTTGACCCAGATGCAGGGAAATAAAGCTTCCGCATTTTTTAAAAAAGCCCAGAAAACCTTTGCACACTCTGTAAAGAGAAACGCTGATTTATAGCTTCATAGAACAAGTCATTTTTTTCATAATTGTTAGGGTGGCTGGATATGTGCACATTGCCCCCTGAGCTGGAGCTTTTTAAGGCCAACTAAAGAAAGATAAATTACATTCAGTAATAAACAAATGCTGAAGGCCTCACTGTCGCTTACGTATGTTGAGGTTCTGACACTCCTCTTCCTCCTCATAAACTGTGTGTGCAGCCAGATCAAATCTTAACTCACCCTGGATCCCTCTCCTAGATACCTAAGCATAGTATAGACATCACTCACAATTGTGATGTCCCCCTGCAGGACAGAGAGATGGCTTTGTAATGGAGCAGTTACTACATTGATCAAACTCCTCCCTTCCCTTGACTTCCAGAACAAATGATGCCTAATGGGAAAGCTGGCAGTCAGCTTTCCTTCTGGATAATGGAATCTTGAGAGTTCCTTCACTCCACTCCTTTGTGCAGACCTGTACAGATTGGGTCATCTCTCTAGCTGCAAGTGGTTCTAGCTTGTGGCTGGTGAAGTCAGTAGAACTACTCACACGCTAAAAGTTAAGCATATGCTTAGCCTTGCTGAATCAGGGCCTATGGTCAGATTTTGCTAACAAATCCATCTGTTTGGACTCACATATACCTTTCTGGTCTGCCTCACTTCACTTGTTTTGGTCTCTAAGTTACTTCCATTCCACTCAAGAGGATCTCTTGTGGAGGAGTCACACTGCAGACAATTGGATTCTCCGCATATGTCTGCAGAGCTAACTCAGGCTTATAGGGTTCAGGCTTAGAGGCTGTTTAACTGCAGTGCAGATAATCAGGGTTGGGCTGAGCCCAGGCTCTAGGAACCTGTGAGGTGAAGGATCCCAGAGCATGGGATGCACACCAAGCCCAAACATCTACATTGCAATTAACAACCCCTCAGCCTGAGCCGAAGTCAGTTAGCATGGATGTCTAACTGCAGTGTAGACACCCTGTGTGGCAGTATTGGGCCCATTTTGATTGGGTAATTGGGCTGGAAACTCCACAAAAGCAGGCTGACTTGCAAGATATCCAGCACTTCCTGGTTCCAATCCTGTCAGAAACAGTGTTTGAACAGCCTTTATTATTTTCCTCACTTTTTGGTCCTGGTAAAAATGAGGAAGTGCAGAGACATGAGTAAATTGAAGAAAAAATTAGAGAGATTAAATGTATTAATCAAATCTCTTAGAAGTGGGAAGATTCAGGTTCTGCTTTGGTTGGAGACTGGGGCAAATATTAGGGTAGGATTTTTGTTTTCAAATTTGAACTGGTTTACTCATCTGTATTTTATCTACTGCAGGGATTCACAGAGTTTTCTGGGAATGCTTTTTTCTCTCAAGTCCTGTTTCAGTAATTTTTATTAAAATATTTTCTGCTGATACAAACAAAAATCCACCCCAAATGAAAATTTTTATATAAACAGGAAAAGAAAAGGAAGTTAACATACTATTAATAATCATATAGATCATTGGGGACCTCAAACATAACATCACAGACAATTTGGGTGCTTGTCTCTAATAAACAATGTCAATGGCACGCTGACCCAGAGACATCTCTAGTGTCAAGTTACTCTGTACATAGCTCTTGTTTTTATCTTGCTTGGTAGTGAAGGGAAGTGGTGAATCTCCCTCAGGAAGACTTTATATTTGGTTTTCAGATGCTGTTTTACAAACCTGCTGTGGTTGCTTTAGCGGCAATTTATAATATTTTTGACCTCTCTGTTTTCAAGAGGAAATATATTGGGGGGGGGGGAACCCTTTTCAAAATGGCAAAAGATTAAAACAACTGCTAATGACTAAAATATGCATTTAATTTAGGTTTGATAGAATTCCCATTATCAGAAAATGGAAGTTGTTCAGGCAGTTCTTTGATACGCTGAGTTATTGATGTGGTGGTTTCTATACAAAATGCATTGAAAAATTCCTTATTTCCTGCTGAAGTGTGTTTTTAGGTGAAAGGTTCTGAGTTACTGCATTGTGGAAGTGTGTATTGTATTATGCCACGACCCTTCCTGAAGTACAATCTCCAAGGGCTTGAGTTACTGAATATATAAATTTACTGGAGGAAGCAACATTCTGTAAGACCTCATGTGGCAAAATATATTTGAAAACCTATTTCTATATTTAAGAACATGGGGGCACATGGCTGCTTAATTTGGAAGGGCTGTTAACTGGAAGGATGTATGTGGTTAGTCTTGGTTTCACAGTGTTACTGTACTTTTTGCCCCCAAATAATTTGATTGAAAAAAAGCACAATTAGGTGCACTAGGGAGATGGAGAGGAATTTAGGTTATCTTCTGATGGATCCAGCCATACCCACTTGGAAACCAGTTATGCTGTAGATAGACAATTGGTTTGTTGCAGTATAATAATAGCTCATTTGATCTTGTGCAAAGCTTTCTGAAATATGTTTTGCATAATATTGACTACACTGGGAGCAAAATAATAATGAAGTAATGAAACACTGTGTAATACAAAACTGACCATTTACAGATGTCTCATTTTGTACTCTAGTCCATGATCTAGCCAAATGAACTTGACTGCTATGAGGAAAAATGCATTTCATGTGTAAGAAAAATGAAACATTTAGATAGGAGAAAAAACACTGTACCTTTTTGGATAAAACAAAGGTTCTGATCACTTGTAGTCATTACAGAGCCTATAATATTTTTCACAAGGATTATGGTGGTAACCTGAGTATCTTGGCTAAATTCCAGATTGGAGTAATTACATTCTGCTACCTAATTTCCTCCAGAAGTTTCAACTGGAAGCAGTTTTCCCTCCCTGTTTTTTTTAAAAAGCAAAAGACAAAAACACAGAATGACTGCTTTAAGTTGTGAGTTGAATGAGTCACTTTGATACTTGTAAGGGAGGGTGCTGCTGATATAAGTCAAGGAGTAACATTGTTCTAAAACTAGAGCCATTTATGTTGTGCAGGAGGTGGTAATTCTGTACTGGTAGCCTAACTGCAACCTCACCTCTGCGTGAGACCCCATCTCTTACCCTGAAGTCATACCAGAAAAAGACAAATACCTATGTAATAACAGTAAAAAGATTACTGAAAAAAAATTAAAAATCATGTGAAAACACCAGCAATACTCCATGTGTGCCTCCAGGCTGCCAACAACTCAGCACTCTCAGAGCCTGTGAGGGGCAGTCAGTTGGGCTGCCCCCACAAAAACAGTCTTTAGATCTGATGAAAATACACAGTGAGAAATGAAGAATGAATATTTGAAACATTTTCCTCATCTTCACTGACTTCTGAAATTTCAACAAAACTTTTCACTGAAATTTAAACATCTGAAATATTTCAACCAGGTCTACAGGCCTGGAAGTCTGGTTTCACTGAGTAGCAACTGCATGTGGTGCCAGACCTGTAAAGCTGGTCAAACTTGGGCCTGCTTGTGTAACTGGCACAGCCACTGTAGCTAGTTTATAGAGATGGGTGCAGAGCCTTAATAGGCCACAGCAATATCACAACTGCCTTCCCTTGAGCTGTGGATGGACTCTTCCAGCTAATCTCATTAGATCAGGGATGGGCAAACTTTTTGGCCCGAGGGCCACATCGGGGTTCAAAATTGTGCGGAGAGCCGGGAAGGCTGTCCCCTTAAACAGCGTGGCCCCACCCCTCACCCATTTCCTGCCCCTCTGACTGCCCCCCTCAGAACTCCTCCCCGCTCCTTGTCCCTTAATTGTCCCCTCAGAAGACCCCCCCCACTCTGACCCCAGAACCCCACCCCCTGTCTAAGCCCCCCTGCTCCCTGTCCCCTGACTGCCCCCTCCAGAGACCCCCCACCCCCATCTAAACACCACTGCTCCTTGGCCCCTGACACCACTCCAGAGATCCCCCTACTCCTAAATCGCCCCCCACAACTCCACCCCCATCCAATCCTATACTCACTGTCCGCTGACTGCCCTGATCCCTATCTACAGCCCTGCCCTCCTGAGAGGCCCCCTGGGACTCCCATCCAACCTCCTCCATCTGGTTCTCCATCCTCTGACTGCCCCCTGAGACCCTCTTCCCCCTTAGCCAACTCCCCCGGCCCAGCCCCAGCCCTCTTACCTTGCCGCCGCTCACCCCGGAGCCAGACACATGGCCACGCTGATTCCCTGGAGCGTGCAGCGTTGTCTGGCTGGGAGCCAGACACGCTGTCGCGCAGCTCCCCCCAACCCCCCAGCGCTACTCACGCAGCCCTCTGAGGCCGTGGGGGAGGGGCCAGAGGCTGCATGGGATGGGGGTCAGCAGGGTAGGGGCCAGAGCAGCCTCCTCAGCTGGACCTCGGGGGCTGGTTAGGAGGAGCCCGCAGGCCGTAGTTTGCCCACCCCTGCATTAAATAATAAGAAAACCTAAGTAGAAGAATAGTTAAACTCTGGAATGGACTTCCAAGGAAGGTTATGTGATCCCTATCACTGAAGGATTTTAAGAACAAGTTGGCTAGACATCTGTCAGGGATGGCCTAGGTTTTTGTCCTGCCTCAGCATAGAGGGCTGGACTAGATTACCTCTCGAGGTGCCTTCAAGCTCTACATTTCTATGATTCTATCGTATGGACTATGGGTATTCCCTTACTCCCTAGCAGCAGCACAGTCACTTTCCTTATCAGCTGCTGCAGCAATAAGTACTGCCTCAAACTGCAGCTCCTGGCTCTACTGTAGTTCAGTCCCTGCCCCAACACTCTGCCTTCACTCTCTATTGTGCAGTCAATGGAACAACCCTGATTTATACCATCTGAGGACTGGGTTCTCCATCAAAAAGTTGCTAAATTGTGCGTGTGTGTTCCCCAGTTGCTGGGCTATTTTAGGGACACACATTTATAGAGAGAGTCTTTATTAAAATTGAAGAGTCAACTATTCTCTTAACATCTCTTCTTTCATTACAGGAAAATGATTAGAAGCTGCTGACTGTGATAACTCTCCTGTGGCAAAAATTAGATATTTTCTCTAATTTAAACACAAAACAAAACTATGAATCAATATTTCTCTAGCTCCATTCAGTCCTCAGTAGAATCAAAGAATCAGTTTCATAAACTCAGGAATGAGTTTCCCTCTAATCTCTGCCTATAAATATCAGACTTTTAAATTAAATTGGGTTTTCTTCAGCATCTGCACATTCCCTAATTTCAGCTGTCCTTCCACCCATCCGGCAGTCATTTCTTTCTGCAAAATCAGCCATTTTGAAGAAGCAAACTTTATTACAACTATAATCCATTCATTGAAATGCACTAACTTTGACAAATGCACAGTAACCTCAGAAAAATCATCTTTGCTGTTCCTGTTTGCCAATCTTTCCTGCTGCTTACATTTTTGTCTCTAACTGATGGGAAAATGTTTCTTTCATTATATAAAATGCTAGCCCTGTAAACAGGCATAGTAACCATGAACTGCAAGGAATACATTTTCAGGGCTCAGCATCAAAAAGTAACCATTTTCCAACAGTTACATCACCATAATATTTCATATTACCAGTTTCCCCTTTATACTTAGAACAGGGATGAACAACCTGAACCTGTGAAGGAGCCAGAATTTCCCAATGAACATTGCCAAAAAGCCAGAGTAAAACGTCAGCAGCCCATCATCAGCGCTCCAACCCCACTCCCAGCACCTCTCATCCACCAGAAGCCCCGCTAATCAGCATCTCCCACACCCTCCCCATCAGCTGTTTCATGGCATGCAGGAGGCTCTGGAGAGGTAGATGGGTGGAGCGAGGATATGGCAGGCTCAGGGGATGGGGCAGGAAGGGGTGGAGTGGGGGCAAGACTTATGGCAGAGCCAAGGGTTGAGCAGTGAGCACCGCCCCCAGCACATTGGAAAGTTGGCACCTATAGCTCCAGCCCTGGAGTTGGTGCCTATACAAGGAGCCGCATATTAACTTCTGAAGAGCCGCATGTGGTTCCAGAGCTGCAGGTTGGCCACTCCTGGCTTAGAATATATTCATCTCCTATGGGAGATAGATATTGAAAGGCTCTAGCCCATCCAGCCTGAGTTTAAATTTCCAGTCCTCAAACATATCACTACTTTGAAAGCTACATTTAGAATATATTGCAATCCCTAATTTCAAAGCCATTACATAGCAGCTGTATGTGCCTGTTTATTCAAACCTGAAGATACTTTCTGCCCCCTACAAATTACAGTGCTCTCCATTTTGGTGGTATCTTTTTGGTGTATGAACAATTTTTTGAAACACGCTGCGCCAATTTGATAAGGTCTTCTGAGCTCAAAACTGTTGATATTCATGGTTTTTAATAAAGCTGTTGTAAAATGCCAACTGACAAGGTGAGGTATTGTAGTATATTACCATTCTTCTAGGTAACAGCTACATTTTACATAAAGGCTTCCTGACATAATGTACACCAAAATGCTTTATAATGTTGGATGGAAAGTAACAGTAGAATTAGAGGCAAGGGAGAACACTTATATTTTTGGGAAAGATTTGAAAAGAGATGAAGGGACAGATCCTCATTGGGTATAAATTGTCCATTGACTTCAGATTACCAGGTGTGCCGCAGAGAGTCAGAGTCTGAAATATATAGGAAGGCTGTTTCAAAAGACATGGCCGGTGGGTGGAGGGGCGGTGGGGGGGGGGGGGCAGAGAAAGAAGAAGAAAAAGGATCTCACTCCAATAGCACCCAGATTGTATAGAGAAGAGATCCACTGGTGTAAATTGATGAACACCGGCAGAGAACCTGAGCTTTAGGGGCCAGAGGCAAAGTGAGGTATTCTGAAGAAAACCCAGATAACATTTTTTTAAAAGGGCCTAATCCTGCAGTATTTAATTCACTTGGGTAAAGCTCCCCTTGACATCAATGCAAATTTTGCAATGCAAGACCCAGAGCCTACTTTGTGGCCATTATCTGGACAGCACAAGTCAAGCTAAAGAGTGAGATTATACAATACATATTTCAGGAATCTTTGAACTGACAGTCACAGTCTCACTCAGACTGTCCACCTGCTTGCATTCCATGACAGATTGATATAAAGCGATTGCAAGAATGACTGAAATTGCATGTCACTTCTAATAACTCCACAGCATTAAAACTTAGAAGCAGTCACTTGAAGCACAGAATAGGAGGACACAGGGATTTTTATTTTATTTTTTTAATTTTGAATGTGTTAATACAGTTTTAATCTTTCATTTAATTGCCAAAGAAATACTTGTAAATGCATACAATGAACAGACTGGATCCCAAAAGCTGACATATAACCGGGGCATGTAACCCTTACCTTTATCATGTGACTGAGTTTTATTTCCTGGTCCAGTCTTTTACGTTCTCTCCTTCATGCAGTTCCTGGCATGATTGAAGACACCCTACATTTGTTCAGTACTGCATTTTAAAATAACATAACCTCAATTCTCATTGTCACCCCCTACTACAATTTAACTACAAAATTTGGGCACACATTGGAAAGACTTCTTTAAATGAAAATGATCAATTTCTTGAGTATTTGTATCAATGTACATTTTTAAAGCCAAATTCCATCCAGTTATTTACCTCCAGCGGCTGTCACATACAACTTGTGAATGAGTCTTAGCAGTGATATAATGAGGCATGCACAGGGAAGTGATTATTGGTAATGAAACTGTCCAATTTGAAATTCTCTGTTTTAAATATATGGGGATGAATGAGTTATGAACCAAAATGTAGCTGTCACTTCAGATTTATTTTACTTTCTTATCTACCAATATCCACAGATGTCTTTGCACAGATGTGACCACGATTCCGAACAATGGACCTGTTTTTCTTTGCTTTGAATCAAATGGATGTCTGTTCTTACCAGCGGAACTGGTATATTTGTGCAAGGGGAATGTTCACTAAAGTGGGGGAAGTTTATTGATGAATTGTGTTTTAAGGGAACTTTTAAAAATAGTCTTTAAATGGCCTCTCCCCACATTTCTTCACTTAAACTCTGTGTATATCCATTTTATTCATATATCAGATTCATGGGAAGGAAATCTCCTTTCTGCTACACCCCTGAACAGTGATGTGTCATTGTGCAGGTGCCTAAATAAGCCCTGTATATGTCTTGAGGAGAATTCTTCTGATGCAGACATTGCATAGGGTTGCTAGCCTGTGTTATGCAAGCCCCCTTACAATACCTGACACAGGAAGAGAGCCAGAGCAGGGATGGGGGCAGGAGGGACAGGCTAAATTACACTGGGGGCTGTTTCATCCCCAAACTCCTTCGATGCTTTAAAAATCAACATTGAGTCCTGCCACCTCCGCGCTGTGCCTATGTATGTTTTGCTTCCAGAAGGTACAACATGTGTAGGTGACAACAAAGGACAGGACTATCCTATGGCCAATTGATACTTCTCCAAGGTATTACAGTGGTGGGCAAATCTGTCCTGGAAAAAACAAGATATCCTGGACAACTTGGTCCTATATCCTCTCAAGCTGATTGCATTTACTTCTGAGAACTTGTGGTGTTTTAGATGTTGCTTGTAATTATTAGAACTGGGAGCACTGGCTATTGGGAGTCTGTAGGACAGGAAACAGGAAGGAGCAGGGAGGAGTTGAGCCAAGCCTGAGTGAGAGCTACAGAGGGGTGCAGCAGCAGCTTTGTAAAGAGGTTTCACTGTTGTTAAATAAAGCCCTGTTGAAGTTTGATAGTACCCTGCTTGCATGATACAACAGAACTCACTTCTGAGGTTGTATAGACAGATCCAGGCACTGGCTTACATAGACAGTAATTTCCTCAATTGTACTTGTTGTTTTCTGTTTAAGAGGTACATTTGCCATTCTAATCTCTACATCAGTTACAGGCAGAAGATCCCAAAATGACAAGGATTATCCTCATTTGTTTCCTGACTGCTCTTTGGAATATATTTTGTTTTTTCCCCTACTGATAAATTCTTACTATTTCTTTTCCTGTTTAACTTTTCATTGTATTGTGCTGATGGACTTTATGCATTAGTCTTCCAGCCACCAAATATGAGATTGTCTTGGAATGAGGCATAAGAATATTTTTTTCAGACATTTTATAAACCATCCTATGGAAAATTGGATTAAATTATGATTTTCCTCTCCTAAAAAATTAAACATTTGTTACTATTTTCCATTTATATCACTTCTGGAATTCAACTCCTGTGAAACTTCATACAAACCTTTATTTTTTTAATAACATTTATTTTGTCATGTTCAATGATAAGTTTGAGTACAAGTATTTATCACCAAGATAGAAAACTTCCTGTGGACATTTTTCTCCATTGGTCTCCAGTAGCCACTTTAGAATCTAAGATGTAATTAAGAGTTGTAATACCACAAGATTAAGTCAGGATGGGATAAATTGTTGCATTTTTTTTTTAAAAAAAAATCTGTTATTAGGGCCCCAGACCAGGAAAGCATTTAAACATGTGCTTAACTTTAAGTACCTGGTATTTTTCTGAAAGATAGGCTCTAGGAATTATTTTAGGGCAGTTCTATGGCCTGTGTTAAACAGGAGGTCAGACTAGATTATCACAATGGTCCTTTCTGGCCTTGGCCTCTATGAATCTCAGTTATCTAAATGGACTATGTATGTGGTTAAAGTTAAGCTCATCCTTAACTGTTTTGCTGGACTGGGGCCTTAAAAGCTAAGGATTGCTAAATTCCAAATAAAATACAGGTATTAAGGCATTTTTACCTGTTTAATATTCTCTTTTTAGTACAGGCATGTTGTGTCTACGCGGTAATCGCAGAATGGAACCCTCGCGCAAAAGTGGAAACCGTGTATAGCCAGAACCCATTCACTTCAATGGAAGGTGAAATCACGCCCCCTACAGGAAGTGTTTTTTAAAAAAAAATCCCCCCCCCCCTTTTTTTTTGACCGCATAAAGCTGAAATTGTTAAATACGCCTAAGACACAACATGCCTGTATTTCTGTTATTCATAAAGTGCCATAAGTGTGATACTAACAAATACACCAAATTCAAACTTAAATTATTTTACTATTTTATAATATTGCTTGGCATGTCTATGAGGAAACATTTCTGAGTTTGAAATTTTTTCCAGTAGAAATGCTTATTATCTTTAAAAGTGCCAACACATAAATTAAAAACAGTAAATTACCTACCCGATGTGCTGATCACGAGTATCACGGTATAGCAGGCTCTTCTAGATACTGCAGCCAGAACTACCTTAAACTTGGAAGTAAACACTTTAGAGAATCTTAGGTTCTCTGAGCTACTGGTGAGTTCCTAGGAAGCATTCACACATATATTTATAATAGTGGGAAAAGAGTCTCTTATTAGATCTCAAAGACAGGAAATAATGCAAATATCGTATGTCCACAATCTTAGTTAAAGGCACTCTGGGCCAAATCCTAACAAAGCTCATAGGGGCAGCATAATATTTCTCCTGGGGTTCTATAAGCCACAGATCCAGGGTTCTCCATCAGGTCTATCCTTCTGTTGGTAGCCCAGCTGCTAACAGTTTTTACAATGTTCCTGGAACAATTCTGCCAAGAAGACTGGAGACTGCCAGAGGACAGGGAAGGCAAAAACTGGGAAAAGGACAGCGTGATGGGGGTACACTCCCTACACTAGTCCCGGAAGAGCTGAATAAGACCAAGTGGGTCCAATCAGCCAATTAAGGTGGAGGGGGTGGGAAAAAGGGGAGATTCAGGCTATATGGAGGGAGCTAATTAGAAGGAAGCTCTCCTGGGAGAGAACAGGCAGGGCTTCTATAAAGCCAGGAGGCTACAAATGGCCTGGAGAGAGGAAGTCTATAGTGTTTCTCCCTGAGGTAAGCAAGAAGGAAGGAGAAAAGTAGCCGTATGATAAAGAAGTATTCAGGACTAAGAGTAGTAAGGTTGGTGTAGATTCAAATCTTAATTATTTACTACAGGTCTTGGACTGGAACCTAGAGTAGAGGGTACATCTGGTTCCCCTCCTGATCAACCACTGTAGAGTGGTTTTGCTAGTGGCAGTAGATATGAAGACTACCAGAGTCATTGCTGGAGACTCCTCACCAGCACCCATGGCCTGGTTACTGGATTTAATGGTAATGGCAAGCCTGTTACTGAGTCCAGTCTAAAGCCATCTGGAAATTTCTCAGTGGAAGATTTTTCCACTGGAAAATACTGATTCATTAAAATCAAAACATTCCAGGGGAACAAATCTATCTTGATGATATTCCAGTAGAATCCAGGGAATTCTTATCTGGTCCTGAAGAGACTAAATAAATTTACATCCTGACAGATTCAGAATGGTGATACTAGCCTCCACCATTACCTCTCTAGAAGCTCAGGCCTATGCTCAAAACATCTTGAAGCACAGTGGCTGTGAAGTAAGCAGCCAATCTTTCCCTCCCCCCCCTTTTTTTTTTAGCCAGCAAGTTGGAAATAGATGTATTCTATCTACTCACTAGCCAGCATCAACTTGTCACTTTTGTTCTGCTTAAAGCATTTTTAAATCAAAAAATTGCACACAGTAAAATTGGGCTAGATTTTGACTAAAATAACACTGGGCACTATTTTGATTCATTATGTGTGTCATATCACACCTGATTTTTGCTTTGGCATGATCCTGGGGAAAAAACACAACTCCCTGTGGTACAATTCCCAATGGAAATGTGAAGGGGAAAACTGCACAATTTCAAGTTTACAATGCAGGTGACCAACAACTGACCTAGGTTTTTTTTGTAACTTTCAGGTCCAGTTTCTTATGACAAGAAGAAAATATTTCTCCTATGTGGTCAGAAGAACAATGTAGTATGCAATTTTTAGCAACTGTCAGATCTGTTTAGTTCAGCAGTTGTCTTTCCCTACCTGGTTCTCTTGACTTCATCACAGCAAGAAACACTGAAGTCACTCAGTGAAACTTGCTTATTCAATTTCTTAACAAATTGGTTTTGCACTACACACTTCCAGACTCACCTCACCTCCATCTCTCATTCATTGCCTCAAGACTAATCATGTTACCCATTATAGCCTGAGCTGTTACCTTTAATTATTTAGTGCAATTCTCTTCATTAGCAGTTAGACTGTTTTTGGTCATGTGACCCCTTTTTGTGGGAGTGGAACTTTGTGCATGCAGTCACTTGCATGTATGATTTTTGCATACTCATGCACACAAATGATAGAATTTACATGGACAACTCCCATTTTAGCATACAAATTGAGCATGTTTTTTGTGTGTGTTTGAATTTGAGAATCTCTGTATTCACATGATATTGCAGTGAACTGCACATGCAAGTGATTTGTATATACATAAATGGAGGATTGAATCCTTTGAACATTTGGCTGTAATTATGATCAATTCTTACATCTGTGGTTACCAACACTTTTGTGGGAATATCACCTGTTTTCATGGACTGTTAGAAGTCTAATCCCATGTCTCCTTACATCATACTCTGCCACCACCTGTCTTTTTTTCTGTCCCTTTTCTTTCATATTCTTCTGTCTTCCCTTGCCCCATGTCTTTTTTTTTTTTACTATCACCTGCCCTTCTTCTCACTTACCTGTTTTTGCAGATGATCAAGTGCAGAGCCTCATACCTCCATTGATTTCAATGACTATTTACATCAGCTGAGGATCTGTCCTCAATAGCTATTAAGTAGTGAAGAGCAAATCTGAAGATGTCTTAGTTCAGATAAGTGCCCATTGCGGGGGTGATACCAGAGGGATTGGTCCTAGGTACTATGATCTGATTTAACACCTTCACTTATCTTCTGCAAGAAGGACTAAACAGCACATGGATGAAGCCAGTGGATTCTACTAAATCAAGAGAAGTTATGAGAAATATAATGAAGAGACCTAGCAAGATCAGGAGCACAAGCCAAAAATTAAAATTATTTCAACTTGCAAAAATGAAAATTATTCCATTTCCAGAGTATCAATTTAAATAGTCTAGTCTAGCTTCATTAAATTTTAATTATACATAAAGATGTAAGTTCTGTTCATCACCAAATCCTATAATTGGGTTTAGAACCCAAGAATCCAGGGCTAAAACTACTGTACCTAAAAAGATCAAGGTAAATTTCAGTGGTACCTTGAATATAAAATATTTGCCTCTCTTCACTGTCAGCTCATCATGAGAAATCCTACTGAGGAAATCCTTTCTTCACCAAGAAGAAAACGTTGTGTGCACAAGCACTACAAGTATCTAACATGACTATTAAAACCCAAGAGCGACCTGGACATTCCTGGTGTAACTCCATAAGCACTGGCCCCTGATCTTTAGAGACATTTTAGCTAATGACTAGGTAGTTCTGAAATGTTGGTGTTTATGGTCTTTTCCAGAGCAGACTTACACAAATAGCTAAATTTAGTTTTTGTGCATGTTCAGTACAGGACTTCACAAACCAAAGAAGAAAATACCTCAAAACATGGGCTGAAATAGGTGTTTTTCAGGGGAGAGAAATGTCTGATATAAACTGCTTTGAAGGAAGAAAATAGAGATAAACAATTGATGGTTTCAGTAGCATTTTACTTAAAAATAATTGTAAACATCCCTGTACTTCACCATCTGACAAACTGTCAACTCGGAATGAATGTGGCAGATGCTGCCTTTATAGTTGCTGTGAAGTTACACAGTTGGAGGCAAGGATTCCATGACATTTATTTCTATTTGTAGTTCTCCATTGTTTCTGGTGACTAGAACAGTAGGAAACGCTGAAGTTTATTCAATCTCATCTATCTAGTTGTCAGTTTGTGTTCTGTTTTGAAGCTGATCTGGCAGCCACTTTTCATTTTTAACTGTTTCTAAAGAAGAAATGCTTAACATATGCAGCCAATCTGTAATAGTTAATTAACTGTAATAGTTAATTAGTGTTGCAAATAATCCTAGTCCCCTCTTTCCCTATTCAGAAATTTAAATCTAAATTTTAGATTTAAATAAGGCTCTTTTACAATCTGACAAATAAAATGTAAAGCTAAAGCTGGCATATCCTTAACTCATATGACTGAGGGATGGGAGTCTATTTGGTTTAGGGGATGAGGGGAAGAAACATATCAGCTAGTATGATTAAAAGATAAACCTCAACTTTACCATGTTTATGGTAGTGATGGTATTTCCATTCCAAGACTTTCTGTTTGTAATGTATACATTTATTTGAAACTGTTTCTTTGGGCTGGAATGAATCATCCATCTCAACTCCCCAAATTATTTTTTTGCTAGTTAACTTGCTGGATACCGAGAACAAAATCCTGTGCCAATACCAGCAGTTGTAGCAGTCGAAAGAACAGACGCCAAAGTTTTCTTCTGACCCTCCTTAATCTCTATCATTCTCCTGTGAGGTACAAAGCCTCACAGTTAAATGATTTTGTTCTGTGTTAACTCTATATACATCTCTGATTTAGCAGTTTGAAGAGAGGTCACAGGAATTGTCCATTCTTGACTTCTCTCAAAATTGTCTTCAAAATTCCTTGTAATCAGTTACATGATAGGTTTGGGTGAGCCTTTGTAGATGGTCAGTTTACATTTATTGTAATAATGGCTTTTGAGTGTTTAAAAATATAATTTCATGCATACCCATTACAGACTGAGTTCTCTTTTAAACTTCCAAAAGGAGAGCTCTATAAAATCAGAACTGAAGACATGAACAATAGAAAAATAGGGTCAAATTTTGACGAGAAATCAATGGTGAAGCTGCAGAGCAAATAAATAAATTAAATAAAAAAAATCACATGGCCACTAGAATGTGACATCATCTTGCCCTAAATTTCACAGCAGGTATGGAACTGAACTTTCCAAAATGTAAACTCCCTTGTTTTGATTGAGAATTTTAAAGCACCAAATCATAATGCTGCTTTCTTTTTTTCTGTTGAAAACTCTTCTAGTGACGGGAATTTTAATCAGCTATTCTAATCTGTTTTTTGGTTTTGCTGCTGCTGTTAATTATACCGCCTTACATGACAAATATTTAAAACTACCAACCCACTTAATTTTCCTGTCCTTTGAAGGGACCAAACATCGGTATAAGGACACTATACTATAACAAAAGTGAAAAACAAAAGCAGGCATTTCATCACAGAAATTTGTTCATTTGAGTGAGTGAAATAAAACTTATTTATATGGAAAAATATCAGTAAAGAGAAGGCATTTGTCATTTTTTCCCATACTCATTGCCACAGAACCTTAAATGACTGTTTTACATCTCTGAAAGTCTTACAGATGAGATGATGGGAAAACTAAAAGAACCCACACCCCAAAAAGCTGCTTCAGCAGCTCAGAAAGAAGACTCTGCTGACATGCAGATTATTTAGGCTATTTATAGATAAAATAGCCAAACTGATTCTCTTACAAGTTGTATCTGACTCACCTGCTGATTAATGTTGAATTGAGGAAGCAGGCCTGACCCAGCAATGACAAGAAAAAGGCAATTTGGCAAATATGTATGTCCACACTGCAATGTAAATCCAGGTTACTGGGGCTCAAATCAGCTGACCATGGATTAGAGAAACCAAGTCTGAGCATTGATTGTTAACCTTAGGTTAACATTTTTCTAACCCAGGCTTGAACTTGGATCTCTGGCATCCATGCTTCAGTGCAAGACTGGAGTAAAGCCAGCTATATCCCAGACTTCTTAGTATCTTTCTGAAATGTGGCTGCTTTAGACCTCTGACTGTGATGCATGATGGGAAAGCTTGATTGTCTACCTTGCATGTTACAGGAAGTTTAATCAGCCCACCAACACAGTCTGCTGAGCAATCATTTTAGTCCCAGCTACTGGAGCCAGCAACTTGGAGAAGCACCATTTGAAGAACTTCTCTTGCTTGCGATTTCAGTCCCGTGTCAGAAAATGGGCAGAGTTTTCATGAGAAATGTGGGAACATTTTGGCTGCATTGTCTGATCGACCACAGACATCTGACACAGCTTATGATGCAGCAAGAGGAGGTGGTGACAGAAGAAAAGGGGTACCCAAGCATAGCAAACTCTAACTGGTTGCTGCTGCTGCTCATTACACTCTGTACAGCTGCTGATGTCCCCTACATAGACTGCCACTTTTGGGGCAGGGCCACAGACTCAGACTGCTGAGATCACATCATGAAGACCTGGGGTGACCAGCAGTGGGTCCAGAACTTTGGCATGAAGAAAGCTACATTTCTGGAGCTTTGTGAACAGCTTGTCCCAACCCTCCAGTGTGAAGATATATGCATGAGGCCAACCTGCCAGTCCAGAAATGGGTTGCTCCAAGCATCTGAAATCTGGCTACCCTAGATTGCTACAGATTCACTGCAAACCAGTTTGGTGTCAGAAAATTGACTCAGGCTACAGACAATTCAGTGTGTGGTTTACCTCAAGGTGGTGGGCATAAAAGATATTCCTGAAGTAACTGCTGGCTTTGAAAGACTGGAATTTGAGAGACTGGGGCCACTGATGGGGGTCCTCTATAACTGTTAGCTCTCTTTAAGGAGTACATAAACAATAAAGACTACTACTCCATTGTTATCAGGCCTTCATGGACCACAGAGGGTAACTTATGAATATTAATGTTGGTTTCATTAGGAAAGTTCATGCCAGGTGTTATGCTGGTGGCACTTGCATATCTATTTTTGCCTTCGCTTCTGAAACCATACCCTGATTTCAGAGCCCCCGGCAAAGGATACTTTAATCAGCAAATGTAGAATGGTGGTTGAATGTACTTTTGGTAGATTGAAATCCTGTTGGAGATGTCTACAGACATGTTTGGATGCCAGTACTCTCATTGCTGACTGCAACGTCATGGCTTGCTGTGCTCTTCATGGCTTCTGTGAAGCCAGAGGTGAGCCATTTCTTCCTGAATGGACCTATGAGCATGAGGGACCGCTGAACCAGTACACTCCATTAGAAAGTGCACCTATCAGAGCTGGAGCTGGCTGCACCTGGACAACAGAAGTCAGGAATGTTTAGTGCTCCCATATTAGGGACTTGCATGGCCAAAAGGAAGAGGGGGACTACACCTTTATGAATGTGCCTGGGTGAGGATTGGGCTCATTGATTTGGGGTGGGGGTTGTGTGCTTGGGGAAGGGTGAGGGCTTGATTGATGTTGACCACTTATGAAATGAGAAGAAAGAGATGATTCACAGTATGGATTCATATAAGGAAGTGATTGAAGTATGGACTGATGTACTTAGCTGTATAGAGGAATGGTGTTTGCTTACCAATTCCTAATTGTCTCTGATCATCATCTGATTTATTTTAAATATATATTGTGATGCAGTGGTAGCAGTAAACTTTCTTGGTGATATGAAAAACTTTATTTATAAACATGTCTTAAAAAATACTCCACCCACTCATTGCCAGGCAGACCAGCTACCACTACCATACTAGTAGCACCAGGATATTATGGGGAAAAAATGCATGAACCTGTTCAAATAATGAAACCACATAGAAAACAAACTCTAATGTTATATGTCTCCTAGCAACCTATTCTCTTTTCCCTGTCTGCTGGGCATGGGGTGTGGAGGGGAGAGGGCTGGAGGCATCCTGAAGGCCCTGGGTTAATATGGAGAACTTCATGGGATTGAGTTGCCATGCCCAGTTGATCATGGGTCCTATGCCATGGAGTTTTCCAAGCTGTTTCTGGACTGAATCCTAGGGGAGTGCACAGGGGATTCAGGCCATGGTGTGGAGGATACAGCAGGAGCTGCTACTCTTGGAACTGTTATTGATATCAGCTGCTCAAACAGCTCTCTGTGCTGAGCTCTGTTCTCCTTTCTTAGCCACTGTTCTGTTTCAGGAACTGTGAAGCAAGTGTCTGCTCCCACACTGCAACCCTGTCCTCAAGCTGTGCAGTCAGCCTCAGACTTGCCTCTCGCCACGTCTCCCTTCTCAAAATCTCAATCATGAGTTCACTGCTTCCTCTTGGAATGGTCCAAGTAGGTATGCTGGCTGATGCTTCTGCTGCAGCATGAGTGAACTGTGGACAAGGAAGGTGTATGAACTTTTGGCTGGGGGAGTCTAGGCCTGCCCCTTCTGCACCCCTGCCCTCAGGCCCCGAGCCCCCCACCCCAGACTAGTGTCCCCAGCTGGGCGGGTGGGCAGCACAGCCCCTCCCCAGCTCTGGACCACAGAGTGAATGGCGAGCTCAGAGGTTACCCCATAGAGAATCTGGAGCAGTCGAGTGGAAGCAGGAGGAATGGGGCCTGGGTGGGTGGGGAGGCACAGCCACTGCCCATGCCTGTGGAGGTACTGCAGCCAGTAGAGGTAGAGGGGCCTGGAAAAGGACAAGACACCGAGCATTATTGTCTGGAATAGGCCAGGGCAGGGGCACAGAAAAAATCCTCTTAGAATTTCAAGGACATGAAAGGTTACTTTTACAAACTGAACTTCAGTGTCTTGTGAGAGGGATGCGTCTGACCAAAAGATGTGCAGACACAAGAGTAAGTTAAAAATGCAAAGTTGGTGGGGTTTTTTTGTTTTAGTTTTTTAAGCACATTGCAAAACTACAGTACTTGGGATTCAGGGTAGGGGGAAGACACTGCCCATGGCCATGCCACCAAACCTTTTTTTAATCATTCCAGGCCTTCCATATTTTGGAAGACATAATTGTTTTTGAGGTGTCTGATTGGCAAAGAATGATATTCCAAGCTGCTAGTGGGAAACCTGCCATTTGTGAAAGAGAGATAATCAAACATATATTGATTAAACAGCATATCTATGAGTGGAGTGTGCTGGTCAGCTACCAAAGTGGCCCTGGAAAATACACCCTCTTCTGAAATGTGACTACTTAGCTGCAAACTTTTCCTGAAGCAGGAACTCCAGGTATCAGCACCTGGGACTGGGCCAGAATTCCTGAGGGAATCAACAGGATGCTTCATTAGCCTCCGCATGGTTTATTCCACGGGTAGGCAACCTATGACACATGTGCCAAAGGTGACACAAGAGCTGATTTTCAGTGGCACTAACACTGCCTAGGTCTTGGCGACTGGTCTGGGGGGGCTCTGCATTTAAATTCAAAAAGTTTAAGAAGCTTCATTTAACATTAAAAACCTTTATTTACTTTACACACAACAATAGTTTAGTTCTATATTATAGACTTATAGAAAGAGACCGTCTAAAAACATTAAACTATATTACTCACACGCGAAACCTTAAATTAGAGCGAATAAATGAAGACGCGGCACACCACTTCTGAAAGCTCTCTGACCCCTGGTTTATTCTGTTATAGATGCACAGAAATACTCCACAGCCTTCCTTCATTCCCACCCCACCACTCCAACCCTCAGGGCACATTTCTGGACAAAATTTCAAACCCTAGTCATATCTGGGACAAATAGTTTTGTCACCTATGGACTAGATTTGTAAACAGAACACATTTCCACTTCCCCTAATCCCCCACCCACAATTCAGTTTTCAGGCAGCTCAATAGATGGTTGAAGGCTTACAGTGGCAAACTTATAGGCATAGCAATGTAAGGTTCTAATGTAAGGAATATCCCTAGCAAAAATCAGTGCCTTTCCAGTAAAAATACATTTGAAAGGTGTTCCTCACTGTTCGTATTTCTTGGTTGCCCTTTTGAACTCCACGTGGTGATGACTGGGGCAGTGGGGGACTCACACTGCTTGATTCAATCCACCACTAGCAGATAAACATGGCTAGCCAGGCATAAGTTTTGCATTGGTTCATTGGTCACTTCATTGTCCTTACTTGGCACTTGCCACTGACGTGCATCAGTCCCCATCCCAGCTGACCAGGTTATCGTGCACCATGGGTGGCTCTGTGCTGGACACAGTGTCCAGAACCCAGTCAAACTCCTCATACTGCAATTTGTGGGTCGATGTAACAGAGGTTAGGCTTGAGCCTGAGTCAGAGCCCAAGTTTACATGGTAATGTAGATCTACCCCAAGGTTCACATGAGGTTTAGTTCAGATGCTTATATGAAAATTATCCAAATTACTTCAGCTGGGGGGTGGGAAGGGAGTTGTTTTAGTAACAAAATGTGAAAGGTTAGTTTTTAATATCAATACCACAGCACTATGCAGCGAGGTATGGAGGGAAAGAATATGCCTCCTGCACCCCACAGCTTTGCAAGTGAATCCTTGCCCTCCTGCACTCAACTGTCTTACACCCAGTTCTGCCAGTGTACCCCAACCCCCCCTGCACTCCATAGTCTTGGAAAGGAATCAGACATGTGGCTGCTTCCTGGGAGGAAAGGAAAAATTAGGGGGCAGAAAAGTGTGGGGAGAGTTTGAGGCTGCAATAAGGGAATGAGCTTCATGGGGTGGTGGATAAATGGGGGATGGGTGGCAGAGGAGGGGAGAAAGATTGGGTGGGGAGGTCTCAGGTGAGAGAGCCATGAGGATTGGGAGCGTGGAGAAATGGGACTGTGGGAAAGAAGTTGTGGGGCTGGGTGGCAGGGGGACTTGGGGAAAATAGAGGCAGAGGCACCTGTCAGCCCTACATTCTGCCCCCCTATGAGTTTATGACCAGATGTAGGGGTTTCTTTCTCCCTAGGGGGATCTGAGCCTCATGTGATCTGGGATATGGGCTGCCTTGTTGCCTCTGGAATGTCTGAGCCCATCTTCCTTCCTCCATGTGTGAGCCAAGATCTAGGGGGAGCCATGCCCACATATATAGGGTTGGACCCCTACTTCCTTCTTCTCCCCTCATATTAGCCAGGTACCTAGTGGGGAAGGTTTAATCTTTTGGGAAGTCTGAGGCCTTCTCCCTGCCCCCCATGAGAGCCAGGATCTGTCCCTTTCAGTGGGTGGCCAAGAATGGGTATATTTCATGCATATCACAGGCTCCAAGTACTCCAGAGAATGATGAGAACACCCAGTGAGATGACTAATGGAGAGATTGCTTGTTATAAATTGCTTCTCTAATAAAGCATTTTTATTTTATGGGGAGGTTTATTGTGAACAGAATAGTCAGCAGCTGGCTTAATACAATTTTTTGTTATATTGGATGGGAAGGAGCTGGAGACAAAGGACTTTGTGTGGGTGTGTTGCAAGAGGTGAGATGGAATGGAGACAGGAAGAGGAGTTGTGGTTGCAGAGGGTTTGGGCAATGAGGCAGTTTTAAGAAAATTATATTTTTTACTAGACGTCAGGGGTTGGGAGAGGGAGAAGCTACTTCCTAATTTCAGGACAGATTAAGATGGTGTTTTCAATAGTACGAAGGTTGGGAACTCACAGCATATGTACCTTGACCACTCAGGGAAAGAAATATGTTCATTAGCAAGGGTGCCAATGTTTTGATTCTGGGTAATTCCTGGATCACGAGGTTGCAGAAATTAGTGTGAGAGCAAGGAGTACACCGAGGGGATTGCTGACTTTAGGCTAATTTGTGTTGATGCAAATTGAGGGGCACTACGTACAACTGCCTAAATCACTACTACCTCCTATCAACATATCTTTTCCTGTTCAAAAACCAAGGAAATTCAATGGCAAAAAACCCTACAGAATTAAGGTTGTTTGGTCGTCCCCTTGCACAATGTTGAGCCAAACTCCTTAAAACCAGAAAATGCGGAGTTCATTCAGCTGGAACATTACTATTTCTAACCTACATTTTCTTGATTTTTGCTTTAACTTTATGAAACTTTTAAATAACCTTGCTTTTAAACAGAGATTTAGAGCATAAAAGGAAATGTTCTTGTTAATATAAATAAAAATCATTGGGTTGAACTAGATAAATATTTCTAGGCAGTAGTGCATTCCAAAGTTCACACCTATTTCGATCCCATTGAAGCTTTTATCATATAAACACAAAAGTTAAAAGTGAACCCTATTCCCTAGCTGATATAGGATGCTTCTCATCAGAAGTATTAAGAGTAGTAAGCCACATGATGGCACTGTTCAACAAGGAATCCGAAAGCGGTGGTTTTAGCGTGGTAAGTGACTTGTGCACTCTTCACAGTCTGCTCAGTGCAGGTCTCCTGCATTGTAAGGAAGTTGATGATGGAATCCTATAGGTGCAAATGACAAATTTCTTCTCATGCTACTTTGATTGCTTAACATGTCAGTGGTGAGTGAGTAGATTCCCTTTTCTTAGATCATAGAGAACTACAGGTTTCTAAATGCTACCTTACAAGGTTTTCTTTCTGGAGTGTTGGGGGATGGAGGGATGCATTGTGGAGGGGAGATTTGGAAGCCTTAGCCCTGGTTTACACTGAAAAATTTGATCAACCTAGCCATGTCAGCCCTGAGCACCACAGTTTAATCAATCTAACTCCCAGTGTAGATGCGGCTAGATCAATGGAAGAATTCTTATGGAACCTAGGTACTATCTTTTGGAGGGGTGGATTAACTATGGCAACCTTTCCCCACCCTCTGTGTCACTGTAGGAAGTCTTTACATAGAATCATCATAGCATCATAGAATATCAGGGTTGAAAGGGACCTCAGGAGATCATCTAATCCAGGGATCTGCAACCTTGGCTCCCACTGGCCGCAGTTCAGTGCTGGCCGCCGCTTCCCGCAGCTCCTATTGGACTGGGATGGCGAACCACGGCCAGTGGAAGCCGCGATCAGTGAACCGGCAAGTAAACAAACCAGTGGGGCCCAGTAAAGGGTGCTTACCCTGCAGTGCCGCATGCCAATGTTGCCGATCCCTGATCTAGTCCAACCCCCTGCTCAAAGCAGGACTAATCCACAATTAAAGGCTCTTCTGCAGCATAGTTGCGATGCCATAGCTGTGCTGTTTTCACACTTGTAATGTATACAAGATCTCAGAGTTTAAAATAACTTTGCAGTTTTGAGCTAGTAAACCCTGTTTATGTGATAGGCACTGAGGGGTGACCAAAGGACTTGGTAGTGGAAGATTCATTTGTGAAGCTGGCTCGCTGGGCACCAGCATGTATTACTGCTAATGCAAGTGTCAAAGAACCAAGGTAAGGCTGGAATAGCACTAGAATAACAAGATTCTAAAAAGAGTGCAGAAAACTATTTTTGGAACTTGTAGTACATGCAATTTTTTTTCAGGCTAGTTTAAAATGTAAGCCAACATAAAGTACGTATAAGTAGACACAAGTCAAGCAAATGCATTGCAATAATCACATCCAAAAATACCCCCATAGTCAGTAGGTTTTACTTCACATCCATCTGAATTATGAGGTTGTCAGGGCAAGCACACATTTAAAGAAACACGAAGCCAAAGCCATGAGCTGTTAATCCGGTTTTGACCCTAACCCCACAAATAAATCTGTTTTCATATCAGAAACTATTCTAATATGCCTTTTTCCTAGTCTATAGCTTGGTGAATTTTTAATGTAGACTTAAACAAATAGTAAAAACCTTCAACTGAGAGCAATATAAGTGGGCCAGGTGTGGCTCTGGATGAATGCTGAGGTCTATCTATAGTGATGTTTGGGAATATATATGAATGTGAAAAGGCCAGGAAACCTGTAAAAAGAAAGGAAAAGATGGGAGAGGGACAAGAGTAAGCAAAAAGAGGACCTTGTTGTAGGTTACCAAATATCCCCACAAAATTTGAGCTGTATCTCAGGGTTCACATGGGTAATTTGGGAGTGCAAGGATAGACAAATCTACTACAACACCTAGACTTTCATATTTGAGAATGTAGGGCTTCATCCTCATATGGTCTTGCTGGGTTGGAGGAAGGATAGTAGGCAGCAAAAGACAATATATATCTAGTGGATCCTGGGCTATGGTTGGTTCAAAAAAAACTTTGGGTGGCCCTGCAAAGCCCATAAAGTAAAACCCACAAAACACATAGTTTGCCTTAGTCCATCCCCAAATAGTAAGGGGAATAGCACATTTTTATTTGAAATCTTGTTGACTGGAGATCTGGGTGGAGTTCTGGAAGTGAAAAAGATAAGGACACTTATTAAACAAGTCAGTGTGTCCCCAGTGCTGGCCCCCCTAACTCACTTTGAGTATTACCTTACCCTGCAAGTGGTTCTATGGGTTTCAAAGAACTATGCAGTGAAGGGAGACAGTACTGGGCCTTTTTGTGAATTGTGATTCAGTTCCTGAGAGGTGGTAAAAGGTCAGGATAACTTATCTGCAACAACTGTTATACTTGCTTCTTATTTAGTACGTGCTGGAGCAGGCATAGTTCTATGTAAGCATGCAGCAACCTCCTGAAATGTCCCATCAAGTGGGCCTTCTCTAATTAGGGTGACCAGACAGCAAATGTGAAAAATTGGGATGGGGTGGGGAGTAATAGGAGCCTATATAAGAACAAGATCCAAAAATCAAGACTGTCCCTGTAAAATCAGGACATCTGGTCACCCTATCTCTAATCAACCACCTTTACTTTCTCTATCATTCTTTCCATCCAGACAGTTTCTGTCTATTTAGCCTGCTGTGTTTATTGGGCATCATACAGGAAGCTGAAGGTCTGTCAAGTTTCTCTTCCATGGAAGGTGGAATATTTTGGAAATACTCCACTTGTTGTATTAGTACAAATAGTAATAGTATTGCAGAAGCATCTAGCAGCCCAAATCATAGATCTAGGTGCTGTAAAAACATGTGAAGGAGCTGAACAATTGAAGGACCCTCCCCTCCATTATCCTGACAACCCTTTCTAGGCCATATATTACTGCAGATGGTCCCTTAGTCCAAACTTTAGAAGGAGGATTGGATATTTAGGGTTCTTCCTATGAATTAAAAAGGCTCATTTAATTTGCATCAGTGACTTTTCATCAGGCTCTCATATTTAAGAAATGGGTCAATAACTGAATTTTTAGATTCCCTACAAAGGCTGATTTAACACTCCCACCTCCTCTAGTTATAGTTAGGTATGTAAAATTGTGAGAACAGAACTCTATTAAATAACCTTTCAGCCTAGAAAAAATATTTGAACTGGCTCTGACATTTTAAAAAGGAAGATTAATTTCTATGAATGTCATCGTTAAAACACTGACTGTAAGCTAGCTGTGTTTAATGATCAAATGAGAACCTGCAAGAAACTAATACACATATGGCCACTATGGGACATGGCTCTCCTAGCACAGAGGACCAGAGAGTATGAAGCTATGCCTTTCCTTTATGTTAAGGACCTGATTTTTTCTGAGGAGCTGTGCTGACATTGACTTGAAGTTTTCACTGACTTCAATTAAAGTTATGAAAGCTTGTAATGTGAGAAATTTAAATTTTGGCCCTAAATGGCCCAGTTTGGACAACCAAGTCATTGTCCACCCTTAAAAGTTTCAGCCATATGGTCCAAATTCCCTAGTATGTCGAATAATGACATGCTTCTCTTAGTCTGCTAGACTGGAGGCAGATTTGGCATTAAGGTAACCCTGAGAGATGAGCTAAGTTATGCGTTGGCTACAACAGTCCCTACTGATGGTGTGACAACGGGGGCATTAAAACAAGTTCTCTCCAAAAACGCCTTCTGTTCCACAGGCTCCTGCAGGACTAAGTATAAGAGGTGGAATAGCCAGTTTTACTCATGTTAGGGAAAACTTCCAATGGAGAGGACCTCCTTAGGGAGACCTTATGGCTCATTTGCACCACTTTATCCCAGATCCATCTGTGAAAGCTGTCCACCATGAACACAGGAATCCCTCCATAGAGTTCTGAGTTCCGTTTGCCAAATGGGAATCACTAATTCAACCTCATTCAGACTCTGAAGTGAATTTCATATGGAGTATGTCTTCTGGTGCAATGAGGCCTTATACTTCAGTTTAGCTGCCTATAGCTCAGTCTATCCCTGAAATTGGAGACGATGTTCACAAGAGTAAAGGGACTTTACTAACAATCATGGTCAATTTTTGCTGGACCCACAATATCTATGCCATGAGCTCAATCTCTGGTTCTGAGGTAAAATTCTTTCCTCTATGCTGCTCCTTTGGTAACCTCAAGGTGCTGACTTTTACACAAAACAGACAGTAAAGGTACAGTCTAGCCCTAACCTAAACAATGAGTGCATAGATTTAATCTCCAAAAATGTGCTTAAACTGCAGTGATAAATGGAGTTGCATTCTAAGCCATATTACTAGCTTTTCAGAGAGATACAATAATTTAAAATTAGGCCTCCTTAAGGCAATATTGAAAGCAACTCAGATGAAGGGAATAATTGGCATTAAATTGGTATATGTGTCTTTGGATTCAAAGACTGTTGGAGTGTTAAAATAATAATTAAACCTTTAGATTTCTGTACTCAGATGGCAAATTTTATTCAATACTTAAATAGCCTAATTAAGAGAAACAAATGTCCCAAAACCTCAATCACTTATGAAAAGATGAGCTATCTTAATTTTTTAATTTCAATAGCAAGAAGCATGTCAATTCCCAAAGTATAATTAGCCTGAGCTGATTATCTTTATTTTTAATATGCAATTTGTGTACAATCAGAATAAGTTCCTCGCTGCACTTTTCTATTTCATTAGATAATGAAGCACCCTCAACCTAATTATGCACGTTGATAGGTTACAATTGTGAAATGAAGAAAAAAGATAAAATTAATTAGTCATGTTAATAAACCTTTATTTCATTTATATTCTCTTAGTCTTTTGAGAAAAGAAAAAGATCCTTACACTACCAAGAATAAACCATTCGTTAATGCTTTCACCTCTTTCCTTTAGAGATCAAATTCTTGGCAACTTTTTCCTATTCCCTGTTGCTTATTCTTCTGCAAGTGCTACCACAATTACCTTGCCAGTGCACTGGGATGTTAATTGTATACCATTGCAAATGCATGGGACATATTTAGCAAAGGAGTGAAAATGGGTATAAAGAGAGGTTTGGCTTGGAAGATGTTAAAGTATAATTAATTGGTTAGTTTGGATAGCATTTAGTCCCTAAAATTATGGTGGTTATTTATGAACACATAGAGTACATCCCTATGTATGTAACGCTGTGCTTCACAATGAAGAAAACAGCTGCATCTATTCATATTATTGAGAAAGATGGTAGTCCTCAGCTAGGCCCTGGATCCTATTTACTGCTCCAGCTCAATGTCCTCGGCCATACTGAATGAGGACTCACCTGGCAAAGTCCAAATGTCAAAAAGTCATGAGTCAGGCACAGCCAAAATGTCTTTTTTTCCAAAATCTCAGTGTTTGGGTTCTTTGTATTTGCCTCCTGCATTTTAAGCCTTTTGGGGTCTAGAAACTTTTTTTAAAAAAAATTTGAAATAAAAGCTGAGATTCTCAAGTATTCACAAATGCCAGCATCTGAGGCTTTATATGTAGGGAAATTTGCGGCATGCCACCCAGCTTCCATTTGTTTGTCATTTGATAATCACTTGGGGTCAGATTTTCAAATTCCTAGACCTCATGGTCATGGAGGGGAAAAACTGAGTGTTACCCAGGTGCACTGAAAAGATTTAAAATACAGAAGGCAAATAAACACCTAATGGGATTTACAAAAGCACCTGAGCAGAATTAGGTGCCTCACTCTCATTGATTTCAGAGAGAATTAAATGCTCAACCTGATTAGGCACTTAAAAAAAATCCCATTTGGTGCCTATATGCCTCTTTAGGCATAGATATGGTTGCTTCCATCCCATTAAAAGGTAAACCATTTCATTATGAGGAAAATATGTGAAAAGATTTTAGCAGTTTAATGGTAGATGTGTGACATGAAGTTCCTCTAATGAAGAGATCTTTAAAAATGTATATAACAGAGATTTCTTTGGCAAGGTGTTAAATAGCTGGTTAGTTAGGGTGGAGCTTGACTGTGGGTATGGACTGTGCGTGCAAGTTGGAGTTCCAGATACTAATGAGTGGATACATATGATCCTGTGGCATTTAAACTATTAAGCCACTCTTTCCTACAGCATATAGCCCAGTTCCTCTTTAGGGAAGTAAACTCAAAAATGTTTTCTATCTTATAGAATCCATTTTAACTGTTATCTGGTTTCTAACACAAAACTACTAAGTGGAATAAGCAAGAATCAGGACTCAAAAGTAGCAGAAATCTGAGGCTCAAGAGGTCTTTTCAGGCAGGTGTGCATTTGAATTACAAGTAGGATCTCTTCACTGACCATTACAGGTCCAGTGAAGTCAGTGGGAGTTTTTCCACTGACTTTGGTAAGTAGTGTACTGAGCATCTAGCAATTTTAGAAAAATGCCATGTTAAAAGATAATAACCAAAAGGATTTGAAATGTCTAAATTAATCCTTATTTGAAGGACTAATGCAATAAACTTGCTTTTCTGAGTCAATAAATATGGACTTATTTTAATGAGCAGATAGTAGGAATGACTTGCTCACTTAAGTCATACATACATGGAATGCAGGTAAAATTTTATTTCCGTGTACTCTGTGCCCCCTTCAATAAAACCTTAACAGAAGCTAAGGTCCAAGATAAGTTATACAGGCACTCTGTAGAGTTTGCTCCTAAAATATCCATTTCTACCAAATGCAATGTTCTGCCAGTATTGCTTCACTGCCTACAATTTGTCAAATGAGAATTTTTACTTTAATGGAAAAAGGCTTTTACTGAGCTCTGGGACACTTTGACACTTTGCTTTAGAGTGCTCCTTCAGCCCCTGTAATTGAAATGAATTTCAAAGATAATGCTTAAATGAAAGATTCTGACTTCTATGGTACATTGAATTTCAAAGGTTTACAAGGGAGAGAATGGCAATTTTATAAATCTAAAATGGCTGTGTGTGGTCGGACTCAGCATATTTACTGTAAATTGCTGAGCTAAGGGAACAAGTGCTGTTTCTACTACAGCAAGTGCAGCAGTCAGATAATGACTTCTTGTACAGATAAACTGCATTTTGACATACCAAAGGCTGAAGTCATGATCCGTCTCTCATGAGTACAGGAAAATGTAGCCAAGTTATTTTCCCCAAGTTAGATGCTTGTCTTTTTTAATGAGATCAAAACAATTACGGATTATTAAACAGATTGAAAATTATATTTTTCAGATACCAGCCTTTGTCTTCAGTGAAGCTATGAATTCCTAATACTGTCAGATATGCTTGTATCCAGCTTGAAACATAAATTACGGAAAATGCTTTAGAAAACTAAATACACAGAGTGCAGGATCAGGTCCTATATTCCTTGTGCACCCCAAATTCCTAATGAAATGAGTGGAGGTTTCAGGTGTGGAAAGGAATATAGAATGGGGCTTCTGACTGTATATAGTTAGAGTGTTGAGTGAATAGTGAATAGTATTGAGAAAAAATATCTTCATTTATATTAATTCAAGTCTCTGAAAAAGTCAGGAGGAAGGGTGGTCCAGTGGCTAGAGGGCTAGCCTGTGATTTGGGAGACCAAGATTCAGTTCCTGTTGCATCACAAGCTTCCAGTGTGACACTTTGGCCCTGTAATATAGACATGTATTATGTCAGCATGGCCCTCTAGTGTAGATGTAGCATTTGCTGACAAAAGGAGGTCTATTATTTAAGTCCATTAATAGCTGTTAGTCAGGATGGGTAAGGAATGATGTCCCTAGCCTCTGTTTGTCATAGGGTGGTGATGGATGGCAGGAGAGAGATCACTTGATCCTTACACTCACTCCGGGGCACCTGGCATTGGCCACTGTTAGTAGATGGATACTGGGCTGGATGGACCTTTGGTCTGACCCAGTACGACCGTTCTTATGTCTATAGGTACAGGAACAGCACCTCCTCGCACAATGTTATTTAGGCCAGCAGATGTCCTCTTCAGCATAGCTACATCTTGGCCGGGGTCAACTTATGTTGCTACTGCTCTGACAGCCATAGATATGCTGGTATACTTTTAAAGTGTAGACTAGGCCTTAGTCTCTCTGTTCCTAAACTGTAAAATGAGATGGTAATAATGCCTTCCTTCAGGGATGTTGTAAGGCTACATAGCCATTAAAGATTGTAAGGGACACAGATACTATTCTAGTGGGAGCTGTATAAGATAGGGAATTCTATCTTTGCTTTCTGCAAATATTCAGTTTACTAAAAGGAATGCACACAAACTCTGAATTGAATAAAATATTTCAAAATATGAATGAAAAGAAAACTTCTACTTTATGCTCATGAGGATTTGCAAAAGAAACTTCATCCTAAGATTGACACTTCTCCAATTACGATAGAGAAATACATCAGACGATCTGTCTTGTGAAAAGTTGTGGTAGCACTAAAGAGCATTATGTTTGAAGGCCTCATTTGCAGTTACTGTATAGTATTGGTTCATTTGCATTTGCTGCTGCCACCACTAATTGTCTGCAGTGAGTAATTTTTTTGTAGTGTAGACAGAATACTTTTAGAAAGAAACTAAGTGATGGTCAGTTCTATATCACTCTCCTCTTCCACACTTATTTCTGTCAGTGATAGGATTTGTCAAACTTTTTAGGATTACTCTTCATCATGAACTCATTTAGATTTCAAATTCAGCCATCAGGTAAAGGAGCAAGAACTCCAAAGCTAAAGTCCTTAAAATTGTCTATTAACCAGAGTTTACCTGTAACACCTCTAGTGAACAGTTCCCTCCAGTTTTGCTTAGGACTAAACCTGTCAAAATAAGATCCAGTAACAACTTGATAAGTTGATATCAAAAGTAAATGGTCACTAGAGGTGCTGGATTTTCCAAACAATGCAGCTCAGACATACACTATCAGTATTCTCATGCACATATATATTCACTCACTGACATGTCCTATTTGTATATTTTCATTCTATTTGTGTTAGAATGATCCTTATTAATCAGTTTAAATTTTAGTGAGGAGCTTGAGGATTAATTTGTATGACTTCTCAAAGAAAGCTATAAATGTTCTTAGTGTTTAGTTCTTTCATCCTACTGGTGGCAACATAACACTTAATTTAATTTTTCCGAACTTTATTGGGAGATTAGGTTTTTGTGGTTTTAAAAATAAATAAATAAATACATACATACATATATGTAAGCAGTGTCAGGAATGAGATATATTCTGACATCTGGTGGCGAACTATGGGAATTGCAGTGAGCCTTGCAAAATAAGTCTGGGGCTGATCAATTTGCATAGACACACCCACTGCGCCTAGCCTGAGCCCACAGCAGCCCACATGGCCACTTCGGCTGATGAGGGAGCCCCAGTTTCTATGTTATTGGGGCAGGAATGATAAAGTGATGTTACTGTGATTATGTGAATGAAGGACTATGGACATGTACTTGGCCCTTGTTATGATGGAGGGACTCGCCATCATCTAGGTAGCACTCACTGGGCAAGGGCCATGCGTTTTCAGAACACTGTGAGATTGAGAGAGGTGATGGACAAGCACCTATACCTTTTGGTGAGGGCTCTGTCTGAGGGCCTCCTAGGCCTGTTGCACCCGGCCTTTCTCCACTGTGGAATGTCAGAATTGAATTTTGCTTCCGTTAGGAGCCTGGTTCCAGGCTGCTGAGCTGACAATTGCTTTGGGCTCACTGGTGCACCTGTACTAAGGCTTCCCTACTGTGAGCTGAAATCACTTAAGAGCTGAAATCACCTAAGAGCTAAAGAAATCACTGAGCGCTGTCTTAAGTAGGGGGGACCTGGAAAAAGTGCAGAGTGGCTGGTGCAGCAGAGCAGTCTGTGTGTCGGCTAGCAGGATGGCTAGCGGAGTGACTGGTGCAGCAGAGCTGTCTGTCGACTAGCGGAGGCGTTGGTGCTGCGGGCAGAGTGACCGGCGCGGCAGAGCTGTCTGTCTGTCACCTAGCAGAGGCATGGGTGCTGCGGGCAGAGTGACCAGCGCAGCAGAGCTGTCTGTCTGTCACCTAGCAGAGGCGTGGGTGCTGTGGGCAGAGTGACCGGCGCGGCAGAGCTGTCTGTGTGTCGGCTAGCAGAGCAGCTAGCGGATCAACGGGCAGAGCGGTTCGTAGGACAGCCAGCGGAGCAGAGCCGATTGCGGTGAGAGCTGCAGCGGAACCCCACGGAGAGGCGGCGCAGTCGGCCTCGGACCACGTAAGGTGCCCCGTGCCCTACCCTCCATCTCCACCCAGGCTGGAGGTAAGACTCTGCCAATTGACTTTTGAACTCTGCACGGACCAAGGACAGAGACTCTTGGGCTGTTGGACTTTTGGGACTATTGAGTGACTTTTTGGGGTTGTGGAACTCAAGAGCCAAAGGGAAGGCCACGGCCTATTTGCTGGGAGGGGGGCTTCTGGTTCATGGTTTGGTTTATTAACCTTGTTTGTGGTGTTTCCCCAATATAATGCCACATTGTTTCTCCCTGTTATTAAAAGGCTTTGGTACACTCAGACTCTGTGCTTGCGAGAGGGGAAGTATTGTCTCTTACAGACGCCCAGAGGGGTGGTATATGGTTGTCCCAGGTCACTGGGTGGGGGCTCGAGCCGGTTTTTGTATTGTGCTATTGGAATGGAACCCCTGGATACTGAACCCGGCCCTTGTTGCTGCCAACTCTGATGGGCAGAAGGGTTACATATATAAAAAAAACAAATGAGTTTCTGACTGTTTGTTGGAGCAGCCAGTCCTGGAACCCACAAGAGCAGGGTCAATTCTTGATTTAGTCCAAAGCTGAGCATAGGATCTAGTCTACGACTGAATTGCTTGGTAATAGTGATCATAATATAATAAAATGTAACATCATTGTAAGGGGAAAAATACCAAAGAAACCCATCACAGTAGCATTTGACTTCAAAAAGGGTAACTACTAGGATACTAGTTAAATGGACATTAAAAGGAACAGTCATAAGGACAGGCCTGCAGCTGTATGGAAACTTTTTTAAAACACCACAATAGAGGCTCAAACTATATATATACACGCACCCCAAATAAAAATAAATTGTAAGAGGACCAAAAAAAATGCCACCAAACAAAGTAAAAGAAAAAAAAAAAGACAGACAAAAAGATATCCTTTAAAAAGTAGAAGTCAAATCCTACTGAGGAAAATAGAAATGATCAAAAACTTTGGCAAGTTGCTTGTAAAAGTATAACTAGGCAGGGTAAAAAAAAAATGTGAAGAACAATTAGAAAAAGACACACAAACTAACAGCATTTTTTAAAAAGTACATCAAAAGCAAGAAGCCTTCCAACCAGTCACTAGGGCCATGGGATTCTCAATGTGCTAAAGGAGAGCTCAATGAAGGCAAGGACATTGCAGAGAAGATAAATGAATTCTTTCCATCAACATCCCAGATGGAGATGTTGTTAGAGTAGGTTTTAGAACACATTTGATAAATTTAACAGTAAGAAGGTTAGCAAAAAGAAAAAGGTCCGGGAAAGCATGGGGATGAATGGGGGAGGCAATCTAGTGACAGATGATTTGGAAAAAGCTGAAGTAGCCAATGCTTTTTTTGCCTTCGTCTTCACAGACAAGGTCAGTTCCCACACTGCTGTCCTGGGTTTAGGGGAGTAGATGAGCAGCCCTAAGTGGTGAAAGAACAGGTTAAGGACTATTTAGAAAAGCTGAACGTGCACAAGTCCATGGGTCCAGATCTAATGCTTCCAAGGGTGCTGAGGGAATTGGCTGATGTGATTGCAGAGCCTTTGTCCATTATCTTTGAAAACTTGTGGTGATCGGAGTTGGTCCTGGCCAATTGGAAAAAGGAAAATATAGTTCCCATCTTTAAAATAGGGAAGAAGGAGAATCCGGGGAACTACAGACTGGTCAGTCTCACCTCAGGCCCTGGAAAAATCATGAAGCAGATCCTTGAGGAAAACATTTTGAAGCACTTGGAGCAGAGTAAGGGGATCAGGAGCGGTCAACATGGATTCACCAAGGGCAAGTCATGCCTGACCAACCTGATTGCCTTCTATGCTGAGATAACTGGCTCTGTGGATACGGGGAAAGCACTGGACAGGATATATCTTGACTTTAGCAAAGTTTTTGATATGGTTTCCCACAGTATTCTTGCCAACTATTTAAAAAAAAATATGGATTGAATGAATGGACTATAAGGTGGAGAGAAAGTTGGCCAGATTGTTGAGCTCAGGGGTAGTGATCAGCAGCTTGATATCTAGTTGGCAACTAGTATCAAGTGGAGTTATCCAGGGATTGCTCCTGGGGCTGGTTTTGTTGAACATCTTTATTAATGATCCGGATGATGGGATAGATTGCATCCTCTGCAAGCTGAGGAGAGAGGTAGATATGTGGGAGGGTAGGGACAGAGTCCAGAGTGACCTCGCCACCTAGAGGATTGGGCCAAAAGAAATCTGAAGTTCAACAAGAACAAGTGCAGGGTCCTGCACTTAGGATGGAAGAATCCCAGGCACCGCTACAGCCTGGGGGACCAACTGGCTAAGCAGCAGTTCTGCAGAAAAGTACCTCGGGGTTACAGTGGGCAAGAAGCTGGATATGAGTCAACTCTTTTCATGCCAATGCTGTCTTAGTTCCTAGAGATCTGTAACAGAACCATCATCCTCAACCCTCAATCACACTTCTACCAATTTATTTAGGGCCAAATTTCCATCTCTGATGTAACTCAGCCGACTTAGTGAAGAAGTCAGTGATGTTCCCCTTGTAGCATATTGGCAGTATATTTTGTTGCGGAATGAGACTTGTATAAGCAAGTTCAAAGCTGATACTCTTCCTGACATGACTCTTGTTTTTCACTTTTCCTTTAATCTCAGCATGCTTCCCATCTGCTCCATCTGCTCTTTGATTGTAATGATGATTTATATTTTTGTCTCCCTTTCAAATATGCTAAATAGAAATACATTAAAGAAAAATGCTGACTTTTCTGGTAGATTTTAAAGCAGCCAGTTGTTCCCACTTGTTTTATTCTATCATCTCTCATATACTTCATTATAAATGTGGCAGGGTGAGTCTTAAGGCTGGTAATTCTGAAGTTTCATTATGTCACAGCTACAGAAATAATTCTCCTATTGTGCACCAGGAGTACTGAGAAATACAAGTCTTCACCTGGCAAACAAGTTTCTTTTCTTTCCTTATATGTAAAATTAAATCCTGGAAAAAGCTAGTATCTGAGATGTACGCTGGACTTCAGGGGAGATGGAAGGAAGGCTCTACTCAAGGCCAAGTAATGACCGCTATATCAGTTTCTGGGAACTAGTAGAAAAGAATAGAGCACACTGGCCTTCAGCCTATCACACTTTTTTTTTTTTCCAGTGAGTGTCCAATTTGGTTTAAGATTCTGGTCTCATATTTAAATTAAAGCCCTCAGTAAGCTGGGGTACAACTCCCTAAAAAGGACAGTCTCTCACTCTGCACTACTCCAAAAACATTATCAGTAGGTATGTTGCAGCTGACTTTGCACAGGGAGAGGCTCACCGGAGCTGAAGAAAAGGCATTCTCAATGGTGTGTACCTTATTGTTCAACCTTTAGTGCAGGAAGTCAGATTGAGCTCATGTCTTCAGGAAGTCATATCACCCCACAGATATCTCACACAGAAAGAAACTGCTCAGGGATTACAAGCAGAGGTTGAGGTTTTGTATTTGATGTTTAGTTAGATAATATGGTAATTAGGGATAGCGAATAGTATCTGCAGCAGCAGTTGACGGCTGATGGATCCTTCTGGTTACTAAGCAATCAACCCCATTCCCAATCTGCTCCTGGACAGTCCTAACAATTTGCATCCTGGGTTGCAAGGAGTCTTTAAGAACACAGCTGCAGAACTGTATGGTGAGCAAGGAGTGTAGATCTCCTGTGTTGGGTTCTAAATTTTTATCCTTCCTCCTTCCCATCAATTTTACTGGCTCAGAAGCCACTTTGGCCTCTGAAGAGGAAGAGATGGGATATGGCCCATAATCAACCATAGATTACAATATAGAGTGAAAGTTTAAAGAATTTAAGGGTATTTTAATTTAATAGAATATATTAATAGTTAGGGAAAAAATAGTGTGTACAGCTACTTCAATTACTTGTGTTCTATACAAAGAAAAAAAGTCCTAAAGCTACTCTTACATCCATCTTTCTATGGTGCGTCCTTTGTCTTTTACAGTGAAAACAAATTGCCATGAGAATAAGCTTTATATAAAACTATCACTCACTTAAATTTTGTTTTTATCAGATTAAATAAAAAATCAGTGATTAACAATTTTCTGGCCGTAAAATGGCAGTGGTGGCTTTTCTCTTTAAATAATTCAATTTTTGGTTTCAGAATAAAACCGCTGGGATGGATACATAATTTTTTAAATGCATCAGTCTTGTCAAGTTGTTTCATTAATGTAATTAAAATTATATTGAGGGAAGAGCATCTTTGCAAGCAGGCTGGCTAACCTAGTGAGGAGGGCTTTAAATTAGGTTCACCGGGGGGAAGGAGACCAAAGCTCTGAGGTAAGTGGGGAAGTGGGATACTGGGAGGAAGCACAAGCAGAAGAGTGCAAGAGGGGAGGATTCCTATCTCATACTGAGAAAGCAGGCCAATCAGTGAATTATCTTAAGTGCCTATATACAAATGCAAGATGCCTGGGAAACAAGCAGGGAGAACTGGAAGTCCTGGTGTTGTCAAGGAATTATGATGTAATTGGAATAACAGAGACTTGGTGGGATAACTCCCAGGACTGCAATACTGTCATGGGTGGATATAAATTGTTCAGGAAGGACAGGCATGGCAGAACAGGTAGGGGAGTTGCATTGAATGTAACAGAGCAGTATGACTGCTCAGAGCTCCAGTATGAAACTGCAGAAAAAACTGAGTGTCTCTGGATTAAGTTTAGAAGTGTGAGTAACAAGGGTGATGTAGTGGGAGTCTTGCCCTTAGTGAATACCTCACTAACTTAACTGCCTTCTGTGACGAGATAACTGGCTCTGTGGATGAGGGGAAAGCAGTGAATGTGTTATTCCTTGATTTTTACAAAGCTTTTGATACAGTTTCCCACAGTATTCTTGCCAGCAAGTTAAAGAAGTGTGGGCTGTTCGAATGGACTATAAGGTAGATATAAAGCTGGATAGATTATCACACTCAACGGGTAGCAATCAATGGCTCCATGTCTAGTTTGCAGCCAGTATCAAGCGGAGTGCCCCAAGGGTTGGTCCTGTGGCAGGTTTTGTTCAATATCATCATTAATGATCTGCAGGATGGTGTGGATTGCACATTCAGCAAGTTTTCAGATGACACTAAACTAGGAGGAGATATGCTGGTAGGTAGGGACAGGATACAGAGGAACCTAGACAAATTAGAGGGTTGGGCCAAAAGAATTCTGAGGTTCAACAATGACAAGTGCAGAGTCCTGCACTTAGGATGAAAGAATCCCATGCACTGCTGCAGACTAGGGACCGAGCAGCTAGGCAGCAGTTCTGCAGAAAACTTGGGGTTACAGTGGACAAGAAGCTGGATATGAGTCAACTGTGTGCCTTTGTTGCCAAGAAGGCGAAAGGCATTTTGGGCTGTATAAGTAGGAACATTGCCAGCAGATTGAGGGATGTGATCATTCCCCTCTATTTGGAATTGGTGAGGCTTCATATGGAGTACTGTGTCCAGTTTTGAACCCCACATTACAAGAAGGATGTGGAAAAATTGGAAAGAGCCCAATGGAGGGCAACAAAAATGATTAGAGGCCTTGAGCACATGATTTATGAGAAGAGGCTGAGGGAACTGGGATTATTTAGTATGCAGAAGAGAAGACTGATGGGGGATTTGATGGCTGCTTTCAACTACCTGAAAAGGGGTTCCAAAGAGGATCTAGACTGTTCTCAGTGCTACTAAATGACAGAACAAGGAGTAATGGTCTCAAGTTGCAGTGGGGGGAGGTTTTGGTTGGATATTAGGAAAAACTTTCACTAGGACAGTGGTGAAGCACTGGAATGGGTTACCTAGGCAGGTGGTAGAATCTCCTTCCTTAGAGGTTTTTAAGGTCAGGCTTGACAAAGCCCTGGCTGGGATGATTTAGTTGGGAATTGGTCCTGTTTTGAGCAGGGGGGTGGGACTAGATGACCTCCTGAGGTCCCTCTCAACCCTGATATTCTGTGATTGTCTGTGACCTATTCTGACTTTTACTAAAAATATCCATGACAAAATCTTACCCTTAATTATACAACAGGCTATATATTATCCATATGTGGGACCCTGACTATTCCTGCTTATTATCCTTTCCAGTGGAAGGCAGCTTCAGAAAATCTAGCCAATGGGAAGCATTTGTGCTTTAAGGAGCTCACCACAGTGGGAGCCATAAGTGTCACAATGGGAACTGCTGGGTTCTGAGCACTTCTGAAAATCAGGATCTGGCTGTAGTAGAAGCAAACTGCTGGTTTCCAGAATTGTCAGTTACTCATCCCTTCTCCATGCTCTACCACAACAGTGGAAATACAGGGCTTGATTCTCCACTGTGCCCAACTCGGATCAGGCACAGTGGAGAAAAGGGGATATCAGGGAATTGGTTATGACTCCCTGATTATCATTTATATGGCCCCAGCATATGTAAAAGTGGCAGAAGAACAGGAGGTGTCCAGGCAAACTGAAAGAGTTGTGGGGCATGTCAGATATATAACTAAAATTAACTACAAAGAACCAAAAGGTTCACTGCTGTTTTCCCATTTCATGTTTTGGTATCAGCTCACAGTGATTAATTCATTAAAGGATGGGCAGTTCTGGAGAACCAACATTGTAATTGAGATGGGTGTACTTTTCCCATCTTTGTTCTACAGGACATGAGTCACGTTTTGCTCTGAGTTACACCAGTGAAAATCCAGAGAATGCCAATCAGTTTCAGTGGAGTTGCTCTGGATTCACATTGGTGTAATTCAGAATGAAATTCTAGCTTTCATGCCTTTGTGTTTGGGCATTTTCTATTCTATTTACTACTGAGAAGATCACCACTATGGAATTGATGCATCCTATACAATTTTAATCTTCAACATTATTTTTTGTTTGGAATGCTTATCCTGTCTCTTCTTCCAACAAAAGACAGATTGAGACTTGAGAGGATCAGCTAATCAAAATAATGAAAAGGTCCACTGCACCAAGCACAGGTGAATTCACAAATTGTAAGAGGCATTAAACTTTTGAAATTGCATTATGATAACCAAGAGTTGAAGGGAACATGCAAGGGTATAGACTGCAGCTTTGTGCTCCCTTTTTGGCTTGCTAAAGTGCAGAGTTTGATTATCTATAGCTATTTTGATTGAAGTTTTAGATGCCATATAATAGTCCAAATTAGATTCTTTGCTTTGGCAGAAGTCCTCAGAATATTAGCTTTTTGTTTTCTGGCTTACTCAACCCCACCCTATCTGACATCATTGTCTATGATTTGGACTATTTAATTGTAATCACTGATTGAGTATAATGAGGCCATTTGATATATAACAATATGGCTTTAGAAACCCACAGCATGAAATACAGTGTGACAATTATTTTATTTCCTGGTGAATTTTTATTTAAAGACTGGAGCATCTCAAAATAACTGGAGATAATGTCTATAGTTTTCTGCAGCAAAGATTTGAGGAGTTACAATCCAAGTTGCAGAAAGTTTATGTGAGCTAGCCTTTCAAAAGGCACATGGGAGGCAGTATAGTCTTGTGGATTGAGGACTAGACTGGGAGTTAGGAGACTTGAGCTGCTGCGTGATCTTAGACAAGTCATTTTGCTTCTCTGTGCTTTTATTTCCTCTTCCATCCATTGCATTTCTTATTTACTTAAACAGTAAGGTTGGGTCCGGACTGTTTTTCACTACATGTTTGTGTAATGCTTATCACATTTGTGCCCTGATCTTGTACTCTAGTTTATATGACTAACAATAAACACAGACAACTTAGCTCACATTTCTCCAATATTCCTTTAGGACATGCATTAAAAACAGATATTTCCTGTGAGGAGAATTTGCAGAATAGCACTGCAATTTTAAATGTCTTTGTTTTTGTCAAAAAAATAATTTTCATAATCTTTGCTGCCCCTCTCCATCAGTTTGTCAAAACATTTCAAAGATTTTAAATTCCAGGTTACAAATAAAAGGTTAAACTGTCCATTTTTCCACCACCTACTGAAAATTCAAATACAGAAATCCAGATACATTTTTTGTCAAAAATTGGAAAAAACGTCAACCATTTCTCCCTGTCAGTGGCAACCTGTTTTGTTAATTTCCAAGAAGCACAAATGAGAATGAGTTATATCACAGAAACACATATGTGTGCACATAAAGAGAGATGAAAACTTTCAAAAAGCCTGTATAAGCACTAACCCACCCCAAACCAGCTATCCCCAATGTAGCAGTGGACCTGTTTCCTATCTAGGACCTTTCACAAGCGCAACATTCACTGATTAAAAAAAAGAAAAAAATTCCATTACTGCTTTTATTTCTTCCTTTCCCATTTATATCCAAAAAGATACCACTAGTTTGACTTTTAAAGCTTGCTTATTTATTTCATTTCCCTTAAGGATGGGGTTATTTGGGTGCAGGAATAATTAGAATTAAACCTATATTAGGGCTAATCAGTTGATACCATGAGTAACAATAAGTGTGGTATTTTTGGCATTTGGGTTGTAATGTTAAGTAGCAGGGCAGCTGGCCAAGCTGAAGCATACTTCTGGTATCATATCATTTGGATTTCAAGGATATATTATTCGTAAAAGTTTTAATTAGAGAGAGACAGTTGTTTTTTCAGACCTTGTGTTACCATATGGCCTCAGCTGCTCTCTCATGTCACAAACGTAGGCTATTTCACACATTCAGAACAATCCGTACTCTCTAGGACTTTATGTTTTTGGCAACCGTGCTTCACATCTATACTAGGCCTCCAATGAAATTACAAACACAAGTTAGACAGTTTTGCTTCCTGCTGCTTAATATAGTTTTCTTTTAAAAAAACCTTCTGTGCTTCCTAACATAACAGGAGCATGGGGCCAGATTGTATCCTGTATCCACGCACAAATCTCTTGGCCTCTGCATGAAACAGAGACCCAGCGGAAAACATACAAGTTGCCTGCAGTCTTTTGGGAGGTGGTGGGTCCAGGCAGGCAGGAGAAAGAGGGAGAAGGACAAGGAGAATGCACACTGTCCTCCCTCCAGCCCAATAGAACTAACTTGAAGAGGTGAATACAACCCAATACATAATCCTATTTAAAAAAAAAAAAAAAACACTCCAGGAGAAATTCTACCCAGTGGGCTCCTGTAGCCATTCTCTGGGTACTGTGCCACTAGTGTTGTGCTTCCAGGGAGCTGAATGTAGGGGAGCTAGAGCCAGAATCCTGGGAATAGTATGTGAGGCATCTGCACAGATATGGTTTGGGAGTGGCTTTTCCATGAGAGAACTTACCCCTCTGATAGATTGCTGTGAATGGTCTATAGCTCTGTCCCTGAAATGAATCAATCTCATCCCTGCCACATTTGTCAACCACTCAGGGTCGGGGGAGGGAGCTGTCCCTGCACTCCCATGAGCACAGAGACTAGAATTCTGCTTCCTCATACTCTACACTGTGTACCTGTGTAAAGATCAGGTCGAATCTGATCCTTAGGCATTTCCCTCCCTGAAGCATTTCTTCACTGCAGCTCTATTTTTGGGGCTCTTTCTTTCCCCTTCTAGAAAGATATAACAAAAGAGCCATAAGAATGGCCATACTGGGTCAGACCAAAGATCTATCTAGCTCAGTGTCCTGTCTTCCAACAGTGGCCAATGCCAGGTGCCTCAGAAGGAATGAACAGAGCAAGTAGTCAACAAGTGATCCATCCCCTGTTGCCCATTCCCAGCTTCTGGCAAACAGAGACTACGGACCCTATCCCTGTCCATCCTGGCTAATAGTGATTGATGGACCTATCCTTCATGAATTTATCCAGTTCTTTTTTGAACCCTGTTACACTCTTGGCCTTCACAACATCCCCTCTGGGAAGGAGTTCCACAGGTTAATTGTGTGTTGTGTGAAAAAATACTACTTTTTTTAAAAAAACCCTGCTGCCTATTAATTTCATTTGGAGACCCCTGGTTTCTTGTGTTATGAGAAAGAGTAAATAACAATTCCTTATTTACTTTCTCCACACAAGGCATGATGTGTTAGACCTCAATCATATCATATTAGTCTATATGATATAGACCAGCTAAAAAGTCCCAGTCTTATTAATTTTCCTGATATGGCAGCTGTTCCATACCCCTAATCATTTTTGTTGCTCTTTCTGAACCTTTTCCAAGTCCATATCCAAATATTCTGGATCCCCTTTGTCCACATGCTTGTTGACCTCCTTAAAGAATTCTAGTAGATTGGTCAGGCATGATTTCCCTTTATAAAGACCACATTGGCTAGTCCCCAATAAATTATATTCATCTATGTGTCTGACAATTTTGTTCTTTACTATAGTTTCAACTAGTTTGCCCAGTAGTGAAATCAGGCTTACTGGCCTGTAATTGCCAGGATCACCTCTGGAGCCATTTTTAAAAATTGGCATCTTCCAGTCATTTGGTACAGAAGCTGATTTAAATGGTAGGTTACAGACTACAGTTAGTAGTTCTGCAATTTCACATTTGAGTTCCTTCAGAACTCCCGGGTGAATACCATCTGGTCCTGGTGACTTATTACTGTTTAGTTTGTCAATTTGTTCCAAAACCTCCTCTAATGAGACCTCAGTCTGGGATAGTTCCTCAGATTTGTCACAATGACTCAGGTTTATAGGCATATAATATAATAGGTGTGTGTGTATGTGTTCATTAAAAGTTATGGCCAAAGTTTTCAACTTTGATATTTATAGATATTTAACTACATTTATATTTAAGCACCTGAATAAGTGGCCTGAGTTTGAAAGGTGCTGGCAACCTGAAGCTTCCACTGATTGACTTGACTTAAATCTGCAGGTGTTCAGTGCCTTGGAAAAATCAGGCCATTTACTCAGGCACCTCATTATGAATCTAGGTGCCTAATTTTAAGCACTCAAATTGGAGAATTTTACTCTATATGTTTATATAGATGCTTCTAAAATGTGTCTTAAATGTTTGTATGCATGTAAGTACCTAAATACTAAATGTAAAGCCTAAAATAACAACTTGGATAATCTGCAAATTTAAGTGAAATTTCCATTTCTTATTCTTCAGCATGTTCCCATTGGTTACTAGGAGACGTCAGTACACCAAAAATGATAATCTGGAGGCATGTGGGCCTGAATCATCCTCTGAGATAGTTATACTCTGGTGCAAGGCCAAGGTGAAGGAAAACACTTCCACGGTTCCCTTCCCAAAGCTTCTCCCCTTTAGTCCATCCGTTCAGCACCTACAGGATGGCCAGAAGTCCAGCTGCAAGCCAGCCAGGGTCATCCACACAGAGATACTAGGTGGAATCCTGACTCTATTGAACAAAGCAAACTGGAGTGTTGCCATTGACTTCAACAGCACCAGGATTTCGCTCACTATGTCTCCTAACCTGCTCTGGCGCCTTTGCAGCCATACTGACAGGAAGTCAAGAGGATGCAATGGAGCCTCTAGGGCCTCTTGTTACTGGTGACAAGAGATGGCTGAAATGTTTTGAAATTAGAAATATTGCTAGTTATTTTTTTAATTGAATTGAAAAAGTTGATGAAAAAAGTCACTATTTTTGTCCTAATTTCAACCAGCTCTAGTTGTGTGCACCACCAGAACCTCATTTAAAGTGGAAGGTGCGTATGTGTGGGTGTGCACATGGATCCTCCAGAGTGGATGAAGATTTCATAGCAGGTAATGTAGCCCCCTTTCCCATGCAGTCTTCATGGGCCACAAAAGATAATAATAATGTTGAAATAATGAAATAATGTTGAAATAATGAAATAATGTGTGCACCTCTTGCCCTGTTCCCAGAGTGTCTCATCCCTATCCACTACAGCCATCACAGGTGTGTCCACTCCTGCTGCTGAGATCTCAGTTCCACTGAAAATCCTTCTGGGAAACAAGAATAGAGGAGACTGTGTCCTTGAGGTTGCTGATTTCTTTCCTCACTCCCTTGAAGTCTAAGAGCCATGCATGGAGGGCCTCCTCTGTAATCAGATCTCAGGGGCACAAAGCAGTCCATAGCCATTACAAGGTCTTCATTCATTCAAATCTTCCAAAATGTTAGTTTCTGCCCTGTCACTGAGATAGTAAATTCAGTTCTTGTTTTAATGGAACCATCAAGATGTTAGCATGTTTTAACTGTAACTTTTCTACCTCTCCCTTCCCCCTTGTTTGCTTATTACCAGTGGTTATTTTATCCCATCTATAATAAGATGGAAAATGGCAGGATAATATCAGAGCCGGATCCTGCACAGTATAAGTCAATAAGACTGATTTCAACAGGAGTGGAATCTTGGCTTGAGATCTAACTACTTCTAAAATTTTCAGTTTTAAACCAGCCACTTACAATGTGCAATATGATCGCTGTTAAATGCTACCTGTAAAGAGTGATCAGAAGAGTCCATTAGTAGTGTACAACAAGTTGCATTAGTCTGACCAAACCCAGAAACTGCTACATATTCTTGATCACTGTCCACTAGCACTTTGTTAACATACCATTGACATATCTAACTATTTACACGTCTATATAGATGTCTATCATGTATGGACCACTCCTTTGACAGTCTTAAGCTCCTCTTGAGCTTGTAGACTGTTTTGGATCCACACATAGAATCAGTGCTAAAGATAGGCATTCTGCATGGTCCTAAAGAATGAGAAATTTGGATTGGGAAGAATTGTGTTTGGTGAAATTAACAATAGAATGTTTGGTGAAGAAAAGTGAATTTTTCTTCATTTCATGAAGCTGGAGAACCTCCCCCAGAAAGCTGAAAGGCTGATTTTCCCCCTTTTTTGGTGTTTTTGCATGTGAGATTAGGGTTAGGGTTAGGGTTAGAGTTGGGGTTGCATGTGAGGTTAGGGTTAGGGCTATTTCTTTTGTTTTTTTACAGTGCAAATATTCATAATAAAAATAATATAAAGTAAGCACTGTACACTTTGTATTTGTGTTGTATTCAAAATCAATATATTTGAAAAATGTAGAAAATATCCAAAAATATTTAAACGCATAATTAAAATTAATAGAATATCATTTATTTAATCACAATTAATTTTTGTATTTGCTCAATGGCCCTAATTATGAATAACTACAAGAGGTTTGTTAGTATATTTTTTTCTTTTTTCCAAGATGTTTTTTGGGTCATTGGGACTGATATTTAAAAGTTTTTTGTGTCACCTGGACTTATTGCTTATATCAGCTGTTAAAATACTAGCTTAGCTATAGTCACATGGGACCTGATTCTACTTTTGCTTACACTAGAATTGCACCAGTATGATTCCATCAAGTAACTCACACCAGTATGAATGCAGCCTCAAGCCCACACTGCATAGTGGAGGCACAATGTGTCAGTATCTTTTCCATATGTGTTTGCATTCTCTAGAAATTAACTGCAGCACAGAACTGGAAATAATCATGTCAACAAATAGCTAGACTTTTATGGCTCATTCTAAAACTTTATGTACTGATTTATTTTATAAGGCCAATGGAAAGCATATGTGTAGTGTTGAATTAGAAATTGATGTTTACTATTATGGTTGTCTGTAATGTTATAGTTTGAAACAAGATATATGATTTAGCTTAAAATATTTCCTGTATAAATAAGTTTGTAATAAACAAATAACCCCCTCAAAGAATAACCTCAATACATCACTAATCAAGAAATCCCCTCAAAAAGCAACATCTGGTACTTTGAGAACAGGGTATTTTTTGTTCCCATAGTTACAATTATAAGCACTAGTGCTATCATGTACATTTTTAAGTGACCTTGCCCTGACATCACACAAATGTATAATCATTTAAAACAGTCTTGAAGGTTAAACAAATGTCTAGTGATATCTCTGACTGTATTGCTGTGCATATTTAGGAATGATTATGGTAAACACCTAGTGTATAACTCACATATTGCCGGTTTGCAAAATTGTTCACCTAGGGAATCACAGATACAGCATCTGTTTTCAATAGGGTTCTTCTTTCTCTCTGAACCTCCCACTGGCTTAATGAAGATAGTGGGGGGAGTAGTGAGTTTGGGGAGGAAGTGGGCTTCAATGACTTTCTTAGTGTTACAAATGTGCCAGACGCGGAACCACAGTTAGTCCAGCATCCTGCTCTCTCCCTGCCCTTTGCTCTAAACCATACAGCCACACATTAGTAATCCGTTTTTTTAAAAAAACAGTGAGGCATCCTTGTGGCACCTTAGACTAACAAATTTATTTGGGCATAAGCTTTTGTGGGCTAGAACCCACTTCATTAGATGCATGGAGTGGAAAATACAGGAGCAGGTATAAATACATGAAAAGATGGGAGTTGTCTTACCAAGTTTGAGGTCAGTCTAAAGAGACAACCCTTAACAGCAGGATACCAAGGGAGGAAAAATAACTTTTGAAGTGATAACATTTCAGACAGTTGAAAAGAAGGTGTGAGTAACAGTAGGGGGAAATTAGTCTTGGGGAAATTAAGTTTACATTTTGTAATGACCCAACTACTCCCAGTCTAATTTCCCCCTACTGTTACTCACACCTTCTTGTCAACTGTCTGAAATGGGCTAGCTTTTTGTCCACTGAAACCCCTAGGTCCTTTTCTGCAGAACTGCTGCATAGCCATTCGGTCCATAGTCCATAGCGGTGCATGGGATTCTTCCGTCCTAAGTGCAGGACTCTGCACTTGTCTTTGCTGAACCTCATCAGATTTCTTTTGGCCCAATCCTCTAATTTGTCTATGTTCCTCTGTATCCTATCCCTACCTTCCAGTGTATCTACCATTTCTCCTAGTTTAGTGTCATCTGCAAACATGTTGAGGGTGCAGTCCACGCCATCCTCCAGATCATTAATGAACTGGCCCCAGGACCAATCCTTGGGGCACTCCATTTGATACCAGCTGCCAACTAGATGGAGCCATTGATCACTATCCTTTGAACCTGATGATCTAGCCAGCTTTCTATCCACCTTATAATCTATTCATCAGCCCATACTTCCTTAACTTGTTGGCAAGAATACTGTGGGAGACCATATCAAAAGCTTTGTAAAAGTCAAGGGATAACACATCCACTGCTTTCCCCTCATCTACAGAGCCAATTATGTCACCATAGAAGGTAATTATGTTAGTCAGGCCTGACTTGCCCTTGATGAATCTATGCTGACTGTTCCTGATCACTTTCCTCTCCTCTAAGTGCTTCAAATTTGATTCCTTGAGGACCTGCTCCATGATTTTTCCAGGGACTGAGGCGAGGCTGACTGGCCTGTAGTTCCCCAGATCCTTCTCCTTCCCTTTTTAAAAGATGGGCACTAATTAGCCTTTTTCCAGTCATTTGGGACCTCCCTCCAGTTGCCATGAGTTTTCAAAGATAATGACCAATGGCTCTGCAATCACATCCACCAACTCCTTTAGCACCCTCAGATGCAGCGCATCCAGCCCCATGGACTTGTGCTCACCCAGCTTTTCTAAATAGTCCTGAACCACTTCTTTCTCCACAGAGGGCTGGTCACCTCCTCCCCATACTGTGCTGCGCAGTGCAGTAGTCTGGAAGCTGATCTTGTTCGTGAAGACAGAGGCAAAAAAAGCACTGAGTACAGTATATTAGCTTTTTCCACATCATCTGTTACTCAGTTGCATCTCCCTTCAGTAGGGTGCCCACACTTTCCTTGACCACCTTGTTGCTAACATACCTGTAGAAACCCTTCTTGTTACTCTTAACATCTTCTGCTGTCTGCAACTCAAAGTGTGATTTGGCTTTCCTGAGTTCACTCCTGCATACCTGAGCAATATTCTTATACCCTTTCCTGGCCATTTGTCCAATCTTCTACTTCTTGTAAGCTTCCCTTTTTGTGTTTCCGGACAATGGGAGCTGTGGAGCCAGTCCTCTGGGACGGGAAGTGTATGGAGCCTCCCGGGCTGCCCATGCATCTAGGGATTGCAGGGACGTGGTAGTCGCTTCCAGGAGCCTGCACTGAGCTAGTGCACCTCCTACCTTAGCCCTGGGCCCCCAAGGCACCAGTGACCAGACTTTTAACGGCCCAGTTGGCAGTGCCAAGCTACATGCTAGTAACATAGTGCCAGTCAGGTGGCAGTTTGTGGCAAGCAGGCCCAGCAAATCAGTTTCAAATAAAATATTTTTTTTAACCTAGATGATCATTTGATTGAAAAGCTCTGAGAAGTGGAATAAATGCTCAGATCGGTACAGTCGTCTTTGTATTGATACTGAGGAAAGAACTGATGAATCAGGAAGAACTGTTCTGATGCACTTATTTGCTTCTGAAAACATGATGATGTTGACAGTATCAACCATGGGACTGGAATAGTAGAGCTGTGAAATGAGGAATATGAAAGATTGTATGAGAGACTCATTACCAGGTGAACTGCAGAATGCTTAATATATTTTTGGAGGTCTTGGTGAACATTTTCCTTACAGCTCTGCAGTTAAGACAGATGTGCACCACATGAACAAGTGGCAAAAATATAAGTGGAAAGATGCTCTGTTATTTAATAATCCGAATATTTTGCATTTCTGTGTTCCTACCCTCTGAGGATCATAAAGCACCATAATAGGCATTAAAGAATTAATCCATTGAAGATGATAAAAGCTATCCCTTTATACATATGAAGAAACTGAGGTACAGAGAGGTAATGTGACATTTCTAAGAACATACAGACAATTTGCAGTAGAATTGCTAATAGAAGCTAGATTGCCTGACTCATAATCCACCTGCTAGTATCACTAGGTCATCCTGCCTCATGTTTGGATTTTTAATACTTCTAGAGATATTTAATGGATTAACATTTAAAAAATAGTTTAAGTTGGACTACAAGGAGGCAAAACAGGATTATGGGATGCTTTTACTAGGGTCCTGATCCAAAGTCTATTTTACTCAGTGGGGCTCTTTCCATGGACATAAATCAGCTTTTGACCAGGCCCTGTGAGTGAAAGAGGTGGGCATTGTAACTGAATGGCTTAGGAGCCTTATTAAAGACCCAAGTTCCCACCATCTTGTGGAAAGCTTACTGTTCACTTTTAGAGCTTGTCAGCCCACATGCTGTCCGCTGAGTCTGTATCTGCACTTGTATCACTGCATCCCTATCTCGATCATCAGAAGTGGGGTTCCAAATTGGCTCTTCTGGTTCTTAAAGCCTGAGCTGGTAGTGCTGGAGCTAAAAGATATAGCTTGTAGCAGTCTCCATATGTGGCTCAGCCCTGCCCCACCTCAAAGTGGGCTAGAGCACCACCTGAATGGATGTTGGTTACACATGTGTATACCCTTGTTACAATGAAGTGTGATTGTATAGCTCCTCCATTTAATCAAACCTATTCTGCTAATCCATGCCTCTGCCTGCTTTGGAAACAGTGCTCAGTCAGCTAGAATCACAGCTGTAGAACAGGTACAACACAAGCTGGTAAAATAATAAAAACTTTACACACCCTCAGAAGCGGTGCAAAGGCTTGGGGGAGTTAGGGTAACAGAGAGAAGTAATTCCTGGGAAAGAGCCTGGTTTGAACTTGGAGGGTTGTCAGGTATAGTGGGAAGAGTATAGAAAAGGATTTTTTGAGGGGAAGAAGAGGGATTGTGAGGGAGCTTTTGGGGTTCTTAACAGATTTCTCCTGCAAATGAACAGTACAAAAAGTTAGAAAAATTTAATCATCAGGTGTGCATCTGGCTCAGACAGGCATCTCTTTAACAAACTTTGGCATGCAGCTGTAGCTGAAATAGCAGATGTTTACTTTACAGTTTGTGAAATCTAGTCTGATGTAGCAGGGAAACACTGGCTTAGCTACAGTACATACTACTTTGATATTATGGATTCTATCCCTGTAGTGCCAGATCAGCTCAAGTGAAATTTCAAAACCTTAAGTTTACTCTTCAGCCAATGGTACTATAATAGCTGGCAATTAGAGAGTAATTGTGTTGCCTTTGAAAACTCATACTTATGCTCAAAATACAATGAACAAAGAAGTATTTACTTTTTAAAAATGTAAATGAAAGACTTTTTGCATGATTGGATCTTGGGGTGTTGCCATTTGCTTTGATATACATTTCCCAGGCAGTACAATGAAACACTGAATACAAAAGTTCAGCTAGGTAGCTTGGATAAGACCCTTCTTGCTCTTTACTTATAGTCTAATGAAAATGTAATTTGTATTATGAGGTCAGTGTGATCTGATCTGTACTATGCCTTACTATGTACAAGTCTCAAAGTTAAGAATCAAGAGTGTATAACTACAAGAATTATGTTCCCAGAGTAGTACAGGCCCAAGCACATTATGAACATAACAGTGCAATGTTAAGATCCTAGTGGAGATGTGCGGTTACTGAAGGAACTCAACACTACAGCTCTGTAAATCCAACATGGCTCAGTATGTCAGGAGGTTCATAAACAAATATCTATAGTTTGACAAGGGATGGAAACCACAGCAGATCTGCTTTACCTAAAGAGGATCCAGGAATATCCTCTCTTATCTTGAAATCCAAAGAATGTTCTAAGGATTGGTGTAAAAAAGATGTCTGTTATTTCAGTGGCAAATGAGGGTCATTGGCTATAGGAAAAAACGGTTATCTAGTTCCTACCTGTAGGAACAGCTTAAGCCTACATAAATTAAGCTTTTTGTGCATGTACTGGGGTAGATAAATGCTGCTAAGCTTGAACACCAGCCTGATGTGAATAGGTCCTAACAAGTGGGACCTAATCTTAGACAGTACTGTGCTGGAGTGCTTTTATTTTAAAAATCTGTATCTACATAGATTTATTTTGTATTAGTGTCATCTTTCCTTTCAGCAAACCTGGGAATACAAGCTAAAAAAAAAAAAAAAAGATGGTAACCCTGTGCAGTTAACTACAAGATAATGCAGTACAATAGGTGCCTATTAAAGTTGGTTGAACTATTTTTTTTTGCTAATATTGGTTACAAATTTAGCTTTCTCTTTAGTTAGTATTTCAAGAGTAAACAAGCCCTCAGTCTAAGGATTGTTTGTAAATGGCTTGTTTCTACGGTTAACTTATTTGTATTGTGTGGTTGGTCACATAATATTTCTTCTGCTTCTTGATTGACTTACTGAAACTATTTAATAGAGAATAAAAAATAATACATTTTGATACCAGTCTTCAAATGAATAATTATTTAGGCTAAACCTCAAACTTTCAAGATTCATAAACATTGCTGGCAGTTATCTGAATATTACCTCATGAATCAGAGCAAACAAGTCAGTGCATGTATTTTCCTTTAGTTACTGGACAGCTTGATGTTACATGGTACATTACTATTCAAAATAAGTCACTACATTAGTTTTGACATATCTCATTCTATCAAGATCTGTTGATGGTTTTTATGGTGGATATTTTAAAGTGTTTTTTTTTTTAATGTCCTGACTTCATCAAGAAGTGGAGCCATAAATCTAGTGCTTGCTCATAAACATAAGTAATGAAAAGTTGATTCAATGTACAGAATCCACAACAATGTTGTGTAACATGTTAATGAATATTAATTCAGTTCAGAGGATTGAGAAGTAAATAACATACATTAGTAAAAAGGAACAAGCACCATGAGTTTGTAGTAGAATTCAGAGAGGTAAATGTTTCTTTAACCTCTCCCATCCACTCCCCCCAAAAAGTGATTAAAAAAATCTAACTCCAAAATAAAAAAATAAAATATTATAAAGCAAATCCCACTTTTCTTCAGATTCTCAATGTTAATAAGGAAAGTTAATTTTCACTTTCCCTAGTGGTGGGTTAGATTCTGCCATTGTTGTGATGAATACTGCCTGCAGTAATCTCAAGGAAGCAGGGGGAGTATTTGTGAAGCAAGTTAGTATTCAGAATGAGTAAAGGTATGGCTCACAATAAGCAAAATTCCTATTTTATTCTTGAGTTAGAGAGTGTAAATAGGATAACATAACAGCAAGAAAATGCAGGGATGAAGGCAACAGAAGAACGTGCCATGGTTTTAATCTCTTCCTATTCCACCCCATGAGCTGATCCTTTAGAGACCAGATTTTCAAGAGATTTGATGAGATATATGAAGCTTTTAGAAGGACCCCACAGTACCAAGCACTTGAGAGTCTGGCCAGCTATAGTGAGAGGAAAAGGGATTTCTATGGCCCTATTACTAGAATAACTTTTTTAATATGTACTTTTTCATGTAAATGGCTCTCTTGACTCAACACTAAACTGCTCTAATGAGGGAGTGAAAGCTCATTAACAGTGGGAGAGTTTACTTCTGCAGACCACAGCAGACTTGCACCTAAGCTTTAGTTTCCATTCAAACCATATCTATGTATGAACAAGCGCTTCTTCCTCTGAAGTTCAGGAAGTCCCATCTCTGATCAATAGCAATCTGCCAGCTACCTGAATGGGTATGAACAACTTCAGCTGTGCTACAGTAGTTTTTGTTAAAATATGCTTTTCTTAAATCATTCTGATAGAATGGCAGTGAGGGATTGGTGCTATTAACAAAGAGACAGAAAAAGACAGAAGATATTTTTGTTAAGCTGTAGAGAGGACTTGCCTCCTTAGACCAAAACCAATGCACTGTGGCATATAATCATGAACAGGGCAGAGGTTAGCTCTGAAGGAACTCTTCCCTGAAACGTAGAAGTACTAGAAGTTATCATGGCGAATGGGCAGAGGATGCCAGAAAAATAATTGCCCTGGAACCCTGGGCAATTTTGCCAGATATATTGCACATAGACCTTGGAGAACCACAATGGGTTGTGTAGAATTTGAAGGTGAAATCTGAACTTCCCCATAGTTTTATTCAGGTTAGGTGACAAAATTCCAATTCAGTACTCACTAGTAGATGGCTCGTAGTTTGAATTATATTTTGCATGATCCTCTTAGGAAAAAAAAGAACAAATAAAAGTGCTAATATCAAATAAATATCTTGGTATGAATATACCAGATAAAACAGAGAACATCGTTTGGAATATAACATCATACACTGAAAAAGCAATAGAACCCATAGGCAGAAGAGAATTTACCCTTTCATATTCTTGCTTATCCACCCAACCTAGACAAAAAGTTGCCCTTTGTTATTTTTACTTACCTATAAGTTATTCAGTTTAATTAGAACTGTATATACATGGTACATGTTTGCAGAATGATTTCTTATGAGTATCTTTGCATCAAACTTCAAGCATATTAGAAAGGCTCTTACCTTGACTATCTCAGATATTTTAAGTGATAGGGATACAGATCTCTTTGGTCCCTGGCTCAAGTAAGAGATGGAGAATATGGCCTCTTTGACATTAATGTTTTTCTCCATTATGTTTATGGTCCCTAGGTACCACTAAAATGCATAGGGTTTAAGGTATGTAACGTGTGTACAAACTAGAGCTGATCGGGGTTGAGCGGGGTGGGGAAAATGGAATTTCTGTGTTGCGGGAAATGCCAAAACATTAGAATCTGTTTTTATTCTAAATTGGAGTAAAAAGTCAAAATATCAAAAAAATAATAATTGAGGAATAAAGAGTTCAAGAGTTTAGATCTGGAAATGTTGAAATGTTTCCTTGCTACATTTTTAACTGAAATGAAGCATTTAAAACATTTTGTTTGGGTTGAACTCAGGCTCTGTAACCCAAGCGGCTGCCTTGCCGCAAGGGATTGGGAGGTTCCATCATACCCCCATGGATTCTATATAGATTGGGGTGAATTTTTTTTTGTTGGTAAATTGCGTAAAAAAATCATTTTTCAACATGCTGACACTCTTTGCAAATTTGGATTGAATTTAGTGAACAGTTTCTGTTGAAATTTTTTTAAAAAAATTCAGAATATTTCAACAGTTTGGGACACAACGGCATTGTGTTTAGACATTTAGTAGTTAAAAAAGAGGGAGACACCCCAAAAATGATCCACAATCACACAAAAGTCAGTTTCAGTTTGAAGATAAAAGGTTTTTGATTCAGCCCCGAACTGAAAAATCCTTTACTTCTTCAGCCTTAGTTCTGACCCTTGTGTCAGAGCCTGGAATTGCATGCTGGCCTCCTGAACTCTGGCGTAGGATCTTAAATGCAAGATTATCCTGCCTCTCTAATTTAAGGTCCGGATAAGAGTTGTCCTTCCAGGTCAATTTTATACAAACCTAGTTCTTCATCCCTAAATATGTGTAGTTTATAACCACATATCTAGATTATTTCTCGACAAAATTGGATTTAAAACCATTTCATTCTTTTTATTTTGCCCTTGGTTTGAATTTCTGAGTTACTTTGTTAAGGATGACATCCTTCTCCTCCTTCCCCGCCACCAGCACACCAAGATAATATACTTACTGCTCTGTTCCTTGAGGAATCCGCTGGAAGAAACCTAATCTGTTTTCTATTTAATTCTGCTTTGTAAATAGAAAATACCAGAACAGGACCTACCCTGTAAATTGCTAATAATATATCAATTCATTCTATTGCCTTTACCTTGATTTACCAACTTCCCAGGCCATTTTCAGTGTTGAGAGTGACAGATAGAAAGGGGAATGAATTGGCTGGAGGCTCATATGCATTCTTACTGTATTGTTACTTCTTATCTTTGAAGCAGGAAACTTCCAAAAGCTTGTAAAATGTAGTTGCAAGAACATTTTTATTGTTTAGCCGCTAGTTGTAATCTATCTGAGAAAAAAATAATTACTTCCTTGGTACTTTCTGGTTCGGTGAACCCACACTGGTAAAAAACATCATATCTGAAATATCAGACTTAACAGAAAAATAGATCCTTTGCCTTAAATTATAACTGTAAATACTGCGGTCCTAATTCACCACATTACTCTACTTTTCACTGGTGTTGCTTCATCATAGTCTGCAGACCTTTGGGGGGAAGGTATGCATCTGTGCCATGACCTAACTGCTTTTTGGCAGGCCAATTCTGAATAGTGCTGTAGTGCTAGGACACAATGCCACTCAGATATGGAGGGGATGGGTGTACTGGGCTCATGGCAGGAGCAACAGATAGGGGAAGAAAAGGATCACGTAGTGGGGAGCAAATCTGTCCCCTCCATTTTAAATGTCACTCTGCAGCCCTGAAATCAATGGAGTTGTATGTAACATAAAACAAGAGCAGAAAGCAAATCTTTGAGCAGCCTACCCCAAGGTCAGTCTATACTGAAGCTGGAGATGTAATTTCCAATTTGGGTAGACACCTATGCACTAGCTCTGATCAAGGAAGAATCATAGAACTACAAGGCTAAGAAGGGTTCGCAAGGGTCATCTAGTCCAGTGATCTTCAAAGTGGGGTGCGCGCACCCCCAGGAGCTGTGCGAGACCCCTCTTGGGGGGCCATGGTGGCCCAGCACCACTGCGGAATCGGTCCTGGGACACCGTTGAAGTCGTAAGTGTTCTATTTGTATCCCGCTGAAATGCTGCCGAAAGCAGAAGCATTCTATTTGGAGGCATTGCGGTGGACATACCCCCAGGCTGCAAGAGGACGCAGGAAAGTGGAAAGGGGCCGCGGAGGGAAAACTTTGAGAAACACTGATCTAGTCTAATCTCTACCAAGATGAAGGATTTATTGTGTCTAAACCATCCAAGAAAGACAGGAACCTTCTGCATTTGGATCCATCTTCCAAACAAAACTGAAGTGCACCTCTAATCCTCTCCCTTTCCCCTTACCCAAAAACATCAAATAATTTCAGATTCAGGATTCCATTTTTGTCCCATTTCTTGTGTCAAGGTGAGCAATTTGGTTGGCGGTCGTTCTCTCGTGCATTCACTCCATCCAAGAATATAATAGGAAACCTTGTTTCTCTGTTGAATAGTTCCTACACCCGAGGTAATAGGGGAACTTGGAACTTAATACTGGACTTAACTCAAATGTCGAGCTTTCAGAGGGTTAGCCGTATTAGTATGTGTCCACAAAAACAAAGAGGAGTCCAGTGGCACCTTAAAGACTAACAGATTTATTTGGGTATAAGCTTATGTGGGTTAAAAAAACACTTCTGAAGAATGGAGCTTTGTGGTTTAGTCCAGTGAATGTTTTGGGAAAAGAGGTTGACACAGGCTGGTCAGGACAGGTGCATGTTACCATCACATTGACCCTGCAGAGCTCAGGACAGAAATGCAAGCTGGCAAAAGGCTAGTTTTCTGTGGGTCCCTGGGCAGCTGCAACTAGAGAAGTCCCTGATGATATGTAGGAGTTGCACTCCTAGTGGGACCAGAAGCACAGGGATTTAAAGCTGATGTGAAGGCACAGAGTCGCCATAAAAATGACTTGTAGTTTAGTAATTGGATCCTGGGAAATTTCATGCGTGTGTGGCCTTTTCAACATGGAATGAGGTAAGTTGATATTTTTTCAGTACAATATAGACAGTAGCTAGAGTAAGATAGTCAGATCAGCCTCCTTTCCCAGGCTAGCTAACTGATTATTGTATGACCTTTGGCAATGTTCCTTCTAATTTTTGACAGGCTGTGTGCATAAAAAATTTCTTCTGTGCAAATGTTTGTGCTCCTGTGCAAATTTTTCTGTGCGTGGTGTTCCGCCGTGTGCGTGGGGTTTAGGATCTGTGTGTGCACGCACACGAGCACAGTTTAGAGGGAACAGTGACCTTGGGTGAGTCATATACATCTCCCTGAACCAAATTCGGAAGTGATGTATAAGCAATTCCCTCACACCTGCCTAAGGATGTGTAATTGCTGTGTTGCTGTCACATATGTGAGATAGTGTAAGTACTCAACTTTAATTTACATCTTCTTGTTAGCTTCTCTTGCCATACGACATTTCTGCTCCTCAGTTTGAGAGTTAATTCAGCTTAGCCTGTTACTCTTCAGACAATTTCTTGACTTGACAAACACAAAGTGGAACAAATATAGCACACATAAGGTACCACTCTGAAACAGAGGACAGCAATTAGTGAGCTAGAACAATATTTCTTTGTTTCAATGTATACCAAGCCAAATTTGAGTTTGGGAAGACTGACAGGATCAGGTAACAATTACATTATTTATAATCTTTTCTGAGAACAAAAGCTAACACTGCCATTCCATTCTCATTCAAACAGTACAAGACAATGCTTCCTTTCTCCTCACTGCAATTTTAAAATGGAAGAAAGTATAGCTACGTTTCTTTAACCCCCACCTGCTTCTCAAAACCCCACCCCCCACCATTCTGGACTTTTTTAAACACTACAACTGGTTTCTTTCTGAAGGCAACTCTGACGTATTGAACTGTTGTATGATATCGTGCTTGCTTTTCCAAAGGAAAATGGAGGCAACATTTTGAACAAAAGCTTCAGTATTAGGCATATAACAATTTTCTGCCAGCTTGTGTCCACTTATGCCACTAGTGCAATTTTATTCTCTAGGTGGGGGTTTACAGAAAAACACTGCTGCAAATGTAGCACCACTGAAAGAAGATAGCTAGTCTGATCAGCCAATGATGCCAGCTTCCATCACTCACTTGTTAATTTGTCAAACACGCTTCATACTTTCTCCCATGTTGTCCCTCGCAATTGGGAGGGAGGTCCCCTTAAATATTTACAACCCCCCCCCTTCCTCTTTGAAACCCTCCTCAAAACTCTCCCTTTATGCAGTGCCTTGTCACAATTTTTGCATTACTGATGGGCCCCTTCTGCTGTCTGAGTGCTGCAAACCCATGGAGCAGCATAACCTCATCAGTTTTCTTCAAAATCATATTGTATGTAACCATAAGCATCAAAATCATACACTGTAGTTCTTTTTAAATTAGTTAGAGCAATAGTGATACACATTAGAGCCAAGTATTGTTATCATAAATAAGTGTTTAGTCCAGCTATTTTTACTGTGATAGAATGTTAAGATAAATCCTAGAAAGGTTTTGTCCATGTATCTTAGTTCAAGAACAGGTGTATAGTGTACCACTAATGCAAGATTCAGTATTTACTCCATGGAGTATATGTAGCCAGTAAGCCCTGCCTTCATCATCAAGGACTCATTGCAAAGTCTTTAAGTACAATAAAGGGTTCTTTTCATCCCTTAAAATAATTTCATGTAAGACAGAAGCCAACAGAAGCTCACCAGAAAAAGTATATATTTTTTAAAAATTAAGTGGTGGCACATAAGCCAGTTAACTATGTAATAGGACAGAAGCATGAAAATATAAAATAGACTTTATGAAGATGCTGGAGGACATATAAAGTTAAAGCCAAATGATGATCTTGAGGCTGAGTGGGATTGCAGGGTGCTTAGTGCCACCAGGATATTCCAGTGTTCTCTAGTCTGGTGAGACAGACTCATCACATTGCACTCTTGCATTGGTTATTTTTGTGCAATAAAATTATTCTGCTCCATCTCTCACGTGACTTTATCCTGTGACATATTTTGATTGTCCATGGCTTTTTTAGAGCAATATTTAAAAATAAATGCATTGGAGAGAATCTACAGAAGATTTGTTCTTTAAAAATCAAACTCGTTTATTCTAAATTCTTCTTGCATGGAATAAATACCATCAGGAGCCATTTAATTTTTACAGCATAGAGCGCTTGGGTATAAAAGCCATTGAAATAATTATTTACTTCATACCAACAGTCCCTATAGAGTTGCATCTCCAAAATTCTGGTTTTTAGAGCACTAAAAAAAGACAGCAAGGAAAGTTTCCAACAATTCTTTCAGCTTTTTATAAGATCTCCATGGAAATGTCACCTCCTGTTGTGATGTCAATACCATGTCCGTACTCATTTCACTCTCCACTTTTTCAGTTGAATGGACCAGTCTTTTCTCTTAATAAAATCAATGAATATTCTTATGTTACCTGACAGATGAGCCTTTTTTCTGATACAAGGTGGACTATAGTTTTACTACAGAATAGTTATATGGCTTGTTAAGTATTTCTTATGTCTTGCGCTTCTTAGAATTAGATGATCCTTTTTTATTGCCTGTTCATTCAGATTATCTCAACTGAATTTGAAATAGTGTCTGCCATTTCTTATGTTACATTTCTCAGCAGCAGTATATGCTCTAACCTCTGGTGAGAGCCCACACAAATCCTTTCCCAAACTAATGCAGGCATTCTTTAGGGGGCATGTCATGTTCTTTCACAACACAATAGATTAGAAGTGTTCCTGGCTGACAAGATCTGCAATAACAGAACTCATAACTTGATTATTGATTTTTTGAAAACATGGTCTGCTTTCAAACACATTGAACTTACCAAAAGAGACAGGCAGACCCAGAGATACAGTGAGTGATATTGTCCCAGCAGGAACTCAAAGTGCTTTGTCAACAGAAGTTGTACCTGTAACTCAGAGCAGATTTTGGCCCAGTTTATTTATGAACCATCTATGTTGCCTCATAATAATATAGTGAGGAGACTCAATCTGAAGGCAATAGAGAGTTCAATCTTGCATCACTGAAGTCAATGGAAGTGGTACTATTGGCATCAGTGGGAGCAGGCTCAGGCCCTTAAAGATGCTATCAATCAGACTAAAACACTGAACTACTCGGCATTTGCCCCAGGCTGAAGTTTAATGTTAAGGATTCCAAATATTTATTTTTTTCCATGCTAACCTAGACTTGGTGCAGAGGACACACAAACCAAAAGGCAAGCAGCCAAAACACTCCCAGTTGACCAACAATCCCATTTAAGAATTTTATTTAGTATGAACCATATGAAAGTTATATACAGTATTTGTTTCTATTAGCACCTATCAAAGATCCTAGCTGAGCATTCCCTCTGAATCACTCACTAAATGGCTGTGAGAGAAGCCAGCTGCTGGTCAGTGAGTGTTTTAAGCCTCTAGAGCTGAACAGCCAATCCCCCAGGGTTGGGGTCTCCAAGCACACTCTTGAGGCACTCCCTTCTGTGAGCTGGAACCTACTGCCCTACTCCTGCGATCCCTGCTGATTCATCCAACTCCCCTAAAGAATAAAACACACACTTCTCCCAAAACTCCGTACAATGGTGTGAGGTTTCCAGTTTCTTCAAGAGGCCATGAGGTAAGTGGAAATGCTTAACACAGAGAGACACTTTGCACAAGACTCTAACACCACTCTTCTACTTAACAGATAACACACAAGAGAGTACAGTTGATATAGAAGACAAGAAACATCCTAAATGCAATGTCCCTCGCTATTTTACCCTTTCCCTGAAGGACCATCTGTGTTCAGGAAGGTAGGCAGGGTCACTGGCCTTATCCAGCTCTTATGTGCTGGGTTGTTTCTCCCTCCTCTTAAGCTGGAGAACAGTGGCTCCAAATAGACCAGCTTGTTCCTATTTATCACTATCCAGTCTCCTTTGTCAGGTAACTCCCTTGTCAGTCTCAACAGCTAACCATGCATCCGACGAAGTGGGTATTAGCCCACGAAAGCTTATGCTCTAAAAAATTTTTAGTTAGTCTTTAAGGTGCCACAGGACTCTTTGTCACAACAGCTAACCAGAGATCCCTCTCAGGTGACTCTGTTGCCACAGCGATCTCTCCCTTGATAAATCAGTTCTACTGATTGGGAGCCAGTCTGTTGTTTAGAGCTAGTCCATTTCAGTAGAACAGCCCAAAAGTCAACCGTCTTTTACTATTCTTTTGCCACCACCATTTGGCATTTCAGTCCAAAATGGAGGGAAACAGAGAAGGCAAAGGGGCTGCACATTGAAAATTGAGTTTGTTTGCAGCTTGCTAAAGATACAAATAGAGAGTTCACAATCTCACATAGAAGTCATAAACTGTACAGTCAGATTACCTACATTGTCACAGGACCCACAATATGACAGGCACTTGCCAAATATAAAAGAAGGCACAGCCCCTGCCCCAAGGAACTCACAATCTGAAAATGCATGCAAGCAGAAAATACTGAAATGAATACTACTGAACCAGAACCTTTTCCTAGGGAAGACATTTAAAAATTAAAATTCCATCCTACAGCAACATCAGGTTGCAAAAATACATCTTTGGAATCCTTATATCAGAGCTGCAATACTGGATAACTGCCTACCAGGCTAGCTTTTTGATTCAGCAACCTTGAAAGCGCTGTTTGAATATTTTTTAAAGCAAAGACACATATAAAGGCGGTATAATTTTAACTTATGTGTTTCATCTTTAGAGCCAGGAGGTATACTGGTACTTAAAATGACCTTTTTAACCCTCCATCTACCATTACTTGAAACTACATTTCTTTAATTCTTCTGATTAAAAAAACCCAAGGGAAAAAGTGTAAACCTGTATTTCATCTTTCAAAGTAGAGTGATACTTTATATTAGAGTCTCACTTAATATTAGATTCTCAAAAATCATTTAAATAAATCTATGCTTTTTTAATTTTTTGACTGATCTATGCATTTCATAATTTTATTTCTCGCTCATGCTTATATTTAATTATTTAAGTAATGAGTTCTAAAATGCCTAACCGGTCCTGACTTGAGTACTTATCTCTATGGTAACTTATATATATATATATATATATATATATATATATATATATATAGGTTTTTTGTTTCTACTGGTGGGACATACCTGCACATTACCTTGATACTGGTGTGCATAACAAAATTAATTCCATGCATGGATGGAAAAAATTAGAGGGAACAATGCCTATAAGAGTACCCAGAGGGAATGTGGGAGAGCTAGGTTCAAATCACTACTCTGCCTGATTTAAACAAGGGCCTTCATGGAGCTCTTCCACCTCCTACTAGAGACATTGAGAGACACCTACCACAAAATATAGCCTGCTGGTTTGAAAATACATCTGGGAAGTGGAAGACTGGTATCAAGTCACTGCCGCAAATTAGGCAGAAAGAGGATTTGAACCTGGTTCTCCCAAATCATAGATTCTAATTAGTGGACTATAGGACATAAGGGCAAAAGCACCTCTTCCTCTGCTTTTTGTGAGAAAGGGCTGACCTAGCTCAGGCACCCAGCCACAGGAAAGGGCTCATGCATGTGAAATCTGAGCAGAGAGACTACCTCCCTCTGGCCTGGAGTGAGGTGCCTTGCTCACTTTGCCTCTCCTCAGCATTTCCTATCGACTAGCTTAGGCAATTCATTGCTCAACATGCTGGCTTTCCTGAATCCCATTCTTAGGAACCTAACACTCCCTGTGCATTGTATAGGAAGCCTGGGTACCTAAGTTGAGGCTGTATATTCCTGCTTCCTACTGGGTACCTTTAAACATTAGGCATTGCAAGGCTATGCCTAAGTCCCCTTTATAGATTACACCCAAAGTTAGCTACCTTAAATTAGCTATCTTAATGTAAAACCACACTCTTGCAGGGAAGACATAGCCAGAATCTTGGGAAATCCTTATGAGATATACATGTAGCCACTAGATGTCAGTGACTCAGTGATGTCAGACATTGTTGCCTCTTCTGATGAAGGCAAGCTTAAAAAAATGCAGTTTCAAATATTTTGCATGACTTTCTAGTTTAGTTTGTAACAGAAATATCCTTGTTTCACAATGGGTGAGTGTTTCAGGGTGTATAAACAATGGGAGAATGTTGCAAGAAGGTAATTTGCCTAAGCAATTTCTGAACTGGCTACCAAACTTTAACACACCCATTTGAATGTTTTATTCTAAATACTTACAGGTAGGGTGACCAGATGTCCTGATTTTATAGGGACAGTCCCGATTTTTGGGTCTTTTTCTTACATAGGCTCCTATTACCCCCCCACCCCCCCATCCCGATTTTTCACACTTGCTGTCTGGTCACCCTACTTACAGGCTCAGTTGTGCCTGTGTCTTACTCCTTGTGGCTGCGCAAGTCTTACCCAGGCTGCAAGTTCAGGCACAGGATAGGAAGGACAGGGTGTGGCACAGAAAGACAGAAAGTAAGTGGAGCTGGCTAGATGTGGATGGAAAGTAAACGGTGCCTGGTAATGGGTATCTCCTAACAGCAAATTATACCACTGTCAGTGTGGTTTAGTTGTGCTGATTGGTGTATTGGAAGGTGGAGGAACCTAAGGCTTTACCCACACCTCACCACCTACTTAGGCAGTGTGGGGGTATGGAGAGATGGTATTGGGTGCACAGCAGCTGCTTATTCCTACGTGCCTGGATCTCAAGTCCCAGCAGTCCTCTCAGGAATAATAAGAAAATGATGGTTTACTTCCCTTTATACTTCTTCACGTGACATTCAGTGAGTGCTGAGAGAATCTAGCCCATTGATTTCAGTGGGTCTAGTTGTAGAGTAAGATACTACTTAAAGCATGTAAATGTGACAGAAAAAGGCCCAGAGTAATTGTGAGATTTTCCATTTTTTGCTGTATATATATATTTCTCAAGTTTCATAAGAAAAATAAACCAGGGTGTCAGCCAGTACGTATTTGTCATCTCATAAAAACAGCTCAGGAGAAGTGAGTGCTGGATGATCGGGGCAATGAATCCTGCTGTTTTATAACATTAGGTCCCCTCCCCCAGCAAGTCAAGCTTTCATCAATAGCATGGATATTTAACATGTTACATTAGAAGTAATCAGCTCTAATGTGGTGACAGAATATAGTTCATAGTATGTGTATTAAAAAGTACTTTCAGATTAATGAAATGGCTTGTTTTACTGTGACAACCGTGCACATCTCATTAAAATATGTTGGCAGATGGTGCAGGTCTCAGACAACAGTTTAAGATCTCTTCTCAGTAAGTTACACCTCTTTGTTGGGATATTTTGCTCTCTGCCATTGGATATCCTGAAATCTGAAATACTATTAAGTGGTAAGAGAAGGATATTTGGCTGTAATTCAGCTGAGAGCATGGAAGTTGCTTCTGTGGATTGCTGCTGGAAATGATCAGTCTTGGAGACCCCTGCCTTCTACTAATAACCACCCAGATTATCTTTTTTCATAAACTCTCTTGGATCTTTTCTTCTTTTAATTTGTCATAGATACAGGTATTTTTTAATACAAAATTTTCCCACTTTCAGCTAATAGTATCTCTGTAGTTTAAAGACATGCTTTGCTGTGGTTCATTATCTGAGCATAGAACAAAGATAAATTGGGCAAACACAGAGTCTGAAATTTGGTATATTGTTATTTATTTATGTGTAGCCATCTAAGGGTATTAGTTATTTTGGGAATTAGGGGAAATTGGGGAGCAGGCTATGGGAAGTGGGAGATGTATTACCTCTTTCTTTATACTATTTCATTCTGGAGGTGGGTGGCTTCATTCTGACATCTGGTGGATGGTGAATTCAATAGCTGTCAATCAGCAGCAGAAAAAAGTGTACTCCCCATGTAACAAGGTCCCTGCAGGGGCCCTCCTAGCTCCTGCCCCTGCTGGGCTGAGAAAGTCACACAGAGACCTTGGTGCTGTGCTCATCTGGTGCTTTTATCTACAGATTGTGTTCTCATCACCTTTCCACCATGCACATAGTCTCCTTCTTACAGTCCACCAGCCAGAGAGAGGGGAAGCAAGCTATTTCTCTCTGCTTCCCCACACTGCCTTTTCCCTAGCACAGCTTCCCTCTTACCAGCTCCCTCCCCTGGGGCTTTTATCCAGCCCCAATCTGAAGAGACAGCAGCTGTTCCAGCTTCCCCAAGCAGGGCCAGGTGATCTACCCAGCTCCAATTCACCTCCCTTAAGTGGAGCGGAGTGACAGATGGTTGGCTAAGCAGTTTTCTGCTTAGCACCCTGTCACACCCCTGTATATTCAAGTTTCTTCCTAGGTGCAAATGAACTCCAGTGGCTCTGACAAATGCATCTGTTGTGGTAGGTAGGTTGTGGTGTGGTCCTTGTTCATTCTGACCCTGGTGGGAGGAAATTCGATAACTATGAGCCACCTCACCTGCATGTGCAAGTTTCATCCCACGTGCTGTCTAATCCAATTTCCCTGCTGAATGTAGCTGTCTTGGTTGACTATGGTCATGATGGTAGAGGGATTCCCGAGACCCAGCACACTCTAAAACTTGAAAATAATGATCAGGAGTAGGACCTTAAATTTGACCTGGAGTTAGGCAGGGATGCAGTGCAGTGATTGGAACCCAGGGTAATATCTCCTTATTACTGTTGTTCAAAAGATGTTCTGCTACATTATGCCATCTGGAGGTTCTTCCTTGCACTTGCTTTGAATCCCCAAACATGCTGTGTATTATTCAAGTCTTGGGGTGACTGTACTGAGTAGGTTACTTTTATATGTAAGCATATGGCTGCTTCTTTCACTTCCTCCATCCACAAACTCTCTCTGTTTTTTGTTTGCATTTCATTCACGCATCTTAAAAGTAAAAGAAATTTGGTTGTTGAACAAAATGGTTCCTTGCTTCTTGGAGAAAAATAACATAATGAATACAAGGATCACTTTCCCTGGATCAGTTTCAACAGTAAGGGCTCAGCTTCCTGGCCAGCTGGAGATGGTCAAAGGTATTTGTGGCTACTGATTCTATGCAGATGTCAAGAAGAAAAAAAGAGCCCAGAAAAGACCCCAAAATAATTACCATCTAGGTAATCAGATGACAGAAATCCTGTGATATAAAGGGTGCACCCAGTATACTGCCATAGATGGCATAAAATCTCATTAAACATGTTGGTTGTCTTCAATAGTTTTGAATGACATTCATTATCATATAAATTGAGAGAACCTCTTTTGAGATAGCCTAGAAGAAATGTATTTGTGATGTAGGAAGCGAGGAAGAATAGTTCAATGGTTAGGGAATTTATAGAACTTGAAGCCTGTTTTGTGGGCAGTCAAGGGGGGAATCTAGCAAGTTAAGCTGCAGGGAGAGTCAGAGTCTCCTCCAGCAGTCTGTGAAGAAAGGAGTTGGGGCTTGATAAGAAGTCCCAGCTGAAAGTTTTTGTTTTCCTTTTGGGGAAAAAGCAAAGAAGGCAGGCCAGGCCTTGCACCTTCTCCAGCTGCTCAGAAGGAAGGAATAGACAGTACCTTAGGGAGGGGAGGGGGGCATGCCCAGCCTAAGATCTGTGTGGAAGATTTTTTTTCTGGTTGTTTTGAACTTTGTGTTAATAAAACCAGACCACAGGAAGGACTGTTACTGAACATATGATAGCTTCTTTTTGTGTTAAGGAACCAAGAGGATGGAAACTGAGTCAGAGCCAACCCTGGCCACGAGGGGGTGCTCAGGAGGCAGTTGACTCGATTACACAATTTGATACAACAGTAATGTGGACCATATAAGTAAATTAGATAGATACTGATTTTTTTTTTAAATCAGGCCTCATTAAGTATTAAAATAAACAATGGTTCAGTATTAAGCAAGTAAAATTCCTATTGGACACTAATAACCACAAGTAGAATTATAATACTGTAATACAAGTGCTGCATAAAATACTTCAATATATGGCAATACTAAATTATCAAAAGGATTAGTTAGTGGATTGGATATGGAATCATGGTACATTGCATTATGTCAATATGACCACCCCTTTGACCTGAGAAATATTAGAAATTACCCATTCCAGTTGAAGACTGAGGACTTGTAACTTAAGTAAAAAAATATAAAATGTCTTCTCTCTAGGGATGCCATAGACTGCTGGCTCCTGCCAACCTTTCATGTACTGATTGATCTTAAATCAGTGAACAGAAAGCCAAGAGATGACAATAATTCATTCAATAAATGTGTTCATTCAATCACCAACAAGTCATATGGGCACAAGGGGAGAGGTTGAGAGAGAGAATGTCATGCCAGAGCTGGAGCAGATATTGCCATTTTTGCGGGGGGAAATGTTGACTAGTAGACGTTGTTTGGGATCCGGCTGGAAGTTCTGAGATAACTGCTTCAAACTCACACTCAAATAAATAAATAAAAAATACAGGAGGCAAAAATCATGTTTATTAAAAATAGAGGGATTTCAATCTGTTGTTTAAATCTTCCCTTATCCGCACATAAGCTTATAGCTGCTTTCACATGGCTCAAGGCATTTCTTCCAAAAATGAAACATGGCCGTTCTGTGTATGCTCGTGTGTACAGCCTCTGAACTTTTTACCTTTGCCCAAACTCCAGCATGCTTCTGAATGTTATACTCCATCTTGAGCTTTCTCTAATGGGCCTGATGATGAGCTCAGAGACCAATGTATGTTTTAATTAGAATTTAATCTGTCTTCACATGGTTGAGCCATACCAATCGGTCTTAAAACCATGACAAATATATCTCCCTCTGAGTTTACAGCAACCTAATTAAACCTCGGAAAACTATAGAATATTCATGTTTGTAGAATGATGTGACATTAAAGAGTTTGTTTATTTTATTTCATTTACCACATAATTACTCATTAAAAATCTGTTTCTTGCATACACTTCCTTATCCATGCATTGTATTTCCACCTATTTATAAATGTTGCCTGATGGTGACATATTGGCTGATATTCAAATCTAACAGTCTCTAAATGAGCTCGGGAATGACATTGTGAACCTGGCCAGCTGCTTCAGGAATGAAATTTCACCTCTGCTGTTCAGCTGCCTCATTGAAGCTCAATAATTTCTGTGGAAATTTTATCAACATGAATGTAAAGATGGATTACCAGAGTGTCAGCTCTTGCCCAGATGCAGGGTCACCTGTCCTCTGACAGGAAGAATAAACCTAAGGATATGTAACAATAAATGTCTTTTTTGTTTGTTTGTTTTTTTGGTTTTTTTTGTTTAGAGTCGTACCTTCCTTGCCAAAACACAGACTGAAAAGATCTAAACTGCTGAGGTATGAAGCTATAATATTCTTGTTTATAGCTGTTTTCCTTATCTATAAATCCTTTTATGGGTTATATTTATGTTGGAGAATGTTAATAATAGAGCTGTTTTAACTAGAACTCTGCAAATCCTCATTACACTCACACTTTTCCAGAAAAGTTTGCAAAAATTCAAGTTAAAGTTAGTATGGTCGTTCTTGGTATGAGTTCTGTAGCATTTACAAATTGTCTTCTTTAATTGTCCATACATATAAACACTGAATAGACATGATCCTTGACTGGGATTCCTAAGTATTACCATAATACAATAAATTTTGTCATGTATGATCAAACCATTGTTACTATCATCAGATGTTGGATTTCTATGAATTAGGCCAAATTCTTCTCTCTTATACTGGTAAATCCCACTGAAATCACTAAGGTTATTACCTTATAAGGTTATATCTCTTATAAAAGAGTTTTTGGCCCATTAAAATTACAGGAAAAACTCCAAAGCTAACTAGAGAGATTTAGATATTGTCCTTATTTGTCAAGAGTTTAGGGACTGGAGTAGTCTGTGGGAGAATGAGTAGCCTGTGCATGAGAAACAATTTCAGAATGAATAATAGTGAAAACAGCTATCTACCATCATACTATTATATTTGGGCTTCTGAATCTGTGTGCTTTTGGGAGAGGAAGGGAGTTAGAAAGAATAAACTTTTCACTCTTTTTAATGATGCTGCATCACATTTAATTTTGGCTAAAGAAACTTATTGGAGCTGATAGTATTCATCTCACCACCAATGCCTGAATCCATGTCTGGTAGATGTAGTTTCTAATGCATTACTTGTTAGTCATAAAAACTATGGGTTTCTGGAAATCCAGGGCTACAAATCAATCCTACATTGCATTTATCATATTTCCTGCAGCTGTTTAGTGGTTTTCTTATTCCCTGTGTAGTATAAAGTATTAAAACATGACCAGAGGCTGCAGTTTATGGGAAACATGGTGTCTTCTCTGACAATCTGATTATTGCTTTCTCATGGCTTTTTAACAGAATGAAAATATTTTTTTAATGTGAACAGTAGGACCTTGTTCATGTAACACTTTTTTTTCTCCCATATATATGCCCACTTATCTCACATGAATATTAATGGAAGTTGTGCGCACATTTCAAGGGGAGTGGTTACCAATAAAACTCATTTTAAATATATGAAGTATACGACATAGATGACGTGGCTCTCATTTTCACAGCAGGTTTTTTTTCCCTTGTATGTACTAACAAGTAAGCTGTAAAAAATAGGAAGATACCCATGGACATTTTCTGGATCTTGTCTTAGATTGTGAAAAGAAATAGGCTTTTAATTGGTAAACAAGATCAACTAGTGATTTTTAAAATCTGGCTCCAGCGTTGTTTTTTTTACTTGATAAGACTAAGTGTGAACTGCATATCTATTGATACATTATTTATAGGAGATATAAAAGAGCTAAGAGAAGATATATCTATTTCATTCAGGGAGATGGAGTTAATAATTTTGGAGTATAACTGGGTCAGATGAATTTAGTCATGGACCATTTGTCTGGCTCCATGACCTATATAGTAATATCATCAAACTGCTTTCCTAGTCAATGTCTCCCTAATGTTTTCCCAGTCCATGTCTTGGTTTCTCTCCCAATCAATACATTTTACTTATTGCTATTCACACATAGGTGTAAGCAGTGGATAATAGAAATAAAAAGGAGAACCCGAGGATTTATGGCATGTGGAATATTAACAAATTAAAGACATTTCTTAATTATTGCTCAGCTTTCAGTGGAAAATGCCAAATTTCTCAACTAACCAAAAACTAAACAAAAGCCAAAAACAAATTTAAATATCAGCCTAGAATAAAATTGAATTACGCAATTACTGGCTCAGAGGATGTTTCTTCCTAACCCTAGCCAGGTAAAGGTTGGTTTATGCCCTGAAACGTGAGGGTTTATATCCTTTATATTTTTTTGCATGGGAGAAACACCTAAGAGGAAAAAGATGGAGTGCCTCTGAGTTTGTGTATATATTTGTGTCTGTGTATATACAGATTTATACCTGGTAGGTAAAATTTTCAAAAGTCCCTAAATTTCTATTGAAAGCTGGACATAGACTTCTAAATCTCTTGGATGTTTTAGTAAATTTTACCTATAATGTTGTAGTTACCCATAATTAGGGTAACCAGACAGCAAATGTGAAAAATCAGGACAGGGATTGGGGGTAATAGGAGCCTATGTAAGAAAAAGATCCAAAAATTGGGACTGTCTCTATAAAATAAGGATATCTGGTCATCCTACCCATAATATGTGTGCAGTTGTGTGTGTAAGTATCTATCCACAAACTCGTATTCTATTTATGTACATACATTTGATTTGTCCAGTCTACTCAGTGTAGAACCACTAGATGCCAGTGTGACCTAAGGAAGAAAATAAAGCTATGGTTCAAGATCTGCATCACATCCTAAAAACATAAACAATTTTAGAAAAGATGTGGTGTCTCAAAAGCTGCAATTTTTTAATGTCCTTTTTGAGTCAGACAGAACCAGACTGATAAGAATGATTCCCTGAAGCCTGGAGTTTAGCCCGAAAGGGTTAAAATACGTTGAGGGCAGGACTGGCTCTAGGTACCAGTGTTCAAGTGCATGCCTGGGGTGGCAAGTTGCAGAGGGCGGCCTGACGTTTGCCATCAGGGCAGCAGTCCAGCTGTCTTCGGCGGTGGGGATGACAAAGCTGCTGGACCTGTGGAGTTCCCGCACAAACGCCGCCGAATCTGTACACCAGATCACCGGCAGGCATGCCACGAAACTTCCGCGCTTGGGGCAGCAAAACCCTTAGAGCCGCCCCTGGTTGAGGGGTCACAGATGTTCATAATGATGGTGCTAAAAACTGAGTTTTCCTACAGAAAGTAAATCTTCCCCCACAAAGCAGGAAAATCCTTTTTAACATTTCTGCTTTATGTAAGATGAAATTGCTGCATTACCACTTTTTCTTCCTCATAAAAAAGCAGCAGCTAACATATTTCAGTTTCCCAACTTGCCTTTTCAATTGGTCAGTCATAAACTGACAGTGTGATATTTTTCCTTATAAATGATGTGATACCAGCTTTATGCAGGAATGTGTCTCCTGGCAGCATGTACAGTACAGGGCCAAGGTTTCTTTGAAATGCCAGTGTTTTTTCTGGAACTATACAGAGCAAAAATTTGTGAGAAACATAATCTCATGATAGATCCTGACTATCAGGAATAGCTTTCTGACAATGACTTGTATTAGGCTTGCACATGATGGAAACCCAAAATTTAACTTATTTGGGGCTTTGGATGAGACCTTAGTTGACCTGATTGTTGCCTTTCTGCATCTCCCTGGACATACCAAATTCTTTGTTAAGTCCCACTTCAAACGTCCTTATCACAAATTTCCACCCCCTTCCGTGGATTGAATATCTGCAACTTTTGGATTGTAAAATGGAGAGATTTTGCATCCAAAAATAACAACCTTAAATTCAGAGCAGACTATACTCCAGTGTGAAGTAAAATCCTCTCTTCCCACATTATTTGCTTTGTGATATTTTGTTTACAGTGAGGCTTTTCTTCTGTCCCAGCCACATAACGGTATATAATTACTTCTGCCAAGATGCCCCACAGAACATAAATAATAAATGACTAATGCAGTGTTACTGTGGAGACAGTTTCAGCTTGTGTACAAAAACAAAAAGGTGGGAACTTACAAAATTGCAGGAATACAAAAACTGAATGTAGAGAAATCAACAAAAATGGAAACTCTAAACTGGCACCAAAAGACACAAAATGTCTCATAGTTTGAGTAGCAGGCCAGGGCCAACAGAGGGATCAGGGCATAACCTCTTCAGATTGTTGTGAGTAAATTAGAAAGGTGCCTGCCTAAAGATAGCACCATATTGAAATTTCTCCTTACATGTCTATGTATCTGCAGAGGCATGAAAACAGTTCCATGGTGCTTCTCGGGGCACCCTTGGTTGTGAGACACCTTGTCATCACCTTCCTCCAGAGTGAGGGAGTCTTGCCTGTGCCAGCTCCTTAACTCAGCCAGCCTGTCAGCTGCTCAAGCACTCTCCATTGGGCTACACCAGACCTGGCTTCATCCTGTTGACAGTAGATGCTCCCCTGCTTCTAAGTCCCTTCAAAGTGTCCCCCTGTGGTGCCCAGCCCCAATCACTAGATACCCACAGAAAACCCAGATCATCTGTTCCCAAAGGAATAGTGTGCCACAGTTTACCAGTTATACCTTAGCCCATGCTCCCCTATCACACACAGCACTTGAATTCAATTACAGTGAAACAAAAGCAAATGTATTTACCAAAGAACAGATTCAAATACAAACAAGCATGAGAGATGGAAACAGTTACATAGCAAACAAAACCATAAAACACAAACTAGGGCCTAGACTTTATTGATAATTACCTATCCTACCTAATAAAGTAGATTCTTACCTCAAAGTTCAGTTGATTGCTGTATTGCAAGCCACAGGAATACCCCTTTAAGTACCAGGAGCCAAGACCAAGCCAGCCCTGTTCATTAATCAGATCCAGCTGAGCAGGGACAAGTGTTCCCTGTAAGAGCTGAAGAAAAAACAGACAGGGGTGTGAAAGGGAAGTTGTAGGCTTTCTGTGGGACTAGGTAGATAGGCCAGAAGCTGAGAGGACTGGGTCGTGAGATGCAGAGACTTGGGAGCAAGAGGAAGGCCTGGGAAGTGCCCCTGTGGTTACTATCCTATACAAAGGGGAGGGAGCTGGGGAAAAAACATGGGAGGGACGTTGGAGTTTTATTAAGCCCAGACATTTATTGTGTTATTGCTTTGCTTTGTTTGGCCTCTAGGAGAGGACTCTGGTGGTAAACGCAAGAGCCTTCCAATCTGAAGGGTGATAGGCTGATGAAGACCTTGGAGTAAGGGAAAGTGGTGAAGCTTGAACCTTTTGAAGTATGGTATTGCACTTTTGAGATGACCTTATTAATAAATTACCCTGTGATATGGGTGTTACTAGCCTGTACTGGCTGGTGTGTATGTATGTTATACCACCGCACTCTGCAGATGGAATGTCATTGTTTCATTCTAATGGCCTACTAAGAGCTAATAGCAAATGGATATTTCTCCTTTAGCTTGGATGTTGAAGAATTGTATACATGGGTGATGCGGGGGAGTTGTTTGTCTTCTTTTTGTTGGGGAGTATGGGGTCTCTAAATACAGCTGTATGAACATCTGTCAGAAAATGAAATTATATTCATCTTACTCACTTTAAATTTGCAAAACTTCAGGGGAAAAATCCAGTATCTTGTAAATCAGTTTTAACTTGATAGACACTTTCTCAAGGCTTAGGTACATTACTTCCCAGATGGCAAAATTTTTAATGGAGCCTCTCCTGGTATGCTTATCATATCAACTTCAAGTTGAGTTTGAAACAGATCAAGTTCCCTGATATTTATTCAGGCTTCCAGAGTGGCAGAGACTACTGCTATTTGTGTTCTCAGGTCTCTGTGAGAGAGAGGGGGAAAATATATATTCAAAACATGATGTGAATGGCAGACTTTGTGCTGCCATTACAGGGTTGCAACATAGGGATAATAAGTCACTGGCTGTCCCTCCCCGAATGAAATCATGCATTGTGTATCTTGGAGTGGAGTGGGAACTGAGATTATTGGCACTGGGGGAACAGGACATTCTGTCACAGAGCCTTCTGGAAAAAAGGAGGGCTGTGTAATAATGGAGAACCGTTGCTCCTGGAAGTTTCCCTAAATTTGAATAGTACTGATAAACATCCACACTTGTAGAAACAATGAAGAGTCCTCTTGGCACCTTTGAGACTAACAAATTTTTTTGGGCATAAGCTTTCCTGGGCTAAAACCCACTTCGTCAGATGCATGGAGTGGAAAATACAGGAGCAGGTATAAATACATGAAAAAATGGCAGTTGCCTTACCAAGTGTAAGGTCAGTCTAAAGAGACAATTCCCTTAACAGCCGGATACCAACGGAGGAAAAATAACTTTTGAAGTGGTAATGAGAGTGGCCCATTTCAGCCAGTTGACAAGAAGTAACAGTAGCGGGAATTAGACTTGGAGTAGTTGGGTCATTATAAAACCTAAACCTAATTTCCCCAATACTAATTTCCCCCTACTTCCGAGAGCTAAGCAGATCAAACCAAGCATATCTATCGCACTGAGGAGATTTAAACTTTAAGACTCCTTATAAGAAATGGAAAGGGAGGTGGATATTTTTTGCTGTTTTAAAAGTGAAATAGACAGCTAGTATTGTTTTTAAAATTATTATGAAGAACAAGTTTAAGCTTTGTTGTAACGTGCTTTGTTTGTCTGGACTGCTCAAGACCTGAACGCTTGTGCAGGAGAAACTCTTTGAGTTGGCTTCTTAAATACCTTCATGCTCTTTTACATCTGATAATCCTTGATGAAACATAGGAGCCTTGTCTTATAACAGGCTTATTCAAAGTGATACAAGCTACAAAAGTGTGATCTTGGAAGCATGTTGCCATTTTCATAATGTAATAAAAATACTGTAATGATAAATAATGAATAGTGTATAAAAAGCATGTAATATAAAATTTGTTTTATTTCCAAGATCACTGCTTTTATAATTTATACTCAGGTAAAGGAGAAAACCCCTGGAAATATTGATTTTTGAGGGGAGGAGGGTGCATCAGACTTGATATTTTAGTGAAAGGGGTTCACAGATTGTTAAAGTTTGGGAACCACTGGTCTAGCGAGATTGAGACAGTTCCACGCAGACTACCCTAATGTTAGAGGACTCACATAGGAGATGTGGGTTCATGTCCCTGCTCCAAATCAAACAGAGCAGGAATTTGAACCCAGATCTCCCAGGTGATGGTCTAACCACTGGGCTATTGGATGTAAAGGTACCTGCCCCTTCTCTTCAGTTTCTTGTGAAAAAGTGCTGTCCTGGCTGAGGCACTTAACTTCAGGTGAGGGTTCACAGAGGGGAATTATAAGTGGAGATAGGTGTCTCCCTCCAACCCAGAGTTAATTGCCTACCTCCCTTTGAGAGGCAAGGCTTAGACCCCACTCCTCTTCTTAGGCATGACCCCATGCAGCTTGCTGGCTCGCTGAATTCTATTCTTAGGGACCTCGCTGATGGGGAACCTGGGTCTCTAACTCAGGGCTGAGGATTCCACTGGGAGGAGTGATGCTGAAAGTTATGGAGTCTAAGTCCCCTTTGTGAATCTAGCCCTAAATCTTATGAAAATGGAATCTAACCGTCTAAATTACTTAGGCCTTGCAAAGCTGAGTGGAGCAACATCTGAATACCTTTAATCATCTCAGCCCTTACGCCTTAGGTTTTTCCTTCTTTGACTGGATAAATACGACTTCCAGATCTCATCTTTATTTTAGCCAGCTCATTCTCCCACCACCTGGCTCAGTCTGTCATTTTGGTCTCATCTTCAGCTAGTGGTTAAGAAAATTGTTCTGTCAGATGCTAATCAGCCAGCAGGGAATGCTTAAAGCATCAGACCGACAGCACCTCCTGTGCTTCACAAGAAACAAAATGCATAATTCTCTCAGCTAGCCTCCTGCAGCCTGGAGGGCCTGGGATTCAAAGATTATTTGAACTCTCCCAGATGTCAGTGCAACATCCTGCCGTGACACCATACCAGGCAGCTGTTCAAAGGACGTTTCCTCCACCTGATTTTTTTTTCTTTTAACTCTAGTTTTAACTTAGTGTCTCTGCTCTCTCACTCATGCTCTCTTTCTCTCCCCCTCCCCCCATTCCAAAGGCTTGCTGATTTACATAATGTACTTTTCTTGGTTCAGAGTGCAATACAAAGAGAACCAATCAAACAAAGCACGTGTGGCTAAATGGATTAGATTTATTTGGTGATGTTAACAATGTGTTTTGTCTTAACCTGAAATGAGTGAACATCAAAAGAATAAGTGGATCAATTTGGTATAGATGTCTGAACATATTTAGAATGTTACATATTACTATACCAAATGCTACCATTGAAGCATTTGAGGGAGAGGGTAGGGTGGTAAAGGAGGGTGTGTAGAAGGCTGAATTGAAAGCTTCAGATGGTGGTACACAGTCTGTGGTGTGCAGTAGTTCTGCTAATGGGAAGCTGTGTGTCTGGGAGGGAGGAGTATAGGGTGTGTAGCCTTATGTAGCTTAATTTTAGGCAGCCTGCTTTTGTAGGTTTTTCCTCAGGTGTGTGATGTACTAATGCTTCTCAACAAAATAGTGTGTATATTAATTATATAAAATGTTCAGTTCGGAAATAACATGGCTCATAACATGTTAGGAGGAAGCTTTGAGCTTTTGAGACCAGTCTGACATTCAGAACAAAGGCAGCAGTATTTTTTTAAATTATCGTAAAGCCCTTTCCTGTATAATTCCTGAAGGTCCCATTTTGTATTAATGTATATGAGAAGAGAATGGGGAAGTGACTATCAAAGAGTGATAGAATGAAAGAAAGGCCATTTAGCTAAATGAGACTCCAGAAAGCCCCACCATTCATACAATTTAGCTTTGCCTTGACAGTCTCTGGGGAAGTTCTGGAAAAAACTATTAGTTTGATACCAACCTTATCACAAGGAACCAGGGGAATAATCTGAAAGAAGAGCCAGAGCCAGAACAGCATCTTGCAGGCAGGGGAAGGGGAAATTACTACTTCAGAAGGGAGAGAGTAGAAAATTACAGGATGCTTTCAAGGAAACATTTTTTAAAAAGTTGTTTTTGAGTGGCAGTAAGTACTTTATTTCAATATAAAATGCCACATGCTGTGTGTTACTCAATGCAAACATATTCCCATATCTAATAACAGAACCATATAAATAATGGCATAACGGGATATAAAAATATCAAGCAGGCATTTGGTAGACACATCATGAGATTTACAGTTATTAAAGTTTGTTACAGTATTTATGAACACTTCCAAAGAGAGTTCTGCAGAGTCATTACAATAAAATGCAAACAGCTCCATTTTATTTCTGTTTTGGAGACTGGTTCAAGCAAAATAAGAATTTGCTCAAATGTTTGCCTATCTGCTATGCCAAACTAAATCCAGATCAGATTATGTAAGCCCCTCTTCTTCTCCTTTTCTCTCCTCTGATACTCTGGTCTCTATGGTGAGCTCTCCTGCTGCTTAAAACTTCCCATGTCCAGAGCACAGGGTAAAATATACCTCAGGATCTCCTCAATTAAATTCTAATAATACTATCAGTAATTAATATGGACATCTTTTGATGATCTCAAAGCACTTTGATAATTTAAATGTATTAAACTTTGCTCTTACCCATATAAAACAGGTAAGTAAGTATTGTTATCTCCATTTTACTTATGGGGAGAAAGGGAATAGAGATGCAAAGAGTTGAGTGATATGGCCAAAGTCACACATCAAATTTGTGGTTGAGGTAGGAATAAATCCAAGAGTTCCTGGCTAGAACTGGGTGAATAACTGATTTTGTGATCTCTAAGCAGTTCTGAAAAATTGTATGTGGGGTGAGGTGGGGTTATATGCAATAATCATTGCATGCACAAAATAGAATTGCACATGTGGTCAAACTCTATGAGTTGTAAGATAGCCTTTGTTATATTTTGGGCAGCATTTATTTTTCAAACATTACTATGTATTTTCTAGGTGAAAAGATTATTAAGTTAATGTATGCTCACAGAGCATCGTATCCCAATTTCTTGCATCTTGTCCTGATACATCAAGCATAAATTACTGCTGAAGCTAAAATACTGGATTAGATGGGCCAACTGTCTGATGTAAAATATCAGTTTTCATGTAAAGGATAAGAACTGACTGAGAAGGTATAGCTCAACTTGCAGGTAGCTTTTTATAATAGCCTTTTCTAGTGTTTCAGGTTTAATTTTTATTCTCTCAGTAGTATCTAGCCAACGGCTATGTCTTGCTCATTGCTGTATATCCTCAAACTACTGTCCTTTTTACATCCCATCATTGCAAAAAATGGGCTAAATCTTGATGTTCTGTATTGAAACAAAACTCTCATTTGAGTCGACAGGAGTTTTGCCTGAGAAAAAGCTTCAGGGTTTTGCCCATTGACTTCTGAAGGCCATGCTGAATATCTTTTGGCTTTTGGAAAGTCTTAAGAATCAAGGACCATTCATTTCATATGCAAATCTAATCACTAGTTTTGTTTTTTTAAGTCTTGGAAGACTTCGTGTATGTGCCAAGACCAGTGGAACTACCTCTAATATTCAAAATGTAAATGAATCAGAACAGATTTTGCAAGACTGATGGAAGATTTAAAAGGAAGGAAAAATGGGAATGGGGAAATGAGTCTTATGATCTAATTTATTTTTAGAAGCCTAAGATACTTTAATACAACTGTAAGAGTGTGAATGTTCTGGTAGTCTGTTGCACCAAGGAAATGCTTTGCAGGACCCAGATCCAATGACAACTCTAATCCTTAAAGACTTTCTGTCTTCCTTTCTCTACTCTGGCCTTTTCTTTCTCCCATTGCTATTCTTGTGTCCATTCTTTCCTCTCTAGGAATCTTCATAAAGTGATACTGTCAACAGATAATGTTTTCCCAACAGATTATGATAAGAGATTAGAGAAGAAACATTAGGTTGTTTTTGTTTCCTTACTTCGTGTATTTGACAGCATTTTATGCACTGTCGGCATAATTGTTTCCACTGTTTGTGGATCTATCACAAAAGAGAAGAGAACTATTTGACAGAAAAATGTGACTGGAAATCCACAAAAATTGACAGAGACTCAAGAGCAACTGTAGTATCCAAAACTATTTCCAGCTCATTTTTAAAACCTTCAAATTAATGTTGTTTCACAAGCACCATTGTTGATAGTAACCTGAAACAGGAAACATTAATATGAACTTCTTGTCTTTTCAAGTATGCTAGCAGGATCTACACTGGTCAGTTGGAGTGCAACATATCAGAGAACTTTACCAATCACGCCCTTCCTGTGCATTTTGTTGCACTGTGTAGGTAAGCCCCCAGTTTATATTGAAAACCAGGCAGGCTCTGACAAGGTCAGTCTCATCTAGACCTGGTCCCAATCATGCTGTGGAGTGGAACACTTTGGAGAGGGAGCCATCAAGGCCCATCAACACTGAACACTCCCCAGCTGGCAGAATGGATCAACACATCAACACTTCCCAGCTGGCAGAATGGATTTTCTGCCAGTAAGGCGATTGACTCTGAATGACTCCCTATAAGCATGGTGGTGAGGTGGAGGGGCCTGGAGTTCCCCCAGGAATACCCAGATGGGCAAAAAGAAGGGTCAGAGAAAGTTGGAAGGGCTGCGGAACCTATGGATCCTGACCAACCCCAGGCTAAAGAGGGTGAAGTCAGGATTTTGTTGTTTTTCAAGGATCTGTAGCTCTCCAGTATGCTCTGTAAAGAGTTAAGTGTCATTGTTTAAAAAAAATCCTTTGCTAAGTCTGTGTTCCTTGCCTTCCTGCCACATTTACCTAAGATTTAACTTGAAACCATTAACTCTACTGCCAGATGGACTCTGGTTGAACATAGCTAAGCAACTGGGGACTCAGAAGGGCTGAGGTGCTATTCCAGGGGTCTAAGGTGGCTGTGTTGGGAGGTCCACTGCCCAGGAAGGGTGTCGGACACCACCTCTGCACCTGGCAGTGTGACTAAGAGATGCAGAGATAGGATAGTCATTAGTCAGACTCAGGGGGTCTTGGAAGCATGCTGGGACTTGGGATCCACTTATGACGAACTTGTGACTGTCCAGAAGAGAACCTGGGCCAGGCTGGGAGAGGCAGTATTGGCACTTACATGAAAAAGTCTATCTCCCGTGAAATTTTGAGGCAGATTTAAGTCCAGATAGTTTGGATAAGCATTGAATGCCTAACTGACCTGAACCTCTGGACTGTTTGAGGTTCTCAAAGAGAACAGCATGTGTGGGTATTATTTAATTTTAATTGAATTCTCTGAACCTTTCGCTCATTTAAATTTCTGCTTGCCACCCATCGCCGTCAAAAATCAAAACCTTCATTCTAAAGTCCCTGAAAATTAGGACTCAAAGATCTATTTTGTTTCTCTGGCAGCTTTGAAACCAAGCTGGGAGGTGAAGAATTACATCAGTGCAAATTAAAGCGTCCGGGAAAACAGCAAACCCCCAATTCTGATAGCAATGTGGCAATCGTCTGTTCAAGTTGAAACACTGACACTGCTCTACAGGAAGCAAATTCCAATAGCACTGTCTGACGCAGATCCCGTCTCAGTTCAACAGATATTCTCACTTAGGTTTATCTTTCATTTGAGTTCTTTTTCAACCCACTCATTTCCCAGTGTGTGAACTACTTACTGGAAAGGGTACTGGCAGAACAAAGGTGTGAAAAGAAATTCAGACAGGCAGGCCTATTGTTAGATGTATACATAAGAGTAGTTAGCAACATGCCTCAAGATGAGGGACATTAATCATTGCAAGATCAGAGAAACTGTCCTTCACCAGGATAATAGAGACTTTGCAAAAAAGTGATAGAAAAGGATGGATATATCATTAGAACACATTTTCTAGGACTCAGGTTTCAGACTTTTAGTGATTTTTTTTGCCCAATGCTTTTCTGCATTGTTCACTGTACATCATTCTTGCTAGTAACTTAACATGAAGGATCACATGAAGGACACTACAGTGAATAGCACTATTGTGTCACAGAATTGATGTGATGACCTGTGTGCCTAAGTGAGTAGATGCAGACGCACACCCCCACCATAGGTCAAGGAATGAAAACTTTTTGAGGGGATTTGCTTTGTTCACCAAGAAATGATTAGAGAAAACTAGTTAGGCTTATTGCAAACAATCCAAACTCCTTCTCCTGCTTCATTTTTCATAGCGAATTATTGTATATCAGGGGTGGGCAAACTTTTTAGCCCGAGGGCCACACTGGGGTTCAAAATTGTGTGGAGGGCCGAAGGCCCCACCCCCATCCGACCCCCACCAACTTCCCGCCTCTGGACTGCCCCCTCCTCAGAACTCCTGACCCATCCAACCCCCCTCCTTGTCCCCTGATTACCCCCTCCGGAGACCCTCACACACTCTAACTGCCCCCTGCAAAACCCCATCCCCTATCTAGCCTCCCTGCTCTCTGTTCCCTGACTTCCCTCTCCCAAGACCCCCCACCTCCCTACTTTGCCCCACCTAAGCCCCCCCACCTACCCTAACCACCACCTACCCTAACCACCACCCCCACCTGCTTACCTGCTGAGCCAGGCACCGGCTTGCAGCACTTTGCCCAGCCCCTCAGCTGACAGCGCGGGGCCCCGCGGCTTGCCGCTGTCGGCCTGGCACCCTGGGCCGGGAGCGCGGGGCATGGCACTGGCTGCGGGCCCGCTGTCCTGGGCTCCTGGCGGCATCCAGCTGCTGCCCGCTGTCCCAGGTGGCACGCCAGCCCTGGTCTCAGGGTGGCGTGACCGGCCAGCCGCAGCCTGCTGTCCTGGGCTGTAGGCGGCGTGCCCGGCCGGCCGCGGGGACCCGGGCAGCACGCCGGGCCCGCTCTCAGGGCGGCGCACCCGGCTGGCCACGGATCCGCTGTCCCAGGCGGCGTGCCCGGCAAGCAGCCGGCCCCGCTCTCCAGGGCACTCTCAGAGTGTCCTGCTCCCCCAGCAGAAGCTCGCAGGCTGGATAAAAATGGATCGCGGGCCACAGTTTGCCCACCCCTGTTGTAGACAGTGATGCACCACTGACCAAGCTGTGTAGTGTAGGTGTAACAATGAGTCTTTAGATCCTTAGACAAAAAGTACTGTGGCAGTGCAAAGTAAAGTTGTACTAAAAGCTACAATGCAGGCGATCAAAGAGCAAAGCTTCTGCAGGTATGCAACAGAATGAGGTGTTAATGGGGTACTGGGTGAACAGAAATTAAAAGCATACAGCAGGTGTGTGATGGGGCCTTATAGATGAAGGAATAGTACAAATGCTGAGTTCTGCAGTACAGGTCATGACTTCTCAGTGCTGCTCCTTTCCACATAGATCAAATTAACATACAAAATCTCAAGGGACTGTGTTACTCAAAGTGGAAGCTAGTATCCTAAGCTCAGATTCAGAAAGGTATTTAGATGACTAACTCTTTTGGATGTCAATGGGAGTTAGGTGCCTAAGTAGTTTGAAAAATCTGGCACTAGTTCATAAAGATTTTCATTATTGGTACAGTAGATTATTTTGCTTAAGTATTTTGACTGAAACACACAATGAAATTTAGTGAAACAGAATTAGTCTGTTTAGAAAGGTGTCAATTTTCAGTTTAGTATCTCCCCGCCAGTTCCTGCACTACCAATGCATTTGGTTTTGGTAAGCAGATAGCCAGTGAAAGCAGAAGAAATACACGGAACCAGCAAATCAGTACATATTGTAACTATATCCTGACCATACTCTGACTGACTGTGCTGTCTTCTGGCCCTCTCCTCAGATTAGCAAACAAAGATAGGTTTTGTAAAGAAATGTAGAGATAGATGTAGGTTGTAAAGTGAAGTAGATTGTGAGATTTATGAACATTACATCAGATCAGAGCTTAATGGAGTCAAGATTTACTCCATGTAACTTGGGTTATAAGGCCAGAATCTCAGCTAATATATGTTGGCATAGATTCATTGAGCAGAGGATCTGGTCCTCTGTGCATTTTACAACACTATTTAGGCATACACTGCAGCATTTTCACTAATGTCTTGTATGATTCATGCCTGAATAAGTGTGATGGGTCTTTGACCATGTACATCCCTTGGCAATACACGTGGACCCAGCTATTCTTATTGTTCTGATATCTAGTCTAAACTTGTCCTTTATTAAGGAAACATCGTTAAGCTTTACTTTCACTCACCAGTTGAATTCTTTGACATTAACTAACTAAAAAACTTCCAGTTTCTGATAGACCATCTAGTAAATAGTAAATTCTAAAATTAAAAAAAATCAATAAATCAATCAATCAAAAGATTTTTCTGCTCCCTTATGGGTTTTCGTGAGTGTCTTTTCTGCAAGGGAGAAACTTACAATAGTAGGTACTAAATGTTCAGACAGAAATGTGATTTTTCAATTTGGCACTATCACTTTAGCTTTTGTCTTAGTGTCTCTTGAGATGGTAAATAATTCCATTTCTTCATTTATATTAACTTGAAAGTATTTTTAGACTGTGGTCGTGTCCCTCCAATCAGTCTTTTCTGTTTCTAAAGTACATAGGTTATATCCTTTGATCTCCACTCATCTGTTTTGTCCTTTAAATTTTATTTTCCTTATTATTTTGAATAACCTTAGCACCCTTTGTGAACAGCAAAAACTCAAGAGTATTAATAAATTACCTATAATGAACTGAGAAGCAATCATCTCTACTAACTGGTGAACAGCAAAGGTGCCACCAAAATATCTGGCCCAAGTGCAAGCACTCTAAATCATGGACCCTGTGATCTCATCCATATAGGCAGACCACAAAAAGCCTCACTGAAGTCAGTTAACTCATTAATCCTATTGCAGGACTGTGGCCTAAATGTGTGCCTGTGGCAGAGTTTTGATGTTATTTCCAGTGCTAGATTAAGATCAGATTGGATATGTTGGCCGGTATGAGCCTCACTGTCTGAAGGTGCTCCTGGTTTCAGGGAACAGCCCTTTGGGATAACCTGTGTGTATAAGGTGCTCAAAGTTTTTGGCTACTGCCACCGCTTTAATAAAGGGCCTCCAGACATGGAGGGATTCTTGCCAGGCCTCATTCATGTTCAACTACTCTTTCTTTTTTAAAAAAATTACATTTCAGCATCCTCAGCACTTTATTTTTCTATCAGTCTTCTTTATGGCATCTGAGCTGCTGTGAGAGGTTTGGGATCAGGCCCCAAGAGGGAAGCTTCCATTAACATGTATGTTCAAAATGTCACTCTTGCATTCAGTGCACAAATCCATAATTAAAAATAAAAGCTTAATGTTTATCTCTAGTCTAAATGGCATCTGGGTGGACTTAAAGTTGCATAACCTAGTTAAAAGATTAAGCTCATTAAAATAAAGAATGAAGCTTTTAAGCATGCTAATTTATTGTCTTGGCTGCAACAACAGCTCATTGACTTGATTCTTGAGTTGACATGGGATAATTTTCTGTGCTTATTTCATTCCCGGTGAAGTGCTGCAGATAGTCTGCTCAGCATGAGTGTTTCCTGCACAGGGTGTACTTATAATAACTTTCACACAAATTAATGTTGTCAAGCCACAGAATTCATACCTGTCTACCTTACATACCTTTAGTGTATCATAAAGCCATATAGACACCAGACTTTAACAATGGATTTTAACTTTATATTTTCCACTTGAGAACAGCATGACACCTGTCTGAGCAATCCACTTTGTGTCTTGGAACAATATAATAATGTAGGGCAAGTGAAGATTGTGACAGAATTATAAATGTTGTTGTAGAGAGATCTACTGTGCACAGTTGACTGATAGACTCATAGACTTTAAGGTCAGAAAGGACCATTATGATCATCTAGTCTGACCTCCTGCACAATGCAGGCCACGGAATTTTACCCACCCACTCCTGCAATAAACCCCTAACCTATGTCTGAGCTATTGAAGACCTCAAATCATGGTTTAAAGACTTCAAGGTGGAGAGACTGCTTCAGCAAGTGAATCGTGCCCTATGCTGCAGAGGAAGGCGAAAAACCCTCAGAGCCTCTGTCAGTCTGGCCTGGAGGAAAATTCTTTCCTGACCCCAAATATGGCGATCCACTGAACCCTGAGCATGTGGGCAAGACTCACCAGCCAGACATTCAGGAAAGAATTCTCTATAGTAACTCAGATCGCACCACATCTAACATCCTATCACAGGCCACTGAGCATTTTTAGTGCGAATAAACACAAATTAATGTTGTCAAACCACAGAATTCATACCCGTCGTCCTTACATAGCTTTAGTGTATCAAAAGCCATATAGACACCAGACTTTAACAATGGATTTTGATTTTATATTTTCCAGTTGAGAACAGCATGACACCTATCTGAACAATCCACTTTGTGTCTTGGAACAATATAATAATACAGGGCAAGTGAAGGTTGTGATAGGATTATAAATGTTGTTGTAGAGATATCCACTGTGCACAATTGACTGATAGCAAAACCCTGTTATTTATGTTGCTGTTTTTGTCTTTGCTTACTTCTTGACTAGTTATTTGGAGAATGAATGTGCTACAATGATTTAGTAATCTTGTGTTTTCCCATAAAAGGCCCTAATCCTTTAATTAGGTCAATGCATATGGACCCTGCCTACACTGACACCCAGCCTCACTAATTCAGTGGGGTTTTGTGTGGCTTCATGTCCACCTACATGGAGCTCACCAAGGCCCTAAATATTTTAATAAAATGTTAAATATTAGGAAATGCAGCAAATTTGCTGCCAATCACTATATTTCTCTGCTCCAACAGGTATAACACATCAGAGACGATAACAGCTAGGTAATTCAATTAGTATACCTATGCTATTTGCTAATAAAAAAGCTTTAGAATTTAGTTTCCATGAAGTTAAATAACATAATTGCCCTAAAAATATTGGGGAAATTGTTTAAAAAGTGCTTGAGAATACAACATGGGGAAAATAAAACATACAGGGCCAGGACCACATTTGGTGTAAGTCAGATTAGCTCTACTGAATTAGGGCTTGGCTACACTTGCAAGTTAGAGTGCACTAAAGCTGCCCAGTGCACTCTAATTCGCTCCCTGTCCACACTGGCAAGGCACATAGAGTGCCGTGACTCCACAGCTAGAGCGCTCCTGGTACTCCACTTCGGTAAGAGGAATAACGTTTGATGCGTCTTAGCTGAGACTCCCCAGCATCAGTGTGAACGAGGTGTTGTATTACTGTGCTCTGACTGATCTCTGGAAACGTCCCATAATCCCCTTCAATCAAGTGGCCACTCTTGTCATTGTTTTGGAATCGTCTGTAGGAATGTGGCTATCCCCTTTCAAAGCTCTGTTTCTGACAGTGGCATGTTATCTGCTCTGGGGCAAAGCAACCATGATAAGGAATGCTGCTTGCTTTGAGTTTGGGGGGCGGTGGGGAGGGGAATCTGAACGTACAAGACAGCATGTTGAGACACTCTTAGCACCCAAAACCCCACTCTCTCTCACCCCGCATATACACACAACACACTCCCGCCCCGACCCTGCATTTGAAAAGCATGTTGCAGCCACTTGAACTCAGGGATAGCTGTCCATAATGTACCACTCCCTTTGCTGCTGAAAGTGGACAAATGTGGCCATGCCAGTGTGCTTGCAGCTGTCAGTGTGGACAGACTGTAGTGCTTTCCCTACTGCACTCTCTGAAGGCTGATTTAACTCAAAGTGCTCTACAGCTGCAAGTGTAGCCATGCCCTTACTGAACAGCTGCCAAGGATCTGGTCTGTAGACTTAAAAGGGCTAACACTGAGGCCTGGTCTACATTAAAAATATAAGTAACTCAGCTACACCACTCAGAGGTGTGAAAAATCCGTACCCTTGAGCAGCGTAGTTAAACCGACATAACTGCCAGGGTAGACAGTGCCAGGTTGACAGACAAATTCTTCCTTGACCTAGTTACTGCCTCTTGGAGAGGTGGATTACATGTACCAACAGGAGAACCCCTTGCTGATACTGTGGGCAGTGTGTATATGGAAGCACTACAGTGTAGACAAGACCTGAGGTAAAACGTTTAGTTGAATCAGTGGAAATTCAACTGAGTAAGGAGAGCAAGATAAGGGACATGATGTAAAAAGTCTCTAACTGCACTACATCAGCCATTGCTGCCTGACAAATGGCAAAGCCCCCCACCCTCTTGGAAGAAACCATGAAGCCCAGTTCTGCTCTTACATCTGCTTTCCCAGTGTAATTTCACTGCCTTCCCACTATCAAGGGTGAGGAGAATTGCTTTAGGCTTACTTCATTGCAAAAGCACCAAAAAACAACTACACTATGTGCAGACAGAAGAGGAGAAGGAGAACTCCTCCTCTCCTCTCATTCTCTCACACAGAGATGGGACCATATGAAGAACAAACGTTAAGATTTTTTATGTAACAATTTAGTAAGAAAACAGTCTTTTAAATGATATTATATACTATAAATTCTGTACATAAATGGCAGCACTTATCTGGAGCAAAAATTTCTGAAAATTTGCCCCTTCCTTCATGTGGAAATGGCAACAATTTATCCTGGATTACAATAATGAATCCTGGGAGAATATCAGAATTTGTGAAAACTAGTACCTCTGCACAGCTTGAGTCACAAATAAAACTCAATTATTTGTGAAACCTGGAATATTTGAAATGACAAATCAAGGTTTCTTCCAGAAGTTGGCACATAACTGATGATACTGAGGTGTGAGAACAGCGAATGGATTTTATGCAGGAATGAGTAAGTTGCTGTAACACTTAGCAGGAATAATGGCTCAATTAATTAGCTGTATACAGCAGTTGGTTCACAGGACAGACAGCTGAAAAATGTTTACAAGAATGTAGTACCCAAAACAATCTGCTAGTTGTCAGTGAAGGGCACCAAACACATATTACAACAGTCAAACACATATTTCAATGGAAGCACCTCAGTATAACAATAAGAACATTATTTTGGTTTGATTTGAATAACACGGTCAACAAAATTAAAGCCCTTGCTCCCACCCCCATGACACAACCTTTTTTTTAAAAAAAAAAAAAAAAATCTATAATGCTAGAAGAAACTTTAAATCAAAAATTAAAATGTGAACTCTGTGCAAAACAAAATAATTTACAGAAAAATCTTACATATGATTTAAATGTTAATTAAACATATACATTGAGGGCCTTTTCCTGATTTGACTGAAGTTAAAGAGACTTTTGTCATTGTTTCAATGGAAGTTGATTTGATATCGTTATTATTATTTACTTCAAGCACCAATCCTGGTCCTATTAAAGTCAATGCAAGTTTTGCCATTGATTTCAGTGGAACGTGGATTTCACCCCAGAAGATTATTCCCTGGGTCTCCTCATCCTATTCCTTTTGCCCTATTGTCCAGTTGGTGGTGGGTTTCCCAATACATTTCCGCTGCTATGTCTATCTCTCAGAGTTTGGTAGTGATGCCCCATCACTGAAGTATCTGAGTACCTTCCATGTAAAATAGATTGGCAATAGTGAAGTATTAAGTGAATTTCCTGAAGTCTCTCTTTTCTCTGTCTTTTCAGATAATAGAAAGCTCTGGGTTGTTTGACATTGTGAATGTGCTGTTTATAGTGGAAAAGTTTTATCAAAGAAGATTTTGCAGTATTTCCTATCGGTAGTGAGAGTGGATTGATCTAATAATCTATTTTGGGAATTCACTTGGCAGCCAGATCCCTTCAACTGACAATATTTTGTCCTCAGATCTCACAGACTTCATTCTGGGCTCTATCCTTTGCAAAAGAAAACCACAATACAGACCAAACACTATATACTGATTATATTATATACGCAAAATTGTATAGGGCCAGATTCTGATACCTTTACTTATACTAAGTAGTACTTAATTCTATTGAGTAATTTAAATTCAATAGAATTTAGCCCAGAGCAAACATTTTTTCCATCCACTTCTGCTCTCCACTCAGAGAACTGAAGCAAATCTGTAAAACCAGAGGTAAGTGTGCAAATTTAGGGTGAATAATAATCTGTATCAGAGCATGAACAAGTTGTGTAGTGATTGCATTAATAAAGTGGAAGAGATTATAATAAGACTGTACCAACAATCAGTTTAGGCAAAATTCTGCCTTAGCCTAGAGTTCTGGGTATAGAGCCAGGAAGCCAGAACTGGCTCCCTGATACTCAGATTCAGCCTTGGCCCTGATGCAAATTATTGCCAGGCAGCTCCAAGTTCTTGTTTTTGACTCAGAGTCCTTAATAGACTAATGGAGGATAGGTGGAGCTCCACAATACTCACTTCACCTTCTTCCTTCTCTGACCTGCCTCCTATGCTTGCGAAAGGTAGAGGATGCAGAGGCACAAACTCTACATGAGGGGAATCTTAACTGGGCATTTGCAGCTAGATTACATCCCCTCTGCGCCACCTGAACAACACAAAGGAGCCGTAAAATCACTAGAGGATCCAGCCTTTAGTTTGACTCACAAATATCTAGCTAAAGATGAATGGGACAGTGACTGCCTGGTAACTACATGCCCACCTACTGATGGAAAACATTTAATCTGGGATTAACATGAAAGAAGTAAACATTTATGATAATAGTTGTGCAAACCTCAGCAAACAATGGCATTAATAAACCACTGGGGTATAGTCATCATAAATTACTGTCTTAATACATTCAAGTCACAAGCAGATATATTAAAGACGCATAATTTAAAGTGGTACCAGGTAAACTGTGCTTTTGCACAATGCTAGCAGCTTGCTGTTACTATTTAAAGCTGAACTTTGTTAATAAAGTATTTTTTATGACAGTGTTGTCTTTTTATAACCTGATGTTTGTCATTTCTTATTCCTATACAATTGTCTGAGGAGAAAAAATAGAAATACTAGTTCCATGACACAGCGAGAAGGAAAAATAGGTGCTGCATTTAATAATTACCAATCATCCCACTTTATTGACAGAAAATGGAAATATAAACTGAAAAGTGTTGGAATGGGGGTCTAAATATTGAGGTGTCATAGAGCTGTGTTGTACTGGCAGTTTTTAAGCAGAAGCCTCCACTGAAATCAGTGGTTCAACTCTGAAGCATGGCAGTAAAAATACCAAATCCATGTCTAGACCAGAGTTTCCACTGCTGTAGTTGCACCACAGCTGGAAAATAAACACAATATTTTCTAGTGTTAGACAAAGCCAATGAATCCTGAATGATAAAGAAGGGTTTCTGACATTATAGATACCAAAAACAACCATGAATTCTAACACTAACTAATTTTCAGTCTTGTAAATCTTCCTTGCATACATAAAATGTATACTAAGTATTGCAAATAACAGTACTCATCCATATCCTATTCACTTACCATATAATTAACTATTGTAGTTTGTTCATCTCTTGAAGACAGTATACAGGGTCTGGGTATGTCAGGCCCTTACACTGTAGATTATTTAACCCTAGAATGCATGATTTCAGCAGAGTATTCTCTAGATTGAAAGGAAGAAGGAAAACCTAATGTTCAAGAATAAATCTGTGTAAACTATTTATAAAATAATATTTTATATAAAAATGCAACCCTTTACTCTTTTTCTGGTGAATTATCCATGAATAGGATTACCTTTTAAAAAGGAATTTGTTATAGAAAGTTGTTTTATGAAAAAATTCATGTGCATATATTTCATCCCATGAACTTTTGTAAGCTATTTGCTTCCACTATGTCTTTGATTATTCACTGTTTGTTAGTTGCTGTTAAATTGTGCGATTGATCACCTAAATCAGCTGACATAGTTTCTGCTGTCTGACTCAAATCATCTCTCTGCAGGATATAAAATTTGAGGAGGTAAGCTTTAATTCATACTGAAAAAGTGCAGACTTCATGGTAACCTAATTCACCTTTTTAAATTATGGATGGAATTACTTAAATTGATCATGGCAGTGTTCCCAAAGCACAATAGAATGGAACTTTTAAGAATGCTTTTTTATAATGTTGCACTTTTTATTCTAAAGGAGGGAGAACGGAAAATTCAACTGCCTTCACAAACTTTCTTTTCCTATTGACCTTTGAAGTACATCTCACTCAGATATGAAAAAAAGTATAAAAGAGTTGTATTTATGAGCTGAAAAAATATTTCATGAAGTAACTTCTGTTGCAACCACTTTTTCATTAGCTGCTATACTCTGACTTCATGCATGATATTATTCTTTTGGCTGAGGTATTCTGCTGACCGAACATGGCAAAGATAACAATTGGGGAATAAAATGGTAAATGGAGAGAACATTATCTGAGCTTTTAGAAAGGAAGTGGGTGGGAAGGAGACGTCAGGAAAAAAGGTTGAAAGCAGAAAGAAATGTTAGTGAAATGTTGCAGCCATAAACAGTGCTTGGCTGAAATTGTTAAAATAAATAGGAGAATTCATTCATTCATGTTGGCGATGAGTCCAGGCCAAACTAAACAGCCCAGAGGTCTTTAATCTAAACCTCACTGGCATCACCTTGTTCCTCTCTCCAGTCTGCAACTGCACTGCATCAAGCATCAGTGGAAACCTGTAGCTGTATTATGTCTCTCCAGCCTTCATCTTTCTTTGTACAAATGCTTCTTTCAAAATGCTAAAAAACACATCAGAGTAATCACTGAAAACCATGAGAGACGCTTTTGTTTCACTGAGCTTGTTTGTGTGTGTTTGTCTGGGTAAAGGGTGGTAGTTTTCATCGGATGAAGATACTTCTGTGAAATAAACTGTTCACAATCTATTCCATTGTAACGTGTTATTAAAATATCAGGTACCAAGTGTGCTGTGAAGCTGCCTATCTCCCTTTGTACTTTCATGACACGTTTATATTAGATACATTCATTGCTTAACAGCTTGTTATCAGCATCTACAACACAGGCTTTTTGGTATGAAAGAAAAGTACACATAAGCAATAACACCTCTATAGTTCTATGGAGATTGGTGAGCCTCTGATGACTAATGGGGCAAAAGCCAAGCTAACTGTCTTCAACCACCAACAAAGTAATAGTATCCATAACAACGCACAGCCAGAAGTGCCCTAATATGATTGTTATGAATGTTCCTTTGCTTAAAGCACCAGAGAACAACCAAAGAATTCTGCGTTTGATTGCAGAGTCCAGTTGTAAAGGTCACAGTGTCACTTACGGAAGCTGAACACAAATAATCTTCCTTTTTCACTGAGTTTTCCAATAGGCCCACCAGGATTATTCTCACTGAAGAGGCTTTATTGCTCCCATTTATATAATTCTAGCACTCTCCTCTTGCCCTCACAACTTCTGATATAGTTTCTCTGCCCTGGGCCAAGTTTCTGCATTCAGACTGCAGAAGCAAACCGTCAACTGGGAGTTTTTTCCATTAGCTACAATGGGAACTGGATCAACTCCATTACATAATAAATGGTTATATTTTAAAAACTAAACCAAATCCTAGACATATAGATACTTTATTTGGGTGCTGGTATTGTTGTCTGGTGTATATAAGGCATGTCCAGAGAATAAACATCCTGACCAGCAACTGAATTGTTTGAATTCTCTCTGAGAATGCCCTTTAGCTCATAATATCGTTTCTGCTTCTTGCACCACATGTATTGGCTTTTCCAGAAACCTGACTTCTCAAATTACTCTGGCCACATATAGAATACCTAACCACAGAATCTCTATGGTTCTATAGCGCTGCTAATTCACTCTTGTGAGCAGATTGCCAAAGATGGGGAAAAATGTATACATATTCCTTGTGCTGTAAAACGTCCCTAATTCAGGAGATAAAGACTATCTGTTTTATTTAGTTTAAAGTAGGGGGGTCTAATTTTTCTATGTTATCACATCAGTGCAAATGTGAATTTACAGGGGTGTGGTGGAGAGCAGAAAAGGGCATAGAAATTGTCCAAGGAGATAATTTATATATCTGGATCTAGCTCAGTTTAGATTGGGCTTTGGCACATAGGTTCAAAGCCAAATCAAGTCTAGGGGTCAGGGTTACATTCAATGCCACTAAAACCGTATGAATTATTCTTCTGAGGTTTTGGCTCCAAATAATGGACTTTGGGAGATTTCTGCTGCATACAAAGCAGCACTAGAAAACAGACCTCTTCTGGTGTTGGAGCTGAACTAGAATCAAAACTATAGAGCTGAGTTCAGAGCAAGTAATTCAAATTCAAAGCCTTAAATTAAAAGTGGTACATATTTAAGGCAGTGATCTGGGCCTCATCTCAAGTGTGATTTTAAAGTAGTAAGTAAATACTGTTTGAATAAAACAATAATGTATTTGGTGACGTACCAAAAGCTGATGCCTCTTAAGAATTTTGCACCATTTACAGTTTATGGAAGTTGTGAGAATGAATCGGAAACCACTCATAGTTGTGCTACATTTTGTGATTAAAGCTGGTAGTATTTTATATCAGCCTGGCTACTTAGGTCACTGGATTTAGTGTGATAATAAATGGAGTATGCAAGTAATTAATCTCTTAGTGTGGAAAACTTCTTTCAGTTATCCTTCACATATTTCATTTTCTTCTGCTCCTGCTCTTTCTGTGTTTATTTTATGACCTGTGGATAAAGCATGTTTTCTTAGTGGGAAACTGCCCGCGTCATTGGTGATGAATGCTACGGTGTACTTCTTTCCTCTTGTAGAGAATATTTTATTCCTGCTTTCACTTAAATCAAAAGTCCCAGCTTCCCAACCTAAATCAATATGATCTTTTTACTGGTTAGAGGGTGCAGGTTTGAAAAGCACAGTGGCCCTTTTAACAAAATTGGCAAGCAGTGAAATTTACAATCATAGCACCACATGTCTCTCATCCAGTTACAAACTTCTCCATTTTCCTAACTGAAGCTGCAATCATTACAGTTATAGCCAAAAAGAAATAAAAAGTCCAACATTTGGAATTTCATCAGGGTGCAGGGTGTACACGATTTGAATAAAGTGCTGCACACATGTGTGAAATTCCTTGCCTGCTTTTAGTATAATTTCTCAAGCATTCTATGATAGCATTAGCAGGGAATTCTTAGCAAGAGTAAGTGAATTAGTTAGCAAGGTTAACTATCAAGTGACAAACAAACTTATTCCTTTAGTCATTTTTGTGGTGCTTTTAAGGCATGTGCACAGCATCTACTGGTAGCTGTAGAATTGAACCTGGATACATTTCAGTATCTTTATGTGCCTCTCTGTACACATATAAATGACTATGTCACATTTTGAGAGCCTTATGTAGGATCAGATCATCTTCTTTACATCCATGCATGGGCATCCCTTGAGCATGCAATTCTCCCACAACTTATGATGCAGTAGGGCTCCAAAAATGCCTCCAAAACATACTCTCCTATTCTGGACCTACTGGAAGCCTCTTCAGTAGTCAGCAGTAAGCACAGGGGAGGGGGTGAAAAATGAAAGCTAGGCACTTGGGGTCAGGACTGCAGGAGAAGGCACATTTTATCTCCAGTCCCATGGAAAGAAGCCTTCCTGCCTCCCAATGGTCCTATGGGCTGCCAAGAAAGGAAGACATGCTAGGAATGCACCTTTGTTGGAGCCACATTATCAGAGTGGTGGAATGAGACTAGCTGGAGTCTAGACATACAGGAGAACTCTCCCTAGTGCTGGAGCCCTTTTTATGACATAACCATGAAGGAGCTATAAGTGTCTCATAAAAACCTATGGGGAGTACAGGGTGCCCTCTGCATGAGTTGTCTTGGCTAACAGAGACCCTGGTGCTGGAGGCATTTTAGAAGGGATGGAGGTGGGGGATGTGACTGAGTCTGCACCTTGGTGCAATGAATATAGCCCATAGAGCTTCATGCAGATGGCCCTAGCTTCCTGAGGACCCACCAGGCAAATTTCGGCAGACTTCAGAGGACCTCTAGATTTGACCAAACCTGCAATACATATAGTATCTTACTGATGAGCAGACTGATGTCAAGATAAACTCTCTGTTAGGAATGGAGCCATGTATGGCAATGAGGCAACATGGGAGCTCTGTATAGCTGCAGTTTGCTTCTGACCTATCTGGGACTTCTTTCTTTCTGCCCCAGCAGAAAACCAAAGTCTGCATGAAGAGTATGCAGGAAGTTTGACATCTCTATACTTTCTGAAGGACTTACACTATACTGTGCTATATGGGGATCTTATGTTTTACTGTGTGTTCCAAACTTGATAGATTAGAGGAATGATGAGGACTTTTCTATGATACTAAAGAGATCCATTGTGACTTCCCTTCCATGAAATATGACTCTGGTATACCTGTTTTTAATCAAGAACATTGAAGCAAGCTATACGTTCTTGCTTGTTGAGGAGAGTTTTTAATGTTTCATTTATTTATAAAGCTTTGATGCCCTTATTGATCACAATAAGCTTCTTCTCTTTTGCAGTTAAAAACCTACAAGGCTAAAAATTCCTGCTATGCCAAAAATTGCACCAGTGTAATTTTCTGAACTTCTGTGTTACATCACATTCTCGACTTGTAGAAAGAGAAAATGAGCTGTTAAATAGATTAAAGCTCTTACACTGCATCAGTTAATTAGTGAGGGAATTGAACAAATTTGCAGATTATAGGTAAGAGAACAGTCTTGTGACAACAATATTTTATTGTTTGGATTTTATTTTTAAGAGGATTTTCAAAAATGCTGACCTAATAAACTGTTTAATAGGTCAGCAAGATAATTAGACAGCATTTTAAATCAGTCAAAAACCACACCGATTAGGGGTAGTGGTACATGTGTGTGCATGTGTGTGTGAGAATAAGTAAGTGGCTTCCCCCTCCCAGGGCCTTCTTTTCTGCAATGTTGCACCTGAACTTTTTTGTAACTGGTAATTATTCTCTGTTCTATTACCAATGGAGACCTTTAACTTCATACACCCTTCAAGTCTCTTTCTGCTATATGTTTCTTCAGAGAAAGTTGAATAAGATCTCTCTAGTTCATTAGGTTCTGATCCTGCCTCTTTCTGCTGGCATGTGAGGATCATCAGGTAGCAAAACCGTACAAATTAGATATAGATGTAGTTGAGCTGGGCAGGAAAGAGTTCTCCCATGCTGGCAAAATATTAGTGATTTTTTAAAAAAATTCCCTCAAATTAAATGGAAAATCAAAAATTTTGACAAACCACAAGACTCAGCTCAGGTCAATCAAAATGCTCTGTTTTGATAATTTCTAAAGATTTTTGTTTGAATTTTAACTATTTTTGTTTAACAAATTTTATTATAATTAGCTTAAATTTTCAAACAAAAAGTCAGTAAGTAAAAAATTTCATTTAAAACATGTCAAAATCTTTTTTTTTGTTTTTTTTTCAACAATTTTTTTTAAGTTGAGAAATTCCTTGAAAGTGACCCTTTCCCACTAAAAGTTTTGGTTTTAGTGAATCAACATATTTTAATTGGGAAAATTCTCATTGAAAATTTTCTGACCAACTCTAATGTGTAGGCCGTAAACACACAATGGGGCTACAAAAGAGGGCATAACTAATTTCATTTATAGTGGTGTGTGGTAACTTTTCATTTTATCTGTGTGAATAGTATTTGTGCACCATTTTCTTTGAGTTTCAGGTATTTTTACATTTTAAATTCATATGGACTTCTGTGTGAGGATTTTAATATGGCTTCAGTTTGCTCTTCCTTCCCACCCACTTCCAAAATGAAAAACAATTCTGGGATTGCATTCTCTAGTGTTGGCACTGGGTATGAGAAATCAGCAATACCTAACTGGTGGCTCTCAAGGGTATCACAAGCCAGGGGAGGCTGAGCCTCCTCGAACAGTCTGGTGTGGCCCTACCCATGCTCCATCCCCAAGCATACTCCTGCCTGCTTCTCCTTCTGCTCTTTTCACATAGCTGGGGCTGGAACTGGGGTGGACTGGCATGCTGCTGGTACTCGGGGCATCTGGGGCCAGTGCTCACACTGCCTTGCACTCCACGGCTGGGGATGCTGGGGTTTGAGGCACTGGGGCCGCACGACGATTCTCAGAGCTCCTGCCTGGTGCTCCAGGACTTGGGGTGGTTGGGGCTGGTGCTCTCACTGCCTGGCACTCCGGGGCTCCAGGGCTGGGGGCTGCACTGACCGGTGCTCTGGGGCTGGGGGCACTCAGGTAGCCCAAGGCTGCGAGACTGGTGGCCATGGTGAAGGTACTCTTGGCTCTAGCGGCAGATGGAGATGAAAGGGGCGGGCCTTGGGCAGAAGGGGAGGGGCTACAGACTAGCCTCCCCCAATGGGCGGTTCACGTGCTTCCCATGGTGGCTTTCTTTAAACATGGGCATCTTTTCTTCAGATGAAATGCCCAGAATGTTTAAACAATCCACACACAACAATCCAAGAAATTGCTTAGTTCATTTGTGGTCTTGATGAGGTCTCTCTCTCTCTCATTCTAGCTAATGAGTTTTTCTATTGTAGTTTCTAATTGAAAGCTCAGTGATGTCAATGGGAGTCCTTCCATTGATTTCAATGAGGTTTGGATCGGGCTCATCATTCCCAGGGCTGTCATATGAAGAGATGATATTTTTAGTCATTTTTATGATGATGGGAAATATGAAATAAGGCAAAGCATAACTTGTGAAACAATTTGTGTCTTATACAATCGATTCTGAGACATTTTATGAGCAAATGGACAGCATCAAAATATAAGCACCACTAATGTTTCTTCTGTTTGGAGGGGTAGTAATGGTGAGAGAAAACACAGACTACAGTAATCACAAGCGTATTGGATCTGCTAACTACACATCCAAAACACCGTCACCTGAAGACTTTAAAAGGGTTTAATTTGTGTGTATTCTTACCAATTCGATAGCTTTCCCCAACATTTATTACATGCTGATGTCTGGGGATATTGATCTGAATGTATTTTATCACTAAGAGAAGTTGATGTATTTAAACATCTAAATAATATATTCTTAGCACATTTTTATCTATGAGTCATTTTCTCCAGTACCTTGGATCTTTAATAGCTTGCAATGTATCACTCTTTCAGCATTTAGTTTCAGTTTGAGACTAAAATGAGATTTTGATCTAATCGTTTGTGCTTTGCTTTGCTGATCTTAAAGGACTCAATCCAGCTTCCATTGAAATCAGCAGCACCTTTACCATTGACTTCAATGGGTGATAAATCAAGCTCAAAGTGTTCAGGATTCCTATTACTCCATGTATTGCTAGAATTTTGGTTGGATTACTGGGAAGCTGTGAGACTGATATATATAATAATTGGAGTAAGTTCGCAATACAATTTTATTTTGATTTGTGATCTATAGGACACCCTTTGTTCATATCTTAGATATTATATCTTAGATATTATAATTCATTTAGAACAATATTTTTGTATATCCAGTATATATGTTGAGAGGAGAATGCATAGAACTTCTCATTAGCTAGCTGGCTGGTCATCACAGATATACAAGCATACTGACTGGCATGAACAACTGTTAAACTAGGAGACTATTCTTATTTCTGGATCCTGTGGAGCACGGAAATATGGAGATTCCTAAAAGGGAACTTAGACCCTACATAAGCTTACCAATGTAATTTAAAGTCCAACTGATAACTGAAGAAGCTAAAGTGTGACAAAATTAATGTTGAGTTCATCTACTTTTTTCATGTAGTCTTATGAAAATTTGAGAAGTGTGATGATCACATTTATTCCTTGGGAAATCCCTAGTCTTTCTCCCCTTTTAAAACTTCAAGTTTCAAGTGTAAGAGACAAAAACAAAAAAATCAAAAGCCCCACTGCATATGCAAATACAAATGGCCATCATAAAAAATAACATCAATGGGTATTTCTTCTAATTAGTCCTATCCTTTGAATATGTGGCCTAGTTCCCTGACGTGATTACAGAGATCACTGGATTTGAAGATATACACTTTATAAAACAGCTTTGACTATGAAGTGATTGAATTACATTTAGAATTACACTGAATTACATAGAACCAAACTTATTTACTGAAGTGAAGTGAACATGCAGTTTCTTGGTTCAAATTTAGTGGAACAGATCAATAGATTTTAAGGCCAGATGGACCATTATGATAATTTAGTCCGACATCTTTATAGCACAGTCCATAGATTTTCAACCAGTGCTTTCTGCATCAAGCCCACAACTTCTCTTTGAGTTAGATTCACCTCAGATATCTAGAAAATTGCTTACCAGACAAGGTCAGTCAGAACTATCCTCCTATAGTGTTGTTAGTTATATTCTGAACTCACACGTGTAACTTCAAGAAACTTCATTTTTGGTATCGTAGATTTGCATATTGTTGATATGGACACATCTAAGCCAAAATATTTAGATCTTGATTTTGAATCCAGGTTTAGCAGTGTTGAAATGCTGGGGGTTTTGTTCAGCTTATCATCGATTCTATGATTGTCATTTGCCTTTTGTATCACAAGATATTTTCCTACACTTTCTTTAATTCCTATGGCCTGCTCTTAAGAATTCAGAAGGATACCAAACTGCTTTAGAAACCACAGAGAAGGGTATTAAAGAGATCAAATTTAACAAACCACCCCAATGTATCCCAAAGGGTAGAGTACATAGTTGTTCCACTTTCAGAAAATCACCTCACTAGACAGCTGGGGTTCTTTTGCTGGTCCTTTAACTGGTTGCTTAAGACAGATTTAACTGGAAACACAGAGAGTATTTCCACCTCCAAGGTGAAGAGCAGCAGTCTTCCAGTGCACAATAGCACTGTGAACTATTGTAGCTAGAAAGGGATACTCTGTCTAAGAACAGCAGAACAAACAATGAAAAATGTGTTGCATTCTTTAAAGTTCATACATAGCAAATATGAACTTGATTTTTAAAGTCTTGTTGAAACAGATCATGAATTACATGATACTCAGCAATAAATCCATTTACATAGAAGCTTTTTACAAAATAATGACCAAAAGGACTAAGAGCAACATAGAGATTTCCCCACTCCCCTTAGTGCTTCATGTTTTTTTAGAAGTGCAAAGGGTAGGATTAGGGATTGTTTTAGTTCCAGAAGAACTTTGAAGGATGTGACATTATCTAAATTCTATAGCAACCCCAAATAGATCTTCACAGCATAATGTAAAGATCTGTATAAATACCAAGTGAATTTAGATAACACCCTGGAATAGCTGTGAAGAAGCTGTGTTGGTCAATAATCCTTTTAGCAATTAACAGTGAAGAAGGATGTTCAAGTAAAGGTAAGATTGTGATGCAGCAGCAAGAGTTAGGAAATTTAATATTAAGACAAACTTTATCTTAAGCTTGTAACTAGTTATTTCAGGAAACTCAGAGCATGATAAGTACTGTACTATGGATAAAATACTATGAAACAATCAAAAAAAGAGTGACAGTCCTAATTTTGAACTCCCTTTTTTTTTTCCAATTGACGTTGTCACTGTGCTAACATCCTAGGCCAGGGGTTGGCAATCTTTCAGAAGTGGTGTGGCGAGCCTTTATTTATTCACTCTAATTTAAGGTTTCGTGTGCTAATAATACATTTTAACATTTTTAGAAAGTCTCTTTCTATAAGCCTTTAATATATAACTAAACTATTGTTGTATGTAATGTAAATAAGGTTTGTAAAATGTGTAAGAAGCTTCATTTATAATTAAATTGAAATGAAGAGCCCCCCAGACCAGTGGCCAGGACCCAGGCAGAGTGAGTGCCACTGAAAATCAGCTCGCGTGCCACCTTTAGCACACATGCCATAGGTTGCCTACCCCTGTCCTAGCCTGTGCGCATCTGAAACATTGCCCAAGAGTCCACTGTGGTAACTGAAAATAGCTGGAGCATAGTGATGCTCTGGCTGCAGCCACACATCCGTCATGCTAGGGATTGGGAGAGGGTAGCATACAGCCATTATACTGGTTCCACATACAACATTCAAGTAACTCCACCCTCCCTGTCCCCTGCACTCCTACCCTATATACACAAATACCAAGGGGATATCTTAGTGGCTGTTTTAGTTCGCTTTGTGGTCCTTTAATGATGGTGGAGCCAGAATAAAGGGGTCACAGATAGGCCCTGATTCTGGGTACATCTGCCAAAATTTTGAAACATTTAGCATTGAGAAAATTTCAATCACCCTGCAGCAAGTGAGGCTAGCAATAGAAGAATTATTAGGAAGTTTATGTTCCTGTAGGTATTAAATTATGTTTTCTCACTAGACAGAGGTCTTAAAGGCAAATTTCAACTTAGTTGTAAAAAATAAATGAGGTAAATAGGAGAGAAGGATGAAAAGGTAGAGAATCTGCTGCTCAGACCATTACAGAACCATATTATTTCTAAATGTGAAGTTAATAGTGCAAGCATGTTGAATTTTAAAATGTCAGACTTTTTTAGCTAATGGGTGGGATGCAATGAGGAAAGTTTATGAGAATTAGGAATGTACTGACCTCAGGATATTCCATTTTTCTAAAAAATATCGGTTGCTTCAGCAGAAACAACCAAGACTCAGTGGCTTTTTGCAACAATAATAATACCTTGCTTTTACATAGCACATTTCATCAGTAGATCTTAAAGCACTTTACAATGGAAGTATCTTTATCCCCATTTTACAGATGGGGGACAGTGATGCACTGTGAAAGAGTATATGGCCAAAAGTGTACTATCCTTTTAAGGGAGAAGCTGTTGCCTACAACCTGGGGCTGAGGAGGTCCTGGCCCACCCTAGGGCTGAGCTATTTAAACCCAAGAACAGGAAGCTGAGAAATGAGAGGACACAGGGGAGCAGAAGTCAGGCTGGCTGGCTGCAGTGTGTTGTGATTTCTCTCTCAGGAACCAGCAGACAAACCTAACTTGATGCACAGATTTAGATTTGTGGACTTTGTTTGATAACTCTAATGAACTCTTTGATGTAATGATTTCTGATCTTATTCATAGATTCCAAGTCCAGAAGAGACCACTGTGATCATTTAGATTAATCTGTAACACATGCCATAGAACTTCTCCAAAGTAATTCTTAGAGCCAAACTTTTAGAAAAACATCCAGTCCTGTTTTGAAATTGTCAGTGATGGAGAAGCCAGGGTGATGCGGCATTTGATTAATGTGTGTTGGGCTTTATTGCCCTGGACTGTTAAAGTGAATTGACTACTGCTCCACTTGGGGAAATTGTGAGGTAAAGCTGTAGTTGCAGACTGGGACACAAGCGGGTGAGCAGTGTCTGTCCATACCTTTACAAGCACAAAGAGGTGAGATGGCTTGCCCAAGATTACACAGCAGGCTAGTAGCAGAGCCAGGAATAATAGCCAGGTCTCCTGAATCCCAGTCTAGTGCTCTGTCACTAGGCTGCACAGGGGAAACACTTCAGTAATGGATTAAACACTCAGACTTACATTATCTTCAAATTCACCATTGCACTCCCTTCTTCCTTCATAATACAACGAAATACCGTCCTCTTAGAAAAGGAAAGGCTGTGGCTTTTTTTTAGCAAAAAAGGAATCAACGTATACAAAATAATAATACAAAATTTCACCACAATTTACTTCATCAAATGGTGTAGTAGAGCAGGCTAAGCCAGCTGTTAATTGCATCTCATTCAAAACCCTGCTATATGAGCCAGAAGCACTTCCCTGTAACACTTTCAAACACTGGCCAGCTAGAACATCTCGCTCACAAAGCTCAGAGATCAATCTCCATCAGGTCAAGCCATTCATATAATAGAATAGTTTCCAATGTGTGTGTGATGGGGTGAGAGTCCCCACACTAGCCCTGAAAGAGCAAAATTAGGCCAGGTGGGCCCAATCAGCTAATTAGGCTGCAAACAGGGGAGCTTTTGGTAGGGCCTGTAAAGCCAGGAAGCTGGCTACAGACAGAGGCTGCTGCTAAGAAAAGGCAATCACTCGGTGTGAAGGGGGAGGAGTGTTTGGGGGTTGCTGGAAAAGGCTGCAGGACAGCAGGCAGCAGTCACTCCCTAGGAAGAGGGTTGTTGGAGCTGGTACACTCAGAGAGAGAAAGGGAACCAGAGAATAGAAAGCAATCTAGGGAAGGAACAGGGAGGGCCATAGGCATCGGAACTAGAGGTGTGGGGGAGGGGGCTGGTGCTGTAGCACCCCCAGATTTTGAGCAGGGTCTTGGCCACCAACCGCGTGCTTGGGGTCTAAGTGCTCTTGGTCCCATGCCCAGGGCTCTGCTCTCAGCCCCAGCTGAGTCCTAGCCTCAGCACTCTTATCTCTGTTTACAGCCCCACCATCCTCCCCACCATGGCCTGGTCCTGGCCCCAACTCAGTGGAGAGGGGGCATGGAGAGAGGTTAGGGAGTGTGAAGTAAAAAGTTTGGGGACCACTGGCTTTTAGCACCCCCACTATAAAAAGGGGTTCCAGTGCCGCTGGTAAGGGCTGAGAGGAAAGCCCAGAACTGTTGAGCCGAGGGTCCCTGGACTGGAATCTAGAGTAGAGAGTGCGCCTGGGTTCCCATACCAGCTCCTGAGGGAGTGGCACCAGGGTAGTGAATGGAATGACTACCTTGGGCTGCTGAGTGATTGAACCTGGAAGGGGGAATGCTGAGTGACTTAGGTGGAGAGCTAAATTTCATAGAAGATGCTGACCAGAGTCAGAGTGCTGGCATGCAAATTGTGGATGGGGCATTGGCCTCAAGAGCTAATCATCAGAGTGACCAGAAGGAGGTGCCAGACCTGAGGTGAGTGAAGCTCCCTGTGACAATGTGTGTACATTGTAATCCTTGATAAAGACAAACACCATCAGCTGGAAGAAAATTACCATTATATAAAGTCAAGAAATTTAGGGTTTTTTTCCATGAAAATTTTCAATTAAGTTTTTTTAATTGTATTTTTCTTTTCAAATACAGTCTGAAAAAAAGATTTATTAAAATTTCTCTTTCAAAAGCCATTTTCTGTTCAAAAATATTTTGAAAGAATTTTTTTTGACCAGCTCTAATGCAAAGCCCATTATTTAAGCTTTTCCACTCATATAACTAGTCAGAATCTTTGACAAAATTAGATGGAGAAAATATTTTGAGTTCCTGAAGTTAGGCTCCTAAGTCTTTATTTAAGCTCCTAAAAAGTGACCAGATTTTCAAAGTGTTAAACACACAACAGCTTCCATTGAAACAGAAGGAAGATATCTGGTGATCAATGCTTTTAAAAATGTGGTCATTTGTTTAGGAGCCTAATTGAGGATTCTCACTGTAGACCTACATGTGTAAGAGCCTGCAATTTTAGTCATTGGGCAAAAGAGCATAGGCTGTCACATGGCAGGGGTTGAGATGACTACTATGACATTCTTTTTTTAAAAAAAGTCAAATGTTAAATATAAAAGTAACCATCACAAATGGATATAGATTAATGAATATAGAACACACGAATGAAGATGTTTGCGATGCAGGTCAAGGTAGATGACCTGAACCTCTTTGGCCTGTGCAATGTTTCTTATTGGACATCTGTCAATAAATACTCTCTCTCAACCTCAATGGTTTCCAAATCACACAGATGCTTCTTGTTCTTGGTTCTTTTGCAGCAGCATGTTTAGAAGGTAAAGTGGTTTCACCCCTTAAACCTGTCTTTGCTGCTCCTTTTTTATAGTTATTAAATAGCTAGATGGTTGTGTTACTTCTGTCAGTCTTACAGGAGTGCTCTGTGTGTGCATGTAAGTAATTAAGTAATAGATAATGTGATGTTAGATGGCACTCGGATATGGAAGAATGTCATAGGATTTTAATATCAAAATAAATAACACCAGTGCTAGTATATTCATAGTATTAAATATTTGCTTATTTAATTAATTAGTAACCTGCATTGTTTTTAAATTTTAAATGAAGTAGCTGCTGAGTTTCCAGTTTGTCGTACCAGGAATCTGCAAAATCAAGGGACATTCCTGTAGAGAACAACTGTACCATTATCCTTTTTGGTACAACTAGTTAGCCAATCTTCAGGAAACACATTGTTTCAGTTAGAAGGAGAAATTAATGATGGAGTCAGGTATCTTTAATGCAATCCTGTTTATTTATAAAAAATGTGCAAAATTCTGTTTCCCTGAGCACAGCAAGAACCAACAACAGGAAATGAATTCTTCCCTCATAGCTCTAAGACTCTCTGTCAGCACTTGTCCCAAAAACGCTTTCTCAACATTTCAGGATCATGCTCCTTGGCATTCTGTGACTGAGTGTGGTGCTTTTGTATTGTTTCAGCTACCTGCTTTTGTAAAGGAGCTTAATGGCTTCTTACAACTATCTTAAATGAGGTCCAGCAGTTACACCCCACATTTCAAAAAGATTTAACCCAATCCATAACTGTACTTTTGTCAAAAGGATTTTGTTTTCCTTAATTGTTACTAATCTTCTTTGGGCTTCCGTCCCTGATGCATATTAGTAAGGGGAGGTAGTTTAATATATGGAAAGATAGGGAGATGGGAGTTATTAATATAAAATTCACAACATTAAGTATCATCTTCACTCCTGCCATGAGTATTACATACCATTTGTCTATGGAAGTGATTACATACCAAAATACAAATGGTATGTAAGTGATTTGTTAACTAGGCACTAAAGAGAAGTTAGAGAGAAATCATTAATGTATATTTAAAAGAACACAATCTAGAGTGGAATCCTATTGTAATCCAATCTTTTATTGTTCCTAATTTGTTGCCCAGCAGTACAGTCTGTTTCCTAAACAAATGAGTTTTAAATTAAAAATGCAGATTAATCACGAGAGGCAAGTGGGCTCCATTTGTTAAAACAATGTGGTTCACAATCTGAAGGGCTCTTTGGGGCCATGTCATTCAGTTATGTGTAAGTTTTATTGAACACATTAGGTCTGATTCTTCTTTCACTTACACTTGTACAACTACTGTGGCCTAGTGACTAAAGCACCAGACTGGGATTCAGAAGGGCTGAGTTTAATTCCCAGCACTGGCCAGCTGGGTAACCTTGAGCAAGTCACTTTTCACCACTCTGTGCCTCAATTTCCCCACCTGTAAAATGGGAATAATAGACTTCCCTTCTAAAGTGCTTTGCAAAAAGCACTATAGAAGAATTGGGTATGATTATTATTTATTATTTATTTGATGTATAAATAGAGTAAGTGACAGAATTAGTCCTAGCAAGAACTACACTGATACACTTGATAAATTGTTTTGTGATGTCATTACATCTGAAACCATTTTGTTATGGGGGGAAAATAAACTTTGAACTACTTACTTCACTGTTCTGCTTACAGAAGTTACAATTTCAGACTGTGGCATTAGTGAAACAGATGGAAGTGACTCAATTGACATGAAAGATATGTTCAAAAATAACTATCTGGGGAAATAAATTACTCACACTACTGAATGAAGAGTTACTCCACTGATGCCCTAGAATGGTACCAGAATAAATGTTCCCAGGTGTGTGGGGAATAACAGTCATATTAGAAAAGCTAAACCAGCTAATGAGTAGCCCAATTTGGGGCATACCATGTAGATCTGGCTGGGAAGGTGCATTGAACAACCTTTGTAACGAGACCTCCATATATTTGAAGGTTCAGTTAGGGGTAAATATCTGAACTTTTGAAAACTTATCTAAACTGGAACTCTGAATATGTTAAGAATGTCTTGACTAGTCACCACTTTGTGACGGGTCTTTAGTGGTTTGTGCAAAATGAATTTCATGATCTCATTCTTATTCCTACTGGATGGAACCAACATTACAAAATCCCAGTCAGAATTAATATTAATTATCCTCCTTGTTGGCAGTCTCATGACAGAAGCCAGGCTATGGATGAAAACAGAAAGTGAACTGCACTCTGAGTTACAGGTTTCTTCAAATCAGAATTTAGGGGCATTGGCAAGATGGTGGCCAGAAATCTACACTGCTGCTACACAAGGCTGTACATCTTCTAATCTAGTAGTAAGGAGAAAGTAGGTTTTTAAAGGTGTCCTGCAAAGCATTTCTAAACAAAAATTGAACTTGTTGTGGGTAACATTTTCTAAAGCACCTAAATGGAATTTTTATGTCTAAATCTCACTAGTACTTTTGACAATTTTATCCTGTGTCTCTTGTGAGGGAAGTAGCCATTTTGGGGTTTCTTTCTCTCTCTCTCTCTCTCTCTCTCTCTCACACACACACACACACACTCACTCACTCTTTGCCATAGAAATATAGGACAATCAAGTTATCTTCACTGGGGGCCTGCTGGGTGTCTGTCTGTATATTTTTAGTTCTCACGCATTCATTGAAGGAACAGAGTCATCAACCTCTAGCAAAAATATAACTGAAATTAAAATGGTTATAAAAAAAATAAACAAGTTTTAAACAGTGTGATTTAAAATGTCTTCATCTCACCATTTCCCAGCCTTCACTCTGTAGTGATATTGTCTGTCACTAGTTATTCAGTCCCCAAAGCCTCTTCAAAGCCTGACCTAGATCTAAACATCTAATATTACAAAACAATACAGGGAAAAATAGCTCTTAAAACAACAGCAGCAACATTCGGGAATTTTTTTCTATCATAAAGAGGTCAAAAAGGTAGCAAGACTTTTTTTTGCATGTCACCTTTGAAAATTGTCAATACTACACCTTTCACAAGCACAACATTTATTTTAGGAAAAGAAAGTGATGTTTACCTGCACTGTAAAGTGGGAAGTGAGTTAACAGCGGAAGTGTTTAAATGGAAACTAGTTTCCTTGGAGCTTACATTAGCAGCCTGGTTCATGAAATAAAAATGAAGCTCGTCGATGAAAAGCTTTCAGATGCCAGTGTTCTTAATCTGATGATGTGCTTGGAAATAAACAGGCTGCATCAGGGTACTGCAGCAAGACAATGTACTGACATGCATCTTAAACTGATTAGATGCAGTACTTTGCAGCGTGTTGCTGCAACAGGAGATCTGCCAGTTATCTTTCTATTCTTATCTATCTATCTACCTACCCCAACAATAAAAGATGTAAGGGAAGAGTGCTATGATTCAGTTAGCAAATTGCTGCTGTTAATCTGGAAAAAGCCAAAATTAGCACTATGGATAGATATGATTCTGAGAAAATAAAACTAGTCTTAAAAATGACCAGCGATGCTCCCCTCCACCCCAAAAATGGATGTGCCCTATTTTGCTTATTTATAATGCATCAGGAAGGCTTGAGAGTTGTGTGTTTTGTTTTGTTTTTACCTTAGAAGTTATGGTAGGCTCTGATAATGATTGGTGAATGAGTGACTTCATTGACTTCCTCTTCTCTCTTAAAGGATCCCTAAACATACAACAAACATGGGATGGGAGCAAACCAATTCTTTAATATGAAAATGACCCTGATAACCTTCCCTTCCAATATCCCAGAGGATCAGTGGGGATGGAGGGGATACACTGTTCACATAAAAGTGTAAAGTATTGTGTTCCAGTGTGCTGATTTTATACTACCTATCAGTCTGGGCTAGCTAGAGAGCTGAGTGAAAAGATGAATACCATTTGAATTAGCAGATGTCTACAAAGTTTGGGCTTTTCTTGATGCTCCACTGGAAGTTTTAGACTGTAAAAGCCACCCCAGTGTTGTCACCACTGCTAATGACACACAGCTATATATGATGACAGGATGTAATCTTTGGCAATGAGCTGCATTTGATGTGAAAGCTTGGTCTCTCTTTGATGGATAGCTAATAATAATAGGAAAAGGAAGTGTAGAGGAAGCACTGTCTGGAAAGCACCGAGCACTCTTTCGGCACTACCCTAATCTAAGCCACATTTGTGCCTGCCTTTTCCTGGGTATGACTCACTTATCCCTTATCACTTATCCCTGGGGGCAGGTGTAAAGAATTTCCACCACTCTGTCCATGAACTAGTGACTCAATCCCAGTGACCCAGGAGGAAAAGGATTATTTTAGTTAATGGCTTGGAAGGCCACCACATCTTTATCCTTCGTGCTGGAGCTGCCCTTTCTCACCTATTTTTTCCTCATTCCAACCAGAGATTGATCAGCAAAGAACATTTCCAGCTGTCCTGCCAGGATAGCTTCAGAAGATGGTCCCCCTTCTACCCCATGCTGAGTTTCCAGCATCACAGCCACCTTTCAGCAGGCACCTCCCCAGTAACCAAGGGATTTATACATGAATGAATGAGTGGGCCAGGTCTGCTGCACTCTTCACTTCCTGCCACAGTGTGTCTTAGAGCTATTGTTTGACATCACCTGACTGCTGACTCAGGCAGATGGCCCTGCCTTGGTTATATTCCGATCAAGCTTTCAAGCTTTTTCTCCTAACCCTGAACTAGCAACTTACCTTTTTATTTTAAATGAAAGCAGTGATGGTGCTGGAAATTTCAGGCCCTGGAACTTTGCTTTTACTCTGATTTATTCAAGTCACAATTCAAATAGAAAGACAGTTGAGATGAAAAGCAGAAAACACCTCCAGTAGCTAGTAGGAACCTATGGAAAGCAACATATTTACTGTCCTAACATGGGCCAGGGGAGAAAATTATGCCAATTAGCACTGTGTGCACAGAGAACCCTTCATGTTCAGATCTCCCCATTCCCACACAGAAGCATGTGGGGAGGGGCTCAGCTTCCTCTCCTCTCCTCTCCTGCATCCATTGGAAGCCCCTGCATTGGTCTAATGGTGGGGGTTAGGGGCCTGAGGAGGAAGAGCAAGGACTGGGCCTATGGAGCTCACAAGAAAATGTTCTATTATCATCAGCAGGAGGGTGTCCTAAATCCAAGGTGCTGCCATAGCATAGGGCTTCTGCTCACTAGCTCTTCCCTTGTGAGGGTCCTTGATGATACAAATAGTTTTGAGGTCAGCTTCACAGCACATTCAATGTGTGGCAAAGGCAAAGCCCACTCTGTCTCCCTGAGAGAAAAATCTGGGTGTCTCCTTCAGTATTTGCTTTTCCCAAGCCGTTGCGTGTTTTCTCCAGGGGAGGAGGCAATCTGGCCCTTGGAGAAGTTGAACTACTAGGTCAGCTTAATACTAAAAGGAAAAACAAAACGACATAAAGCTCTGCATAACTTAGAACACCTAACTCTTGCCAGAATCATTATCTATACTGCAGGTATATCTACAGTAGTACCAAAAGAACTTCACATTCAGTTACCCATTATTATTCTCATGATGCTTTAAAAGAAAAGTAACTAACACCCCTCAATCTTTTTGTTAAGGCCCTAGAGGTTTTTAATGTTGGTTACTGGCAGATTGATTGAATCTGAAGTTGTAAGTTTTGTGGACCTTTATTTTCAAATGTACTCCATGCAGAACACCTGAAATTAAATTCTAAGTAGTTTTTATGAAGAGGGAGTAAATTTAAGTCTCAGAAGTGATTTAATTAAGGCAGATGAATAGTTTTTATAGTTCCATCTGAAAATGAATTTGTCCAATCTTCAGATCTTCCCCTTGGTTAAAATATATTTCTTATTACAGACAAATTCTAATACATATACCTTTATTACTCAAATGTCCACATGAGGAGCTTGATAGATGAGTTCATATACCCTCTTCATAAAATACTTCTTGAATAAGGTTGAACCAATAACCAGAACATTTTTATTGAATCCCCAAATGTTATAGCACTGGGGGAGACCACCTAAGTAAGAACTTATTTAGAGTATTAATGCAGTGGCTATATTATTCTAATAGGATGAAAGAGCTTAAGAATTTAGCCAATTCATCATGAATGCAGATAAATGGGCAAAGTTCATAACATAACAATTATGGTAATCCAAATAATCTTTCTTTATTTAGTTTAAAGCATCTAACATGAATTTCCTCTTGTAGTTTTTCTTTCATCTACCACGGGCCTTATCCTGTGAAGCTCTGAATACCTCCTGCAGGGTGCTAAGAACCCTCAACTAACACTACTCCACTCCTTTTCCACATTGTTTTTTTTATCTGTGTCCACTCTCTACTCATGGTGTAATGTAGCCTCAGATGAAGTGCTGGCTTTGTCATTGTTCAGTGATGACATTTCCCTGCTTCAAAACAGATGTAGAGGCAGGTGGACAGTCAGTGCTAGAAACTATTTCCCATGTGTGATGTGCTACTCTACACTCAGCTGCATCACTGGCCCCTCACTGTCAACAATCCACATCTGACCACTTCAGGACTTTCTGTATTTACTTGTCCAGGATGGTAGAGCCACTCAATCACATTATAAATCTTCCCTCTGTTCTATTTGCCCCCACGCACACACTCTTATCTAAACAGAATATCAACCCAGTATTGTTCCAATTGAAGTCAAACTTTACTCATAGGGTGGCTGAGTGGGTTCAACATTAGACGTTCACCTGTCTCTAGTTTACTGATAACTGTGTTTTCTCCCTTAAATTTGAATGATTTGATTTCAACTGAACCACAGATACTACACTACAAATTTGATTTTTAACAATATATTGAATCTTGTCATAAAGCAAATGGAGGCTCAATATGACTCTCCCATTGATATCATCTATATGTCAAAACAAGGTAGAGCAAGCATTCAAGCAATATACTGCTTTCTAGGTCAGTTCTTTTATTAAGCATAAAAGGATGAGTGTGTTTGGATTACTGCAGAATAACAGTCTGGCTCAAAGTAAGAAGCAAAAAAGAGTTTTTTAGGAAGCTGATTGATTCCATTCTTGTTTGGCTTCATTAACCGGGGAAGTGGAGGGTAAGCCGGGTCTCCCAAGATAACCAGTGCAATCTCCATACCATCAATGTCCATAGTGATCCTGGGAGCAAACAGTCCATTATCTATTAGTTCTGAAAAATCCTCACATTATAGACCCTTCCAGCCCACCCTACATTTATGCCTTGGTAGTCAACAAGTCATCTATTCAGTAGTGCAATACATGAAGTCCAAAACTGAAATATGACCCAAACAGTATCTGTGTATTCATGGCTGCTAATATAGCAGTGTTGGGCATAATTGGGTCTGTGCTGGCTGACAGCTGTTAAAAAATGATGCTAGCCTACCCAAAAAGGACGCATGGAATGGAGACAGTAGCAACATGGGATTTTTAAACATTTGAACTGGCCTGGCTTCTGCTATGCATCCACAATGTACAGTGAGAAAAATCTCAGTAACGCAGAGGACCATGGGATACATGCCAAGAATGCCATAAGCAAGCCACTGTCATGTGTACACAATTATGTGAATTGAAAGAGGGTGCAGTCATCCCATGTGCATGCTGTTAATGTGCCTGTGTACTGTGCATTAAATAACTTGCATGAAATTAATCAGGTTTAACACCTCCATGTAGACAAGTCCTTAGTTCATTTTTGTTAGCTGCTGGTAATTACTGGTGGCAAGGAACTCAGCTGGGAGTATTTGTAATTCACACTTGCAAGGTGTTTCCAGAAATTAGAGCTGTTTGAGTTGAGAAGGGTTAGTGACTCACATTTTTCTCGGAGCATCAACTGTGCAAACTACAGTTATTTCCTCAGAAGAAAAAAGGATGCTGTCAGATGTGGTATGCATTGTATATTTTTATTCTCATTTGCTCCTTTTTGTAATATCATTTTGAACTGCTTGAAAATAAAGATGCTGGGTGAAGTTATGTGGGTTACTGTGAACACATCAGACCTGTGCACTAGCTTCCCACAGAGTGATGTGTCAGGTTCAAGGTATTGGTTCTTATCTTAAGGGTCCCTTTATTTTACCTTGTCTTTGCTAATCTGAGCACATAGTACAATATATGCACTTTTAAATGCATGCTGCACACATTATTTACCCCTGAGGAGAGAGAATGAGAGAAAGAATGAACCAGATGTGGCAGATTTTAGTCACGTTCCTTTATGCACTACTGGAAGGTGTTCAGATACTATAGTGTTCAGGGCAGTATAAGAACCTGGATAGAATAGAATATAGTTCTACCAGGGTTAGTACAGCCCAAAGCGTGAGGTAGCCTCAATGACTCAAGCTAGTCCAAAACTGTATTTTAATTTTCCACCAAAAGTTATAATGACAGTTCTTCATTTGGGTCAAAAACTTCTGTTGAATTTTTCAGGTTTTAAAAAAACTGACAAAAGATTTTCAACCAGCTCCATGCTAACCCTTTACTTGCCTCCAGCTGCAGTCCCTCTCCACACAAGGGGTTACTGATGGGAGGCTCTGACTAGCAGTGGATCCCTGGCACTTGATTCCTTGCCCCACCTTTAACTGTCTATGACCTACCCAAAGGAACCCCTGTGTAGATCCTCCAATCTTCCCAGGTACGGCACTGTGGTAGTGCTCTAGTTGTGTTTCATAGGACCTGCCCTCCAGAGCAGTGGAATTTGTACTATTTGCCTCTAAATGTATATTCATCAGTGAAGTGAAAGATATATTTTTTTAAATGAATGAAACTTTTTCTCTTGGAATATTTTGAGGGGATGTCCACTGAAGAGGTTAATGGAGGCCAGAGGGGGGAATTAACCTCTTCAGTAGCAAACAAGGGAGATACAGGCTGGGCAGAGTCTCGGTTGGAAGGAAGCTCCCCTGAGCAGAAGTGAGCTAGGCTAGTATAAACCTAGGAAGTTGGCAGCAGCAAGGGGGTTGGGAGAACATAAGAAAGGCCGTACTGGGTCAGACCAAAGGTCCATCTAGCCCAGTATCCTGTCTACTGACAGTGGCCAATGCCAGGTGCACCGGAGTGAGTGAACCTAACAGGTAAAGATCAAGTGATCTCTCTCCTGCCATCCATCACCCGCCTCTGACAAACAGAGGATAGGGACACCATTCCTTACCCAGCCTGGCTGATAGCCATTAATAGACTTAACCTCCATGAATTTATCCAGTTCTCTTTTAAACCCTGTTATAATCCTAGCCTTCACAGCCTCCTCAGGCAAGGAGTTCCACAGGTTGACTGTGCGTTGTGTGAAGAAGAACTTCCTTTTATTTGTTTTAAACCTACTGCCCACTAATTTCAATGGGTGACCCATAGTTCTTCTATTATGGGAACAAGTAAATAACTTTTTTCCTTATTCACTTTCTCCACGCCACTTATAATTTTATATATCTCTATCATATCCCCCCTTAGTCTCCTCTTTTCCAAGCTAAAAAGTCCTAGCCTCTTTAATCTCTCCTCATATGGGACCCGTTGCAATCCCCTAATCATTTTAGTTGCCCTTCTCTGAACCTTTTCCAATGCCAGTATATCCTTTTTGAGATGAGGAGACCACATTTGTACACAGTATTCAAAATGTGGGCGCACCATGGATTTGTATAAGGGCAATAAGATACTCTCCATCTTATTTTCTATCCCTTTTTTAATGATTCCTAACATCCTGTTTGCGTTTTTGACTGCCGCTGCACACTGCATGGACATCTTCAGAGAACTATCCATGATGACTCCAAGATCTTTTTCCTGATTAGTTGTAGCTAAATTAGCCCCCATCATATTGTACGTATAGATGGGGTTATTTTTTCCAAAGTGCATTACATTTATCCACATTAAATTTCATTTTCCATTTTGTTGCCCAATCACTTAGTTTCGTGCGATCTTTTTGAAGTTCTTTACAGTCCGCTTGGGTCTTAACTATTTTGAGCAGTTTAGTATCATCTGCAAACTTTGCCACCTCACTGTTTACCCCTTCCTCCAAATCATTGATGAATAAGTTGAATAGGATTGGTCCTAGGACTGATCCTTGGGGAACACCACTAGTTACCCCTCTCCATTCTGAAAATTTACCATTTATTCCTACCTTTTGTTCCCTGTCTTTTAACCAGTTCTCAGTCCATGAAAGGATCTTCCCTCTTATCCCATGGCAACTTAATTTACATAAGAGCCTCTGGTGAGGGACCTTGTCAAAGGCTTTCTGGAAATCTAACTACACTACGTCCACTGGATCCCCCTTGTCCACATGTTTGTTGACCCCTTCAAAGAACTCTAATAGATTAGTAAGACATGATTTCTCTTTACAGAAACTATGCTGACTTTTGCCCAACAATTTATGTTCTTCTATGTGCCTGACAATTTTATTCTTTACTATTGTTTCAACTAATTTGCCCAGTACGGACGTTAGACTTATCGGTCTGTAGTTGCTGGGATCACCTCTAGAGCCCTTTTTAAATATTGGCATTACATTAGCTATCTTCCAGTCATTGGGTACAAAAGCCGATGTAAGGGACAGGTTACAAATCCTAATTAATAGTTCTGCAATTTCACATTTGAGTTCCTTCAGAACTCTTGGGTGAATGCCATCTGGTCCCGGTGACTTGTTACAATTAAGTTTATCAATTAGTTCCAAAACCTCCTCTAGTGACACTTCAATCTGTGACAATTCCTCAGATTTGGGCTCAGGTTTGGGAATCTCCCTAACATTCTCAGCCATGAAGACTGAAGCAAAGAATTCATTTAGTTTCTCTGCAATGACTTTATCATCTTTAAGTGCTCCTTTTGTATCTCTATCATCCAGGGGCCCGACTGGTTGTTTAGCAGGCTTCCTGCTTCTGACGTATTTAAAAAACATTTTATTATTACCTTTTGAGTTTCTGGCTAGCTGTTCTTCAAAATCCATTTTGGCTTTTCTTATTACATTTTTACACTTAATTTGGCAGTGTTTATGCTCCTCTCTAGTTACCTCAGTAGGATTTGACTTCTACTTTTTAAAAGATGCCTTTTTATCTCTCACTGCTTCTTTTACATGGTTTTTAAGCCACGGTGGCTCTTTTTTAGTTCTTTGACTTTGTTTTTTAATTTAGGGTATACATTTCAGTTGGGCCTCTATTATGGTGTCTTTGAAAAGTGTCCATGCAGCTTGCAGGGATTTCACTTTAGTCACTTTACCTATTAATTTCTGTTTAACTAACCCCCTCATTTTTGCATAGTTCCCCTTCCTGAAATTAAATGCCACAGTGTTGGGCTGCTGCAGTTTTGATCCCAGCACGGGAATGTGAAATGTTATTGTATTATGATCACTATTCCCAAGCAGTCCTGTTATAGTTACCTCTTGGACCAGCTCTTGCGCTCCACTCAGGACTAAATCAAGAGTTGCCTCTCCCCTTGTGGGTTCCTGTACCAGCTGCTCCAGGAAGCAGTCATTTAAAGTATTGAGGAATTTGTGGTTACCCTCTGCTTAGCAGAGAAAGACAAAGGGAAAGAAAGTGACCCCGGGGGGCCTGACACAGAGGGAGGGTGTACCCTGAAGAAAGCAGGGTGGAAAAGAGAGTCTGTGGAACATGAGATAGGAAACAGTCCAGGGAGTAAGCAGCAGGGTTGATGACTGAACAGACCTTGATTGTGTACTGCAGGATCCCTGGGCTAGAACCTGGAGTAGAGGGTGGGCGTGGGTTCCCTTACCTGCAAATGGGGAAATGGCACCCATGGGGCAGCAAATGGAAGACTTCCTGGTCATTGTGGGAGTGATGGAGACTTTGGAGGCCTATACTCTGGAAGGGGGGAATGCTAAATGACCTGGTCAGAGGGCCAAGTCACAAAGAGGATGCTATGGTTCCTGGAGTGAGAAAGGGGCTGCAGGGAGACAGCATGCAACTGGTATTGCATGGTATTGCAAGGTATTGGCCTTGTGGTGCTAATCTCCATAGTTACCAAGTGGAGGTGGCAGCCTAGCAGTGGGTGGAGCACTCCCATCACAAACATATTATAGTAAATTAGAGCTGGATGAATAGTTCAAGTGGCAAATCTTACCTCTTATTCTGTTAGTGAATTGTTTTAAATTAACGGTTTGCCAACTTGAATAGAAAAGTCTTGTCCCAAGCCCTTTTAGGGGAAAAGGGGGATTTCATGGAAAGCGATCTAAGAAGACCCATTCCCCGTGATATTAAAAAGTAATCTTGAGAAAGAGTTGACCTCAGTTCCCTTGGGTAGAACTGGTACATTGGAGCTAAATAATCATTATCACATAAATTGAATCAGGTATCTCCATGTGTTCTCATATTTCTGGAAGAGGTGAAATTACCATAGTTCTTGTGGAAGACAGAGGTAAAATTATGGCTGCTTTGAAATTAATGTCAAATTCCCAATTGATTTCAATAGGACCAGGATTGCCAACTTCCCTCCCCGCAAATTTCAAGATATCTCCAGCAGTATCTCCTTAGATTTCTAAGCATATTTTATTAAGCATTCATAGTTGCCCTAGCATTGAGGAAAGCTATATTCAGTTTAAATGAAGCAAAACAATAATAAGAATTAAAAATCAATATGCAATTATGGACTGCCTCCTTTCCACAGATCTTGACTAGAGTTGGTTGGAAAATGAAACGTTCTAGTAGGGGAAAAAAGCTCTTAATCAAAATTTCATTCCAGAACTCTAATATCACACAATTAAACATCACACCACCATGATAAGTATTATAGTTGTTCTATGAGGACTAACCTCAGGCACAGGGTGATTATGTGAGAGTAAGTCTAAAGAAAGAAAAGACAAAAGAACCTATGGATCTTGACTCCCTAACTACTGCTACTGAACCTGTTCCCTGGGAGAATATTTGTATAACAACACTAGAGGAAGCAGTTTTGTAAAGTTATTAGATAATGTTTTTACTTCAAGCTCCAGGAGGCAAAGACAAGGTTTTCATCTCAAGACCAAAAGACCAAAAACATCAAGACACTTGATCACAGCCATTGTTAGGTCAAGAGACTACTTACACTTGGTCTTAGCTCCATTCTGTTTTTATCACATTCTTACAGTAAGATGTTGTTTTACAATGTGAAGACTTAAACTCAATTTAAAGTATATTTCTGTGGAGAAAACAGAAGCCCTATTACAGCCTGCAGAGAGTACTTTGCCTAATAGGTACTTCTCTGTACATCAGAGCAGAGTGTGCTGAATAATTATCTTACTCTAGTATTCTGGCTACAAATTACATTTTATTCATCTCACAGCTTCATCACTGGAAAAACACTCTTGTATTTTCATATTTTGGTGTGCTAGATAACAGGACTGTGTGTCCACTCTATGACCTTTCTACAACCAGGTAAAAAAGATCTGCAATGAATCTGCCAAGGAAGGAACCAACTACTATTCTTATCAGCTCCTTCTCAGCTGAACTACATGACCCTTCAGGGTGGAAAAGCAGATAGAATCTTCTCTCCTAGCCAGGAGGGGAAAGGGAACAGAAACTCTTTGAAATGGTCAGATGCAAGAAGTGAGTTCTTCCTCTGAGAAATTAGTAGTGGGACAGGCCAAGGTGTGGCACAGCGTGATGAGTGGAGAGTAGGGCAGGGAAGCAACATGCTCGGAATCAGAGGAGTTGCATGTCGAAGAGGAGATCAATGAAGGGAGCAGATGCTGAGGAGCCATGAGTGGAGCAGGTTGTGAGGGTCAGATGAGGTAACAGGATACAGTCTGTGGAGAACTTGTGGGGTAACCACAGGAAAAGATATGGGGTCCTGTAGCCAAAGGACTGAACAGAGTCCTTTGATTGAACTGATTGAAACTTTTAGGGACACAGAACCTGCAGCTAGGCTATGCTCTTCGGGTACATCTATGCTGCAATTGGAGGTGAACTAATATTGCAACCCATACTGCAATCACACCTCTGTTTGCGGTGTAGATCATCTTAAAGGGCCAGGAACTTGTAAAAGGCTATTGCAACCAAAGTGCCTTCTACATATGGGAGCAGCCTGGGAAGAGATCATTGTGCTCAAAGCTCTACAGTCCTTGTAAAGAAAAACAATATACAGACAGGAACTGTCCAGGATTTTGTAGCCTAATGGCCACCAAAGTCGCAGCAGTTGGGTAGCAGAAGCTATGCAGGAGTCAGAGCCACAACAGCAGAGGGATAACATAGAGGCCTTTGACAAGAGACACTGCAGAAAGATCATGGCCAGGAAACCTGCACGTTATCTAGTTGCCTCTACTAGAAGGATGGAGTGCAAAGGACTTATCAGTTACTAGGCACAAGGAGTCCTCAGGGCTGACCAGAAGAAGGGAGTGTGACGAAACAGGGATAGTTGCATCAGGGCCTGAGCTATGGCCCCTGCCGCAAGTCTGTAATGTCTGTGTAAATAAAATGAAATATGGGCCAGGGTGAGGCCTCAGCAAACATAGTGTACCAGCATCCAAAATTTCTCTTGACAAACATGGGAGTCCTAATTCTCTATTGCTTCCTTCAGGGAGCTAAGTTTTACCTTGAAACATAACTGCTTAAGTCTTTGTACATAGGTGGTCAATACCACCTTTCTCTTTTCTGCATGCCCTAGTAAAATATTGGGGTATACCTGACATGCAGCTGAGTACCTTAAGAGGATTGGTGTACCACCGCACTGATTAAGAGGATTGATGTACCAAAGCTATATTAATTATAGATGATCTAATAGGGTGAGGAAGTACTGTCTTTGTCTTTAATAGGCCACGTCTTTAAAACAAACAAAATGAAGTGTTTCTTCAAACAACACACAGTCAACCTGTGGAACTCTTTGCCAGATGATGTTGTGAAGGCCAAGACTATAACAGGATTGAAAAAAGAACTAGATAAGTTCATGGGGGATAGATCCACCAATGGCTATTAGCCAAGATGGGCAGGAATTGTGTCCCTAGCCTCTGTTTGCCAGAAGCTGGAAATGGGCAATAGGGGATGGATCACTTGATGATTACCTGTTCTGTTCATTCCCTCTAAAGAACCTAGCTTTGGCCACTGTTGGAAGACAGGATACTGGGCTAGAGGGACCTTTGGTCAGATGGCCATTCTTATCGCTAATGCTAACAGAGCAGAGCCCTGGAAGTCAGGATTTCTTAACTCATTTTGTGAACTGGGGCTTAAGTTTCTTTACACATCAGTTTCAGAAAGTCTTACCCATCTCTAAAATGGTACTAAGTTGTTCTGTGTTTTGACTGATTAATTCTCATAAAGTGCTCTGAAATCTTAGAGATACTATGGAAATGGAAAGAATAGGTTTTAATGCCATAAGGGACCACTGTGAACCTCAAGTCTGACCTTCTGCACAACAGAGGTCATGTCCCCATGTATCTCCCTACTTCTGTTTCTGATCCTTTTTGAAATTAGATAATAGACATTTCAAATGTAAAATAAGTTAATGGAATTTTCAGATGTCATAATTAATTCATATTCAAGCTATGTCTTAAAATGTGGGTTAGTTTTCATCTTATTTATTTGGTTTGATTTATTCATATCCTAAAAAGATCACCTATCCATAACCTAAAGGCACCATTGATTTAACTTTAAAATACAGCAAAATTAATACCCAAACATACCTACAAGGCAGCAATATAGTTGAGTATAATTCACTAGTGCCATCAAAACAGGTAACATAAAAATTCAAATTCACCTTCCTCTCACACTGTTGTTCACCTTTATAATCCCTCCCTTTCAAATGCCTAGGAAACAGATGAGCTTTGCAGCACACCCTGAAGGTCATCAGATTCAGGCTATTTTGGATCAAGGCAAGGAGTGAATTTTAAAGCTGTAGGCTCCCCACAGAGAACATTCTGCTAGGAGACCCCTGTCACATATACCATTGCGTCTTCAGCTTGAGTGCTTCTGCTGATTCTCATATCATGGTATGGTACCAAGAGGCGGTCTCTCCAAATCATTTCCCCCATCCCTACATATCTTTTCATTTTTTCTTCTTTGGCTGCGTTCATTCTAATAGTACATCAGGAACTATCAAGTCTCCATGAAGGTTGTATGCTCTGTGTTCAATGGACATTGTGCAATGTGAAGCAAGCTTTGTCCAGTAGACAGGGGAAAACTTTTTTTTTTTTTTTTTAAAAAAAAAAAAATCTACAGGCTAGAAATTGATGTAGAAGACCCTCTTTATAATGAATGTAAAGTTTACTAGAAAAGTAAACATAATAAAATTCATTGACATTTTAAAGTCCTTAATATAATAAAGCATAGTTAAGAAACAACTGGCATTTAGACTTTAAATGAGGTCAGTAATATATATTCCATATCAATCTTACAATAATAAACAATGCTTACAGAATGAGATCTTTGTGTAAGAGGCACTGTATTAACGCAAAGTATTATTATTAATACATTAGTACAGAAAATTATATGCTGCAGTTTTCCATGTCATATTGTTATAGATACTCTAATTAGCATTGCTTTCCCCTTATGTTTAACTAGTTTATGCTTTCCCTTTTTGAGTCCAATTTTTGCACAAATTCTTTTCTCAGTGCTGATCACAGCCTGTAAAACATCTAGACTGTCAATCTGCAACACAAAGCAACATCAGAGCTGTGTGAGTTTGCCTGGAATGATATATTTTTGGCACGATGCCTCTATTTAGCTTATGAAGTATTAGAGATAAGTCAGCGAATGCCTTGAATCTATCATCTTGCACAGCTTGGAATTGAGCTGCAGGGGGCACTATTTACTAAGTAAATTTAGAATATAACCTATATATGCTTTTAAAAATTATATAGGGCATTGTGACCCATACATTTTTTCCAACCCACTAAAAACAGATGCTGAAGGAGCAATACAATCCAAATAAACCTACATATTTTCCCCAGATTCATATATTTAAAAGTTTTGCTCTATAAATTTTCTTAGGGCAATGTTCATTACAGTTTAGCAACTCTTTTTGTGTGTATGAAAAACCATGTTTAAGAAACCCATCTTATCTGACAATATTATCTTAGACTGGCAGCTTTTATATGTTGAATTTATTCTGCTGTCTAATAAATCACTGAAAAATGAAGTAAATTCAAGATATAATCTCATAGAGACTAGTGTTATACAGTAGTTTTCCAGAAGTTACTGCTACTAAAATGATTGAACATATTAAGATGGCAAAATCTACAATTTTAATATACTTAGAGAAGATGAGCATATCAGTATGTATCTGTACACAATATATGTTGAATGTTAATTAAATACCGGCATGTTGTGCTGGTAACACTGCTCTACAGCCAAAATGCTTCTGAAATAAATGTAGTCAAACTACTAATTCTGGGTCACTGAGAATGAAAATGATGCTTAAAATTGTTGATTGGCTCTGGTTTTCAAGATATGCTATTGGGTCAGTATATACGACCCTTGACATGGGAATGGCGGAGGATAAGTGAGTTATAAAGGGAAGGGATCTCAATTTAAACCAGAAATGACTAAAATACATCTTTGACTGGATCTATGAATAAATCTGTGACTGGGTTTGGACAGTACTTGCTTTTTAGGCAAAACAATGAATGATGCAATCTGAAGCTGGTATTGCATCATACATGATGTGAATTGCATCATGTTATTCCTAGAAGTCATGGATGATGCAATCATAACGAAGCTTACATCACTCTGCTGAACAAATTGCCCTATATCAGCTCTAGAAATCATACAGTGTCATGCTCTCTTATTTGTCAGTATTTGATTTTGCAAAGGGACACATTTCTGTTTTAGCCAAAGTGAGCAGAGATGCCTCGTACTTGTGTGAACAGTGCAGATAACTTCTGCTATGTTTGTGGTGAAGTGACTTTTGCATCACAAAAACCGCAGCATAACCACTGTGGTTAAGAAGGCCTATCACCTTTATTTTGGCTGCAAAACTGGAGATCAGGACAAGAGGTGGGCTCCACACATATGCTGCAACACTTGTGCAACAAATCTTTGCCAGTGGTTGAACAGGAAAAGGAAATCTATGCCTTTTGCAGTGCCAATGATTTGGAGAGAGCCAACAGATCATACCAGCAATTGTTACTTCTGCATGGTGCCTCCAGTTGGGAAAGGTGTGTCAAAGAAGAAAAGAAGACTGTGCATTATGTGTCAAAGAAGAAAAGAAGAAAAGAAGACTGTGCATTATGTGTCAAAGAAGAAAAGAAGAAAAGAAGACTGTGCATTATCCAAACATTCCATCAGCTATACGCCCAATACCCCACGGAGAAGGACTGCTGGTTCCTGATGCACCAGAATCATTCTCACTTGAGTCAGACGAGGATGAAACTTCTGGTCCTGAACCATCAATGTCACAGGACCCACATTTTCTCCCATTCTCCTCCTCTGAACCACACCTCATAACACAAGCTGAACTGAATGACCTTGTCAGGGATTTGGAACTATCCAAGAGTAAGGCAGAGCTGTTGGGCTCCAGACTACAGCAGTGGAATCTCCTGGCAGGTGATGTTAGGGTTTCCATGTTCCGTAACCGTCAAAAGGATCTTGTCCCATTCTCCTTCATGGAAGGTGATCTTGTAGCCTGCAACAACATCGATGGTGTGATGACAGCCCTCAACATCGTTCACAATCCAGATGAGTGGAGACTCTTCATTGATTCATCGAAGACGAGTCTTAAAGCTGTTTTGCTGCATAATGGCAATGTTTTGCCATCAATTCCAGTTGGTCATGCAGTCCATATGAAGGAAACCTATGACAACATGAAACAACTTTTGAGACGCATAAACTATGACCAACATCAGTGGCAGTTTTGTGGCGATTTGAAGGTTGTTGCTCTCTTGCTTGGTCTGCAGACTGGATACACAAAGTACTGCTGTTTTCTCTGCGAATGGGATAGTCGTGCAAGAGATTCCCACTACATCAAGAAAGATTGGCCACTCCGACAGTCATTGGAGCCTGGGAGGAAAAGTGTTCAGCATCCACCACTTGTTGAATCAAGGAAGATTTTGTTACCACCCTTACACATCAAGCTGGGTCTGATGAAGAACTTTGTCAAGGCCATTGACAAAAGACAAGCAGCTTTCAAGTACCTCCGTGGAAAATTGCCAAGGTTAAGTGAAGCTAAGATAAAGGAAGGTGTCTTTGGTGCTCCTCAGATTCGTGAACTTCTTTGAGATGATGCATTTGACCATGCACTGCGTGGCAAGGAAAAGACGGCATAGAAAGCCTTCCAGTCAGTGGAAATACATTTTCTCGGAAACAACAAGGCAGACAACTACAGGTTGTTGGTGGAAAACCTCCTCAAGGCATACAAAAGCCTTGGTTGCAACATGTCACTAAAGATACATTTTTTGCACTCTCATCTAGATTTTTTTCCACCGAACTGCGGAGCAGTGAGCGGCGAGCGATTTCACCAGGACATTGCAACAATGGACAAACGCTATCGGGGCAAAGGGAGCCCATCAATGCTTGCAGACTATTGCTGGACAGTGACAAGAGATGCTCCATTTAATGAATACAAGAGACAAGCCAAGAAGCGCCGAGTAGACACTGAATAGGACTAAACTATGTACATAACAGTTTTTTGCCTTTTGTTTCATAATACATTTTATTTATGTAACCCTTTTGCTGATTTTTAAAGTGTTACATGAACAGGACAGGTGAAATATTATTATCATGTAAAGCAACCATAAACACATGAAAAGACCTAGGTTTACAATCTGATTAAAACTCTGCTATCTACACAATATACATAGACATAAAATGTAAAAACTTAAATGTCTTAGAAACAGTAGCCAATCAGTTGTTTTAATTGTCATATTTGAATTCAGCACATCAAAATACATAATAAATATCACATTTTATCTCTGAAGCAGACGACTTCTAAAATATTGTAGACCAGTGTAATCAATGCATTGTAAACTATCTGATGGATGTTAGGCAACAAACAAAGCAGATGTTTTTCATGAGCATTTGGGGCGGGGGAGGGGGAAGTGTGCAAGAAACAAAATATGTTAAGGAATAATATCAAGGTACAAATGGTAACAGAAAATTTTCCATCCAGCACCTGACATTATATTTTAATAATATATGTGCCTTAAAAAGTTATTTGTAAGAGTTACATAGAACTTTATATGCTGCAGGATGGGCTAGACCACTGGTTCTCAACCAGAGGTCCAGGGCTCACTGGTGGGCTGCGAGCAGGTTTCAGGGGGTCTGCCAAGTGGGACTGGCATTAGACTGCTGGGGACGTGGGCAGAAAGGCAAAGCCCCACCACCTGGGACTGAAGCACGGGGCTCCAAGTTCCATCACCTGGGGTTGAAGCCAAAGCCTGAGCAGCTTAGCTTCGCAAGGCCCCCTCTGGCATGGAACACAGGCAATTGCCATGCTTGCTACCCCCTAATGCTGACTCTAGTTTTATATGCAGAAAAACAGTTGTTGTGACACAAAGGGGCCATGGAATTTTTACAGCATATTGGGGGAGCTTCACAAAGAAAAAGGTTGAGAACCCTGGGCTAGTCCACTTCTGAAACCTTTACTCAGTCCGTGCTCAGGCTAAATTCCCATTGGATTATGTAGTAACTTTAATCAATAGTTTCCCTTTATCTGTTTTCTGGGACAGCAGAACAAATGTGCTGAACCATGTGAGAAGCTGGGGACTGTTTGAGTATGTGCATATGCACCTAATTGGTAGCCCTGGAGATTGAAATCCTTCATTTATTCAGAGACATGGAAGAACGAAGAACAAGAGCCAGGGCAATGAAAGCTTCACTACACTCTTCCAGCTATTCTGCAGAAATCTTTCAGAAGGGACTGTTTCAAGCAGGCCCTGGGCAGTTTGCTGATTGGATTACAAAACTGGGAAATAGTGAAATTGGATGAGCGCTTCAAGAGCGCCCTTTACTTTCAATGGGACTTGTGCTTCCAAATCCCTTAGGCTGTTTTGAAAATCCCATCCATTATGGCCAAATATTTAGTTTGCCTGTGATCAGTTAAACCAGCAGTGATCCCCAGCCAATAAACAGCAGTGTTTGAGCCAATACATACCACCAGCCAGGAAAAAAGTGACTGTAAGCTAATTGTGAGCTTTCCAGATCCTGGGTTGGTCCCATGGTATAAATCAGAAAAACCTGCAGATTGGTCTGACTGTTCAGTATAAATTAGAAAAATCTGCAATTTGCTCTTACATTTGGTAACTGCCAATAGCCCCAAGAGGGCTAGGGACTCACAGAAAATGAGGAAACCCTGGCCACATCCCTAGCCACACCACATCCTGTGGCTGGAATAGGCATAGGTGACATGGAGGCAACCCTGCTAATAGTACATCCTTGGAGGAGCCTCTTATGCTGGGGTGAGCCCCTCCTAGCCAGCTGTTCTACATTTGAGACACTTTCCATGAGCAGTACAGTAAAGAGAGGCCACAGTACAGTCTGAATGTGTGCCATCATTTTCTTTATGCTGTTAGCCATAGTAGTTATAGGGTTGGGTGTGCACATGTAAATCCAGCATATTTACTAGTACTTAGTGAGTTGTCATATTTGTACTCTACCAGCATGTACAGATTTAGAAGCTAAGTACAAGCACTATAATTCATATTCAACTCCATCCTTGCTGCATATTAATGGCAGATAGGAACACATGTAGCTCAAGTGAGTATACTGTCCCCATTTGTTTTGATCTATCCAAGAAGCTGAAAAGCTTCAGTTGGAAAGTAGTCGCAGTCTGTGAGGTCAGGATGGCCTTGTCTTCACTGGGCAATATAATCCTGTTTAAAGTCAGGACCAAACTCTCTGCTGGTGTAAGTGCATTGACTTCAGTGTACAGTTTGGGTCTCAGTTTTCAGCAGACAACTTAGCAGATGTGATCGTGACTGGCCAGTGTAGACAAGGGCTAGCTATACTCAGCACCATGTCACTTAGTTTTGGGTGAACTCTAGTGGGATTAGGATGGTGGAAATATTTTGCCTTCAACTAGCTAACAAGATGCTGAGTGTGACTCGTCCTTCTTTACACTGGCCAGTCAGTTATGAACGCATTTCACCTGACTTTATTGGGTTAAAAAAATGTGCTTAAGCATGATCACAGACAAGACCTGTGGGTTCTGAAATGATGGGACAGAATTACTTCATTTTGAGCATTTATTATCTTTTGAAATGAGACAGGCTGAAGGAACAAAATGTAAGAGAGCATGTATTATTGTGTGATAATCACGGGTGTCATTTTCAATGGGCAGTTTTCTCCGAAGATCGTGGTTTGTTCCCCTTCTCCTGACTTTTCATAGCTCTTCACCAGTCAGTGATGCGGTGTCTCCCCTGGGCTGTTGGGGCTACCCTTGATGGGCTGAGGCTCCTAATTGCCACACTGGCTGGTGAGGAGAGCGGGACGGTGCTGACAGACAGCAAGGCACAGCAGTGGCAGCGGCCTGGGCCAGAGCTGAGCGTGGAGTGAGCTGGGCCCCAAGTCAGCCATCAGGGAGACAACCCACCTGCTCCTTGGCATAGGAGCAGCCCACCCCCTCCCCACTTGCCTTCAGATGGAACCGACCCATTAACCCCGCCACAGGTAGCTGTGGCCTCAGCTAGGAGGTGGAAGTGGGGATGCTGACACAACTTTGACCCCCGCCCCTGCCAATTTTTTTTCTGAAATGATGCTGCTGATCAAAGGTAAAGTGAGAGGGAGAAGGTAAAAGGAGAGAGAGAGAGAGAGAGAGAACTGCCTTGCCTGCCTCTCTCTGGCTTGGATAAGTACTGCTCACCAATAGCTTACCTGGTCCTTGGTGGTTGGGGATGAGTGCTCCCCCTTTTGTCACTTTACTTTAACTGCTAGTCACAATGTACAGCTTTTGGCTGCCTGCCTTTGTGTTTTGCCTTTCCTTCCGCTATCAGCTTAAGATGTTAGAAAGAGATTTCACTTATTGAAAACTGTCAGTTTTCTCTATTTAGTTTCAGCCCGTACTGCTGAATCTTCTCCAGAGCCTTTGTACTTTTGCATCATGTTTCTTTTCACTGCATCACATGTTATTACATCACTTTATAAAATATCTTTGGTGATGAGCCTATGCCAAAGGGAATATGCTGAGCGTAATAGCAGCCAAATGATGGATTAGAAGAATATTGTTTGTCGTTTTCTTTGCTCAGGTATATTTTCCAAACCCATATAAGGAACTCAGCTTTGAGAAGAGACATACTCAAGTCATTTCACTAACTCCTTCCCCTTGGGGATTTAACAATTTCACCAGTTAATGTTTGCTCTGAATACTTGCATTGCGAAACATAGGAACATATCTAAATCCTTTAGGACCATGCCTAAATACCTTTTTAACAAAGATCACTGTAAATTAACCCAATCTGTGGGCTCTTTTATTGGTCTATTGACATTTAATCTTATCAGGTGATCCAACTGTTTGCACAAGCCCTCTCCTGACAGGACTGGAGCTCTCTATGTGGAGCAAATGTATGAATGCTCTCTGTGTGGAGCAAATGAATTCCAGATTGTGCTTTGTCTTTACATTTCATTTGTAAATAAATGGTAGTACTGTATATCAAATTCAGTAAAGATATGTGGGGTTCATGCTGTTATCTGAATTAGATCTCTGGTTTCCTTTCTTTGATGTGCATTCCTCCTCCTCCCTTCCCCCACCCCATTTGCTCTAAGAAAGTATATTAATTAATAGCTGTTTTTGTACAGACATATTTGACTAATCTCTGTTGTTCTTATGCCAGATCTCCCAATGGCAATTCCTTTCCTCCTGATAGCACGATGAAAAGAGGAGACTGTACATTACCTTTGCACTGTACTTGCAGGTAGCACACTCCTTTCATTGCAACATGTTGATCTCATTATGGACATTTAATTCTGCTGCTTGTAGAAACAAACCATTTTGCTAAGAAGTGCTTTACAAAAAATCAGACCAGAGGCACTGGAGATGTGCGTGTGATCTGAGGAGAGAGGAAGCTATGTTCATTGGTTCAGTGAACTGTACATAGCCCACAGTGTCTTTAAAAAGGTGCAGAGGGAAATGTTATCAGTTAATATAACTCAGTAGGGAGCCTAGGAATGAGGCTAGTTCCTCTACAAGTAAATGACACAAAACTACCCTTAAAGCAAGATATGTGGATTATATTTTTATTATTAAAGTAAGCCTGACTACAATAGCAAACTTCCAGGAGATAAGAAAAAATCTGACCATAAATAACTTCTTATAAAGGAGCTCAGGCAAATAGTTAAGTCGGCAATTTGACTTAAGGTAAAATAATAAATCATAATCCTTTATAGTCTGCTCTAAGGGCAGTATCATACCGTTTACTTGAGGCCTGATTCAAAATGCCTACTGATTTCAATGAGTGGAGGAATGGGATCTTATAGAGGAACCAATCTCATTTTTGAACTCCCAGCTGAACTGTAATAACCAGTAACATTTCCCTCTGCCCTTTCCGCTACTGACTCTCTCTGGCCACGTGCAGTTCACTGAATCAATGAACATCGTTTCTTTCTGTCATTCTCTTGGATCACCCATACACCTCCAATGCCTTTGGTTTTCTTTATTTATTTTGTTAAGTACATCTTAGCAACAAGATTTTTGCCTTCGCACTACTCACATTGCTTTCCATACGCTGGACAATGCTTGGACTTAATCTTCTGAGCACACTGTTGCCTCATCATGACTGTCCCCATCTAACTCACTCCATACATTAGAAAAAGCTCTCTTCTTGCTCTTGTTCTGTTACACCAACCATTGTCTGAAATTACATCTAGTGCTATGACCAGTTTTCCTTCAGAGGTTTTATTTGCTTTTGAGTTAAATCACTAGCTTGACAGATCTTAACAAAATCCTTTACTGTAAGCTCTGATGCTCTTAAGTTGTTCCCTTACTTTTTTTGTCCTATATTCCAACTATATTATGTTTCTGAAACTCAGTGAAGGTTAAATAGTCCAAGAGGTAGGATTAGACTTTCAGGCTCAGATCAGTCAGATATGAATCACATGTCTTTCCTTTGCTGCATTCTGCACCAGAATACACATCTGTCACAGATTTCATTTTTCTTGAGTGGATAATTTTCAGCTTTATATTTAGACTTTTCCATGGTGTCCATTCCTATAATATGAGAGCACTTCAAAACACATCCGCAAGGCAATGGACTATAATCAGCTTCAATTTAGAGGTAGAGGAATCAATCAAGGTCATGAAAGAAAACTAGGGAAGAACTGGGACTAAAATCCAAATCTCCTAAATCCTAGTTCAGTGCTTTTACCACAAGCCTATCTTTCTTCTTGTTGTTGTGCTGTTCCAATATTTAACTTTTTATGATCATCTGCAGGACCAGAATGCAAGGTATATATATATAACCTCTGGTTTGTAAGGCTGCATTTCTCACCAGTAAGAGCACTTATTATTAACTCAGCTTTGAAATAGCTCCAATTGTTGAAAAATATCATTCCAAACTTTGGTTAAGTTTTTCCCGAGCACACATCAATGTTCCCACAGTATAGTCTAATTTAATGTCACATTTAGAAAAATCATCATAATCAAGAAGATATGGATAGATCAGAACAACAGGGGATTGCGTATGCATTAGGTGGATGTATTGCTATACCAACCCCCTATGTCATTAGATAAGTGCATAACCATGCTATTATTTCATACCCACAAGTACTGTCTCTCTAGAAAATGAAACATCAGGGATTACCATTGCAGGAGCAGAAAGAAGTATCTTCTTGGCAGACTCCCTCTCAGAGGAAACCATTTAAAATTGAGCATTAGTTTATTTTCTTCCTTTACACTAAAGTATGTTGTTTGTTTGTATAAACTACTTAAAAATGGATGTTTTGATTTCATGTAAACTAAGAGAAAACAATCTGCATTGTTCCTCAAAATAATAATAAATCTCTTCTTGTATGTAATACAAAGATGCTTTCTGGTCTTGTTGGCATGGTGTTTATAGATAAAACTGTCTGGCTCCAACTAGGAGGCAAAAGATAAGGCATTTTTAATCAGCCAGCATGTGGCTTTCATCTTCATCCAGACGATATGTCTGGAATTCAATTATTTTATTGTCCGCAGAAGAAACAAAGTAAAATAAAATATAAAGTTGTCCATACTGACACAATACTAAGTAACTGTGCTACTTGTTCAGTAGGAGACAGGAGTATACATACATGTCACCACCCTTGATATCTAGGATACTATTCGCATGCCAAAACAACAAAATCATATAAAACAAAGGTTGACAAGGCTGTCTCGCGACTTCATGGGGCCACAGATGGGGTGTGCTCTATGAGAAGGTGGAGGGACCAGTGCAGTCCTGGCCAAAAGAGCTCCAGAACCAACTTCTAGAGGTGGGCCAGGATACCCGGGGCTGGGATCAGGGTGGTAAGCTGGTGCAAGAACATGGACAGGACTAGCTGATTGAGCACCAGTGCCCTCTCCCACAGGGAAAGGTATTGGAGTAGTCCTGTCCACCTCTGCAGCCACTCAGCCACCCTGCCCTCCAAGCCTTGCCAGTCCTCCAGCAAAGGATGCGGGGCAGAAAGGTAGATGCCGAGATAGAGCAGTGGACCAGTGCTCCACTGAATGGCCTGAAGCGTGAGTGAGAGGGAATTCGCCTGCCACCATCCCCGACCACCAGGCCAGAATTCTTGATCTACTCGGCAGCCTTCTCAACTGGATCGCCTGGCAGGCCTCCACCCACACCAGGTCACTCAGGTATTGGAGCACGAGGAGCGGGCCATCATCTTATGCTGACAGGGCCACCCGCAACTCTGACTCTACAGGGAGGACTTGATGGCCAGAGATGGCCTGACAGTGGACAGACTTGACGCACCCTTTCCCAAAGCTGACATGTTCAGTCAGTGTCCACTTGAGCTTGACCAAACAGTCCACAAAGGCGTTCAGCACCTAGAGAAAACCCACAGACTGGGGCCCTAGGGGAGTCAGAAGGCATTTACATTCTGATTCTGCAATGACCTCTGCACAGGCACAACCTTGCAAGGAATCACAGCCTGCAGCCGAGCCAGGATTCTAATGAGCACAGCTGGCCTGTGGTAGGCTACCTGATATGCTATACCGCATGACTGGTGTGAAGAGGCAGCAGATAAGATCTTAAGCCCAGTCTCAGCTGGAGTTTTGTGTCAGCTCACAGTATTAGCCAATAGCTGTGATAATTCCTGTGATGACTTGTTCTCAGTTGTGGACCCTGCTCCACTCCTGCTTTGCTTCACTCCAGGTTACCCAGCTTTGATTCTCAGCTCCACTTCCTGACTTTGTCTCTGGCCTCTGACTTCACTTCTGACTCTCAGCTATTATTTCTGGCTACCAACTCCTGCTCTAGCCATTGGGTTTGATTCCTGCTCCAACCACTAAGCACGACTACACGTTACTTATTCCTGATCCTTGCATCTGTGTTATGATCCATTGATATAAGGGGGATTCTGTATAGATGCAGGGGTCTGCCTGCATGGAGCTCACTGCAGGATCAGGGCCATAGTACACTGTTATGTTATCTACAAAAACCTGTGGTAGAATTATACAATCATAGGGTTGGAAGAGACCTCATGATTAGGGTTGAAAGAGACCTAAAGGGGTCATCTAGTTCAACCAGCTTCTCTAAGTAAGGCCAACACCAATTAAATAATCAGTGGTAGTGGCTGTCTTGGCCAACACCAGGGACTGAACTAGGGCTCTTTAGATCTGACAGCATAAACTTCTACAGTTTGAGCTAAAGATTACGGCTTCCAAGGTGAGAGGTATAATAGACCCTTATCCTCTGTGGGTCATGCGCAGATGGAAAGCACATAATATGCACTGAACAGTGGTTACACACGCACAGTGTGTGTTTTATAAACTTCATGAGAAATCTGATGGTTGATATGTGATTTTAAATGTAATCAAATCCAATGTACCCTGAGATGGATAAAGACCATCCCTAAGCTGTTTCATCTGTAGAGTTATTCAAGAGGGTTACAAGAGATTTTTTTTATAACAGGAAAAGTATTCTCCCTCTTCCTTATCCTCTCCCACTTCAAAATGACTACCAAGCTAAGATCAAACATCAGAAGTGTTATCTTAAATATCAAAGTTTGAGAATGCTGTGAGCTACTAAAATCTGGGACTTTTAATGGAAACTGTTATCTGAGCATAACTATAGTGGTTTGCAACCGGACCAGATTACAACTGTTGCACTGACCATAAATAACACCTTCCATTTAAGGACTTTAAACTGTTTTAGGAATATTTAATTTAACCTTCCATCAACACTGTGTGGTAGGTAGACATTATTCCCATTTTACAGAAGAGAACAATGAAGCACAAAGAACTTAAGTCTTGGCTTTTCAAAGGAGTCTGAGAGTTAAGCCACCAAATACCATTGAAAGAGGGGCACTTAAAGCCCAGCCTAAACTGATCACTAGGAAGTCTATGGCAGGAAACGAACAGAACACCAGATTCCTAGCTTCTGCTGCCTTTCCCACAAGGGTACTTCACATACCTGTCAAATTATGTTACTTTGCTAGTAAATAACATGCCTGGAGATGGGAAAACATTTAGAATTTGAGACAATGAAAAAGAACAAGACTTTATTTACATATTAATGTTCTCAGGAAGTTAGGAACCAGTCAGGCTTGCTCATGACCTTCCTCATTTTGACATCTGGGCGTCATTTTCTCCTCTGGGTTTTGAAGTCCCATTTTACTAGATTGTCATTAAAGGACAATGTGTTCATTGTAGCTTTAAATTACCTCATTCGCTGAATTCTACTGAATGAATATAAAGAGAGAATGAAAGAAATGTTTTTGCCAGGTGCTAGCAAACTAATATGTTTCCCTGCAGGGTGGAAATAAAAAGTATCTTATTAAATCCCATCATAAATGACCCATGTAGCACAGTTTATTTTACATTAGCTAGGTAAGGAGGCATTGAGCCAAATAAATCAAAGTGAACAAGGCAATAATTGTTCCTCCCTTTATATCACCTAAAATATGGAAGTAATGAAGAAAATATGTGATTAAAGTGAAGATTCTTTATTAGCAATGGGTTTTTTCCCCTCATTTTCAGGATTTTTTTTTTTTTTTTTACTGTGGATATGGAAAACATGGTCTCTGTATTTCTGAGCTGACATTTCATTTATTTGAATAGGATAACACTGTGCTTGTAGAGTAAGCTCAACCAATATAAGTAGGGTTTTTAAGACCAGATTTTATAAGGTGGATGTTTTTTAAAAAAAATCTCATAACTTCTTGCTGTGATCCATTTATGTCCTCAAAAATAGAAGGTTAAACTATCTTTTTAATCCTTGTATTAAAAGTTGTATGGTTTTGTACAACCCGAGGACCAGATATCCCTCTCTTACTTAGTCTGATTAGTATTAACTTGGTGAATAGTCCCTCTGAACTCAATGGAGTTACTTGGAGTAAGGTACTACTGAATCAGAGTAAGTGTTGCAGAATCTATACCTTAAATGAACTATGTTGTTGTTTAGTATGAGTGAACTATCTCGGAGTAAATTAGATGTAGTCATTGTAGCCCAGAGAGATCACATAACAATATAGCCTAAGGTGAAAAACTGATTTTAATTATATGAATAACAATATAAAGAAAACAGAAATAAATCTTCCTGATCAAGATTAATTACCCACTGCCCAGATTTTTGGCAAGACTCAAAGTGCACACACAGGATCTGATTTTTGAAGTTATGTGCAAGTCAATGTCCAAGAGTATGCACTTAAGATAGCATGCAAATAGCAAGACTGAATGATTAACTAGGGTATTTGTGCACATAAATAACTATTTTGATACCTAACAGGTTGTCTGCAAATGAAAATATCCAGTCTAAGTGCAACCGTGGTATCTGGGCACACAAATTGCACATCTTGGAAAATTTGGTTTAAAACCATAGTTAAAAAGATCAGGACAACTTGTGCTGGTGGATTACTGTGCCACCCTCATCTGGTTGCACCCACCCACAATATGCTAGTGTGGATGGATTCTTGGCAGCGGAGACTGAAACTAGGATTTCTGGTTCTAAAACAGTAAGTCTCTACTCACTGCTTGAACTAAAAGACTCATTTGTGTTAGCTCAAGACAGTAGCTGATTCATACAGATATATATGGTCTAGCCACTAGAGCCACCCAATGTAAGTGATAGATAGGTTACACCTTCACAAACAAGGACAATCTTTCCAACTGATTAAGACCTTATAAACACACACACAATTCCCAGAAACTTTGATCTGTTCTATGCCTGTGCAAGGACTTCAGAACTGAGCTTCTGGCTGTTTCACAACACCATATTTCATTTTGTTTAATGCTGTATACAAAACAATTTGTGAAAATGTATTTTAGGATAATCTCTCCAGTGACTTTACTTATGATTCTCATTACTGCAGTATCTGAGTACCTCAAGAACATTAATGAATATGTCCTCAAAATATCCGAATGAAACAGGTAAATATTATACTCATTTTAGAGATGGGGAACTGAGTCATAGGAAGACTAAGGACTAGATCCTCAGTTGGTGTAGACATATTTAGGCCTGATGATAATCTGACCTTGGGTAATTTACCAAAGGTCACAAAAGAAATTTATGGCAGACCCAGGACTGAACGCAGAATTCCTTCATAGTACCTTAACCACATGGTTTCCTTCCTCCCCTGTTCCAGTATATCAGCCATGCAAAACACTCAGGAAAATTTAGCAACTCAGGTACAAATGTACATGCCCACTCTTTATCATGCTGATGGATGATATTGCCTCTTGGAAGAGTAGAAGTGTGTAATACTGTAGTGCATACATAACTGCGTTGCAGTTGCATTCAGTTTGGAAAAAGCACAGTTTGATTAAACCTGGTCTTGTGCTGAAATTGAAAGAAGGTCTAAGGTCAATTTACCCATCCCCCATACACACTGAAATGATTCAGACTCCAGCTGGCCAACATACTGTATTCAAGAAAGATGGGGATAATGACCTATACTGATCTTCTCTCCACTCTAATCCATAATTTTTATTATTTTAATCACGCTCTGCTCTGTAATTGAATTATGTAAAGTAATTTGGGATAGTCTGTGTGAAAGAGGAGCAATAGAAAGAACTTTTGTTGTATAGCAAAATTCAGTAACACAGAAATGTAAGTTTTCTTCTCTTTCCCTTCTAAAAACCGTTGTGTGTATCAGTTCACAATGGCTGCCACATTCTACTACAGAGTTGACTAGTAAATTAATGGTCCATGTAGTAGCCATAATGGTTGCAGAGGTATAAATTACTTGCACCCACCACTCCACCATGAAGCCTATAATTAGCTAGCCCAGGCCCAAAAGTGGGTGGAGTTGTCAACAACAGACTGTGGACAGACTAGGAGAAGAAGCTTGGATTCAGCCCAGTCCCTGTCTAACCTCTGCTAGTGGGGCTTAAGTTACCCCCAGTACCAGCTGCAATTTCAAGCCCATATCCTTGATAAAATTCCTGGGAGATAGCCAACAGTGCAAAACTGCCTGTCCTTTCCCAAAGACTCTGCAGCCTTTGGTAGCACAGAGAGTTGTAATTTGCATTTCCCTACACCAGCAGAAGTGACTCAAACCCACAGTCCCGAAAGTGATTTGTAATCCTTTAGGATGCAAATAGTTCTCTAAATGCAAAGTAGTATTACCCTCCTTTGGGCTTCACACTCTCCTGCTGTGTACCAGAAAACAACCTTGAAAGACTGCAAAAAACAAAGGTGGGACACCATGGCATTTTTATAAGGTGTTTTCACTTCTAAATTACTTCAAAACTATCCGAGGCATGTGCTTTGTTAGAATATTGCCCTATTAGGCTGAAGCTTCTGGATGTAGTCATTGGACCAGCTCCTTGAACTACCTCGGGAATCATGCACTTGGGAGGGGAGTAGAGGAAGGGATAGTAGAATTGGCCAGCTGTCTGCAGGCTGATGTGATTTGTGCATCTGTGATAACTCTAGTTTGCCAAGGCAGGCTAGGAACCAATCTAATCTCATATAATGGTATCTTTGAGGATTAGCGTCCTTTATTCAGGCAGGAACAGAGCCAGTTTATTAAGCTAGCATGCACTATTGGCACTTGGTAATATCTACTTTTCTTATATATAGGTTAGATTAATTGTACCACCACCCAAACCCTGCTTTTGCACTAGATTAGCATTAACAGCTCTCTTATTGACATCACTGATAGAATACAGGGCAATGATATGGATCATCAAAGTTTTTTTCCAAAACCCTGTTTCCCTTTATAGATGCACAAGGGGAGAAAGGAGACAACTGTACACAACTACATGTTGGCTGTGGCTTCCTAGGACACCTGTGGGAGTAAGTCATGCCAAAGGGGATAGGGAGGAGGCAAGACTCTACCATTTCTGAGTCCCACTAGGTTCCAATGCAGGCATGAGGAGTCTGCTCTACTAATCTATGGCATGGTATGGTTCACCCCTTAGAGATCAGCCTTAGTGGCCCATGGCTGAAAGCCACAACTGAATTGTAAAAGAATAGATTGTGTTTACTGATATTGAATATAGAATTGTATGTGTGTCCTCTTGGTCTATTAGTTCACTGAGTTCTTGTCTTCTTATGTGTTTGAATGGAGCCATGCATGCCGGGCCCTGATTCTAATTGAAGACTATAGGTATGTTTTCTACAGAAATTATAAAAAATAATAAAACAGGTTTGAATGTATCCATGCATGCAGCAGAAACATTAGGCAGATCACACCAGTTAAAATTTGTTATTGAAGCCAAATATGTCACTTGAAGGTGAGCCAAATACTGTCGCACCTTTATTGCTGATACAAATGGCATGCTTTGGAAGGGTACAAGCTCATTTCCTAGAAGCTGGCTAACCATGTACAGCTTGTTAAAGCTTGAGTGACCTTTTCAAGATGAGTGGAGTGCTAAGTACATTAAATGAGTTGTGCTTCATCATCTGCCATGACAGATGTTTGATTTTGTTGGCATTTGCAGGAATGTACAAACAATTACAGCTGTAATTGTTTATTCATTAGAGAATGTGACGTTGCCTTACAGTACATATTCATCAGCTTTTCAGTATGACAAATCTTGTTTTCCTTGTTGTTCTCACATAACTTTTGGAAAGATATAAGCAGGGAAATTTTATTCTTAGAAAAGGTCATTTCTTTTTTACAGATGATGTTCTAGTGCCATAAAGATGACTTACAGAAGTCCCAGACCATAATAATTTTTTACTACACATTACAGAGAAAGCAACTAAATGACTAGCTGTGTAATAAAGAGAATCCAAACTGGTTCCTGTTATCTAACTTTGCCCTTCCCCATTGCTGAGTTTCACAGCCCAGGCTCTAGCCCAAGCAGGAATGTGTACACTTCTATTTTTAGTCCCAAACAGTGAGTCTGAGTCAGTTGACCCACTCTCTGAGATTTGCTGCCATAGGGTGGGGTTTTTTTAAGTGTAGATGCACCTTTTTAGTCACACCAAAAGAAAGTGTTTTGGTCTGACATGTAGGTTAGATATGAATCAATAAGTGCCACCACGTGGGATGGTTCAAGTGTGAACTCCTTTATCCTCTCTTTGGTTGTTGGCAGCAAACGTCCTTTGCTTTCTTTTGCTACTTTCTAAGCACATATTTCCCATTTTTCTCTACTCACATACCTTGTTATAGCAGCCAGGCCACTGCAAGAGCATTGAATGTTGAGCATTCAGGATGTAAGAATGATTGCAGTTATTTAGACCTATAAAAGACCTTAGCAAGGAAGTGAAATAAGAACTACACAGTATCTCTATTCAGATGTAGATTTACCACAGTGATGCTATATAAACCATCATTTATTCCATATGGAGAACTAAGAAGAATATTAAATTTCAAAGTTAAGCATGCATGGACATGCCGTCTTTGAGATTTTTCATGCAATTTTTAGGTCTGTCACTTTGTGCATTTTTATTATGCTGTCTAAATTAAATGAACACATACTATTGCCTCAGTAAAATATAGTATGATTCTACAAACTTAGATACAATATAACTTCTTGTTGCTACTCTGGGTATGTCAGAATACAGAGTTCAGAAAATGTATAGGAATGATGCATCCAAATAGAGCTAAGTGGAGAACAAATATTCCATTTGACGGCAGATTTTGAGACACTTGTTTACACTCTAATTCGGAACAAAACCTGAAAATCCTGAAATTTTCTAAAATAAAATAAAAAAGAGATCCTTCTCTATTGAAATGTTTTGCTTTGATAAAATCAAAGTGTATGTTTCAATTTCTAATTTTATATATATGTATATTCAAAATTAAAAAAATAAAATAAAAGTCACTTCAAAAAGATGCATTGAAATGTTTTGTACTGAAAATGTCAACATGGGATGTTTTTGCATTGTTAGCACTTTTTTCTACAATAAAACTTTGCTATGAAGTACACAATTTTGTGAAGTGTTTCAATTTTGATGGGATCCATTTTTCAACAAAAAAACATAGTGTTGGTTTTTTTTCCAGTCAGCTCTACATTCAAAAGTACTTATCAGATAGATATATTTTAGTCTTCAATTTTAACTTCCTATTCCTAGCTTTTTTGACAGTAGATGTGTCCAAAAATTACTATAAATACTTTTTTTATAGGAAATATATATATTTAAAGTAGGCTCATACTCAATTGATTGGTTTTTGTTCAAATTTTTCTCAGTAATTCATTTTAGGGCAAATTCCAAGCTTGATATTTTTTAGCATGAAGAGTAAATTTCACAAAGTTATGAGTGGCTTAAAACAGAGGTTTAGGATGGAAACTGTTATGTGACCTCACTGATAACATCACTGCCACTATAAAGCTATACTTGCTTTATAGTTTAAAAACATGATATAACTTTGTCCTACAAGTCTTCTAGATTGTTTTATACTGTCCATTGTTTCCACAGAGAAGGTACACAGTGTAATAGAAAGATAGCAAAGCACACTATGGTGAAAAAAAGGACAGGAAATTTGTGCTGCTATAGGAGAATAACAGAAACACTATGACAACAGATGTTTTGCTGTATCTCAGGTGTAATGTGCGCTTTACTATTCTGAATTCTGCAAGAAGAACAAAGGGCTGTAAAGTACCAGTAGTTAAATGGGACTGTCACATAGAGGGCTGGGAACTATCAACCCTCACAGTACAAGTGGAGTGCTGAAGATTCACAGGATAATTTTTGCTGGAAGGGAAGGAGCTTTGGATTTCAGGCAACATATTGCCATTTCTATAAAGTGTTCAGGGCTAAGAGACAGGGCTCAATATAGGTTTTTAAATATACAGGCCAAGATTTTCAAAAGTGAGTAGGTTTCTATATCACAGTTTTTAGAGGTTCAACACGAAACACTTTAAGGGGTCTAATGATTAGAAGGTGCATTTTCAACAGCAGGAAAGAAAGATATAATCTGCATGGTTTTGGAGCACTGTGGTGGTACACTTCCTGAGACACTCCAAATTCTCTTTCTGTAAGTTGTCCTAGTGGTAGCTCTTGGGCCTGTCAAGAAAGCTTTGTATTGAGATATCTTATAGGGGGCAGATCATCTTTGATTCAGCGGATGCCCTCCTATGCATACTTAGCAATGATTTCTCATTCATTTTAATAACATTTTTATATTTACTTTCCTTACAAATGTAGAGCCTACTCTGCAATGAGAACTATTTACATGCAAAGTCTGGAGGTTTTAGTCAAATACAGTTCTCAATTTATCAAATATCAGTGGTTAATAATACAGCTGGCCCGTGGCTGCCATGTTTTTCCTTGACTTCTGATGATATGCTTTCTTTTTCATCAAAGAAATTCATTGGGTCCAAAGAGATGAAGTGAGACTAGTGTTATTTCTAGTGAAGTTTACAGTTCCAATATGCCAACCTCATGCATTCAGAAATCATTAGTCATACCTCAAAAGAATCATGAGATTATGGGCTTGAAAAATCATATTTTTAAAAAAATAATGAACTTGTAGTTCTTTTTAATTTTCTTCTGGTTTCTGAACCTTACTCAGGTCACACTTTCAAGCTTTTATTCACAATCAAGAGGGATAAAATGAAAAAGAGAAAAATGAGATTCTCAGAAAATCATTTAACGACAGGAGCTGGGGTTCTATGAAAAACATTGTGAGACTTGCAATAAAATCATGGTTAAAATTTCATGAACAGCAACATTATAGCTCTTTACAGAAGTAATTTGGCCTTTGGCCTTGATTTTTACATGTTCTTCTCTTCCCTGCATCTTCACAGTTCATCCTAACTTGTTAGTTTTGCTGTTCAGTAGAACTTTAGTAATGTTCTCAGAAGTGCTATTTATATACTGTGACATTTTTCAAAGTGCTGTTTGTTCTTCCATGCTCTCTACATAACTAATGAAAAAGGCAAGTAAGTAAGAAAAGTATTTAACTATTCATGGAATATTTAAACAGTAAATGGAACAGCAATTCTCATTAATTCCATCAAATACTATTATTTTAAATGTATTTAAATGCAATGCTGTATTGTTCCAGACAGCTGCTAATGTCCATCTCTTGGGATGCAATAAGAGGAAATATAAACTGATCAGAAAATCTGTCAGGAGCAGGGATTTACAGATTGCAGGAGTGGGCTATTAACAAATTTGCCCTCAACATTTTCCTACACTATAATAGGGAATGACCAAGCTGTAGCATCTCACCCTTCAGGTTTTTTGGGTTTTGCTGTAATAACAAAGCTGAGTTGCATGTACCCTGTCTGTATAATGGGTCTTATTGTCATTCACTGTAGAAAACCGAATGCTTGTAATGCTGCTGGGCTAAAATTGTATATAGTTTCTGAGACTCAAGACTATTTCAAGCCTTTTTAGAGTCTAAACTGACTTTGGGTTATGTATGCATTTCCCTAATTTTATAAAATCAATCGCTGAAGCAATGTAGTGCTCACCCAGCTTGTCTTTAAGCCTTCTTCCATTAACTATAATCTTTTGGAGATGTAATTATGATACATCAAATGGCTGTATGCAGATGTGATGTTCCATCCCTCTGCCCTGATTTCAAATTTTGTGATGGTGACAATATAATGCAGCTTTCGGAGCCTGAAAGTTTTCAGATATGTAATTACAATTACAAACATTTCTTACCATCGTTTAGAATACGTCAGCCAAGGGAGGATGGACAGTCTTATGATTAAAACACAGGGTTTCTGAGTTCTTCTTAGCTCTTTTACAGGCATCCTGAATGAAACTGGGTAATCATTTGGCCTGTCTGAACCTTCATTTCTTTATCCTTAAAATAAGAATAGTATTTGCCTTCCTTATATATAGAAAACACTGTCTTGGTATTAGTGTTCTTTCAATCTTTTCTTAATTCGAGCTGAACATATTTAGGATATCCAATGGCATTACTCTTAGTAATAGTGGGATTTTGAAAAAGCAGTCAGAGGAAAATGTTACGCTGTACAACTATGACCTTTGTCTTTAAAGAATGAAAATAAATTTCATGTTATTGCTTCACTTATGTCCAGCAAGAACTGCTTCTAATTTGGTTGTCATAACAACCACAATCTCGGCTTTCACATTTCTCACTTGTGCCAGTTTGTTTATAAAATGTCACATCAGACCTGTTTTGTGTTACCTCTACATCATTAGATCATTCTCGGAACTAAATAAAAACAGACACCCTAGCGAAGACCAAAGTAAGGAATGCAGGATACGTCAATATTTATGTTGGAAAATGTCAGTCATTATGAAAAAAATTAACTTTGAAAGTATTTAATGTCCAAAATATAATTTAGGACAACATCCTACCTCTCAGTACTGTCAGTAACTGTAAGAAATCTAAATTCTAAGAAAGGAAATTTGGACAATCTCAATTCAAGTTTACTGTGTACTCACATTTTTCATATTAATTACATACAATCACAGTGGCTCAGAAGAGTAGTCCATCTAATCTAGTGGCCTGTCTCCACCAGTACACTATCCCAGATGCTTCAGAGTAAAAATGAGTGAAATTCTATCCCATGGAAAATTCTGACACTTCAATGTTTGTTTTTCAAAGCAGGATGAAATGTTGCAATTTTGACATTTTTTCTGCCACACAAATTCTGAACACTTTTGATGTGGAAATGTGGAGGTGGTCTCTGAGGTAGGCTTCACTGTGTTTCATTTCAATTTATCCACTAGAATTTTTTTTTGTGGGGGCAGGGGGGCAGAATCTGTTTTCCCACAGAAAAGTTTTAATTTTGTAGTAACTGCATTCTCAACTAGAAAATCACACTCATGGAAAATTCCCAACCAACTCTGCTTCAGAACAAAGGTTAAAACTTCCATAATGGACAATTATAGAATAATCATCTTAGGAGTTTCTTCTTAGCCACAGTGCTTGTCTCATCTTGTACATCAGGATGTATATCCCTTGTAAATGTTTATTTTAGCTAGTGTAAATTGTGATTATATAAAGAGCTTAATTTGTCAGTGTTGAGCTCTGACACCTCTATAGTTAGCAGTTCATAACCCTGGCACCTCTGGGCTTGCTGCCTCAGTTATGAATATTAAAAAAAAAAAAGTGCTTGAGCCCTGGCAGATCTTTCATTACAAATTAAGCACTGACTATGTATCTATTATCCATATAACATGCTTAGTCCTTTATTGACTTTATTGTTTCAGTAATATCTGGTAGCAATGAGTTCTAATGGGAACTGTGGATATTCAGCACTTCTTAAAATCAGGCTTTAGTATCATGCACTGGCCACACAAAAATTTACAGGACACGATATCCATATAATCTAGGGTTGCCAATTTTTGTCTGATGTATTCCTGGAGGTTTCGTCACATGACAGACTAATTGCGGTAACTTCAGGACAATTCTGGAGGGTTGGCAACCCTAGTAATCCTTAATGGCTTACTTCGAGTTGAGATAGTCCTAAAACCCACTCTGCTAGACTAAAAACCGGAACAAAGCACACCCACCCTTACAAACTATCCAGATTGTTTCTGTGACCTACCCAAATCCTTTGCTGCCATAGGTGGTTTTGGGGAGGCTAAGCCTGAGGGGATAAGTACTGAAGATAGTGAAAGCTGCTGTGAGTTGCTAGTCCTCACAAATGAGACTGGTGGTTATTATTGGCGCTGGGTGTACAGATCTAGCATTGGGAATGATGCTAGGGATGTTTTCCACCTTCTCACCCATTCAGCAGTTAGCTCAGGAGTAGCATAGCTTCCCTTCAGAGCTGAGCACTGTGCAACCAGAAGAATGGGAGGAGGGAACGGCTGAGGAGATGCTCTGAGATTTGGATGTAGGAAGTAAAGACAGCATCAGGAGGAAGTAATCCACATCACCCTGCCCTGACGGATCCTAATGACCACCTTCCCCTCACCCCTCCATTACCACATCCCACCATTAAACAAATTTTGGTGCAGCAGATCCACTGTCTTCAAAACATCCCCTAATGAAAATCTATGAAACTTGACAGCTATGGTGCCAACACCCTTCCAAACTTGAAAGCAACCATCTAACCAAAGCCTTCAAGGCAGTCATACTTGTTTAAGAATAGTCATTTGCTGGCTCATCTAAATTAGAATTTAAATACAAAATTGTGGAGGCTTTAGGGTGCAGCATGGCCTGGGCCAATTGAACTACAGACCTAATCATACACGGAGGCAGAGTGGCAAAAGCTCATCTGCCCTAGACTAGAATGGCACAGCCCTGATCAAGTCTGCCTAGCTTCTATCTTGACAGGGCTGCTGTGTTTAGGTTCCACCTACTGGACCCACATGCTTTTATGCTCTCTTGAGTCTGAAGAGAACCCAGGCACTGTTTTTAAGGTAGTCTTGGGATTCAGAATTTCTTTCTAGAGAGCTCCCTCCTAAGAGTTGAGGCCAGCGCAGTCCAACTGCCTAGACCCTGACAGTAGTGCCAACTCCCCCAGACTCATTTCTAAAGCACACTTGAGGGCTCCAACCTTGTAAGCACTTAGTTTGCTTCAACTCACATGTCCCTGAAGAGACAAACTGAAGTCAGACTCTGCAAGAGGTGCTTCTAAAACAATTAATTACTTTAATGGTACAAAAGATACTTGATTTTCAAGAATCTGTATCTAGATTTTTAACCATTCAATTCAGCTCAGAGGACAGTTTCATTTTGTTAAGTGCTAAGAGATAGCACAGAAAAAATGTAGTGATAGCATGCTAAAAAGGCCTTTGTTTAAGCTTGATGTAAAAGTTGTTGTTACACAGTAAGCTACAGCATAAGCTTGAGTGCTCAGAAGCATTTGAAAGTTTGACAGAAGACATCATCCCAAATATTCAGATTTAAGCTTTTATTTATAAACACACCCAGCATGGTAAATATCTTTGTCCTTTATTCCATGGAAAGACAAGTTGCTCTATAGGCAATATTCCACCTCAAGTCTGCAAGAAAAAAAAAAGTAGCAGAATGAACTATTAGACTGTACAACACTTCTTCCAAGATCAGTATTAAACATGTTTGAGGCCAAGAACTTGGGCACATGTTTGTTTAACTTTATGCACAGAGCCTTTGGCAGATCAGAAACTGGTCTATATTTGAATGCATATCAACACTACATTTCTTGGGTATATTGTAAAATAGATACATAGATTAAGGGCAAGAGTGATCATTAGATTTGTATAAGGACATAACATGACATAGAATTTTACAGTTATTCCAGCTGAGTCAATAAACTTGACTGACTTAACGCCTATCTTCCAGAAAGGAATCCAGTCTTGATTGGACTATATTGAGAGAGGAAGAATCCACTACTTCCCATGATAATTTGTTCCAGTGGTTTAGTCACCCACTGTGAAGTATTTTCAATTTGAATTTGTTTAGCTTAACATGACCAGCCATGGGTTCTCACTGTGCCTCTCTCTACAGGGAAAAAAAGAACCTTCTAGTACCCTGTATTTCTTCCCATAAAGGTACTTCTACTAATCAAGTCACCTCTCAGTCTTGGTAAACTGAATGGCTTGAATTCCTTTTTTATCACTTAGGCATTTTTCTAGCCCTTGAATCATTTGTGCTCTTTTGTTCCCTTTCCAATGTTTTGGTACCCTTTTAAAAAAATGTAGAAACCAGGAATGTATCCAGTACTCCACTATCAGTCTCACCAGTGCTATATACCAAGGGACCAAAGAAGGGTGGATTGGAAATCACTCCTCTCCCCCTCATCCCCCAAGATTTATAAACAAGTATGTTGCATTAGTAATTTTTGCCACTCCATCACATTGGCAGCTCATGTTCAGCTGCTTGTCCACCATGACCCCAAATCTTTTTGAGTCACTGCTTTCTAAAATGCATTCCCTGTTCTGTAGGTATAGCCTGCATTCCTAGATTATGATGCTGCATTTGGTATTAAAATACAATGAATGAATATGCCCAGTTTACTAAGAAACTGCCCTTTCATTTACCACTCCCAATCATCTTTGGATCATCAATAAGTGTTAGAAGTGAGCTAATGTTTAATTCCAGATACAATTTTTAAATGTTTAATTCAAGATAAAATACTGAACAGTGTCAAGCCTAGCATCAATTCCCATGGTATACATCTAATAATGTCCCCATTGACAACCAACAGATTCCAATGTAACTAACTACTGAATCCATTTAACATACATTTTGATATACTGTATATTGCAAATTTCCAGGCAGAATTAACACAGTATTACAATTTAACCCCTTTAGGGCAGCAACCATCTTTGTTGTTTGTACAGCACTTAGCACAATAAGGTCTGCTCTGTGATTAGGGCACCTATCACTATAACGATACTAGTAATATTAAGTTAACACTGTATAAGATTACAGCTATACAATTACCTTTATTAACTAAACATATCAAGCTTCATTTTACTCTTTGTGACAAGATCTTTCCATAAGCCATGCTGATCAGGCATTATCTTTCCCACCTTTTAAACTCAACTGAATCCCTCATTATCCACATCATCCCATTTGCCTCTTTTGAATACTGATCATTTGCATACTTTCAATCTTTTGGAATGTTTCAAGGGCATGGCAGGCTCAGAGGGGGCAGAAGGAGGTGGAGTGGGGACAAGCCCTGTGGCAGAGCCAGTGGCTAACCACTGAACACCCTCTGGTCCACTGGAGAGTTGACACCTGTAACTCCAGCCTAGAGTGGGTGCCTATACAAGGAGCCGCATATTAATTTCTCAAGAGCTCCACATGGCTCTGGAGCCACAGGCTGGCCAACCCGTTCTCGATGGTGTATTTTGTAGTTAACCATGGCCAAATCAAATAATTGGCACATCAGAAAACATTTACAGTCTCAGTTATTCACCCTGCTTTGTTCACATGTGTCAGAGACCCAAATAAGTGGTATACGGGAGCAATGAGATATGACACACTCCTTTCATTTGTTAGAGAAACACTGTCACTTACTGAAGAGTATAAGAGTCATTAGCAATGTTACAGTGATCATATGATTAAAAAGATTGTATTCCCCACTCCACCACCATCTGGTCCAATGATAAACAAGAAATTATACCCACAACTGGAATAATCAACTACTGACACACAGATCTGGTCAAAAATTAATTTTTCAATTTTATAAGTGGCGCAGTTGATTCATCCACTACTTTAACAGGGGTGGGGGGGTTGGGAGGAGAGAGAAAAGGTATTACACAAGCTTTATCCAAATCAGTTACCTTTTTATAGGAATTAAAGTTTGTCCTCTTCATTTCTTGAGCAGCTGGTGCCTCACTATAATGAAAGGGGCAGCAAACCCACTTCCGAAGAACACTACCATTAATCCTAGTAGCCGCCATTTGTTTTCTATAGGAAACGGCATGTTCTAGAAAAGACAAGAGTGTCTGTTCACAATATGCCTTCAATGGACTCACATTATAGATGAGCTTTATAAAAGTATGCTTACTCCTTTTTTCCAAAACACTTTATCTAATACATTGTGCATTTGACTTCATAAACAAATAGCACAAGTGAAACATGGCTCCCATTCACTGAATGATATCTTGACAGGTAGTTTGAGGGGGGAAAAATAAAATAAGTGAAGTACAGTAACTTCTCATTTAAAGTTGTTAACATTGTTACTTTGCTAATCAATTAGGGAACATGCTCATTTAAAGTTGTGCAATGCTCCCTTTAATATCTTCAGCTGCCCAGCAGGCTATCAATTGCTGGCAGTTCAATTGCAGTAGTTCATATTGTCCCTTCCTCCACTGCCATGTGCTGCTCCTGCCCTCTGCCTTCAAGCTGCTCCCTGAGACACCTGGCTTACAGCAAGGGGGGTGCGGGGGGGGGGGGGGGGAGAGAAGGAAGGAAGAGGAGATGATGGGGGCTAATGTTAGGGTGTCCCCCTTCCCCTGTACCCCACTTACCCCATCTTCCATAGAGCAGAGGGGATCACCAGGGAGGGAGCTGCTGCCAGCTTGCTGATCTAATAACAAGGTATTTGACTCCCAACCTTGATACTTAATGTGCATAATAGCTCTCAGGGTGTCTCTTCCCTTCCTCCTTTCTAGTTGCATTTTAGAGTGTGAGTGTTAACCCTTGAGAGCTCAGCAAATTGCTAGTTCATTTAGCACAGTGGTTCTCAAACTTCTGTATTGGTGACCCATTTCAAATAATAAGCCTCTGAGTGTGACCCAGCTTATAAATTAAAAACACTTAAATATATTTTAAGCCATTATAAATGCTAGATGCAAAGCAGGGTTTGGGGTGGAGGCAGAGAGCTCCCAACCCCCACATATAACAACCTCATGACCACCTTAGGGGTCCTGAACCCCAGTTTGAGAACCCCTGATTTAGCAGTAAGGCATTCCCTGGGAAATATCCCACCCTCTGACTCCTCCACCTCAACCAAGCTTCACAATCATCATCACTGTGTACCAGTATTAAACTGCTTGTTTAAAACTTGTACTGTGTGTGTGTAATACAATATATAGTCTTTTGTCTGAAAAATATTTCCCTGGAACCTAAGCCCCCCATTTAATTAATTCTTATGGGGAAATTGGATTTAACATAATTTCACTTAAAGTCACATTTTTTAGCAACATAACTACAACGTTAAATGAGGAGTTCCTATATTAACATATGAAATTGGGCCTTTAAACAGCTAACCCCCCTAGGAAAGAGAGGGAGAATACACGCTAACCAAGTAGTTCAGACACATTTGATCGCTCTACTCTGAAAGGCCAGCAGGGTCTGGTACATCAGAAAGCGTTTACAGTATCATTGATTTTCTCATACTGTTGTGTTCACATCATCTGTACCACTGGAGCAGGGGGAGTCTGGGAACAGGAAAAGCAGAGGCACGACAAGGCCACTGAACGATCCCATCACGGCTGCGGACAGAGACCCGACAAAGAGGCTCCAGGCCCGAAAGCCCCGGGCTCAGAGGAGTCTGAATGCTGGAGCCGGTTCGGAGTCTCTTGCGCTCCCTGGGGCCCGGGCACTCGCGGTTGCTGGGCGGGGGCGGAGAACCGGCCGGTCCCCCGAAGGCAGGAATCGAAACCTACCAGCGGCCGCAGAGCGCCCAGGAAAATCCCCCTCCGGACGCGCTAGGAGGCTCGGGGGCTGGGATGGGGGGTGGGATGGGGGGTGGCTCGTCCCACGACTGCGTGGGCCCCGCGGGCTCGGACACTCCTCGAGGGCTCTTCTAGCGCACGACAGCCGCCCCCTCCCCCAGTTCAGCCCGGGCCTTGGCCGGGAAGCGCCGCTCCCCTCTGCGGCGCCTGTGACCCGCAGGCCTCGGGGCCGGGCGGCGAAGCCCCCGCGGCGTTACCTTCCCTGGCCCTTCCTCGTAGTGGGACCTGCGGATGGCGGAGGTAGCGAAGCGGCGGACAGTGGCGCCCAACATGGCGCCGAAGAGAGTCGGCGCACGACTGGGGACCTGATTCTCCTTCACGACCTTCCTTCCCTGATCACCGCGCTTACAAGATCACTGGCGCCGCGGGGCCTTATGGGATACAGTGCGGGACGGTGGCCGCTGAGCTCCCGCAGCACCATGGGAATTGTAGTTCCAGACGCCACCAGCCCTGCGAACAGGTAGCGTGACTCAAGCACAGGCTTGAGCTCCAGACAGTCCCCGCCCTTTAAAGGGGACCGGCCTAGCCTGGCAGCAGCGGAAACCCCACCCCATCCCGCCTCCTTCAAGGTCAACAGGGCTACTCCCCTGCCACTGGGAGACGGTCGTGGGGTGTGACATGGGACAAACTTTAGCATCACCTCATGAGAGCTCTGCAGAGGTCTCCTGAAGCCTGGATCATGAGGCTCCAGTGTTGCCACGGCTTGGCTCATTTCCTACACCAAGCCTCAGGTCCTGGAGGCATGTGATTAGTCAAGACTGTGAGCTTTCATTAAAAAGACAAAAACTAGGTACAATAAAAAAACATAAAACTACCAATCAGTTTGCAGCTTCAAGATTATGGGGAAAAAACCTTGAATTCTAGAGTGACCAGATGTCATTTTGTAGGGACAGTCCTGATTTCTGGAGCTTTTTCTTATATAGTCTCCTATTACCCCCCACTGCCTTTCCTGATTTTTTACACTTGCTCTCTGGTCACCCTATATGTGACCAAAGTGCACTCTACAGGCTCAGAAACTGGAAGGCAAAATGAGTCTGTAATTTAAAAAAACAAACACTTTCAACATCACATCACATCACATGAATGTGTCTTGTTTGTAGGGCAATGAGTGGTAAAAGGATTATAAGGGACATAAAGTGAAAGTACATCATTAAAATCAATAAGACTGGATGGACACGGCAGAATTTGGCCCCTAATCTGTAGGAGTAAATCAGTTACAATGACTAGTAAATTAGGGGGCCAGTGAACATTTGAGAGACAAATTATGAAGATATACACAGCATTGCCAACTATCTTCATTTTATCACAAGGGAAATTATATTTGTTTTTTGTTTTTTTTTTAAAAAAAGAACAGCTCCTGGACTCATATGATTATACAAAATAGCTTTTATTTTTTTAAAAAAATAAAGGCCATTTTTAGCACTCATGGGTACAGAAAAAAGCTCTAAACATGACTCATAAGGGCTCTAAAACTAGAAAACAAAAGAACCCAGATTTGTAATCTTTTTAAATATCATTTTAAAGCCATTCTCATGAGGACCTGACTCATGATTTTGGAATGCGTACATGGTGGCAATACCGTAAGATCCTAGCTATGCATTTCTTATGGTAAATAGTATCTTACCTGGATGAATAGTCCCACTGAAATCAATTGGATATATATGTATTCAATGTAAGGATGGCACAATTGGGTCCTTAATATATTTGAGCTTGCAGATATGTTGGGTATATAACACCCTATTGAGCAATATTATAATCTGAGCTGAGAAAAGCATAATGAAATCAATTACTTCAATGAAAACCTATTGTGGAAAAAATGGGTGGGATAGTAATTAAAGAAAATAAGAGGTTAATATTACTACAATTTGTATCATGAGGCAAAATCTGCATTCAAGAAGAAGAGCAAAAGAGTTATATAAATGAATAATAAAGGCATGTTAAATATTTAACATGTATCAAAATAAATTATTCATATGATCAAAACTTGAAATAAATAAAATAACAAAAATTAAAGACTTGGAAATTATAAGAAAAAAGATTATATAATATATAAATGTATATGAAAAAATGTATATATAGATTAATGTTTATGAAAAATAAAATGTACATGAATTATATAACAAAAGAGGATATTTGTGTTTGTGAGACAGCTACACATATTTCTAAAATCAGCAAAAAGCCACTCTGGGATGTATAGTAGTACTCTATTGGTTAATATCTGAGGTGCATTTTGAGGGTTTGTCTATACTATAAGTGCTACATAAGCACAGCTGTAGGTGGGTTTACAGTGGGTAGGGGTTGCCAACCCTCCAGGATAGTCCTGGAGTCTCCAAGAATTAAAGATTAATCTTTATTTAAAGATTATGTCATGTGATGAAACCACCAGGAATATGTTCAACCAAAACTGGCAACCCTGACAGTGCAGGGATCAAGTCAACCTAATTTTTCACAGCCCTGGGCGATGTAGCTAGGTTTACCCTCAGTTTAGGTGTAGAAATCAAATCAATATGAAATCAAAGCAGAGCACTAGTAACTAATTAAAGCAGTCCTGAATCCAAATCTCCCCCAAACTTAATGATGTTTAGGTATGGTGCTTCGGTTCAGGTATATCTCCAGTGATACGCTCCCTCTTGAAGCATCCTCCTGGGGCAATCACTCCCATCTCCCATCACAAGTTGTTTTGAAATAACATAACTTAGCTCTAAAATCCCCATAACACATCTTGTTAAAACAGGTGTTTGTACCAGTGTGCTTGGTCAACAGTTTCCTTCCCTCTACTGTTGCATAGCCTGCTGTATAGTGGTTTTTCATTGTCCCTAGCTGTTGTGCTCCACTTGTAGCTGCATTTTAGTGGTGATGTATGTAGATAGGGCAAAATCCTGAAATCCTGTTTTGGATTTTACCCAATCTTTACTCAGGCAAACTCTTTTAAGTATAAAATTAGTTAATGAGTTAAAACATCAGTATTTGATTATAATTAGTAGACTGTACATGTTGCCTTTGGAATGTAAGATTTTCTAATGATAATATAAAAATGTTGATAACATTTTTTGATTTTTCTTTCAGATAACAAGAATCAATTACAATATTTTTAAATATTGGAATTGTTTTACTAGAGTTGAGTGGAAAATCTAGTCTGTCTCTAAACATTTTATTAAAAAAAGTATTTTTTTCACCTGTGTGAGTAGTCTGAAATGTCATGATTTTTTAATAGAAGTTCTCACTGAGAACTAGCTTAGTCCTTTGTGCCACCGGCAGTCAGTTGCAGACTTCCCTCTAGCTTTACATGCATTCCAGGGCTGAATTTGACAAGTCACCAGTTCTAAATGCTCTGTCAAATTTGTTCAACTGTTTGTCATCATATCCACTTATCCAACTGGTTCCACATAAACACTGCAAAATATGAAAGGCATGGCTCCTTTTTTAAAAAGAGAAAAATTATGTGATCCATGACAGAAACACTATTCTAGGCATAAGTTGTTTAAAGAGACAAACTGGATAAGATAACATCTTTTATTGGATCAACTTCTGTTGGTGAGAGAGAGAAGCTTTTGAGCTTATGCCAGCAGAAGTAGGTCCAATAAAAGATATTACCTCACCTACCTTGCCTCTTTAATATCCTGGAACCAACATGTCTACAACAACACAGCATACAAGTAGTTTAACAAATTTAACCATACAAAGTCATACATATATATGTAGTGGTAAAAATACACAGGTAGCTATGATGAAGATATAGAAAGCTAGGCTTTAAATCCTCATTCCAGTTTTTTTATGTCTATAATTCTTAGCTCACCTAAAAAATTCCATTAACTCTAATTGCTCAAATTTTCCAGGTTATCTGCTTCATCTTTAATATACTATTTGTCTGAATGTGACTATGACTTATTGAGAGATTCAGTTATTACATTCTGTACTCCTACTCAGTGTTTGTTCAAAGAGAACATTTCTTTTTCTGAACCTTAATACACAAAGGGAAAATATGAATTATGAAAAGGACAGAGGACTAAAGTAAATCAGTCTAATTGTATTAATTTTTGCGGATCTTAATGAAAGAAAGAAGGCATAATGCTTAATGGACATTACAGCAGAGCACATAAAACCACCTACTGCTATTCATTTTCCTCACTGAATATACTGATGAGACAAGAGCCGGGTGCAAGTGTGTATCTTTTACAGTCATTCTGTTTGATAAAAGAGTAAGAAAACAATTTTTGGTAGATATTAAATTTGACGTGGTTCAATTCAGATTCCTGGACCGATGATAACAGCTTCATTATTGGGATAGGACATGGCCCATCGCATTGTTGGTATTTTGTCCAAATTCACACCATCATAGAAGAATTCTGTAAACACAGAAGAGTCAAGATGAATAGAACTGCATCTACCATCTGGCTTTCCTTTATCTGAAAACAGAAATAATGAAAGACCCTTTTTCTTTTATAACACAAATTCAAAGTTTTATTTTAACGATATAAAAATTTTAAAAAATTCCTTCTTTTTACATAAACTTATATTATTTAACATATTTCTAATTTTATATTTATTTTAACAATTACCTTATTTACTTATACTAATATTAACAATATATTATCTATTCCTTTTAACAGTTATGATAGCTACATTTTCCATAAAACTAACAATATCTATAATTTTTACTATATATTGTATTTCCTTACTTAGCTAAACCTACTCTAATATTTCCCTAACATTAAAAATTATTATAAAAATATTTTTTTCTTAAACATTAACTGTTATTAGATTGATGGGATACTATAAATGATAACATTAAGTTGTTCTCCAAAGCAGCCGGTGGTTGACATCAATTAAATTTAGTACTTCTACTAAATCAATTTAGTACTTCTACTATGTCACTCCCTATAATTCCATATGCCTCTGCTCCTTGATGCATAAGGCTGAATATAGTGTTTACTTGTCCTTGGCCTATGCTAATTGATATTGACACACTTAATGGAATAAGAAATTGTCCTCCCACTCCATTTAGCACACAAAACTCTTGTGAAGCAAATGGCATTAAATCAAATTCTATATTGATGGTTAAAATTGACAGGAATGAGCCCATTGCTGCTGCTTCTGATTCTCCCTCTATTCTGCTATCTTCCTCACTTCTTCCTTCCATAGCCTCTAACATATTTTCCAACTCTTCCTCTAGCATACTCATTAAGTCTAGCATTTCCTACTTATCAATTCCTGAGATATTTTTGAACCAATTTCCGGCCATGCTCTTTCTTACTTCCTTTCTTTTCTTTTCTGCCTCTCTTACTGGCTACTCTCCCCCTTTCCCTATTTATTTAAAACAAAAAGTATTATTATTATTATTATTATTCTCATGTTTAACTTGTCTAGTTCTATTATTACTTATTTTATTTCTCCCCTGTTACTGATTTATTATTTATCTTACTGGCTATGCTATCTTAACTTATTTCTATAGTTATTATTGCCACTAAACCTATTCTATGCTTATAGTTATTATTATTACTAAATTTAACACTTATTTACTACTTGATTATACTTTATTTACTACATAGTTATTCATTTTCCTACTTGTATTGTTCTATTCCCCTGCATTCCACAGTAATTTTGCACTTATATCAATCATTCAATTCAGACTTTTTACAACATCTATTTCAATAAGTCCTCTACGGCCAATTCTCATGTTTGTCAAACCAAATTTTACGTTATCTATCTGTCTAATACCTATGTTGATGGATAGAGGAATATTTGAAGAAATGGGTATCTGTTCTCCCAATAGTCCTGTAAGCATATACATGTCTCCTGACATATATTATCTAATATCTACATTTATTTCTGTATTGATTAATGAAAGCAATGATCCAATATCATGTAGCAGAATGTTTCAGTTTCTGCTCCAATAATTCATGTTGGAACCAAATGGTCTGTCATATTGATCTAAATATATATGGGATACAATTAATGGAGAGATTTCTTCCTCTTCGAACTCTTCTATTCCACCGTCTTCATTATCTGTTATTTCTACTTCAGCTGATCTGATAACTTTGTCTACTGGCAAATCTAGATCTAGTAAATCTTTCATCTCTTCATTAGTCATCAGATTTCCCAATTCCTCTTCATTCATATCTGGTACTTCCCCAAAATATGTTGCTATACCATCTCATTTATTTATTCTATTCATCCCTTTTCTTTCTCTAGAGAAAGAAAATGTACTATTTACTTATATATACATATGCATACTTTATCTTACTTATAAAACATTTCTTTCTAAGTCTATTAAGCACTGCAGTGCTGTCAGAATATCCATTTCCATTATTCTGATTCTGTTCTCCCCTAGGTCCATGACTTCAAAACATATACCATATATTGTCTCTTTTCCCACCATAATTATTAGTGGTAATGTTTGCAGAAATTCACTTGGTATTTCTAATACCACTCGTACTGTGACTGTTTCTGAGGAGATACATGGGAGGAAATCTGCCGGATTATGTGTATTATTTAACACTGAGTACATAAATCCTGTGTCTAGAAAACACAGGAGTTGGGTTTTTCCGTTATTTAAGATGAATTTTGCAATTGGTCTTCCATTGTGATTTCTCCACAGAGGAATTATTACTTGAAGTGGTTGCTCCTCTAAGTGGTAACTTGTGCTATAGTTTGGGATTATTGGTCTACTCTCAAACTATGATTAATTGGTTCCAGTATAGTTAGACTTTCCCAAAATTCATCTAAATCTTGCTCTATCCAATCTGGAGGTGAATACCATATTTCCTCATTCCATATCTCATTTTGCATTCCTTCTCTCTACATTTTATCCTTTTTCTGTCCCTATGATAAGAGAAATATCTTTATTACTATTTTAGTTCCCCCTTCCATCTTTTCAGTTGTGATGAATGAAATTATTTTGACATTTCTCTTTTTCTATTTTTATTCTTCTTATTACTATTGAAATTTATCAGATCTAATTATTCTATTTTAAAATTGGAACATCTGCAGCTCAACATCAGATTGATTGTAAACATCTCTGGCCTTACAGAATTCCTTTGCTTTCACATGGCACTGCTGCTGATCCTTGCCATAGTTCTTCGCCTACATCACCGTGCAATCTTTTTGTAGATGTCCATGTTTCTACGACTGGTCCATAGCTGTGCCTGCATAGCCTCTTCTCCCTACAGGTCCAGAAGATCCAATACTGCCTATCTACTTAAGGCAGGAGTGCACGGCATGGTAAGTAGAGCAGTTGCATCAACAAGGGAGAATTACTAGGAGCGATCATCACCCAGCAATTAGGAAAAGGATTTTCAAAAAAGGCATTTGAAGGGATGCAGGGGAGGAGGTGGCTTCCAGTCTCTGGGATCCCTAGGAAATGGAGTTCTCAGTTGTGGCCAGATTAGTCATTGTCAGGCATTGGGGGGCAGCTGCTGGAGAACCTGTGTTAGTGACAACACAGGTCATGCATTGTTTACACTTGCACTGCATCAGCTTCCAACAGAGACATAATGTCTTTAAACTGGGACATTCGTGAAGACAGCTTGTAGGTGATTATCATGAATTATAGGATATTCAGATCATCTCAATGTAATTATATAGTTCATAACAATTGAATCATTATTAAAATAATGATACCGATGAGAGATTCAATCAATAATTAGAGTATGAAAGAAAGGTATAAATATGCTGAAAATAGGCTCCTCCCAAAACTGGCAGAGAGCCCCCCGCAACACACACACTCCTTCTAAAGCAGTAAAAACAAAAGTGAGCGCCTATGGTTCTGATAGTATGGTGATGATGGCACGCAGAATAGAAAGGATAGTACACCTGACTACTCATGGCCCCAGAGGCCATTCCAGCAGCTAGGGATTGACTGTATGTAGGGATGTCTCAGCTGCACATCATTTTCTCAGTCATACCACCTGCATATAGGGGCCTTTATAGGGGTAGTGTAGAGGCTGATATAGTAATTCTTTACTACCTGATGATTCAGTTGAACAAGGGGAATGCTCAGGGAAACATATCCAATGACTTTTCTGTTGTTTTGTGCCCTTGCAGCTGGACCAGAGCCCATATAAGTAATCTCTCTCTCCTTTAAATGTTCTCCTTTAAAATATTCATATGTCATGCTCATATCCCAATAGTCTTTCTTTAGCCAAGTTATCATGTTTACTTCTTTTAATCTTTCCCCATAATCCAGTTACTCCAGAGCCATGATTATTTTGCTCTTTTCTCTGAACATCCGCCAAGCTATCAAGAATTTTATTGCAATATAATGTGTAGAACTGAATGTATTCTCTTCCTTCCAGTGTTTCCTCAAGTGACTAAATAATGGCTTTTCAAAGTGGTGTATGTGGAATGTATTGGTAGTCTGCAGTTTGTGGTGTATATGTGTTCATATCATTGTCAGTCTGAACCCCAGCAGTGCCAGCACAGAGACCAAGACTGAACAGATATAGAGAGTAAACTACTCTTTGTTCCTAGCAGCTGTCACTCTGGGTCATGGTTCAGGCACACTGATGGGCAGTGAGGGGAAACTTGGACTTGCCAGTGCTTATATTGCCCATGTTCTCTGGACAATAAAAGATTATGAGCATTTCATTAACATTAAAGATGAAAAAAAAGAAAGAAATGACATTATTCTTATTATGGTAATACCTAGAGGCCCCAACCAAAATCAGCTTCCTGTTGTGCTAGAGACTATCCACTAATAAGATGTAGCTCTTATATATAGCATGAGTAGATCTCAAAGTGCTTTACAAAGGAAGGCAATTATCATTATCTACATATTACAGTTGAGGAAACTGAGTAAAAAAGGTGAACTAACTAGCCCAAGACTGACCAGAGCTGGGACTAGAACTGGAGTCTAAGTCCAGTGCCCCTATCCCCTGAGGAAGGGATGTAAGTACATAATGAGAGTGACCATGCCCCAAGGAGTTCATACTCTAAATCAGTGCTGGGCAACCTGTGGCATATGAGCCACATGTGGCCCATCAGGCTAATCTGATTGCAGGCCACAAGGCATTTTGTTGACCGCCCCCCACAACTCCCAATGGCTGCAGTTCACTGTGAAGCCAGCACATCCCTTCTTTCAAATGTCTCACGGCCTGCAATCAGATTACCCTGATGAGCCGCATGGGATCCGGGGGCCACAGGTTGCCCACCACTGCTCTAAATGGACAAGACAGATAAATGGTACAAGAAAGGAACTGTTATTATTCCCATTGTACTGATGTGTAGCTAAGGCAAAGAGAGAGTAATTGCCTTGCCTGGTGTCACACAGGAAGTCTGATAGAACTCAGTTCTCTAAAGTCCTAATCCAATGGTTTAACCATAAAACTCTTGTTTTGATCAAAACCACATCACTATCTTCCTGCTACAGGTGTGCTGTTTATTCCTAACTGAAAAGGATTATATTTTAAAAGTAATAGAGTCTAAAAGAAATATACCAAAAACTTTGCTTTAAATGGGCAGAGATACATGTGCTATTCATGATATACATGTTTTAAATAAATAATAGAACAAATTTTATAGAATGCCTGATGTATATTTGTTGAACAGTATAAAAAAACTGTTGATGAAAAGGTATCTTTTTAATATTTCTTGGCTTTTTCTCCTATTGTGCATACTCTACAAATCTTCCTTTCCTCTTGAAAACAAACATTTGTCAAGCTTCACTAGAGGATTTGATAGTTTCAACAACTAGTCATTGAGCCCCAACTCTAGTCCTTTAAAATTGACAATTTTGTAAATGATAACTCAATATATTTTGTATGAAGGAAACTATTACAAAGTAGGCACTGGGGCAGGTATAGATTCTTCTACTGCACATATTCAATTGCTGCACAGAGTTTCGTTTCACAGTTGGAAACTCCACTCTTGCCTAGAGCTGTGTGATACTACCAATTTTTGCTTTGAGTATTCAAGTGCAAAAATGGCTAATTGTGCAAGCAAGCAATAATCACAGATATGATCCAGTTGAGAACATCACATTACCAGAGAACGAATAGAGTTTCTGGCAAGGAAACTAGCCAAACTGTACTAAATTGAAAGCCTGAAATTTGATGCAGGCAGAAATTCATAATTTTCCTCAGTTTATATAGCTCGGTTTCACCTATGTATATTAAATCAGCAACAAAAAAACTGTTTACATTCAGTTTGAATGGTAATGGTATTTCAAACTGTTCTAGTTTTAGATAAGACTACATAAAACTGGTTGGATTTAGGAACAGATTCATGGCCCTTTATATCTGTGACAGCACATGACATTCTTAAATCCAATTTAGCTGGCTGACTGGAGATTCTTTAGCACAGAAAGGTCTTCCAGGAGAATTCCTGGTAGTGTATATATAGTATATACCTGGTGATAGAGGTTGCCCATAAAAAACAAAGCAGGCCCAAAGCTATTCTGTCTTGTGCCAGGAGCATAGGCTAGTGCCACCTTAATATCACCATTGCCCAACCTTCTTTCACACCCTGAATTTAGGCTGAGCGCAGCTGAACCATTAAAGTAAATCTGGGTCATAATTCCCATAGCTTTGGTGAACCAGTCATTGGATTCATTTTGCTCAAGTTTTCATGGAGCTTCAGGTGTGCATGGAGCTTTGTGTTTGCCTGAAACTGAAAAGTCTAGCCATTGGATCTTCTCTTATCTTTGTCTGCTAGATTAACAGATTACATTTCTGTTCCCCATGTAGGTACTAACAGACTGATAAAGTCAATCCTTTGGCTTCTCTTTGTTAAATAAAACAGACTGAGATCCTTGAGTCTTTCATTTTTCTAACCCTTTAATCATTCTTCTCCTGATGTCTGTGGGAATATGTGGACAACCCCTTTCTGAGACCTTTACTCCATGTTGCCATATATGATTCTCCTCTCACATACATAAGTTGTACACTAGTGTAATGCCATTGTCTTGAATTAAGTTATTATTGATGTGTACTAAGGAAAGCAAGAGGAGAATCAGGACTCTTGAGTTGTTCAATGAGATCAGCAATTAGAATTTCTGCTTCCCATAATCCCCAGGAAAGATCTTTAAAGGAATGGGCCTGTTAGGAGCACAGGCCTCCCCGGGATGGGGTGGCAAGGGGATGTGGGCATGCTCAACTCCACCACATCCCAGCCCAGGGCCCTAACAGGGTTGGAGTGGTCTGCCATTGGGGCAGCAGGGATTCGCCTGCAACATGCTGGCCTCATTTCAGGCCCACTGTCAACCAAACTGCTCCCTGGGCTACTTCCTACTCTCCCTCTTGTGTGTGTCTGTATCTAGGGGTCATCTTCAGTCTCCCCGGCATACACCACCAAAGGTAGCGGTAGCAGATCCTCAGCGTCAGAAGTATCAGGGCTCTCTGGAAGCTCAGGATGGTCCCCAGGGCAGCAGTGGTTCTCCTTGGAATCCCAGGCTCCCACTCAAGGCTAGGACTATAACAGGGTTTAAAAGAGAACTGGATAAATTCATAGAGGGTAAGTCCATTAATGGCTATTAGCCAGGATGGGTAAGGAATGGTGTCTGTAGCCTCTGTTTGTCAGAGGGGGGGAAGGTGATGCATAGCAGGAGAGAGATCAGTTGATCATTACCTGTTATGTTCACTCACTCCAGGGCACCTGGCATCGGCCACTGTCAATAGACAGGATACTGGGCTAGATGGACCTTTGGTCTGACCCAGTATGGCCTTTCTTATGTTCTTATCTTTACCTGGGGCTATATTTTTTCTTTTCTCTATAGCTCTGAGTTCCTATGTGCTGAATTTTTCATTCAGTACATTATCTTTATATTCTACCTAGCCATTTAAGAGCTCACAATTTTCTTGAACAAAAGTTCTTGTTTGTATTGCTTGATTTGTATTGCTACTAATTTTTTGGAACTGTTTTGCTAAAATGTCTGCTTTTCATAAGTTAGAACTTTCAACTTTATCATTTAGAACGAGTCCAGGTATACATTTATTTTTATTATGTATCCCATCCTTCTTTTAAATTGTTTTTCTCTCTCAAACCTCAGAATCTTTGTTCATTTTCTCACAATATCTTCTCCAACTGTTTTTTGCTTTTTTAATAAATCTTTGTGCCACTGCCTTACACCTTTTATAGGTCATTAAGTTCTTGCTCTTCACTGCTCTTTTTGCTTGTCTGTAGTCCATTTTTAAGAAATTTGTTGCTTTACAATCTTTATTCAACCAGGGAACTAGAATTCTGAGTTTGTGGCAGTTCAATGTCTTACATATAGCTAGGTTTGCTTCTGGTATAACTCTCTTTCCTATGGTAGCATGACATTTTTCTAGACTATCACTTATACAATTTGTACTTAGATACTTTGCCCATTTACTCTTAAAAAAAGACACACCCAATTTGCTTTTCTAAGGTTCCAGGTAGGAATTCCTTCAGTGTTTTCAATATTACCTTGGCCGTAATATGTAATTAGCATACGGAAGTGATCACGTCCTCTTCCATCTTCATAGATTTCCCACCTTCATTTACTTGCTATTACTTGTTGGAATTCCCAGATCTAAACATGAAAAGGTTCCATCTGCCAAATCAAATCTAGTTGGTGCTCCATTATTGAGCAATATGGTTTGTGCATGTCAATGAACTGTTTTAGGTATTTAAAATTGTAATCAGTTTTCCTGATTCCCCATCATTCATTATGGCTATTAAGGTCTTCACAAATAATATTTGGACCTTTGATATCATTAACCAATCTTCCAATTCTAGATATGTTTACAACTAATGTAAAAAAATTAATAGATTCTTATAAAGATGCTATTATTTTACAGAGGAATGTCAAAAGCATTGTACTTAAATCTCAAGTTGTGTACATCTATGTCAATGTAACTAAAAATGTCCTTTCTCCTGTTATTTCTCTGTCATGTCAGATTACATTGTATCCTGGATGTCTAAATGTAAGTTTTTCCTCACTAATATGTTTCTTGTGTATGTATCTGTCAGGCTTGTTATCCCTTCCAAACCCAGATTTCTTTTAATTCCCAACCAGGTGTTATTAAACTGTTTGTTTCAGCAAACAAGTGTCAGAACCATGTTTTTTAAGCCACATTATTGTCTTCATTTAAAATTGCATGAATGTAAACTAGAGAGATTGCCTATATGCAAATACTTTTCTACCACTTGTTATAATTTTTATTCTTTCAGTCTTCTTCCCTATCTGCAAAGTTCAACTAATCACTTCTGTCATAAATGCTATACATTTCTCTTTGTGTTCAAGCAGTACATCTTCTTCTAGTCCCTTTATATTATCTTTCCTGCCCTAAACTGCTTGTTGTAGTACCAGCAGCACTTTTCCCTAAATGGCATTTTCCTCCTTCTCCACATTCCACAGTGAATATCTTTTAGTAGCTTATGTATAGGATATTTTATTGATAGTTTTAATTTTCTGAATCCATCTAATTCATTCTGCTACCACATACCTTTTGTATGCTGCACTGCACTAATCCTCACAATTTCTGCCTTTTAGTACTATTCCTTACAACCAAGTCCCATATGAGTGTTCTCCATATTAACACACCTGGTTTCCCCCTTACAGATAGCCACCATATGCCCAGATCTTTGCCATAAGGTCTCAAAGGGACTGGAAAATATAGTTTAACCCAGAAGAGTTGATATCCTGTATTAATCATATTGGGTACTGTAACAGGACGTGTATTCACCTCTCACAAGTGCCCCTTTGCTGAGTACGTGTTCCTGCACTTTCTCTCTGGCTGAGTCACACATAGTCTGTATGTGAGATATATCCTGGAAGGGGTTTAATGTAAGTCTAACAGGGGGCCTAACTCAGTGCCCTCTTCGAGGTCCCTTTGTCTGCAGCCCTATCCCTAGAACCCCTCCTCAATCAGTCCAGGAAGGCCTACTGCAGTCCTCTGAATTGTGTCTCAGCCCCTTCTGAGCTCCCTCAAATTGTTCCTGCTCTTCAATCAGTCCTGGCTGTGGTCTGGGGCCACATCATTCAGGGCTTCCTCCCTGGAGGCTTTTCACCTCTCTGGGCCTTTCTAGCCCCAGTTTTTCAGCTGGGCCACTCAAAGAATTCAGTTCCCCTTCTGGGGTGTATTAAAGTCCAGGCCACTTTCCCAGGGTTTTATGCGGGGGAGGGAGGGAACCCAGGCCCATCCTCTACTCCAGGTCCTATCCCAGGAACTCTATAGATAGCAGTCATCCACAGCATTCTTTTAAATAAAATTTCTCACTGCTACAGTTCCCTGGTCCACTTTCCCTGTAGCCCCAGCACATTATTCATCCTTACTTCAGGGTCTGGTCCTAGCTGAGTCCCAGCAGCCAGCCTAGAGCTCCTTTGACTTCTCTCAGCCTCTGCCAGCACTACTCTGTCCAAGGTCCTTGTCACAGGATCCATGCAGATCTGCACCATCCTCTGGTGCCTGCACCCTCTGCTTGGGCTGGTGAAATCAAAAGTTCTCCACACTGTTATGCGGTTTCATCCAGGTGCCTTTATTCTTAGTGCTTTTGCAGTCCCCCAAATCCCCCAACAGATAGTGACTCCCCAGACCCTCTCCAGGGTCTCCTGTCCCTTAAGTCTTCCTTACTTGTCAAGGAGGCACCAACACAGCACTCCTGCTTCCTCTCAGCCTAGCCTCCCTACTGGGATTTACCCAGGGCTTTTATAGCCATCCTGGTGCCTCAGCCCAGCTGCCAGCACTTAGGTCAGTGCCTTTCCCTGAGCCAGTCCTCATTAGAGTTTGCAGCTGGGCTCCCTGCATCTCTGCCCCAGCCAGAAAACAGGCCACCACCAGCATTTTAGCAGGGCTCTAAAGACATTTATCCCTGCCCTGACAGAGTCCTGTAGCAAATTCACCCAGCTAGGCACACCATCCACTCTCCTCCAGCTCTACCAAGGAACTGAACTCATTCTGGCCAGTCTACTCTTCTTATAATAGCCTGTTGGGCCCTGATTGGCTGCTCCCTGCAGCTTCTTTCTGATTGGCTGTGTCCCATACAGCCTCTCTAGGCAGCTTGGAGGACCCTCTTCCCTGCCCTTTTCTGGAATGGGGTTAGGAGGCCTCCAACAAGGGGCTTCAGGGCCTAGTTCACCCCATCACAGGTACTGTTTTATCTTTAAATATTACTTGGACTATTGTGGATGGTTAGTGTTCTCCCTCTCTCTTGCTAATCAGTCACTTAAGAAAAAGTACTTCCTCAGCACACATATCCCTTTTAATTTCATCCTCAGCCATGCCTTATGGAACCCCCTACACAATTCTTCTTGTTTTTGTCATAAATTTATGTAGCTGGCAAATTACTTTTATTTTCCCTAAAATTGTAGTTTTAAGACATTTCTGTCTGCCTGTTTCTTATATGTACTTTCTATCAGTAAATCTCCAGCCTGCATTCTTTTAGCTCTTAATATATCTCCAATATTTTGCCTAATCCATTCCACTGTTTACTAGGGATTAACATCTCCTATTCTACATCTTCAGCTAATGATTTTATAATTATAAGATGGCAATTCTTTCCTTTACTCTTTTTTCCATTCCTGTCTGCTCCCTCTTCTTCAGATACTTCTATTCTTTTTTCTTCCTCCTAACCTGAAGCCATTCTTTATCCCTTGCTTCATCTCCCTCATTTTCCAGTCTTTCCCTCTCAGCCTGTACTTCCAGCTTTGTTCAGCCAGCCAGCACAAGCTGCTCCTGTGTTCCAAGTCCCAGTTTCAGCCTCTCCCAGCCTACAAAGCCAGTCTGCAGCCTGGGTATCAGTTGCCCAGGCCCAGCTAACAGCTGAGCCCCTGCTTCCCCAAGCAATCTCTTCTTTTCTTTTCTTTTCTTTTCTTTTTCTTCATTTTATGGCACAGCAGCCTCAGCATGTGGGGGCATGACTGCTGTTTTCACATAAGCAAAAATATATATCTGCTCATCCACTCCTGTATCCTTAAAAAAACAAAGTAATGCTTTTTAAATGCTTTTAATGCTCACCAATCCTTTCACACTAAATTCTTTCACCTTGAAGCATCTCAGTTTTTCATAAAGAACCTTTCTTTCTGTGTAATTCCCCCTGAATTGCCACAGCAGATAATTAACTGTTTCTTGGACTTGGTGCTTGTTTAATAATTACCATTCAGGTCACAGTGACCTGCTCACATTCTATATATAGTTACTTCACTTCTTTTATCATAACTATAAGTATACCATTATCCTCAAATTTAGGACATATTTCATAGAACTTTTGTTCTTTTTTTTCTTTGGTTCATAGTTCTTGCCATTCTCTCTTAAGTTTCTGTTAGTAAAACTGTTGAAGTCCTGTTTACTCAGAGGCATCTTTATATCAGCCTCCTCATTTACAAGGCATTTTTCATGTGTTAGCTGCCTTTTCATTGCTCAGTATCTTAACGTGTGCAAGAATCCACATTATTACTATATGTATAACTTATTGTACTATCTCAGTAGTTAAGAATAATACAGTATGTCATTGAGGAAGTTGTTCCTGCTTTCCAAGGGTCTCTTTCTAACAGCCATGATATTCGACAAAGATTCAGATAGGATAGTTATCATAGTTGGGCATACATCTCTTATACAGGTCAGTGCTAACCTTATATTGTAATGTAATATTATATTGGGACCCAGAATAGTGGTGGGCCTGGGTACTCCCCGTCCCTCCTTACATTGTCCTGGCTGTGGAGGAGCATGGCCCGATACAGACTGTGGCTTGCCCCTGAGGCAAGGGCTAGACTTGGGGCTGCAGTTGGCCATGACAGCAGGTGCAGACTGAGAACTGCGGATACCCCTGTAAGGGGAGAGAACCAAGTGGGGCACAGCTGGAGGCCTGTGTGCAGAAGAGGACACTGCAAGCCAGGGAGCAGTGCAGGTCCCAGACAAACAGCAGAGTAGACAATGGGTGAGACACCATCCACAGAGGGTGCTCTACAGCTGGACAGAGCTAATTTGCAAAGCAGCCAGCAGGAGGCACTGCGCTGGCGAGTCTGCAACCCAGAAAATATATCCATCAATGCAGTTATGTAGTGGCGAGAAAATTGGATAGGCTGTTTTCTGCTGCCAGCTTTCTTGATTTATATGAGCCCCACCAGTGCCCTGAAGCAGAGAAAGCTACTGTCTGGAGGAGGACACCGGCGAACAAGGAGCAATTCAGGTCCCAGGACAGCCAAGCAGATGACGGGCCGGACACCACGTGTCGAGGGCGCTCCACTGCTGTTGAGAGCTAATTCCCAGGACAACCGACAGGAAGCACCAGCAGGGGTGAGTCGGACCCTGTCACAACCTCCCCCCACAAAAAAAATTAGGAAGATATATTAAATAGTTTTATCTTCCTATCGCCACAATCTACCAAACGGTATGTAAAGGTTAGTAAGGAAATATCCAAAGCACAATTAGTCCACCGGAATTGGAGGTGACAAGATAATAACAAGTATCAGAGGGGTAGCCATATTAATCTGTATCCACAAAAACAACGAGGAGTCTGGTGGCACCTTAAAGACTAACAGATTTATTTGGGCATAAGCTTTTGTAGGATGAAGTGGCGGTTTTACCCACGAAAGCTTAAGCCGAAATAAATCTGTTAGTCTTTAAGGTGTCTCCAGACTCCAAAAGAATAAAATTTTCATTTCTTATTTATTTACTGTGCTTTACGGGGTGATAATTCTTTTGCCCCCTATTGAGCCTAATGTATTTGTTGAAAACAGAAATATATTTGGCACATCTGTCACTGTTTTCGTAATGCATTTTCATCAGTAATCCCAATGTCCTTGATGCATGGTGTGAGACTCGCCTCAGTGATATATATGATTATCATAATGTAGTTTAACTGAAACTGTATTTTCTTATTTTTAAAATAAAGATTTTTTTTGACAAAGGTGAAAAATTCATTCAGCTGTTGCACTGGGAATATCAGAGATCATTTGTTTATACTCTGATTCAAAGTGTCTCTGCTTTGTTTACTGAGATTATTGTAAATAACATATTTACTTGTATCTTCAAATAATGCACCCTTCAAATTGAGATACAAGCAAATTTAATATGCTGAAAAATTGGAACTAATTATAACACGGCTTATATCCTAATGATTTCTTTAGTTAACTGCATCTGTGTATATATTATGCACATATAAACATATGTGTAAGTAGACAACAAACACTCATAAACATATACATGTATATTACTATATATAATACTATGTATTGACACTAGACGCTTAGGCATGAAACAAAAACAATAGTTGGCTGGGAACTGAGGGTTATAATAGAAAACTATTGCCTCATAGGTTGAAAATATGTCCAACAGTGGCAATTTGTTTGATCCAAGGAACTCATTTCATTTTAACTTCATGTTAATGCATGTTTAATTTTATTTTTGAAGAACTGAGGAAGTGAAGAGTAACTATTCTCCCTCCTTCCTGCCTTCAGCCTTCTCTTTCCCACTCTTTAGCTTTTGTTAGTCATTTGCCCCATGATACTGGATGTAAGGATATATGTATACACATGAAAAGGTGTATTGTGATGAGGTCCTATTAGAAATCTGTAGTGACCAATTATTTTTCTGTTTAAGATGTAGTGCCTAAGGACCAACAGAGAATGGGGGCCCCACTGCATTGGATACTGTACAAACACAAGCTGACTAGTTTATAATGGTGGTGAAGCACTGGAATGGGATACCTAGGGAAGTGGTGGAAGGCCAGACTTGCAAAGCTCTGCTGGGATGAATTGGGAATTGGTCCTGCTTTGAGAAGGGTGTTGAACTAGATGACCTCCTGAGGTTTCTTCCAACCCTGATATTCTATGATCATCTATATGGTCAAGGCAGGCACAGGGTAGGAAAACAGTATAACACAACAGAGAAAACTTCATGTTACTTCAACCATTTTCATTTACTTTTTTTTTCTTGGGTGGAATGCCATAAGGAGAGGATTAGCTAAACAGAAAGGCAAGGGAAGAGAGATGGGGTATTGGAAGTGAGGGCTGAGTGCAACAGGCTAAGAAGAAAGGAAGAAAGTCTGAAGGGCAGGTGGAGTGAGGCCATGATGAAGAGACTGAAAGATGGAGTACGGAGAGGGTTGGTGCAAAAGCCAGTCAGCAAAGGGCAAATAAAATCCAGTGCAGGGAACACTTGGATGGCATCATTGACCAGTGATACCTGATTTGAACTGTAGTCTACATCCATTCTCCTGGCTCTTCCCCTCTGTCTCTTTCCCAAAGGCCGCAAGTCTGAGGAGAATGACCAGTGCTTCCACTGGACCATTAGAATATTACAAGAAAACACAGTAGAGATGGTTTATAAAACACATCCAAGTGAGTGATTAAGGGTACTTGAGAAATTATTATCTGGCACTTTATGTGTGTTTGTGAGAGAGAATTTGTAAAGTATCATAGATACCAGTATAAACAACATGATGAATTTGAGACTTCAGATGACTACAATATTTAGCAGAAGATGAAAAGTGACATGGAAGTATTGTATAGATAGTGGAGCTGGTCAAAAAAATTTCCAGCAAAATGCTCATTTATTGTTACTGAAAACATTTGTGGGTAAGAGTTGGTTTTGATGAAACTCCCAATTTGAGAACAAAAATGAAAAGTTTTAACATGCAGTTCAAAATTAGTTTTCATGTTGAAACTTTAGATAACTTTTAACCATTTTTAGTATAAATTAACAAGGTCAAAATGAAAAACAATGTTTTGAAATTGTCAGAATGAAATTTATTAACCCAATCTGAAATTGTTTTCAAATCGTTGGTTTGCAGAAATTTGAGATTTTGACTCTTCATCGTGACTTGGGAGGGTAAAAAATTTGAAATCTCAAACTGTTTCCCATCCTCCTTTATTTGACAATCCTCTAAAAGTATCAAAGGAGTGCTATTAATCAGGCAGAACATACAGCAGATATTGCTTCATGATTGGATTAATGCTTTAAACAGCTTAAATAGCAAGAGAGGCTGATTTTTTTTTCCTCTTTGATTTTCTGCTCTTTGGCTTTCTAGGTAACGTGAACATTATATGGCAGGAGTGAAACTAGAGCAATATTACTACTTCTAGGCTTATAACTGTGTCCCTGCCCTAGAGCCATGTCAATCAGAAGGAAAAAGACAGCAGTTTCCAGCAAGAGCTGTGAAGGCTGCAAGAGACATACAAATATACAAAAGATTCTGGAGGCTATCAACACAACTGAACAGCTGGAACTGAGGCAGCTTATGATGGGAAATGTGACATGTACTTTCTGTTTGATAACCACTGACTATCAAATGGAAAGTGTGGAGTCTTAGTGGTTGGGGAATAAACATCTGACTTTGAACCCAGTCAGAGGAAAGTTTAACAATAAGCTCTTAAACAATAGAGTATAGCTTAGCTTAGAGAATCAAATATGAGCCTGCAAGTGTGAAAGTAAGTTGCGGACACTTTAAAAATTGTGGTTATTGTTGCTGGGCTTCAGCTCAGAGAAGCCATTCATGGTATGGACGTGAGCCATAAATCTTCATGGTGGCCAGACTCTCTTTTATTTAAGGACAAAGACAATACATGGTTAACAGGAGGAGAAATGAATAACCATTTAAAGGGAAGGATTTTGATTTCTCCAGACACTAGCTCACAAGCACAGGCAAAAAGGGATATTTTTTTACTACTGCAATGGACATTCCTTGAGGTAAAAGCTGAGGCAACTTTACATTATCTTGCAACACTGAAAGTTAAATATCAGAGGAAGAGCTACTTACTCTGTGGCCTTGATTCAGCAAAGAAATTGCTGGGTTGTTTGAATAAGGATAGGGATGTGGAGAACTCTAATCAGTCAAAAGAGAACAATCATTTTATAATTTTGATGAATAACAGCACATAGAATACTTTATAGACACCTCTGATAGATATTGGTAGGGCCACTAGAGATTATGGACCTTATTCTTCACTGCCTTGTATAGTCTTTGGGAGTTGTGCAAAGTAAATGCAAAACAGTAACTTGTATTCAGTTTGCACAATTGTGACTACTCAATGTGCAAGGTGCAGTAGGTGTCTATCTGAAACCCCTGATGCCTGCAAACACATCTATCTGAAGAGAGGATCAAAATTGTGAGGGCATTTTCAGAACACCCTCTGGACCCTACAAGCCTTTTGAACTTCTGACTCAAAGTCAGGACATCCAAAAAAACATAGATCATAATCTTGCCACATTTGCAAACATTGACCTGAACTTCTGTATCTGTTTTCTCCTCTATAAAATGAGTATCATGATAGTTGCTCCCCTCAAAGTGCTTTGATATCTGTGGATGAAAAGCACTATCTAAGTGCCTACCATTTAAAATATGTATCAGTAGTTAGATCGGGCATTGGATTTTTATCTCTGGAGAGCTGAATCAAATACTCCTGATTCATTTAAAAAAAACCCTTGATCTTGTCTGAGCACCCATTTAATCACAAAATAAAATCACTGCATAATTTTCAGTCTCTGCTCATGAACAGCCCAGATCTTGAACACCAAGGGGGCTACAGATGAGTATGAGTGTCCATTGCCTGAGCTGTGCAGCAAGTTGAACTGTATTGATAGTACATGCACCTAGCCTTGTATTATTAGGGCCTCACCTTCATAACGTAAGTCATGTATTTACTTGGAAAATAAACAAAGATACATGTTCAGGGTAGAAGTCCTCCAACCAATCATCTTTTAAATATATACAGGATGGGTGACATGATGGGTGTAATTTATTTCTTTATAGCAGTGACTCTGGGACACCGTGCAGAACAAATGGTATGTGTTAGGGTTTTACTTCAAAAACCATTAAAAATGGGCTGTCAGAAGAATCCTATCCCGCTTCATACATTAAAGGATTGACTGTTTCCAAATAGAATATGTGGTCACATTGTTAGTATTCAGATATACTCAGGTCCGTAGGTTCCAAATGTTTAATTGAGCTTAAAGACTTGATGCATATCCATGTAGTGCTGAGCCAAGCCTTTATGTGTGTGACCATTGGCTGAAACAGAGAATGTGAATGGATTCTAGGCAACCAACTCCTGTCTTTGGTTGCAAGTAGAGAGGGAGAAGATGATGACACAGTTGAGGCCACTTGGCTGACTTCCTCATCCAGCCCCAGAGAGAACTATATGAAAGAGACAAGGATGGCCTTTCAGGGAGGAGGGAGCCTTTGGAGGAGAGGAAACCTTTAAATGCAGTGGAAACCAGATTGAGCCGTCATCTCTTGGCATGTCAGATTTGAGCAAATGTTTATTATCCTGCTGTAATCTCTTAAAATAAGACTTCATAATGGATACACTGAGATACACCTGGCTTTAGCTTTGTGGATAGCAGTTAGCTCTACAATGCTTATAACATTATTTTAGAGCTGTTTCAGAGGTCACTAACAAACTATGAAACCAATAACAAAGTGGTGCTAAATTTTGATTGCATGTGCAACTGTGGAAACTTTATTACTTCCTTACACAGTGTAACTTTATCAATTTACATGTAGCTAACTTTTGCATTCTGTGAAAACTAGAACATGATCAATCTGTACAAAAATTTTGTTCTGCCATTTAATGAAAATAAACATAGGATATGATGATCTACTACTTGAAATTTCTAAGTGGATTTCATGTTTTCTAATACATCTGAAGAAAAATTATTAATGTGAATAGTTGCACAAGAAAATTTGAACTTAGAGAAGCAGAAATGTGATTTTAAGTGTAGTTGTAGATTTCCTCTTAGAATATTTATTAGGTAGTAAAATATTTAACACCATAGATGAATTTTAATAGAGTGTCTTGCTGGCAGTACCCATGCTAATTTACAAGATTTGCAGCAATTACCATTCTTGGAAGCTAAAATACAATGAGTTATTTTATAAATATATAAAGGAGGCCTTTGAAAAGATTTAACAGGACGCTTAAAATGAAGTATCTGACAAACATAATTTGAGTTGGATGCAAAATGAAAGTGCAGTGTCATCCCTGACATTCATAAAAATAAATTAGCATTGTTTCCGTCTCTTTATTATTTCTGAATAAATGTCAGTTTGAGAAGAAATTAGATGCCATTCTTACTGTGGCTTCTGGGAGTGTTAGGAGGCTTTCCTGGGGTATGGAAAATGGAGATCCAGATCACCAGTTGTATATATCTAACCAGACTGGCCCATTTCTTCAACATTAATATTTAACAAACCATAACCTGCTATTTTATGTAAATATGACATACAAAACGCCTAATTTTTTTTGTTTCCTACCTACCTCTTTTGAAGTTACAGCAGCTTAAATTTTCAAAGAGGCCTATGGGAGTTGGCTGCATAACTTCCTTAAGGCTCCTTTGAAACTCCCAGCCTACATTTTTTTTGAGAAAATAAAACTATGGTCATAGTCTTTTAACTTTTATGTTTTTTTATGCATTTAATGCTTGTGAAAAATACAAGACTGACATCCATAGAGATGAAACTTCTGCATCCACAGAGGAGTTACAGCTTGGCTGGCAGCTGTGCAAGCTTCTTCATGCTGCCTTATCAATGTGCCTCTAAACCTAGCCCTGCAGAGGTCCTTTCTATAAGGGAGGAGGTCTCTGGGCCATTCCGTCCTTGGCCTACCAGTACAGACTCAGACTGTGATGTTGCTGTCATGGGACAACTAGCCTCTTTAAGGAGAGTTGTGGCCCAGCTTGCCTAATACTGCTCTCTGGAGACCTACCTGGGACTGTTAATTATCGCAGGTGGGTCTTTAGAAGACAGTCGCAGGTAGCCTGGGTCCTGACTCACCTTAAAGGAACCCATTGCCTAATGTGATGAAAGTTTTTGGGATGTAGAGCACTGTCCATCAGGAATTGAACCAAGACTTTATTAGTAACATTTGAGTACTTTCACATCCCTAATGCTGAAGAGCTATTGACCTCAGCCGGCATGGCATTGCAGAAAATCAGATACTCAACAGCATGTGTCCAAAGATACATACAGTAGTTAACTCAGTATAAAATACTTGGGCAGCCAATCCATCTTGGTAAGGGTTTATTTTAAATATAAGTGTCTTAATGTATGTTTTGGGGAATAGTGGCTATGCATTCATAGGGAAATCTACAAAATGATGACCCATTGAAGTATAATGACACACAACAAATTTCTGTGATACCAGAAATTCAGTTGTGATGTCTGCAAGGTCTCAGACCCTTCCATATATTGCAGCCTGTGGAGTACAATATGTGGAATAGTAGGATTTGCATCACCTGGCTAGGTAGTTTATAATCCCTTGTATGAAGAACTAGAACAACCATCCACTGTGCAAAAGTCAAGAAGAAAGACAGAAGGAATTAGAGAGAGCTGGTGAAAAAATGTGGCCTAGACTTTTATTTTTCAGAAATAATAGAATTTTTTTTTCTACAGCTACCTTTATTTATTCAATCAGCCCATGGGAGGAAGATCATTCTAGTCCCACTATGCAAGTGGCAAAACTCCTGGTTAGAAGTTCCCTTTGATGCAAAAGGGTTTAATTTACTTACTCATTCTCAAGACCCACTTTTGTCTCTTTTGGTCAGAAAATCTTCATAGAGGATATATTTTTGTCTCTTAGTGTGTGGAAAATGAAAGAAATTATAAAATGTGCTATTCATTAACTTTACTACCTGGTCCATATATATGAAATCTCATTGAAATTTGATATTATTCAGTTTGGGTCTGAATATGTCAGTCTGAATAATGCCAGCAAGTCTCTTCTTTTTTATTGCAGTGTTCATTATCATTTGTCTTAGAGTTATTCAAAATATGCACACAAGTATTTTTAAAATCAGATTTGGGCTTTAACATTTACGCACACTAGTTAGTAAATTTCATTAGTTTTCATTTTGCTCACACTTAAGGAGTGAATATTCAACAAGAATAATCCTTCAATCCAGGTGTATTCCATATGCCCATAAAAATAAGTGCTATAAAACCCTCCTCCCTAATCTTGTACCAAGAGCCTTTAATACATTTAGCCCCAGAATCAAGGATAGCATCAGAAAACAATATATGCATACTTTACACTTTGACAAGATTAATTGATTAATGTTAAGTAGTGAAGGAACTTTCTTGATGGTGGTCTTCAAGCTTGTTACCCAACAGATTTTCATCAAATGTGACTAACAGGTTCAGAAGACAAAGAGATAAATACCATGGAGGGAGAGAAATTATTTAAGCTCAGTACCAGTGTGGGCACAAGAACAAATGGATATAAATTGGCTATCAGGAAGTTTAGACTTGAAAATAGACAAAGGTTTCTAATCAAAAGAGGAGTGAAGTTCTGGAACATCCTTCCAAGAGAAGCAGTGGAGGAAAAAGACCTTTTGGGCTTCAAGATTAAACCCGATAAGTTTATGGAGGAGATGGTGTGATGGGATAACATAATTTTGGCAATTACTTGATCCTTGACTATTCATGGTAGATGGGCTTGGTGGCTTGTGATGCGATGTTGGATGGGATGAGATCTGAGTTACTACAGAGAATTCTTTCTTGGGTATCTGGTTGGTGAGTCTTGCCCACATACTTAGGGTTCAGCTGATCACCATATTTGGGGTCAGTAAGGAATTTTCCTTCAGGGCAGATTGACAGAGGTCCTGGAGGTTTTTCGCCTTCCTCTGCAGCATGGTGCACAGGTCACTTGCTGGAAAATTCTCTGCACCTTGAAGTCTTTAAACCATGATTGGAGGACTTCAGTAGTTCAGATGTAGGTGAGAGATTTATTGCAGGAGTGGGTGGTGAGATTCTGTGGCCTGCGTTGTGCAGGAGGTCAGACTAGATGATCATAATGGTCCCTTCTAACCTTAAAAATCTATGAGTCTATGTGTCTATGAGATATGCATAAAATTCATTGAATTCTACCATTTCTCATTCGTGTAAATCCATACAAACCGACAACTGTAATAAACAATGGCGAATAGTGTCATTTAACAAAGTACATGGTAAGGAGGATGGTTACTTTTTAAATATTATTCCTTTATTGTTTAACCTTAAGAACAGAATTAACAATTAAGAACATGAAAATCAATTTTCCCTGGCTCCCAAGAAAGGAAATGCATGAAAGACAAAAGCATGTATCGAATTCTGAAAAGTATACACAGTGAGGCATGAAATATGTTGCTATAATTATGCAAGTGAAGGCATAAAAATGATAAAATATCTCACCCTCCTCATATAGCTGTGGGACAAATACTCTTATTTATTGTTTACAGAGTATGCTCAGCACTAGAAAACAGCCATCAGTTTTCCACAACATCTATGGAATTCTCTTTACATAATCTACAAATGGTTATCAGAACACATTAAAAACATCTAGTTTCTCTTCTATCCCAAATATAACCTTCATGGATGAGTATATTGGGAATTCTGATAAAGATATTTTTAAAAATAGGGGTCAGATTCTGATCTGAGTAACACAGGTGAAAATCCATAGTAATTTAATTATCTTTAATGAGTGTTCTTCAGATTTAAAATAGTGCAACTTAGGTCACTGTCTGGGCCATCATTTAGTATATTACTTATCTAGGGAGATCTGGTCAATGAATAATCTATAATGCAATAGGGATTGTATATTTATTTAATAGCATTTATTAATTAGGGCTAAAATTTCAAACAAGTTTGAATTTTAGAAATGTACAGTAGAGTTTGTAGACTTGTTTCCTTCTGCGGACTCAAGATACTCTCTATTTACAAAGAATTGTGTGAACATATGATGGCACAAAAAGGGTTTACTGATGCTAACAAGCTCAGTTAAGGCACCTGGCAGTATCTGCAGCATGAACCAGACCTCACTGAAGGTGAAGCCCAGCTGGGAGAGGAAGTTGGTGGTGAGCATCAAGGGAAGAAGCCAAGATGAAAAGGGATCTGCAGGATCAGAGAGGAAGACCTCTGCTGTCTCTCTTTAGTTGTCGGAGACTGAAGGTAGAGCCTAGAGAGAGTCAAGTGTACAGTAATCCCTCAGGGAGACACTGTGGGATTTGGCCTGAAGAAAGACCAAACTAGGAAGAAGTCAAGGGAGGCAGCGAGGAATCTGTGGAAGCAGACCATTGCTGTTCACTACAGGGTCCCTGAACTAGAATCCAGAGCGGGAGGCTGGCCTCCCATATCAGCCACTAAGAATGGTGGTGTGGGAACAGCATGACGCAAGGGTGAGAGAGACTGTTGAATCTAGAGTCCTGTCTCCAGAGGTGGATACCCAAGAAGTGTTGCTCTGCACAAGAGTGGGAGTACAACCCTGCAGAGCTGAAGAGTTAGGTTTATTTAAGTTTAGTTTATTGGACATTTTGTTTACACCAGAAGTGAGGAGACTTTAAAGTGACCTAAACAGAAGTCTTAGTCATGAGAAGAGGCAGACTGAAGTGGCAGTCAGCCAAAAGGTGCTATGCCATACCTAGCCAGGAGGAGGCACACTAGTGGTAAGGCAACTCTTCAACAGAGCACCTGAACTAATCCTAATATTAGACCAGAGCCTCATGAAGCCATGGGTTGGGCATGTACACAGAGGTAGGCTGCACATGTACCAATGGAATTTTGAATAAGGGACCTCTGTGTTCCATTTAGCTATGCTACCTACTTCTCCCCTTCCATCTAGCGATAGATACACTTCAGCGTGTCACCTCCTCACCTCATTTTGCAGTTACTTGAAAAAAAATAGAGAGAGAGAGGGAGTGCAGGAAGCTCTCTCTCAGTCTGTGTGCATACACGTGTGTATTTTGATGGGGAAGTCAGCATCAGCTGCTAGTTCTCAAACTATAATGGGCAGATTACACATGACCCTTAGCTTAAGTGTGTGTGACTTATGACTAGTTTGTGCACGTCTAAACTGGCCCATTCAATTCTTAAAACACTGAGGATGTGTATCTTCATAGCCACAATCCAGCCAGTCTATGCATTCTAGTCTTTTGGTGTGCACTTGCCTTCTTGTACATGATTAGTAGTCCCCTTTGTAAGTTACATGTGTATAAAGAAGACTGTCTTGATATAGAGTGCATGGAGCTCACTACTATCAATTGGTGAACAGGGAGAAGTATGGTTTCATTTTCATAAGCTTTTTATCCAGAAATTTCCCAACTGCTACCCTCAGTCTTTATGGGTTTTTCTCATGCCAATTCTTACCCTGACTACTTCACTTTTGATTTTTCCCTCTCCTTCAAATCCTGTATTCTTATATCAAATATGGGAACACTTTTCCTGTGTCAAGAAAGGAGGTTTGAGCAGCATGGAGTTGCCTGAAGTACTATAGAGGTAGCAGACCTAATTCAACCAGCATCCCCAGTGCCCCCTGTTCTCAGTGCTGTCCAGAGAAACAAAACATCTGCACTTGCTCCAAAACCAAAGTCTTCTGCATTATGGTAATCAGTCTAGGCCAGCTAAACATTTGTCATTTATGTAACAAATGTTTAACGCGTCTCTGTGATTGAGATAGTGCATCTGTCATTGGTCACAAGAGGTACAGAACTTGGACCAAGCTGCTGTTATTGTGCAGTAGAATACATATAACAGATTAGCAATTTCAGCTTTTTAGGGCCAGGAAGCTGAGTCTTTCTTCAGGATGTGGCCTTGCCACTGTTATCCATATCGTTGTCACCTCAAGATTAAATTATTGCATTGCACTCAACATGAAGCTACATTAAAATCATTTGGAGGATGAAGCTGGTGCAGAATGGATCATTTCACTTATTGAGAAGTATATCTTCTTGGGAGCATATGACACTAGTGCTCCAGGATTTGCAGTGGCTCCTGGTTGGTCTCTGGGGGGAGATTAAGGTACAACTTAAATGGCCTGGGATCTCTTTGGCTAATGGACTACCTCTCTCTGTAGGGCAAGCTATCTGTCACAGGGTAACTGGTCCATGTGAGTAGACCAGGCTGAGCTCTCCTGTGTTTGAGCAGATGGGTCTAGCTGAGCCAATTAAAGGAAGCAGATCTAGACCTGGGGCTATAAAGGGCTGTCAGAAGGCAGAAAGAGAAGGAGTGATTGTGCAGGCTGTGTTTTGAGGGAGGAACCATAGTGGAGTGAGACTAATTCCAGTGGTGGGTCCCCAGAACAAGGGGGCAAGTGCTCAGAGAGGGAGCCCTATGGTCAGTGCTCCAGAGATAGAATGAAAGCTGTCTGAGATGGAGGGTGGGCTTCAGAGCCTGAGCTCCAGCCCAAATCCAAACATCTTCACCACTATGTTTAGTGCTCTAAAGGGGGCCCTGTGAGCCTGAATCTGTAGGCCTGAATGTCTACACAGCTATTTTTAATGCTGTAGGATGAGCCCGAGTCTGTAGATCTGGGCTCAGGGTCGCTGCTGTGGTTTTCTTCTTGTTGTGTAGACATACCCTAAGAAGCCATGCAAGCCTTTGTTCCTGCAGTGGTTAGCACAGAGAGGAAAACCAAGCTGCTGGTCTGCCTGGTGGTTCCAGGCAACACCCTATCAAAACGATGAGGAAAACAACTATTTCAGGGAACCATACAATCTCTTTGAATGCTTTCACACAGAACAGGTGGCCAATACACCAGTCAATAAGAAATATACCTTGCCAGTTTGGATGGAGTTGGACTCGAGGCTACTAGAGACACCAGTTGCAGTTCCATAGCTAAGGCTGAGTTTTGCACTTAACAAAGAGGATGAATTCCTCCTTGTTTTTTTTGAGGAATACAGCCTAATCCCCTCAAAAAACAAACAAACAGAATTTACTCTATGATTACAGAATGAATTTTATGAGAATTCAAAAGTAAATCAGTCAAGTAGTTCACAAGCTAGAATTAATTACACAACAGATACTTTTTAAATAATGTCAGTTGGTGTCAGTCTTTAGAGAGGAAAATGACGAGTGGGGAGAGTATTAGATTGTGAGACAACTCAGTGTTTCCACCTCTGTCTGATTCCAAGTTTCTCACTTCATCGTAGTCTGTTTCCAAGATATTAGCATCTTTCTTAATGGTTTTCTTATATGCCAACTGTTGTCTTCCTCTTTTTCATCTTCCACCAACTGGTATCCAGTCAAGGGCTTGTCCAGGAATACAGTTTTTTGACATCCCTACAACATGCGCAAACCACTTGAGTCTTCTTTCTTGAATCATTATCTGTACAGTCTATTGGCCAGTCTTTTGTAACATAGCATTAGTTACTTTATCCTGCTAGCAGAAACCAGCTAGTCTCTGCAAGCATCTCTGATGGAATAGGTTGTTTCTTGTTATGGGCTTCTAACATTTGCCAAGTTTCAGAAGCATATAACAATGTGAGTTTCATAATGACATTGTATAACTTTATCTTGGTTCTTGCATGAATCTCCTTATTTTTCCATTTGCCTTTCAAGTTCTTTCTTTCACCTTCTTATGGAGTTGGCCATCAGCAATGATCATGCTTTCAAGATATACAAACTTGTTAACCATGCCATATTAGTCACTATCAATCACAAATGCACCATCAGTGCTGACAGATGTGATCTACACTAGATTGTTTCCACTCTAAAACCTGCTTACTCTTTATGCAGTTTTTCCATCTATGACCTGCTTAAATAAAATTCTTTAAAATTCAGTTAAGCAAAAATAACACTAAAATGCATGCATCAAAATGTCATGGTTATTTCATGGTATCACTACAAGACAAAGTTAAGGTTATCTAGGTGCCTTCATTGTTCTTTTTCATACATATGTGGATTTCTTTGGAATTTAACCTTGAGCGCTGAATTTTCTGCATTTATAATGCTGCCTGTTGGGATAATACAACATCGCTGTATTTTTTTTATGGCGTGTCATTTTTTGTCTGGGAATTTAAATCAAGCGGTGGTGCCTTAGAACAAATGAGATTCCATATTACCAGGGAAGGATCAGGTTGACAATAGTAAATGAAGCATATCACTACAGAGTTGAACTGGCCTGGAAATGAAATCTCTGCAGTAGTGATCCTTTTCTAGCCAGCTACAAAAGGGTGGTAGTTCATGATTATCTCTGAAGAAATTATTGCTTATTTTTTTTAACATTTTAATGAAGCTACGGCTTTCAATCTGTAGAAAGACGATGTATTGTCAGAAGAAGAATTGGTACAAATATGACAGCTAGAAGGGGAAGGAAGTGAATGTTAGTAAGCTGTAAATTATTATTATTAAAATTATACTTGAAAGCTAAGTTTATCCTCTGCAGCTTGGAGGATTTTTATGTCTTTGTTTTACATTTCAGATTTCTCAGCAAAATTAAGCATGACTGAATCAACAGCTCCAGCATATTCTTTAGGAAGAGGAGATTCAATTAACAGGAAGGATAACAAAAAAGGCACTCAAATAATAACTGTCCTCCTTCTCAACTTTTTTTTTACAGCTTTGTCTTTTTAGGAAAAAAAGATTTCAACTGAAAAAAGAGAAATGCTGGACACTTTAAGTAGTATATTAATAAAATTTCCCCAGCTGGTTTTATTAACTTCATTTAAGCACATTGTGGTTTGCATTTTTATAGGGCTAATGGGTCCTGTCTGGTAATTTATTGGAATGATGCTCCATTTCAGCTTTACACATTTTTTAAAGCCGTTATTTATGGTTTAGTTTTTCAACTGTGGTGCCATTTGGGTTTTGTTATGCCTTTTTATTTACAGTTTACCGTGCTAACTCTAGAGTTTGTTAACATAACATCAATAATATACGTCAATTGACTTCCTGGTCCTGGGAGTGATGTTTGAATGGCTCAACTAAAAACAAGCAAAGGAATGGAAATCAGGCCCAGCAGGAAAAAATAATTCTAGGAGGAGTCAAGATTAAAAAAATAAGAAAATAACAAAAGCCAAGTCCCTTGGGCTAACTTGCAAGCACCAAGCCATTTCAATAAAAGTTTAATTGCCCCCATAAAATCCCCTCCATGTACTCAGACCATATTAAAAAAAGCTGCTTGTGTGGTCATGTTAATTGTTCCTACAGGCTTTTATTTAATTCTGAATCTGCTCTTTATTGAGAGTGTGTTCTGCCTATGGTCCTGATACATTCATCTACAAGCATAACTTTAAACATGAGTAGTCCCAATAACTTGAATGCATTTTCATGCCTAAAGTAAAGCCCTGCTTAAGTTTGTGAATAACAAAGCATGCATTATACAGGGTTAAGTTAAGGTGTGACTTTAAACTGATTAGTTAACTCCACATGTAGAAGCTTTTATTCTGGTATAACGGTGCCATTTTTATAGATTTATTTGTTTTAGTTTAGGTCATTTGGGAAGGGGTTTAAGCTAAACTGAACAAGCAGTTGTTATGCTGGAATAAGAGTGTGCACATGGGGAGTTATACGGCTCCCAGTGCCAGTATAATTATAGCAGTAAACTTGCCTCTGTAGACACGTCCTTTAAAAATATGTATATCCCATTTATAGTGATCATGCACATCATATTGCCTGTAATTGGTTGCTTACTGAGAAAAATCTGACTAAAAAGCTAGGGGCTATTGTAAATAGCATAATGACTTACCTGAATCTATATCCATCCTGAATTGTAATCTTATCAGATCTCCAACTAAGCAAGGTCAGTAGATGAATGGGAAATCTTCAGAGAGAACATAGATGATGTTGGCAATTCAAATAAATGCCTTTCCTCTCTCTGTACCGATACTGAATAAATTCCCTAGCATAGCATTATTCTGCTGGTGGTGCTGTTTCTGAATAAGACGTAAAATGGAAGTCCACACTAGTTGTAATTATATCCCATGTAGCCTATATTTAGGTACATAACCCACTGAACACACATTTTTATGAATCAAACATAAAGAAACTCTAGGAAATACAGCTTTAAACATATTCTGAGACTACAGAGACATCAGTGATAATTATGCAAATAAAATCTGCTTTTAGCTTGGTACCTCTTCAGTTTTTCTCTTTCTCCTAGGGACAGTTAGAAAGCTTTTGCTCCCTGCTCACTTTCTACTGCTAAGACTTATATGCTCATTAAGGACTCCACTCCCTTTTTTGGAAGAGTAAAGGTGTTTACCTCTGTGTTGTAATCAAATTCCAGACTGGGAAATCCCAGCTCTGCTGTAGTTTCTAATAAGGTAGAGCCAGCTCTTCAACTGGTGTGAATTGGTGTAGCTCCATAGATGTCAATGGAGCAATGTGATTTACCCTACATGAGGATTTGGCCCTTAATCTTTACTTTCCATCATAAACTGTTGTTCTGTGTCACTTCGTGTTCTTGAAATAGTTGTTGTATTTCACTCCAGAGATGGCTACATTGACAGTGATGGGCAAAGTGGAAAGTATAACTAGTAAATAAGAATGAACCCCATGTGGATGGGGCTCGTTGTGGGAGGAGGGAATGTGTCAAGACTCGTAGGGAAGGGGAGCTATCCCTCTACATCACATCACTCTCAGGCAATCTGGTGAAATTTATGAGAAAACTCGACCAGAATTTAATGCTGGCCAGAACAAAATCAGCTTGGACTCTGATTTCTCCGCCATACCACAGTCAAGTCCCCAATGGCATCATTGTTTATAATATGTGTTGCCCTGGAGAACAGAACAGTAGGAAGAGGCCAGTACTACATACAAGTGCTCTTAAATCTACCTGATTAGGATTGTGAATTTCCAAGTCATCTTGAGGGTTCCAAAGGGACAGAAGGGCATACCCCTAAACCTCTGTGCAACTACTAACTCCTCCACCAAGAGTGGATAATATCTTAGGAGCTATGTGGTTCACAACACATTTTTTAAATTCCCCCCTCTTCCATGTGTTTTGTGTGTGGAAATGGATAATATGTGCCTGGAGTGGTGATACAATTTGAAATCCTTCTGGATACAGTGCACCATATATAGTAAAAGTAAGGGCAGTTTAATAAGGTAGATTAAGTGATTGTTTCCTACCACCGTGTATTTAGGAAATTTGAATTTAGCCAAATTACTTTAGTCAGGGAAAATTTATGAATTTTCTTATTCAGTCACCATTTTCCTTACCGGTTATGCCCATTAATGAATGACATACTAATACTTTGGGATAATGATTTATGTTTGATAAATTATGCACTTCTCATAAGTTTTAATGTGCACCCTTCCAGGAATGGTCTACATGAGAAAAGGTAATATATCAAGCAATCTGTAGTCATCAGAAATGAAACAGAGATAATTAAAGTAGGTGAGTTATAGTGAGATCAAAGATGGGTCTTACTTCACTTTGTCTTTAATGCTTTAGTATAAGAAGAGTCTGGTACAGTCGTATATTACATTAGGTATAATTGTGTGTGGCTAGTGGTTTTTTTAATTGTACTTTCTTCTGAAGCACCAGATATTGGCCCCTTCTAGATGTAGGGGACCTGATTTGATGTACCCATGTTCTGATCTGTGAAATGATCTGAGCTATGAAAAAGGAAGCCCATTATGACATCTGTAGAACGTCACATGCATTTGGGAGGATTGGCTGGCAATTAATCAGAATATTTTAAGGACAAACCCTGGAGAAGATTTTACTAAATGAATCTATGCCTTACTAAAAGGAAATTTACTAAAACCAAAGGGTGTTTGCCAGCTTAAGGAATAATAAGGACAGCAAGACATTGTTTTTTAACATAAAGCTAGTAGTGAGTGCGGGGGAAAACAGAGTACAAGACAGGGCATGAAATCCTGGCCCCTTTAAATTTAATGCAAGTTTTGCCATTAACTTTCAGAGGGTCAGGATTTCATCTAAAATATGCAATTACTGAATTTTCCTGGTCTGTGATTCACCAGCTAATGAAAAGATGTCAGCCATCAGAATAAATTGCCATAGTTGTTCAAGCTCAAGATTGATACATTAATTGCAGGAAAGATGTAGGCAGATTATGTATCTGACTTTCTTTTCTCTGCCTTTAATACCCATTGTACTACAAAGATCACAGTTAGCCAGAGAACACCAAGGGCCAGAATCTGCTATTTTTGCTCATGTTGGTTATATCTTACTCTACATGTAGTTCTATAGAAATTCATGCAATCACTTGTGGTAGAAGTGTTGCAGTGTGAGTAATCATTAAGATTACTTGCAGTATAATTACGAGTGGCAGTACTGGGCCCTAAATGGTTAAGAAAATATTATTTTGTTCTTTAACTGAGTAAATAAGATATTGCGAGCAAGAGTAAAGAGGTGGTTCAGATCACATTTGCTTTCCATACCTGGCTAGTCTGAAAACAAATTGAAGCACTAAGACTAAGGGCAGGTCTATACTACCTGATCGATCTATCAGGGGTCGATTTCTCATGTCTAGTATAGATGAGATAAATCAATCTCCAAGCACTCTCCCATCGACTCTGGTACTCCACCGCTGTGAGAGGCACAAGCAGAGTCGACAGGGGAGCTGCAGCAGTCAACTCGCTGCCGTGAAGACACCATGATAAGTCGCTCTAAGTATGCCGATTTCAACTACGCTATTCTCATAGCCGAAGTTGTGTATCTTAAATCGATCCCCCACCCCAGTGTAGACCAGTGATTACACTAACTATAGAAACATAGCATTAAAGAGTTTAGTGCTTGCCTGAAAGAATTTATAGTGCTGGTGCTTTATCATCGTCTCACTGAAGTCAATGAAGTTTTGCTATTGACTTCATTGGGGCCAGGATTTCACCCTTTGCCTTGTATGGCTTTGCTTGTGATGCAAAGACTTTGCTAATTTACCAATATGCCGGAGGGAGGTAGATATCTGAGAGTGGCATTTAATAGTCTTCTGAATTGTGTTCCAGGAATGTCTTGGAAATGTGATTGTCCAGGATAGTGGATTGTATCTCTTTTGTCTTAATGCTTCAGTCATGACTGTTGCCAGAATTCACATATATTCCAGCTAAGGAAGGCGGATTATATTTTGCTTAATGGAGAGGTTGGCTTGACTAGTGTGTGGGATACTGCATGAGCTGTGCTAGGGGGGCAGTCTATTTGTTTGTCAACAACTCTTACAAAGAAAAAGAGGAAAGAAATTGTGGATTTGGAAACCAGTCTGAAACAATTACAAAAAAATGCCTGTGTGTTTTATGGAACCTAAATGCATTAGCTTGAAAAACAAACTAGATAGTGGGGTTTTGTTTTCCAGACAGCTCTATCTACACATAAACATCAATCAGACACTGAACCATGGGTCTTACCATCATTTAAAGGTGAATCTCCTTTGAGAGTAGAAAGTTTCAGTTAGAACTGCTTCAAGAACACCATGATTCCTGCAGACTATTCATTTCTCCCTTTTCCCCTTCCCCATCCTCCATGGGATCATTTTTCCTCCTTGTTTATTATTAAAATTGTATGTTGCATACGTGTAAAACAGTGAATGCTGACTCCTTCCCAATGCTTAAATTCACCCAGCCTCTCTCCCTCACACGTATAGCATCTTGGCCTGTCTCCATGAAGCGGCATAGGCATTGCAATACTGAGACTAGGTCTACGCTATAGACCTATATTGGTATAAGGTGTGTGAAAAATCCACGCCCCTGGGTGACTTAGTTATACTGACCTAGTCCCCCACATAGACAGTGCTGTGTCGACAGAAGAGCTTCTCCCATCAGCAGTCTGGAGATTTAGCTGCCTATGTCATTTTTGGCCAAAAATACCCAGCTTAGGTGCCTGTCTAACTTTACACAAAATGGCCCCAAGGGTAGGGAAATCAGGGGACGGGAAGGAGGCAGCAGCCTCCTTATAAACTTTAGCTGAGTGATTAGGGTATTCACCGAGAATGTGGGAGGCCCTGCTTCAATTTCCTTTTCTGTTTCGCACGGAAAAGGGATTTGAACAAGGATCTCATATGGTTCTGGTGAGTGCCCTAGGCACCGGACTATACAGTTATTCTCACACTGTCTCTCCCCCAATTAATATTTAATTGAAGAGGAGCAGCTTCAAGTAGAGAGACATCAGAATATCCCATAGACCAGTGTTTCTCAACAACTGGTCTGTGGACTGGCGCTGGTCCCTAAGATAATAACTCAGGCAGAGATTAGGGGGTCTATTTCAGGACAGGGTGGATGAGATTCTGATGCTTGAAATGTGCGGGAGGTCAGACTAGATGATCACAAAGGTCCCTTCTAACCTTAAAGTCTGTGGGACAATGAGCAAGCTGGTCCTTGAGATCAAAAAGGTTGAGAAATGCTGCCATAGCCCAATGATTAGGGTACTCATCTGAAAGATAGCTGATCCCCATTCATGTCCCTTCTCCTCCTCGGTCAGATGGATAATTGAATCACAGTCTCCCACATTCTGAGTGAGTATTCTAACCAAAGGTTATAAAAAAGGTCTCACTCCCCCCATCTGTTATGTCTGGCAGTAGGTGTACTCTGAAGACATCTACTGGATCAGGCCCCACAAGTGAGATAGGTGGGGATATGCCTATCGTCACCTGGTTTGAGAATCATGCTGGGGATTAGAAATGAGATAAGCATCTCATGAGGCAGCAGTGCATATACCAACAGAACAGAAACGTAGGTGCCTACCTTTTGCAGAGGAAATTTTAGTTGCCTGGTGAGTTTATGCATCACTAGGGCAGCTGATTGGAGGGCTTGTGGATCACAGTGGTATGTCAAACTGGGAGTTAGGTTCCTATACCCCAGATTTAGGCAACCAGGTCTCTGTGGATCCAGACTTGGCCCCTTGGTATTCCATCATTGTGCAGATTCACATCGCTACAAGAGCTGCTATTTTCCCCTCTATCTCCCTAGCACAAAAAAGTAAGTAGACAAAACATCTTGGGGGATCATTGAAGCCAATAGGGACACTTGAGTAAGGATATTACAAGCACTTGGGGGCCACACTGGTTCAATGAGAGTAAACATGCTAGTTATTAGTGAAACTGAGCTACCTCTGGGCAGTGAGAGCCTCCACTCTGAATGTAGGGTAGTTCTTTGATAGCCCCTACCCGCTGCTTACATGTGGGAAAATACATTGCAGCATTGATTATCATGCTCGGATCACTGTCTCTAGATATCCCAACTCTTAGCCTGCCAACATACAAAAGTGGGACAAATCTAAAGTGTGGATTGCAAAACAAACAAAACCCAAGAAATTAAAAATGCTGTGGAATTTTTGTGTAAACAATTCTTTCTGTAGTCTCGCTCTCATCCTTTATTTCTGATGTAAATAATTTTTAACAGTAAAACTAGGGATCCCAAGTTTGTGTGGAAGTTTAACTGAAATCAATGATATCCCTCATAAAGTAGACAGTTGAGAGTTTTATTAAACACACTTCTAAAAATGGCCTGAAGCACAACTGCTAATCAGGATCTATTTGTAGGCTGATAATTGTAGTAGATTTGTGCATCTTTTTATTTAACCCAGAATAATATTAAACAATTTGGTACAATCTGAATATCAGTTTCTCTCTCGTTTTTCTTTTTCTTGTAGTAAACGTAGTGTAACTCATTTGTGTTAAAGAGATTAGTTATCTACAGTCACTGTGGAACCAAATTGCCAATTTGGAATAATTGACAATTACATTTTCTACCAGGAAACTAGACCCATATGAGTAGGATGTACCATCTCCATAATTTTTAGAAGTATCTGTAATTCCTAGACTCCACATGTTCCACAATCAATCCCTTTTGAGGCAAAATGACCTTATACCACAGGGGAAACAAAATTGTCCCCACGAAGGAATTCATTACAGGAGAAGAAGGGTAACAGTCCTCATTCATCAAGAATGAGTCTCCACTGATTCTCCACTGATTATAATGATACTTTAAAGCATTGTAATAGCCCATTAACTGCAGACCATTGCAATGATATTTCTGCCAAAATGAACATACGCTGAGGTGTGAGGTAGAATGAAAAACAGCTCAGTGAAAATCTTTACATCAGAGAGATCTCCATGGGAAGTTTATCAAGGTATGAACTTTTGAGCTTCACAGACCTCTTCTTCAGATCTGCTGGAGGTAACCAGAATATCTAAGCTAAATACAAATTGGGACAGATTGTTAAGCATAAGGGGTTCACACATGCTATAACTGATGACTTAAAATGAAGTGGGCAGTTAGGGTTTAACAGGCAGTGGGGTGTGTTACAAAGTGTTGTAATGAGCCATACAATCATTGTCTCTGAGTCCATGGTTTTAAGAGTCCAGCAGAATTATGAATTTAAGGTCCTGGGCAGGTTTCCTTTAAGGATAAGGACTGACAGGTAATATATGGAACAATTGTTTTGTGTAAAGTGCTTGTTTGAACTCATCTGAGAACATAGTGAATAATGAGTATAGTGAATAACTCACATAGTTGTGGCATTTGATGCACTGAATGAAGTACACCACACATTGTAATATTTCTGTGTAGGACCTTTTAGTTTTGAAATGTGTGTTGGGGGTGTGGGAGGGAGGGGGAGTATTGATCGTCATAGCAGTGGTGATATGTCTGCAGATTTTACATCGTTGCTCTGGCAGGATCTTGTGCCACTTTGATTTTGTGTATCCTGGTCTGTAGGGATCTTGCTTCTGATTATGAACTTGGTTAGGTTGGAGGGTTGTTTGGAGGTTAGAAGAGAAGGCTAAGGATGTGGTCTCATCCTTGTAACTTAATTATTTAAATATACCCTATATAGGTTCCAGTGTGGTAGGTGACAACTAGAGATGTGTGTCTAGAGGCTTCCCCCCAACACATAGGTAGTGAAGCAGGTTCTCTAATGATTTTGGGGTTGCCTGTTCCATGATGCAATCTACTTCTCTGGTAGAGTGTCCTCATTTAGTGAAGGTAGTTTTTAAGTGTGTTTAGGTGTGTATCATGGACTTTCTCTTCTGAGCACATATCTGAGTACCTTCTGTAGATAACACTTTTTTTTTTTTGTATCTCTAGGGTGATTGCTGGAACTGTGGAGGTAAATGTAGTGATTCAGGGGTTTCCTGTATATAGTCAATTTTAAGGTTCCATTTCTGAAGCTGGCATCTAGAAGTATGATGGTGTTGTGAGTGTTCTAGAGAGAGTTTGGTGGTGGTTGTTGAAATTGTGGTGGAAATCTGAGGGAGGTTAGGTCCTCTGTCAAGAGGATGAAAAAAATCATTGATGTATTTCAGGTGTAGTGTTGGTATTGTAGTATGTTTCCCCAGAAATTCTTCCTTGAGGTGGCCCATGGAGAGACAGGCATATTGGGCAGCCATTCTAATAGCTAGGGTGGTTCCTATAGTTTGGACAAAGTGTTGTTAAACGTGAAGTTGTTATTTGTAAGAATGAAGAGGATGTTATTTTGTAGGTATTTGAGGCAGGAAGTGATGATATCCTGGTGAGGTTTGTTGGTGTATAGGGAGGTGACATCCATGGTGGCCAGAACGGTGTTTTGGGGAAGGTTGTTAATGTTGTTGTTTCTGGATGAAGTCGGTAGTGCCTTGGTGAAAACTGGTCTTTGTCATGGTGAGAGGTTAGAAAATGGTTTCTCTAAATGCTGATGTTCCCTCAGAAAGAGTGCCATGGCCAGACATAAGGGGTCTGACTGGATTCCCTTATTTGTGTATCTTGGGAAGTATGCAGAAAGTCCTTGGGATCAGGTAGTGGGGGATGAAGTTGTAGAGATTCTCTTGAAGTTGTTTGGGGAAGAGTTTGATGGTATCCTTTAATTCCTGTTTGAACTGTGCTGTGGGATTACCTTTAGGTTCCTTGTAGTAGATGGTGTTAGGTTCCTTCCAGTAGGTGATGGTACAGAGTCATCACGATTAAGGGCTATGATAACTTTTTATGACCACTCATCAGGAAAGTCTTTTTCAGTGAAAAACGGTTCTAATAAAAATGAATGTCCAAATGCTAATGCCGCCAACTTCCCATTTTTTCTAATGGCAGTTCAGTCTGAGTGAAGAGTGTAGGATCCTCAGATAAGCTTCACATAGGATAGGCTTAGACTGTGCTCTCCTCTTATGTGTTTGTGCTACTGAATTAAAATCTTGGCAGCAACATGCCAAAAGTGAGTAGGCAGAGTAATAGCTGTACTGCCAGTGAAACTGGATGAGTGTGCTATAGACCTATCTCTAGACAAAAGAATGTTTTGCAGGCTTGATTGAGTTTCTTGTGTAAATTAAACAAAGTGAGACCAAAGACACTGCAAAATGCATTTATGTGCACAATAAACAAAGTCATCAGGCAAGCAAGTGGGGGAAGATGACCATTTAACAATCTCGAAGGGGAACAGAGACTGCAACCCCAAGAAGTCTTTTTTGCCTCTTGAGGAAAATGAATGGATAATGGGATGGATTATAACTTCAGCTGTGGAGAGAGGTAGATATGCTAGAGGGTAGGAATAGGGTCTCAAGTGACCTAAACAAATTAGAGGATTGGGCCAAAAGAAATCTGATGAGATTCAACTAGGACAATGGAGTTCTGCACTTAGGATGGAAGAATCCCATGCACTGCTACAGGCTGGGGACTGACTGGCTAAGCAGCAGTTCTGAAGAAAAGGACTGACAGATTACAGTAGATGAGAAGCTGGATATGAGTCATCAGTGTGCCCTTGTTGCCAAGAAGGCTAATGGCATGTTGGGCTGCATTAATAGGAGCATTGTGAGCAGATCAAGGGAAATGAAGGCAACGAAAATTATCAGAGGGCTGGGGCACATGAGGCTAAGGGAACTGGGCTTGTTTAGTGTGCAGAAGTGTGTGTGTGTGTGGGATTTAATAGCAGCCTTCAACTACCTGAAGGGGGGATTCTAAAGAGGATGGAACTCAACTGTTCTCAGTGGTGGTAGATGACAGAACAAGGAGCAATTGTCTCAAGTTGCAGTGGGGGAAGTCTAGGTTGGATATTAGGAAACACTGTTTCACTAGGATGGTGGTGAAGCACTGGAATGGTTTATTTAGGGAAGTAGTGAAATATTGATCCTTAGAGGTTTTTAAGGCCCAGCTTAAGAAAGCCCTGGCTGAGATGATTTAGTTGGTGTTGGTTCTGCTTTGAGCAGGGTTTTGAATTACATAACCTCCTGAGGTCTCTTCTAACCCTAATCGTCTATGTGTCTATGAAGACTTGATGGGTCAAATTTTCAACCTTTGATCTGACAAATGTGTGCATGTGTCTGCATCCATAGAACTATTCACTTGATCTGTATGTGCCAATGGGAGTTTTTATCTGGAAACTTGTTCATTATTTGTGATTTCAAACTATCTTATTTTTGAACAAAAGTTTGTTCGCCTTTGATAAATTCATTGGATTCAGATTTTTGAATACTCTATTTTGATTACATAATTAATCTGCTAACATCAAAATGAGAGGTTATTGCTAGAGAAAGAACTGAAAGTTTTTCTTCAATTGTATGGATCTCTAAAATGCTGCAATGGCAGAAGTGGGAAAATGACTGGGAAGGTGACTTTTCAGTCCTGATTATCTTGTCTGGTTGGAGTTTGAGTGGGATTTAACATTAAAAGTGTGACCCAGGCAGCCCCTCAGTGCCATCTAGCAGAGGACACGCCATATCATAAGTCTCATTATTCCCGGCACACTCATTTCCCCCAGCCCACTGTTGTCATAATCTGTATCTAAAATGTTTTATGTAAGGTTTCATATGCAAACTGATATCATGCTAGTCATTAGTATTCTTGTGTAATATATGTATGGGTGGTATATAAAAACTTATAGATGTGTGCTGGAAATATGTTCCTAAAGTGTATTTGGTAGACAGTGCATAAGCCCAGACTGTCTCTAGACAAAGGAATGTTTTGCAGGCTTGATTGTGTTTCTTGTGTAGATTAAACAAAGTGAGACCAAAGACACTGCAAAGTGCATTTATGTGCACAATAAACAAAGTCATCAGGCAAACAAGTGGGGGAAGATGACCAAGAAGAAGACATAAGCAGAGGTCATTTTGTCATCCATCACTGAGGGGACTAAGGGATACAGCATCCTTCAAGCCTATGAAAGTTGGGTCTCCCAGTCTGGAGGACTAGGAATGCTGGTAACTTGATGTTAGTGAGGAAGCTGCTCAGGCAAAGATTGTAACTTGCCAGAATTAAGTTTTAATCGCTAGAAAGTGTGTTTTGTTTGTTTTAACCTTTCCTATCTCTTTCACTCTTATTGGAAAATACTTAAACCTATTTTCTGTTAATAAACTTATCGTTGTCTTACCCCAAACTCATCTCAGTGCTGTGTATTAAACTGAAGTGTAAATCTTCAGCTAAGCTATCAGGCTGGTGTGTGTTCTGTCTCTTTGGAGCAAACTGGGGTAAGTTCTGTGAAAGTCCAATGAGAGGGACTGGATATTGCAAGGGAGGTGGTTTTGGGAAGACTCAGGTTGTTGGTGTCTCCAAGGAGTAATTGGGCTGCTGGTGCCAAGTGTGAGGCACCTGTGCTATGGCCAGGAAACTAAACTAAACTAAATAGGAAACTAAACTGCAGAGAAAACCAATGAGTTAATGCTCAAAATTCATGTTAAATCAGTGTTCTTACATTAGGTAGAAACTGGATGATTCAGATAAGTGATTCACTTGTCTTTTCACCTTCAAATTCAGTGTGAGAGTGGAAGCAGTTTTGACTTCATCATTAGTTCTAAAAATATAATTGGGGACTGATGGGTAAGAGAATAATTCCCAGTGAGGTTCATGGCTTTTTTTTCATTGACTCTAGAATTTTGAAGCCACAAACTTCAGCACTGTTTCCAGATAGGAAAGGTTGAATATGTTTCATAGATCTTTAGAACATTTTCTGGCATTGCTTTTACTGGCTATGTTTTATAGTACAATGAGGCTCAAGCTTATAAAGCACTATGATGGCAGGACTGAAATAAGATCGGTATCGTTGTTTCAAAACATTTGAACTTTTCTTTGTCATTAAGTTGTTTGCATCACACACAAGAGCTCTTTTCTATCAAAAGCTCCTACTTTTAGACTAGTTTGCTTAGTCCACTTCATCACCTAAAATAGATGAAGATGCACTGCTATTTGTATATGCATATGTGTACATCTGCAAGTAATTTAATTTTTATAAATGCCACTTTTCATAGCACATTTTTTGCACAATTTAAAATCACAACTCAGGGGACTCGTTTCCTATCTTTATCATGTTCAGGGATTTTCTGCTATTTTAAGAATTTTACTGTTTTCAGATATAAAGGGCCAAATCCAGAGTAGCTATTGCAAAAATATTGTTACAATACTAAACATAATCTCAGTTTTTAATACATTTGTAAAAATATTAAATTTAATCCCAGATTCTGTAAACCCCACCATGAATAGCCTCTCTGGGACTACTCAAGGTACTAATTGTTATATCTGGTAGGAATTGTTCGCAGCATCAGTTCCTTGCATCTTAAACCTTCATGGGATTTTGAGTACTGCCTCTTCCGGTATTAATGAAATCTGTAATCATTCTGGGCCAAATTCTGTTTTTCCTTCTCATGCAAGTGGGGTAATTATTTGTATTTTCTGTAATGTCCAATAGTACACACTCTACATGGGGAATATACAAACAACTGGGAAAGCACAATTTTACTGTACAACGAGATGCCAAAACTTAGTGTTACAAACAACATGAAGGAAGTAACATTGTACTGGTAAATGGGGTGAACACTGAATAATACTAGGATCTAGGGTGGCTACTTAAGCTAGTTAGTGCATAGCTTGATGGTACTGACTGATTTCAACTATTAATAATAGTTGAAAACACTCCAAATATAGAGCTTGATCAGATATTAAGTGATTGTGAATATCTATCTCAATAGCCCTCCAACTAGGCAATGAGGTTACTTGAATGGGTAATGAGAAATTTGGTCCTCAATGACGTGGACTCTGTATAGGCTTTTTTTTACCAGTTACTTATGGGGGTCTTAGGAAATCACTGTCTCAAATAAATCTGAATGAAAGTGTTAATGAAGACAATTTAATTGAGGACAAAAGCTCCTTCATCCTTAATCTATAGTTTTGGTCAGGAACTTCTCATTGTAATGTTGTTGTTATTTTAAATTTTTAAGCACATTTTCAGATCTTTCCCTGGTTTTAAGCTATTTGATAGTTTGACTTCCTTTTTTGTGGAGTGAGGGGACTAACCTGAATACATGTCAATCTGGTTGTTAGCTGCAGTATGAGTACATTCAAAGATTTCAGACTTCTTAGCAGGTTCACGTTAATATGCTTTTTTTCCTTCTTAGATCCCAAAGTTCTTTGTAAAGGTGAGTAAGCATTATCTCCTTTTTACATTTGGGGTGACTCAGGAATGTGATGAGGAAATCACGTAAAGTCATACAAATCACTGACAGTGCTGAAATTAGAACCCAAATCTCTTGTGTTCAAATCTCATTCCGACTGGCAACATACTGTCTTTCTTATATGGGAGACAAAATATAAAATGAGGGAACAATGCAGGAAGCTGACAAGGCGGTGGGATTCCCCGATTTAACATAACGATTTCTAGAACACCCATGTCATGATCTTACATTTCAGGTATTAATAATTTACAATAAAATATATTGGCATTCAGGATAGATTCTGTGCAGTAGTATGAAGAGATCTGAGTGGGGAAGAAAAATGAAAGAGAATGCAAGGAGTCTATTTCCATGCATGCCTATACGGGGCCAAGGCACAGCATGCACTTGGAGCACAAGAAGTGCAGAACTGTACAAAGCTACTGTTGCTGGTAACCTATTATGGGCAGGGATGATTTGTATTATGGCCTGTCTCCCTTGAGTATCAGCTGCCTGAGCACGAAGGGGTGGACACTTCATCCTCTAAAAAGTGGTGTCGTAACAGCACATACTGTATTTCCAGGAGCCCTGGAACAAGGTTTGAAATAACTGTAACCTTTCACATCATGCTATATGATGTCTATTTGTGTGGGTTGTTGAGATAAGTGGTTAATAGGGCTTAGACGTGTGTGAGGGAAAGGCATTTTGGTGAGGTTGAGACCTGCTGGAGATTGCTATTTAATTGCATTTATGTTCTTATGATGTGTGGCAAGAGTGTCATTTTAGTATAATGTGAATTGAAATAACAAATAAATCCACCTGTAAAACTAGATGAATGATGCTTACCAGAAGCAAAATCTGAAAGTAGATAAGATGTACCCATCTTCTTTTGTGTGCATTATGACTTCCAAAATCCTATCTCCATCTTACACCTGAAGAAGCTGAGGCTCAGAAAAGTTAAGCAATATGGAAGGCACTGTAGCTGAATGGGTTATGCTTTGTCTGGAGAATCATGTGATCTTGGGTCTAATCCTTGTTCTAATACTGACTTGATATGTGCCTTACTTCTTTGAGCTTCCATTTCCCAGTCTGTAAAATGGAAGTGATTATATTCCCTTACTAAATAAAATTATATAAATATCTATCAAAGTTTAAAGAATTATTAGTCACAGTGAGTGACTGAAGGGGAGGATTGAATTCAACATCCTAGCTCTCAGACCTCCATTTACACCATGTGGATTTTTAGGGCCATTTTTTTGTTCTGTTGGAACTTGGAAAATCATTTAAAGGTAAAAATTGTACACATACAAATATGTGAAAAGTCATTTTCATATGCAAGATTTTTCAAGTATTAGTTATGCAGCACTACAAACAGTTCTTGAAATATCAGGTAATGCAAAATAATCAAAATATCTGGGATAGAAGTTTTCTAATTTTATATGTACTTTCCTAAACCAGTTACCACCGATTTTTGTCACATGTCCTAAGTTCTTAAAGAGAATCCCATATTTTCAGAAGTTTGTTTAGTACTAAAATAAAACAAAACTGAGTGTCAAATTCTTAAGAAAATATGATGAAGCATTCAATCTTTCGATTTCTCCCAGAAATGAGATATCCATCTCATGTAACTATCCTAGTGAGAGAAATGTCTGTCTCAAATGTAAGTTGTCTATTTGGTATATGTTCGTCTGAAACACTGGACTAGCAAAAGTAAACCATATTACAGGAAACTAGTTCTTTATTTGTTTAACTTCTCACATCCCTTTTCTATTTACTTATGAAAGAATGATTGTTCCAGCATTCTGTCTTAATATTACAATCTCCTCTAAACTTTCCATTTATATTAAGCAATCTTATATGTTGGTGAAATGTTCTGAGTAGGTTTTCTAAATTAAAAGTAGAAAATCAAAATGCTAGAGAGCCTTTCTGACTGAAGAGGGCAGTGGTGTCTAACATGACACAATCACCTCATGTTCAGCCAAATGTGTTTTTTCTCACTAGATTTCTTTTGATGGATAATCTGAAAATCGTCCATTACTGGTTTAGAAATGCTTTATGCAATTACATTTCAGAAAATGGTACTTCTCTACATTAGCTCGTACAAAATACCAGAGTCCCAACAATCAATGCATCAGAGTGCTCCTTAAATTAACTGCAAAGTCTGCTTTGAGGTTTCAACAGTTATTTCTATTCACCTAATCTTTTTGTTCCATATCTGTTTCAGACTTCACCAGCTTGCATTTCTTTTCAGTTTTTCTCCTATTTTGGAGAAATGTTTTTCTATAGGTTTACAGTAATCGGGGGTATTAGACAAATCAATTTTTGGTATTTTTTTAAAAAGCTTGTCCTTCAAAAAAAGTGATATCTCTATTTGGATACTAGACCTGAGATATCTTGGATGTGATTCTCCCCCCTACCCCAAAAGTGCTAAGCACTGCACCCTCTGATAATCAGGTGCCTTTAAGGTGTTTTAAGTTAGGTACTCAATCACTAGTCAGTTTTGAAAATCATGACAAAAGATATGGAATGAATGTTTCCTTTTTGAGTAAGGTTTACTGTTTTATGGAAAGGGAAGATAGCATAAAACCCAAACTCCAAAAGACTACTTACAGTAAACAACCTTCCTGTTAGAATGAATGAATGTAAAGCAGTAAAGAGCAGAGGCAAATGGCAAAGTGAAAAGATATATTTTGTTTCTATTAGGATATTTCTTGCCAATGTGTTTACAGTTTTTACTGCCTTTGTGTAGCAGACAATTTGCTAAAGCTCTTGAGAAATCCATTGAGTTAATTGAATTTTTTTTTATTTTTAGCAGAAGTCTTTCCATGTATCTGCCTCCCCTGACCCAAATGGTGCATTTTAACTGTAGCATCTAATGATGCAATGGCATAAAATTCTAATTAAATTAGAAATAAGCTTTTTTTTTCTTTTTCTTTTTTTTTTTTTAATAAGCCAAGTTGGTAACTGGCTTGAAGTTCCTATAATTAAGGCATACTTCTTAGCTGATTTTTTTTTCCAGACAGTTGATTACATTTTCAAACACCTTGCCAAATTGGCAAAAAAATCCTGAAGCTTTCAGGCTAAAATTATAGATGTCTCCATGAAACACTTCTAATTAGCTGACCTCATAATATGCTGAGGTTGATGTATGGACAGATTTTTGATTGGGCTTTTTTTTGGCACTGTTTTTTGCCTTGTTTAAGTGAAACAAAATGAACTGATTTGGGAGAGAACTGGCAACATCATGGGCCACATGTATTTTGGTTATCCCAGTGGTGGCAGGAGAGATCAGAAGTGCCTGAGTTTGATGTAAGTTGAAAAAAGAGGTCTTCTATAGCTAACTTGTAGTAACTTTAGTTTGACGTTTGTGAAGGGTGATTCCATAGCTTTCTTGTAGTTTTTCATGAGAGGAAAGAAAAAACAACTTTGCTTTGAATCTTACTATCTTCTGTGCAGCATCAGACTTCTTTGTATTCACTAAAAAGAATTGAGAGAAGATACTGTTAAATACACTACATTTTTGGCTTTCTAGTATGCTAAACCTGAAGCTCAAAGTATCATTCCAAAGCCCTCAGGTCCTACTGTACAAATACCACAGAACTAAAATACATTATTTAAATCAAGACCAAAACACTGATTCAGATGCAACATGTTAAGTCCAGCAATGACTTGATAGAAATGCAGTAAGTAATTCTAGTTAGCATTTTGATTTGCTTGTGTGTAAATGTGATGTACTGTGTGGCAGAGGGAAGGTTTTTAAATATTTGGACTCAATATGAGAAACCCAAATTAAGAAAATCACTACACAGTCATATTCATGTAATATGTTATGAATAGTGCTTTAGAGGTTGTGGAATGAATGCGGTAAGGAAATAGTGTGCTCTGTTTCTTAGAGAAACCGTGGAAGTGATAAATGATTCTCAGAGGTAATGCTAAAAATGCATGGCATACAGCAACTACATTTGTAGAAAGCTTGCTGTAAAGTCTCTCCCATGGCTTTCATAAATATACTTCTGATTAAGCACCGTTGCTTGCTTTCAAGAATCTCTACACATAATTGAAATGGGGTTTTGTTTCGCTGTTACGACTATGGTTTTTATGTGTAGTCAGGATGGTAGAAACTGCATGACCATAGTGGAGGTTGAGCACTGAGGAGTTTGATTTTAATGTACAAATGAGAGAAAATAAAATGTTCAGCTCTTTAGTTAAAGTAGAAAGGCTTCCCTCGACCATGGTCCAAACTTCAGCTAAAAAGGAAATGGGCCATCTTTTGTGATCACCCTCTGAGAGCATAAACAGATTTTCGTGCTCATATATTCCCAGCACTGGTTTATATGTTCCTTCTTGCAAGAAGTCTGTTTTTCCATAGTCCATGCTCTTCCACTATCCCTTGTTCATTGATTGCAAGGCAGGCAGATGATAGGGGTGGGGGTGGGGGTGTATTTTTCCACTGCAATCCTGGCAGCTTCTACAGGGGGCATCTGGCTATTTCAGGGCATTTCTTCATCCATTCTTGATGGATCCTGTGCTGGGTCCATGCATCCTATCCAAGATGCTAAAGACCAGATTAGATCCTGATGTTACATGGTGAGGTGTGTATGCTCCTTTCAACTACTTTGTCAGCTCTGTTCTGGCCAGTTTGATCCTGAGGTGATCTGGGCCAAACACAGAACGGTGGTCATATCTACTGCCATGTTTTTTCATAGCTGTGAATTGTAGAACTGCTCATGTATATGCAGGATTATTGCTTTGTGTGTTAAGACAGTGGAGGTTGGAGACAAAAGGGAAGGATAATACTCATACAGTTTGTTCAAGTATTGGAGTATCTTGTCAGCATGAGGTGTGAGTTCAACTTGGTCTTAATGAGCCTTTTGCTCCTTGCTGAACACTCCATTTCAGAACACTGAATGATTGTTGACTGTTGCACATTCCATTTCCTCAATGGACTGATCTGCATACAGTTAGTGAGATACTGCAGTGCCTCTGTGACATTGTCCCTCAATATTGAGGGAGGTGGGCACAAATTTGAGGATCTCAGTCCTTGAGCAGAAGAGGGGATGCCTCTATGTAGATGTAACACCCTGGTGTGTGTTAGATGTGCCCCTCTGTCAGCCTACAGAACATTCGGGTTGTTAAAGCTACAGTGTTGGCTTTTTAGCTCAAGCTGTAGCAGCCCATGCTTTGAAATCTGCAGAGCTAAATCTCCAGTGTGTTGGCCAAGATCATGGCCGTCACCTATATCACTCAGGCAGCTGTCTGGTGCCTTCCTCTTTAGGATCTGCAAACACTTCCCCAGCTGCTGCTACACTGAGCTACCCAGCTCTGGCTGGTTTCATGTCCCTTAAAAACTGATCAGAGCTTTTCATTCATGTGGTACAATCCTTTTGTGCTTTGTTCAGACACTTTGTACACATGAAATCCTTAATATTTTTCACTAGCTGCAGTGGAGAATAAAGCCACCAGAGTAAGCTTGGCTCAAAGTGAGATACACCTTTGAAAGTGCACCTATTATTGGATTCTTTATTGATATGTAGAAAAGGACTACAGTCTGCTTTGGAATGAGAGAGCTCAAAAAAGGTGAAGTTTAATAGGGAATTTTGGACAGAACAAGGCTTTGATCTTGTGAGGTGGTGAGCACCATTAACTTCCAATGAAGCCTCCCAGAATATCTTAAAACCTTGTAGAATTGAACCTTATATCAGACCTTGCAAGCATTCCTTTTCATAGCACAGAAATTTTCCCTAATTCTACAGTGTATTGTTAATTGTATATTATTCCTATGCATATGTTAGGTTTATACCAATACAAATTTCCACTGGTGGAATATTTGTCTAATAAATCACAGGTAATTTCTCAAAATGAGCCAACCCTATCTGACTTTTTTAATAGGGTAAAAAAAAATCCAGACCCAAATGTGATGCAACCACTACAATTAAAAGAGTGCCTTCTGTCCTTCTTGACTAACCTGGGGAATTTCCTTTCAGATGACCATTAATGACTAGGTGCAGTGAGCCTTATGTCTTGTCTCCAACCCTATGTTAGCTCTCATAATCTGCACAGCCCTAACACACTTTCTGTTATGCATTCTACCTAGTACTGAAGACACAAAGCCACATGATACCTGTAACTGCTGCTTTAGTTTCTAAGTGGGAATGACTGAAGAGAACACCATATACTTGAGTGGCTCCCAGTTCAGCTCCACATGTGCTTGAAGGACTTGATTCTGATGAAAGCTCAGACTAAGCTTATTCAGCATCTACCACACCTTCTTTGAGCCACTATGACAAGCTACAATCCCAGAGACTATGACTAATGATCCAGAAGGAGAAACTCTCAGGGTTTGAGGGCATTTTCAGTGCCAGGACAAAGGTTACAGAATTCTATTACACCAGTGATCAGAGTGAGCTAAGTTTAGGAGAAACTGTAAGGCACTTTTCAAAGAAGATGGGCAAAAAGCTAAAACCTAGGTCTATACTAATATTAAAAAGGAAGGAAATTCCAAGCCTGATCAAGCTGCTGTGGAAGTTGTGTTTTTGTTTTGTTCTTTGTTGTTGTTGACTTCAGTAAATATTGTATCAAACACCACTAATTAAACCCACCCTAAAATTTCGGAATTTTAGCTGTAGTTAGGCTAGCCGCAGAGATTTAGCTACACATCATTAACTGCTTTTAATTGGAGCTCTCTGACACAATCCCATTTAATGTTTTTGCAGTTTAAAATCTACCCGTTTGCTGGAAAATAAATAATTTTTTAAAAAGATAACTAGGTCTAAACCTTCACTACACATTAAGGTTGAATCAATCAACAAATTTCACCAGTGTAAAAATGTACATTAAGAAGGAAGACCTTATAATGACAGCATCAAAGTTACTCACATTTTTTTCCTTTAGGAACAGAGCTCCTATATACTACAGGCCAAAAAATATAGACATGCCTAAATGTTTAACAAGAAGGGTCTTATGCAAGGACACAAATAGGTATTTCATTACAGCAACTGTCTCTGCATTCACTAACATGCCATGCTTGCTATATAATACTTACACATGACAGAAGCTCAGGCTTTAGTTGTATTTTCCAAGTGTGTTTTTTTTTTAGACTAGAACAGAGCTACCTTTTCATCTGTATGGGATATTCTTTGTTAACCAGCATTATATGACTTCTGCATTTGCTACTGCATCAGGAAGAGATTGTGAACATCTAGTAAGAATAAAGAACTGTCACTTCAAGGCGTTTCTCAGGTCCTGCTAGATGAAAAAATCTTAAGCCAGAACTTATAACTGGAACTCCAAATCTGTGACTAGCTAACCCTCGTTTCTTTGCATCTAGATTTAGAAATCTGGAGAGTGCACATTGCAGATTGGTCTGCTACCCACTTAAGTTATATTTCATCACACTCCACCCACTGTGGTATTGCTCCCAAAGGTTTTAGTGGCAGTGCCTGGTACCAAACCTAGAGTAATAAAGAAAACAATGCATCCTAGCGGCAGGAAATACCCACTCCAGCTTCTTACTCCTAGATGAAATCCATGTCCTAATGCACTAGACTAGTCACAGTAGCAAAATTCAGATCTATATTTGAAACCCTTTCCTTCCAAAGTTTTTGTAGGAGGTTCTGATTTAGCACAACTGGTACCTGGATCCTGGTTTGATTCCATGCTTACAAAGTTAAGTGCTCAAAGCTAATTTTGAGGGCAAAGGTACTTGGTGACAGAGCTATCTCTAGAGCTGACAACTGTCTAAATTTTATTTATACAATTCTTGTTTGTTCCATTAATTTTCCTGTCAGACATATGTCCATTCCCCTGTCTCCAGTATATCTCAGGCTGTGCCTATGTTCTAATAAGACCAGTGGCACAGGTGCTGCTGGCTAGGCTCAAAGAGTAAAGGCTGTGGTGCTAAAAATTGCAGTGTAGGTGTTCAGGCTTTGGCTTGGGATCTGAGATCTACTCCAGTTGTGGGGTCTCAGAAGCTGAGCTCAAATGTCTACATGGCAATTTTTAGCTTTGAAGCCCGAGCTCCATGAACCCTAATCAGCTGACTTGGGCTCTGATACTCACTAGCATGGGCTTTTTATTGCAGTGTAGACATACCCATAGTGTTAAAGTACTCCAAGCAACAGGCTTGGCCGAAATTAATTTTTATTATTTAATGGATAAATGTTAAGCATTTTTGGTTATCTATGTGTATTTTCAGAGTTACATGAAATTATGGGGGAGAGAGGTACATAAGACAATTTAATGAGACCTTAGGGTTCAAAAATTAAAGCTTTATAAACATTAAAACACAACATATACAAAGTAAATATCCTTAAATATCCTTAAATTAAACTCTAAGTTCTCTAGCAGTATTTTTCTTACATTAGCTATCTGTAAATTTTAATTGATGGAAATATATTTTTATTGTTGTGTATTTAGTGAAATCAACCTTTACCAATAAAAATCTAATCCTTCCAAGCCTATATATAAATAAAACCTCACAGCACCTTCACCCCCCTCCCCGCCCCAGTTCTGTTTTGGGGACTTGGTTCTGGATCACTGATTAAGAGACCTGAAAACTAAAGGTCTGTTGCACTGTTCTGAAATCTTTTAAAGGTAAGGCCAAACAAAAAATATATAACTTTAACAAGGACCCCCTCCCATTCCCCCCAAAACTATACATACTACTGTGACTTTCCTCTGGTGTTATCTGCACCAGTGATCTGCTGGGTCTCTCCAGTCCTTGAGTCTGGGAGCCAGCCTTGCCTTGGTTCCCTGTAAGAATCCCCACTCTCGAGTTGTTCACGCACAGCCTCTAGCATGTAAGCTGCTCCCAGCTACACAAGTGAACTCTTTTTTTGGCCAGCCACCACTTGGATTGTTTAACTGAATGACACTAGCTAATATCTCCTGTCCCAGATACAACCCAAGGAATCTCTGGCTTATAGTGTCTAGTATGCCTGTTGGACACTGCAAGCTTATATGAGTTTGTCGATTAAACACAAATTGATATGTATCAGGCTTGTTATCCCAAAGGGAGTCTGACATGCTTCAGAGCAAGCATACTACTTCAGGTAGAATAAACAAACAGATTTATTAACTACAAAAGATAGATTTTAAGTGATTATAAGTCAAACATACCAAGTCTCATTTGGTGAAATGAAATAAAAGCAAAGAGCATTCTCAACTGATCTTAATGTTTTTGGTGTCCTTACAAACTTGGATGATTCTCACCACAGGCTGGCTGGTTACCCTTCAGCTAGGTTCTCCCCTTTGATCAGCGTTTCAGTCACTTAGTGGTTCTGCAGAGGGAGGCAGAAGAGAGAATAGCAAACATCTCTTCCTTTTATCATGTTCTTTCTTCCCTCTTAGCTTTCCACCCCTCCCTCCCCCTGAGTCAGGTGAGCATTACCTCATCGTAGGCCCAAACTGACCAAAGGAAGGGGCGGGGGTGACTCACTTGAGAGTCCAACAGATCCTTTATTGCTGCTTAGGCTAGTGTTCTTTGTTGCTGTGAGGCTGGGCGTGGTTTTTCCCATACATGCCCTGATGAGGTATGAACTGCTCCTGGAGAATTTTGCCTGGGCTTGTTTTAAGCCATGAGGACACATTTTCAGACTCATAACTATATATAATAAAATTAATTTAAAACTGTAACATTACTATAACAATGCTTGGTTCATCATGAGACTTCCAAAGACACCCGTCATGACAAACTTTGCATTGTATACCACACAATCCTATTATAAGGATAAATCTGGGGATACAGTGTGTTCCCCCTGAAGTACAGAGCATCTCAACTACAAATACAAGTAATTTTAATGTTTCTACTATTAAACCTAAGCTTTAAATACCATAATGCTGACAGACAGCAGTTGTTGGTAGCTGTGCTCAAATGTGGGACCTCTTGAGCTTAATACATGTGCTACTACTACCTGAGCTGAAAGACACCTATCACTTAACCAATCCTGTAGCAGATCCTGCCATCTCTATCTGGCCAACTCACCACTAGAGGGGGACAGAGTCACAACAAGCAGGCTTCAGTTCCATACTCCCAGAGGATGGGGAAGCACATCCCGAAGTTCTGAGACTTCGCAGTAGAGTTCCCTCTATGGCCCACTGTAATGCTGACAGGCCATGATCATTGGTGGCTGAGCTTAAAACCTGTGACCTCTTAAATGTAAGGCATAAGCCTCTACGGCCTGAGCTTAAAGATGCAGCTCACTTGGCAGTCTTGTAGCAGGCTCATCAATCTCTGCCTGACCTAGCTACTGCGAGGGGGTGGGGGGCAGAGTGAAACAGCAGGCCAGTATGGGTTACGTATATGTTCTGGACAAACTAATGTTATGTGGAAGAAATACCTTTGTTCCTTTCTGAGAGCACATCACAATATACACAGTATTCAAATAGTTAAGGATTCCATTTCTTTACTTTGTCATTCTAACTTCATTTTAACACAATAGTTAAATTTATACAGTATCAGCAATCAACCTATTAAAATTGGTACATTTGTTCTGCTACTTTTGGTAATAGAGACATGAGAATACAGATTTCACATGGCTCTGCCTTCTGACATCCTCATATTGCCTTTGTAAATGGAAATGGGAGAGAGGCAGTGAGGAACAAAGGCAGATTGAACATTGCTTTAAAAAGGTCAACTTTTTACAGATAGTTTTGAAATTATTCCACTACTAAAGCCAACATTTTTCAAATGTGGTTTTTTGGAGTGCCCTGTGGTTAGTGAAAGTTGAATGCCCAGAGTGACATCCCACTAACCCATCATATAAGTACCTCCAAGCCACAGCAAAATTGTGAAGCCAAATATAGTTCCCAACTCCCCACAAGGCACAACAGGAAACCCAAAGAGCATATACAGCATAGCCAAAATATCCCAGTCTAGCCCTCCAGAGGTACATGCCACTTACCATCCTTGAGGTCCCTCCCCAAGACTCGGACGAATCTCAGGGAAGGGAAATCAAATCTGTGTGAAACAAAATGCTATCATTGCCTCTCTATACTATGAAAAATAACCATTTGGAATTTTTTGATACTCTTACTCACAGCGCTTGCACTATGCCAGACCCTCAAGGACAGGGCCTTCCTAGTCATTAATAGGTGTTGGTTTATGACTACATTAACCAGGAAAGCAGAGGATAAGACAAGTCTCCTAGAATAATCAGAGCAATCTTCACACCATTAATGTCCATAATGATCTTGAGGCAAACTTTTTTGTTTGTTAAGGTAAATAAGGCTGAGTTCTGAAAGATCTTAGCATGATGGACCCCTTTCTGTTTATAAGCTCTGATCCCTGGTCCTCGGAGAAAAATAGGCACCTGGGTCCCATCAGTTGCCCCAGCATAGTTTTGGAACTCCATGCATATAAAGTCTTCAATCTCCTGAGCATTAAGCTTTTTAACTTGGTGCAGCAGTCAGTTATGAACGGCATCACCCACCTGCATGACAATGGCCACAACACTCAATATCCCTGTGCAGAACGGGTTGGTTATGGACCAGTAGCATGAGGGGTTGGCCAGTTTCCAGATGGCAATAGTGACCTGCTTCTAGGCTCATATGCAGCACTGCATGTTGGCACACTGTTGCTGCAGCATAAGAGCTAGTTCAACACAGACACTAAAAAAGGTTACCTTTGCCATCCTGAAATTTTCTCACTACTGCTGGTCATCTCAGGTATGCAAAATGGTCCATTCCTACTAATCAGTACCAGTTTTCTAAGCCCAGATATGGCTCTGCACTTTGTAAAACTGCTTCAGGATGGGGTGACTAGATGTCCCTATAATATCGGGACAGTCCTGATATTTGGGGCTTTCTCTCATATAGATGCCTATTACCTCCCCTTACTCCCATCCCGATTTTTCACCCTTGCTATCTGTTCACTCTACTTCAGGAACATCTTCTGTAGTAGTAGTTGTCCTTCTGGTACTGCTCCTGGAGGAGCTGCTGCTGCCCAACTTCATGTGCTTGGTGGTGCTGTGGATGAAGTCCAAGACTGAAGATGCACAGGTTTGAAAATCCAAATAAAGCCCTAGCAACCTCTTGCAGTTCTAAGTGATCTTCTGAACCAGCTGCTTTGTTTCTTTAGGAGTGTGGAAGTGTTCTTTCTTCTTGGAATGAGAATGGTGTTCCTTGAACCAAGATGTGGCACATACATCTGCTGGATTACCAGTGGAGAAGGCAGTTCAGACAGCATCTTCTTCATAGTCATTAATAAATGTTGGTGACCTAATTAGGGAAGCATTTAACTTTTTTGCTTAGTTTCACATCCCTTAAATGAGGGGAATACTTATCTGCCATGCAGAGTTGTTGAAAGAATTGTTCAGCACTTTGCAAATGTAAACAAATTATAGAAATAATGGTGGTTATTACTTTGAGTAGTGTTTTGAATTGGCAGCTACAGAGGCATAAACAAACAGATCTCCTCCGAAAAAGTCTCCTGCTTGAACTTGGGTCTCCCCTCACCCAGGTGAGTACCCTAACCCCAAGGCTAAAAGTTGTAAGGGAGAAACTGCCACCATCATCACTTTTTCCTCTGACTGTTTTGGGGAATGGCTCTTAAGTAATCTTGTGAAACTAACTTGAAAAACTTTTGGCTGAAACTATTCAATGAATTCCTGTCAAATTTGTGAATAGTTTCAGTTGACTGAAAGTGCAATTATTTTTCAACAAATAAGGTATTTGTCTGAAATTTTATCCGGCTCTCATTATGATATAGGTATGTTCAGGACAGGTGCTCTCTGGAACATGCAGAATGTCAACATGGTATCTCAGTGGCAATACATGGTTACAGTATTTTTTTTTTTAGGTATTTGTCTGACTTTTTTTCATAATCTATTTTGATTTCAGTGAGCACTGTGACAAAATGAAGGAGCTAATACTACTGAAGTCCAGACTGACTTTTCTCATATCAAATTTTGTTGAAGATGTTCATAAGATAGATGGGATTAATTTTGGCTTCTTCAGTGCTTCCTACTTTATTGACTGACTACACTCAAATTTAACTTGCATATCACCCTTAAAACAGATTATATCTTTGATGTCTGGAAATATTAGGATGCTCTTCTATTCAGGTTCTTGTATCATGCCTATTCAGTGTAGTATATGAGCACTTACCTCTTGTATATTTCTAATTATTGGAGTGATTAAAGAAGTATTCTGAACATCCTAGTGACACCTATTGAATGTACTGAGTCATTCAAGTGCTGAGCTTTCTAAAAATGACCCACAGCCAGGTGAAAGTAAACAGGTGGCATATGATTCTTAAATGTCAAAATGATATTCATTCAATCAGAGCCATTTAATGATACAGCAAAAGAGAACATCCGAAGATTCTCAAGTCATCTTTATAAACTGAAGCAGGTGCTTGTACTATCATCCCTAAACCTAGAGAATAACCCATCTGCAGAAATTTGATTTGGCATAATTTGAACTGATTTATACTTGACTACAAAGTAAGCTTATTACCCGGGAGATGTGCTTACTGAAATAAACCTCTTTAGAAGATTATACTTTTTCAGAAAACTCTAATTTGAGTGTCTAAATAAGGATCTAATTAAAATAAAATCACTATTTAAAGTTCTATTTTATTGGCTTGATGTATCTTTATCAGGATTTGGTGCTTCAAGGTTTCTATCCTACTCCCATTGAAATTACAGGCGTTTTGCCATTTACGTCAATATGAATGTGCCCTAATACTGGGCATGATCCAGTATTCACTGAAGTCAATGGGAGTCTTTCCATTGATTCGAACTGGGTCAGGCTCATTAGTGGAAAAAATCTGAAATAAACTTATCTTGATCAAAGCTAGCAGCAGTATCTCTTTGAACTGGAATTTACACCTACTAGATTTAATATATACATATCCAGGGAAAGTATATGAAGGTTAAGATATCACAAACAATATTTTAAGTCTCAATTCAGGAAATGAGAGAGAAACAATGGAGGCTTTTAAAGCTGTGTAAGACTTACAATCAATAGCAGTTTTCACCCACCTGTAAGAATACAGTAGACTCTTGATTATCCAGGATTGGGTTAACCAGATTATGGATTAACCGGGATGTCAAAAAAAAATTACGTGTAATTCGCAGGGTCAGCTCTGGCTTTGTTGCCACTCCAAGCACAAAAAAAAAACAACAAACCACCAGGGCACAGGGCAGCCAGTGAACCAACACCCCTCCTCTCGGTGCATATTTCCTATGGATGGTGATTATCTGGGATTTTGTTAACCAGGATTTATTTTTTCCCTATCATCCTGGATAATCGAGAGTCTACTGTACAAGACTCCATTTTAGAATTATATCTGACAAGATTTCATTATGACCAGCAATGGCATGGATCAAAGGGACCCAAATTAAGTTTTGAAAGTGCAATGGTAAAAGGAAATTTAAGTTATAAACACATAGTATATAAAAACCTGAGGGCTAGAACTTAAATCTGTTGGTTACCAGGGCAGTGAAGGATGTAGCACTGCAGATAAGATTTATATGACTTCCTGCAGGAAGTTATTTACTCCATGAATAATCACAGCTTTCAAACCAGCCAAATAAAATGAAAAATATCAGAATGGTAACTGGATATTTTATTTGAAGGGGTTAGTGTTTGTAGCCGGTCTTTTGGCTTAAAACAGCTCCCTCTCCCTCAGGGATAATCATTCTCCACCAAAGTTACCTACATTCTGGAATCTTTAATACTGGATCATTTCATTTGCACACATTGTTGCATTGTGGGTTGCTTGTGCATCTTAGCTGATTTAAAATGTTGTCTTGTGTGTACTCCTGAGGTGAGAGCTATGATGTCAAAAGTGTAAACCCAAGAAAATGTTCAACAGGAGAGACTCTGTTCTTATTAATCTTTTTGAAGATAAAATCAGTTTTTTGCCTAATATAGCATGATCACTAGTAAGAACATATCCTTTAAGATAGAGTATAGGGCAAATTCTGCTTTTAGTTACAGCTCTGCTACCCTTTTGCAGTCTCTGGGATTGCAAATGTAGCAATGCAGAATTAAGCTTCATATGTCTGTTGAAGACCTGCACAAAACACACACTTTTCAATTCCCAAGAAATTTTGCATTTTCAGAATTTGAGTTCATTGTGCATCAAAACAAAACTAAACTTACCAAATTTTTGTGGTGAATCAAAATGTTTGTGTTTCAGAAACAATGTTTCAGAGTTTCCAAAAATGTGGTACTGGTATTCCTTTCCATTTCATACTGCTGTTTATTGAATAGTAAGTAGTCTAGAAGCCTGGAGAGACCTAGCTTTAGTTGGGGCTCTGAGTGCTTGTAAATTCTTTACAATGGAGCTGTGGACCTGGAACACTTAAAAGCTTCCAGTGGACACCAGTGGATCTGATGAAACATTTTGTTTCTGTGAATTGGTATTTTCCAACTAAACTTACTTTCACTGGAAGATTTATGACTGATTTATAATACTGACTAGAGCTGATGCTACTAGTGACTATGCTTAGCTATATAATAAGATTCCAGGATTGTCACTTATCAGTATGTCACTCTGAAGCATAGAATATCCGAGTCAGTGTGAAGCAATGAAAACAGCTACAGGTATGGGTGAAAGCTTTTTGTATAGAATATCACCAGATTCAGTCATCACTGCAATGCGAGAACTGTTACTATCCAATCTTTAAGAATTCAGTCATTTGGGGCTTTTTTTTTTTCCACACAACTTTGTGAATTACAGCTGTGTGAGAGCATGAGCTTTTAGCTACTAGTGGTATGCGTATAATATAAGCACAAATCTCCTGCCTTCACCAGAGTATGAGGAGTTAGGAAGGGAGAAATTCAAAATATGCTCTAATAGTTATTAAATGCACTGTTTGAAAAAAACAATATTGAGTTTTTGGTCCAGAACAGATAAAGTTCAATGGGATGGTTGCTAGGGCAATGAATGAATAAGACACACAGGACTGTAACGGGGTGGGGGGGAATCATTATATTATTATTATCCATAGCTCGTGTGTGTATATCCACAGCTCATGTGTGCTTGTTAGGAAGTGAATGGACCCTGCTTTTTCCCCACTGACATCATGTCCTTAGTGAACTACTGAACTGCAGCAGAACCTTATCAAGAAGAAGATGCTGTTAGGTCGATGGTATTTATTAAATGCTGTGGTATTTATTAAGTGCTGTATCAAGGCATATCTGAGAGTCTGCCCCAAAGTTTGTTTTAAAGAACACAAAACACTCTGAGAGGAAGGATTTGCTTGGTGTTTTCAAAAATCCCCAAATAGATTTAAGAGGTGTGGTGGGGTTTTTTTGTGTTTTTTTTAGTTTGTGGGATTTACAGAAGTGAACGCCAATGGGGAGGTGATTCAAATGTAGCACATTAACATCTATGCATCAGACTCCTGATCCCAATATGGGGGGGAAAAAAGCCCAAAAACTGGAGTGGAAAAAAAGAATGAAAGATGGTGAAACTCGCATTCATGGGAGTGAACTTGGATGAGAAGGCTGACTTTTAAACCAAAAGATGGGACATGATGGTAAATGATATTTGAGATATAGGCTGGGACTCAACTGCGGAGAGGATGTCAAGCAAGTGCAAGAAGTTAAAAATTGGTACTGTAGGCAAGGGAAAGCCAGTGAAAAATTATTCAAATATGTGTCAAATTCAGCCGTATTGGCATCCATTGTTGATGCAGTCATCATTTTGGACCGTAATATAAACACAGTGCTTCAGGAAATATTGAGATATTCAGTGAGTGATGACGGAAAGATAATTTCTGTGGCTGAAATACATCCCCCCAGTCAAAATACCAGAGCATTCGTGTTTTGTGTGAGGATTTCTTTGGCATCTCGTACAGCCTTTTCATGGCAATTGTGGCCCTTTCATTGCGCCGAATGCTGGGTTCACTGAATTGCTGTACCCTCTTCATGTGGTAGTAGCTATGACATAGTCCTCAGAAAACAGAAGCCACAGAAAGAAGATTCATACTATATACGGTCCAGACTGTAATTTAGAAAATAACACTTTTAAGTTCTCCGGGTATTCTCTGTCTTATCCATAATCACGTATTTTATTTGATCTAACTTAATCTACTCTTGTAGGTTGGTTGGTTTGTTTGTTTTTTCCTCCGCGAATTGTGATAAAAATAACTTGTCAAAAATGACAGTCGGCTTTCTGCATTCTAGACCATCTGCACATGTTAACTGCCTCTGAAACACTTGTAGAAAATCATGTTGACAATAGTCCAAAAGATATGGGTGGGATTCACAGTGACCAAACTTACATGTCATTTTAGTATACCCAGTGATAATGGATTTGCCCCAACTCGGTCTATAGGCAATTCACTGCCTTTCATGACATTTCTTGACAGTTGGGGGTTGCACTAAATAATTTAAGTGTCATCACATGGAATCCTTATTTAACCCACTCTTCAGACACTGTTTCTCTCTTTTACACTTGCCTGTGCTCTAATACGTGGTCTTGTAGAAGTGTGAGACAGCTCTTCACTATATGTTGCATGCATGAACAAGTAGCGTGTAGCTTGGAACACAAAGGGGTCAAATTCTGCTCAGTTGCATTCATGTAGACTCCCGAGGCCAGAGATTCTCAGCAGATGCAGATTGTCAAGACTTGCATGGAGCTATGACAATTGATGGTCAAGAATTTGGCCCACTGGGGTTATAGAGACATGCTAAACTGAAGAGGGTTCATTTGATGTAAAAATGACACTTGAAATTTCTAGCATCAGGGCTTAAGTTGCCTTTAAAAAGCTGACTAATCGGGGTAACAATGATATGATTCATTGCAGCCTGCTTTGTGAACAACACTTTAGCTGAAGGTGAAGCTTAGCAAATTAAATATTGTGTTTCAGCAAGCCGGTAGCAAGAATATGCTAAAACCCATTCACTTGACAATTCAATTGTCATGAGAGCATACATAAGGTCATTCTTCAAAGTGATCTGAGGTGATGTCTGCTGGTTTAATGGCAACTTAAAATATGCTTTAGTCTTATTAAATCTGTACATTCATAGACACCTTTTTAAAATGTTTGTCTTTTTGGTTCTAGTACATTCATCAACATCCAGTTACTGACAAAAGAAAAATGAGGGAGAAGAGAATAGAAAATCAGGACTGGAGCAGGATACTTTTTAGTAGGCAAAATAGTGAGTAGGGATTCAAGATGGATAGAGTCGCTTCTTGATCATCTAAGCCATTTGTGCTCCCACCCCCATTTTTTCTTCTCATGGGGGTCACTAGCCACAAGACATGCTTGTGCTCAATATGAAAATATATTTTTAGTGTCAGATTCCTGGCTGAATTAATGTGTTTAGCCATACTAACCTTATTTAAGGATTAATTGCTATAGCAGCGGATGAGATTAGTCTTTAACTTGATATAATCTTCCATGATAAAGATTTAATGTGCCCAGGAGCTACTTTGTTTCACGAAAAGTGTTCAGCATAAAAGATGAGTTTCCTGCTATTCTGGTCACAGTAACTTTTAAAATAAAATAAATGGATGAAAATACCAAATGTGTATATTTTTTCTTAGTAGTAGAAATTCTAGGGGCCAGTTATAACCAGCCCCCCCTCCAAAAAAACAAAAAAACAAACAAAAGTCAATGCTTAATCTAATAGTGGTCATTAAAATTTTAAACCTAACCAGTGTCCCTTAAGTGACTTGGCACAAAATGAAAGAACATGTTGTTAGAGCTGACCAGATCTAATATTTATTTAATTTTCTCTCTCTCTTGTATAGGAATGAGTGAAATGAGTTTTCCCTTTTGAACAGTTTTCAAAATATTGGCATTTTTACACTACAACATCATGATAAGAGGATCTCAAAGTACACTAAGTATAGTAATGAATTAAGCCTAATAGTGTCCATGTTGAAAAGGAAAGATCAAAGAGCGGCATCCTGAAAGTTTGAGAGCCTATTGCAAAAGTACTCTCTACTCCCCTTGGCTTTCAGGATCTGGCCCTAAATTACTCCAAGGTCATATAGTGAGTCAGACAGGAATCCGCCTGTAAATAATTTTCTTCTGTCACTTGTAAGATATATCTCCAAAGCACTGTAAATTCTGAGCCTTCAGCCTGTGCCAATAAGATCTGTGAGGGAATGTAGCAATCCCACAAAGGCCAATCAGACTCATCTTGCTACAGCTGCAGTAAGTGTCACGCCTGAAGAGAGGAGCTAAAAGTGCTGGACTCAGCTTATTTGGCAGCTGACCAGTCAGAAGAGCAGATTGATGGCTTTCAGTTTGATAGAGAAACCTGGGTGGAGCTGGAGTGCCATTTCAAACTTTGGGGGAGGGCACCTTAAACCGTGATTCCTGAGGTTATTTAGGTACTTAAACTCTAGTTTTTTGGCAGATAACTTAGCAATTAGCTGACACGAGCTCGTACCAATTCCTATATAAAAGAGAGAAAATTAAATAAATATTAGATCCGGTCAGCTCTAACAACATGTTCTTTCATCTTGTGGCAAGTCACTTAAGGGACACTGGTTAGGTTTAAAATTGTGATGTCTATTTCTACTTTATTACTAACTTTGTGGAGAGAGAAATCCCCATCAGAACTCCTGGGTTCTATATCAGCTCTGGGAGGAGAGCAGGGTCTAATGGGTTACAGCGGGGAACAGATACAACTGGGCTCTATATAAGAACATCAGAATGGCTATACTGGGTAAGACCAAAGGTCCATCTAGGCCAGTATCCTGTTTTCCAGCAGTGGCCAGTGCCAGGTATTCCAGAGGGAATGAGCAGAATAGGCAATCATCAAGTTGCCCACACCCAGTTTATGGCAAACAGTGATGAAGGACATGCAGAATATAGTGTTGGATCCCTTCCCACCATGGCTAATAAGTCTAGCAATGGCTATTTTCCATGAATTTACCTAGTTCTTTTTGGAACTATGATAGTTTTGGACTTTACAACATCCCCTGGCAAAGAGTTTCACAGGTTGACTATTAAGAAATCCTTTTTTGTTTTGTGTTAAATTTGCTGCCTATTAATTTCATTGGGTGACTCTATTCTTGTGTTATGTGAAGGAGTAAATAACATGTCCTTATTCAATTTTTTCTACACCATTCATGATTTTATAGCCCTCTATCATATTCCCTGCTTAGTCATCTCTTTTTTCCAAGCTGAAAAGTCCCTCATCTTTTTTATTTCTTCTCATACCCCCTACTTTTTGTTCCCTTTTCTTTACCTTTTCCAAATAAATACAATACATCCTTTTTGAGATGTGGTGACCAAATCTGCATGTACTATTCAATATGTTTGCATACCATGGCTTTATATAGAGGCAACATATTTTTCTCATTATTTATCCCTTTCCTAATGATTCCCAATATTCTGTTAGCTTTTTTATATTGCCACTGAACATTGAGCAGATGTTTTCAGAATATTAGCCACAATGGCTCCAAGATCTCTCTATTGATGGGTTCAGCTAACTTAGACCCCATCATTTTGTATGTATAGTTGGGATTATATTCCGCCAAGCACATTACTTTGTATTTATCAACATTGTGCCACTGTGTTGCCTAGTTACCCAGTTTTGTGAGATCCCTTTGTAGCTCTTCACAGAATGCTTTGGAATTAACTATCTTGGATAATTTTTGTATCCCCTGCAAATTCTGTCACCTCACTACATACCCTCTTTTCAGGTTAATTTATGAATATGTTGAATATGTACCTCTTTCCAATCTTACCTTTTATTCCTACCCTTCATTTACTATATTTTAACTGAAGTACCTGTTCCTATATTTTAACAATGCTTTCAGGATCACCTAGCATCCTTAATTTACTTTTATGATCAGCCTTTTGTTATCTTAATCACCCTGCCTCTATTTATAAACAAACTCCTGGCCCCAAAGGCTGTGCTGCTCCCAGCTTCTGAACGCACAACATGTCACACTCAAGTTGTTGCAGTAAGGGCTCCTTCTGGCGTAGGGTGAGCAGACCTCCCCTATGAAACTCAAGGAGGAGGCGGGGGGTAGGAGAACCTCGCCCTGTCCCTTCCCCTCCCAAATGGGAACCCTGGGTGGAGCCAGGGAGCTGATCTGGGCTGCTGGTGAACAAAGCGTCCTGCAAGGAAGGTATGTCTGTAACAGGCAGCTGGGAAGGAAAGCAGGAGGGAATGAGTGCCCAGGACTCTCCTCACTGAGGGAGGGGTCTGCAGAGAGAAGGAAGATTCCAGCAGGGTCAGGGACTGTCTTCATTGGAGAGTAGAGAAATCTCTTGCCATACAGCTTGTTCTGATGCAGAAAGTGCTCAGAGGCTCTGCAGTGAGCCTGGGGAAGAGGTCTAGGAAGAGAGGAGCTGATATCCAGGAAAGGCTATGAGAGAGCTGTAGATCGAGGTAGGAAGTGGTCCAGGGAGGCAGCAAGGGGTTGGCGTAGCCAGGTCTTGACTGATTATTAAAAGGTTCCTGGACCGGAGGCAAGGGAGGACCTGAGTTCACCTACCAGCCCACTGAGGAAAGTGGTGTGGAAACACCCTAATACAGGTGATAAGGACTAGGGAGACTGGAGTTAGATGAAGACCCAACATGAAGTCAGAAGACTATTGTTTGTTAGACTCTTGTCCCACACCTTTGAGGTGGACTTAAATGAGACCCAGACAGAAGACAAAGTGGCAAGAAGAAGCAGGTCACTGCACAACTAGAGTGGCTGTCAGCAGGGGGCCCAAATGAGGAGGGCATGCTATACCACACCTAGTCACAAGAGGGCATGCTGGTCAGTGCATTGCACTCTAGGGGATTCTATGGTAGCCACTGATCGGATATGTGGAAACTTAACCACACTGAAGGAAATCCTGGTTCCAATGAAGTCAGTGGGAGTTTTGCCATTGATTTTAAAAGGTCCCAGGATGTCATGTATTAATCTATGCTTAATAAGGTTGGATACTCTAGGTTACAAACTTAGCTTTATTCACAGGTATACCAAATTCTAGAGGGCCACTATAATTTCAGCTAGTCCAGAAAGTAAAATGTGATGGTTTAAGACGTGATGCTACCCCACTGGTCTCTTAGCATTGGTTTATACCAGGGCTTGGCAACCTTTTAGAAGTGGTGTGCCGCGTCTTCATTTATTCACTCTAGTTTAAAGTTTCGTGTGCCGGTAATACATTTTAACGTTTTTAGAAGGGTCTCTTTCTACAAGTCTATAAGATATAACTAAACTATTGTTATATATAAAGTAAATAAGCTTTTTAAAATGTTTAAGAAGCTTAATTTAAAATTAAATTAAAAGGCAGGGGGCCAGGACCCAGGCTGTATGAGTGCCACTGAAAATCAGCTCACGTGCCACCTTCGGCACCCGTGCCATAGGTTGCCTACCCCTGGTTTATACTATAACGTTATACTTCAATAATTGAACAGTTTTTGTTAAAACAAATACAATTTTTCTTACTAAAATTTTCAATTTTTCACAAAGTTCATATTTAAGTTGGTACTACTTTGGAATATTCCAGTCAATGTAATTTGTTCTTCAATCCTTCTGAACTCTTAGTCTCAATCATATCTTGTAGCAGTGAGTTCCACAAGTGAATTGTGTATTGCATGGGAAAAGTATTTCCTTTTATTAGTCTTAAATCTGCTGCCTTTTCATTTCATTGAATGCCCCTTTTCCTAAAAGGAAAACATTTTATTCAGACTTGAGCTTTACAAAAGACTTCATATGCTTTTTGTCTAATGCAGCACTCCTGTCTTTTGCTTCTAGAAGTGTTATAATGTCAGATAACACTTATTTCCCCTTTGGTCATCTCAGCTAGCCAGAGAGAAGAGCACTGGTAGCAATTATTTCTCAACAAAATTAGGCTGTTCATCAGTGCCAATGTTCGTTTGTTTATTTTTATTCTTTGTAGTGATAAGACACAAGTAATCACAAGGAGCTGTTTGGCAGTGGCAGTCGAACAAACCTTTCTCCTTTTTCATACGTGCTTACTTTGTCATCTTGCTCCATATCAAGCTGTGGTACAAAGTGTTATATCTAGATTCCTGAGAAATGAGAGTTTAGGTGAAATTCTGGTCTCAAGGAAGTCAATGGCAAAATTTCCATTGACTTCTATGAGGCAGTATTTCACTCTGTTTTAGTGGACTAAAATGGTCTCACATCCCAATATTTACAGTACAGCAGCTAAACAACAAATGGGATCAGGAAATAGTAAATGAATTTCAAAAAGCATTGGAATTGTACCATCCATTCACTGATGATGCAACAAATTACTTTTGCTTCATATGTTCAAGGGATTGGAGGCCCTGGGGGAGGTGTATGTGTGTGGGAGGCGGTGAGGCAGAACACTTGCTTCAGATAGGACAAATAGAAAAGTGAATTTCTGCATACAAATAACTAGTGTTATGAATGGTTGCAGTCTCTATTGACAGTTCATATGTCAGGCAGGGATTTATAAATCTCTACCCTTCTCTGCCATTTTTCCCTTTATAAGTGACAGATTGCAAAGAGAAGAGAGAGTCTTGTGAGTAAGTTACTGGACTGGAACTCAGGAGATCTGGATTCTGGTCCTGTGTGACTATGTGCAAATCTTTTAATATCTCTCTGTCTCCGTTTCCCAAATGACAAATGGGGAAAATACATCCTTTCTCCCATTTGTTGTTGTGTATTGTTGATTTAGATCAGGGGTCAGCAACCTTGCAGAAGTGGTGTGCCAAGTCTTCATTTTTACACTCTAATTTAAGGCTTCGTGTGCTGGTAATACATTTTAACATTTTTTAGAAGGTCTCTCTTTCTATAGTTATATATATATAACCAAACTACTGTTATATGTAAAGCAAACAAGGTTTTCAAAATGTTTCAGAAGCTTTATTTAAAATTAAATTGAAATGCAGATCTTATCAGTTTAGTGTGATTCTTGCCCTTGCTTCTCCTTGCTGAGTTTTCCAGTGTCTGGAACGTATTTGGATACTTTAAGCTGCACACAGGCTTCTGAGTGATCAGTTGTTAACCGGCTCAGAGAGGGACAGAAGACAGCTTTCATGTGTGAAAATACCAGTTCACACAGATATGTGGATCTAAATGCTGAAAGCATTGCAAACGCAATTTTCTTCAAACAGTTAAATTTCACTGGCAGGGACATCCAGCAGGTCAGAATAGAGGCTCCATGATCTCTCTCAGTAGCTTCAAGTGCGCTCCACAGATCCACAAACTTTGATGCCCACAATTCTGAGCTTTTTAACTGAATGAGCTGCATTTCGAAATCTTCAACATCCATCCACTGAAATACAGACAAATCTAAGTCGCTTTCATTGAATTTTTCAGGTTTAATTAGAAAAGAAAGCATTGAGCCAAATTGCTGGAAATCTTGAAATCTGTCAGAAAATTCTGATTCCAGTTCTTCCATGTACCTACCAATCTCATTGACATTGACAGTGCAACGTGTCGATGGCTCTTTTATGTGTTGGAAGTAGCGGAAAGTAGAAGTTCGAATATCCTTGGAAAAAACTGCTAATTTCACAACAAATGCTTTCCAGGCTTCCTAAAGATCCAGAACTGTTTGCCCTGCATCCTGGAGACATAAGTTGAGTTCATTGAGGCGAGCGGTGATGTCAGTCAGAAACATGAGCTTACACAGCCATTTGTTATATCATCCAATTCAGGGTAATTTTGTTCTTTTTCCGACAAAAAGGCCTTGATTGCATCAAAACAGTTTACAAAGCGCACCAAAACCTTGCCACGACTTAGCCACCGAATGTTGCTGTGAAGTAGGATGTCATTATAAGCACTGTCCATCTCTTCTGGCAGTGCTTGAAATTGTCGGTGAGTTAAAGCAGATCAAGTAACAAGGAAATTCACAATTTGCACCACTGTATTCATCACATTATTAAGCTCTGAATTAGAAATTTTAGACACAGGTTTTCTTGATGGATGATACAGTGAAATTTGACTGTTGGCCGGCCAATCTGATCTTCAAGTAACTTTACAAATCCCTTCTGTTTTCTGACCATGGCAGGAGCACCATCTGTTGTCACACACAATATTTTTCTGATGTCAACTCCTCGTTCTTCAAAATGGTTTACAAAACTTTCCAGTATATCTTCCCCCTTTTTTGTGCCATGCAGGGGTTTTAGGCAACAAAGTTCCTCTTGGATTTCATCAGAAGCACAATATCTTGCAACAACTGCCAAATGTGGAATGTCGTTTATATTCACACTCTCATCAACTGCAACACTAAACACTGTTGTGTCTTTTAATGTAGCTGTCTGCTTTTCCTTAATGTTTTCTGCCATTTCACTTATGCGTGTCTCAACTGTTCTGGCAGAGAGGGGCAGTTCTTTTATTCTAGATATGATTGTATCTTTATATGGCAAATCATTGAACAAAATCTCCAAACTGCAGAGAAAAACTTCTTTTATATATTCCCCATCTGGAAACGGCTTTCCGTTTTTTGCAATGCACTGTGCAATCTTGTAACTTCCTTCGGTAGCTTGATTTTTAGTTAGACTTAAGCTTTTAAAAACACTGCTTTGCTTCTCATAGGCTGATACTGCCTTTTTGATCGATTCAGTCTTGTATGCTTCATCAACAAAGGTTTTCTCGTGCTTTGTTTCAAAATGTCGTCGAACAATTAATGTGCGACAAACAACATTTTCATAACAGAAAGCACAAATAGCACGGTCCTTCTTTTCAATAAATCCAAATGTGTCTGTCCAAGCAGGCTGAAACGATTGGACATCTAGCTTCACTTTCTTAGAAGCTGCCATTTTGTCAAATGTTCCCTTCAACTCTCAGTGGGAAAATCAATGAGAACAGAAGGCAGGCAGGAGGTCAAACCCAGTGTGGTCTGATATAAGAAATTTTAAGATGGGGATGCTGAGCTGCACCCCCTCTTGCCTCACCTGTAATCCTCTCAGTCCCAGGCTGGAGACAATAAGCCACAGCAGGGAGGCTGAAGAGCACAAGATGAAAGACCAGGAGCAGAGCCCGGGGTGGCAAGCAGGCTGAGCGACGCTGGAGATCCAGACCCCGGCTGGCAGGAGGTCACCACTGGAACCCCAGATCGGCAGCAGAGGTGAATGGAGCTGGCAGCTGGAAATGTGGAGCAGGACCCTGGGCCTGGACCCTATCTGGCAGGAACTCCAGACCGGGAGCAAGGTGCATGGGGATGCTGTGGGGACTCCTGCTGGCAAGGGGCCTGCAGGGGGAACCCCAGAAGGGGCGGGCTGAGTGCTCAGTCCCCCGCCCCTTTGGAGTTTCCCCTGCAGGCTCCTGCCAGCTGGGGTCTCAGCTCCCGCTGCTAGCCTGTGCTCCATGAGCCCAAGCTGGCAGTGGGAGCTGAGTTGGGCAGGTGGGGACCCCCACTGGCAGGAACCTGCAGGGGAAACCCCAAAGCGGCAGCAAGGTGAGCGCTCAGCCCGCTGCTGCTTTGGAGTTTCCCCTGAAGGCTCCTGCCAGCCAGGGTCTCAGCTCCCACTGCCAGCCTGGGCTCTCTGAGCTCAGGCTGGCAATGGGAGCTGAGTGGGGCAGGCAGGGGACCCCGGCCGTCAAAGCGCCAACGGGGGAAAACCCAAAGCCGTGGGGGGGCTGAGTTCTCCACGCGTGCCAGCCTAAATTGGCACGCGTGCCATAGGTTGCCAACCCCTGATCTAGATTATGTTTATACATGGCTGCCAACACAATAGGGCCCGATCTCAACTAGGAACTCTAGATGCTAGATAATGTACTTAGATCTGGCCATGTTACAGTTTTGATCTGTGCCAATTCCACTCCAAACTGTAAAGTCCAAAGAGTTGAATTCATTGATAATGCATTGCATGTCTGTAGATCCGGTGACTGTTCCACTAATGTTCACAAAACATCCAAACTATTCGTAAAGTCTACTACCTGTTTAATGAACTTTGTCATGTTTGTTCATTGTAATCTTTTACAAATACAGGTCTCTGACTCTACAAGATTATTCGTATGAATAGACACTTATACCTAAATAGAAACCCATTGACTTCCAAATACTCAAGTTTCAGTGGAACTTTGTTATAAAGAGATGCTGTTATAACAAAAGGAGAAATGACAATGAAGTCTGTTGTAATTTGAAACCACGGTAGTAGAGAGCAGTTCTAAGAATAAGCACCTTTTTCAGTGAGTGGAATGAACTTTTTCTATAGCACACAAGTTCATGGGATTGAACTAACATGTTTTCATTCTCCTAATAGCATGACTTTCCCCTGCAGAGAGCCTGATAGAAACACACAGCACAATTAGCTATAGTTCTGAATTTGTAGAATAGATCAGATTAGTCTGAAGGATTCTAATTAGCTATTAAACATCCTAAAGACTCGGTGAACATCACACTTGAAACAGTCTGAGATTAGTATATCGGCAGCTTCCAGTTATTACTGTGATTTTTTTTTTTAATTATGTAAAAAGATGACAGACATTCCATAAAAGCATAAGGTCTGCTCCAGAGCTCTCGGGAGATTAGAGAGGCACCGTCATCTCATGTTTTGAAACACTTGAACAGTGGTGTAATAATATATCCTAGTTGCCATTTCTCATTTGGTATGACTTAGTGATTGAGTAGAAGGTGCGAATTTTGAATACTTGTTACCAGGCTTCCCTGATCAAGAAAAATTCATTAACTGCTGCCAAAGAATGTATAATCCAGAATGTCAAACTTAAATACTTTAAATAATTCTGCACCTAGTTTTCCTTTTTTAGGGGTATAAGCAAAAGCATGGTGGTATGCTAAATAGCTAAGAACCTCTTAAGAGTTCCCATTTGCCTCATGTGTCTTATGGTTTGTAACATGCACCTAAACTATAATTGAAACTTTTCAGATTTTCCTTCTGTACTCTTCTAAAACCCAGACTCCAACTAAAAAGCTTTTAAAGGTCACAGAGCACTAAAACTTGCCCAGGACAAAAGTTTTAGGGTGGGGTAGGGGAATCAGTGAAAGCATCAAAATATTATCTGCAATAGAAATACAGGTTCTCTATACCTCTGGGATTTTAAGAGCCCTATGCTGCATTTCTTGAACTCCCATAGATGTTCTATGGTGTTCAAAGAATGCAAGATTAGGCCCCAAACTGTAATAGATACTGTCCAAATCTTAGTGAAAAATCAGCTTGCAGTGGTGCAAATCCCACTGCTCCCAGTCACAAGCATGTGTGACTCAAAATGCAGAACAAATACAGTTATGAAGCCTTTATTGCAGGGGAAGTCTGTGCCTCAATATGAGTCTCACAGTAGCACAGAAGGGTGGTTTTGAGTAGGACGATAGTGGCCTGGGACATGATGATGATATCTGACCTAGGCACACTAATTGGATAACATGGAAGGGTGGATAGGGGGTGCCTATATTATGGCAGTTATTGTAGCTGTGGTGCAAAGGTTTTGGCTACAAAATAGAGGGGAGAATAATTCCATGCCCTGCAAAAAGTTGTGTTTAGCCTATGTAATTCACACTTTGTACGAAAGGGAGAAGATGAAGCTCAGTGGAAGAGCAGATGGTGAAGGAAGAGACACAGGCACTTATCTGCTTCATGTACTCTGCACTGGGCTTGGGGAGTTGATATGATGGTTATAACTGAACTTTTGTACAATATGTCCCATAATTGGACAGATTCTTGGCAGAACTCATTCTAGGTGTATTAAAATGTTGTTTACACCAACCAAAGTGAATCCCTTTATCCACTCCACTTGGTCTATAGTCCCATCCTCAGCTACCTGTTTATCAGCTTTATGAATGAACATGTCCATGCTGCTCCCTATACCTGACATGACATCCTGAGCTAATCTGCAGGCCCTTAACCTTTCAATATTAGTCTGTCTTGAAGAACCAGTTCTGCTATGCTGCTTACAGTGAATCCTTTAAACATGTGCATTAGGGAAAACAGAAGCATGTTTCTCCATTGGACTGAGGTTGAGATGGAAATGGAGATATTTGTTGAAAATCTCTAGATAAGGATAAAAGGGGTAAAAAAAATAAGGTGATGTCATAGTAGGGGTTTCTACAGACCCCTTAAGAGGAAGAATTAAATGAGGTTTTCTTTAAACAACTAACAATCCTATAAAGCATAGGACATGGTGGTTGATAGGGGACTTAAATGAGACAGTTATCTGTTAGGAAAATAACACAGCAGGGCACAGATTATCCAACAAATTCTTGGAATATATGGGAGACCATTTTTCTTTTTGGAAGGTGGAAAAGCTACTGGGGAGAGGCTATTCTAGATTTGATTTTGACAAATAGAGAGCAACTGAGAATTTGAAAGTGGCAGGCAGCTTGGGTGAAAGTGACCATGAAATGGTTCATGATTGAAATGAGTTCATGATTGATTCTAAAGAATGGTGGGAGGGAAAACATCACAATAAAAATAATGGATTTCAAGAAGGCAGACTTTAGCAAACTTGAGGAGTTGGTAGGTAAGATCCCTTGGGAAACAGGTCTAAGGGGAAAGACAGTTCAAGAGAGTTGGCAGGTTTCTAAAGACATTAAGGGCACAAAAGTGAGCTACCCCATTATGTTAGAAAGATAGGAAGTATGGCAAGAGACCACCCTGTCTTAACCAGGAGATCTTCAATGATCTGACATTCAAAAAAGAATCCTACAAAAAGTGGAAACTAAGTCAAATTACAAAGGATTAATATAAACAAATTACACACGTATGTAGGGACAAAATTAGAAAGGTGAAGGCATAAAATAAGATTAAACTAGCTAGAGACAAAAATAGTAACAAGAAAACATTCTACAACTACATTAGAAGCAAGAGGAAGACGAAGGTAGGTCCATTACTCAATGGGTGGGAGGAAAACAACAGAAAATGTGGAAATGGCAGAAATGCTAAAAGACTTTTTGTTTCAATTTTCACCAAAAAGTTTAGTAGCAATTGGACATCAAACATAGTGAATGTCTGTGAAAATGAGGTAGGGTCAGTGGCTAAAATAGGTAAAGAACAAGTTTAAAAAAATTCTTAGACAAGTTAGATGTCTTCAGGTTACCTGTGTCTGATGAAATATCTCCTAGAATAGTCAAGGACCTGACTAAGGAAATAAAACGCTAATGACTCAGGTATCTTTGAAAAGTCATGGATAGAAGAGATTCCAGAAAACTGGAAAGCGCAAATATAGTGCCCATCTATAAAAACGGGAATAAGCATAATTTCTGTATCCAGAAAGATAATGGAGCAAATAATTAAACAATCAATTTGAAAACACTTAGAAGATAATGTGATAAGTAGCAGTCAGAATGGATTTGTCAAGAACAAATTGTGTCAAACTAATCTAATAGCTTTCGTTGACAGGATAGGTAGGAAGTGGTAGATCTTGATTTTAGTAAGGCTTTTGATACTGTCTTGCATGACCGTCTCAGAAATAAGAGAAATACAACCTAGACAGAGCTACTATAAGGTGGGTGCATAACTAGCTGGAAAAAATACATTCCCAAAGAGTAGTTATCAGTGGTTCACAGTTAATATAAAAGTGCATATCAAGTCTGGTCCTGCAGGGATCAGATCTGGGTCTGGTTCTGTTAAATATCCTCATCAATGATTTAGATAGTGGTATAGAGAGTACACTCAAAATGTGCAGACAATACTAAGCTTAGAGGGATTGAAAGTGCTTTGGAGGATAGAACTAAAACTCAAAATGAACTGGAAAAAACTGTAGAAATGGTCTGAAGTAAATAGGATGAACATCAATGAGGACAAATGCAAAGTACCACTTAGGAAGGAAAAATTGGTTGCATGCAACCAGAGGGAAATGACTGCCCAGGAAAGAGTACTGAGGAAAGTGATCTGGAGGCCATAGTGGATCACAAGATCAATAGGAGTCAACAGTGTAACTGCAAATAAAGCAAGCATTATTCTGGGATGTATAAGCAGGAGTGTTGTAAGCATGACACGAGAAGTAATTCGTCAGCGCTACTCCATGCTGATTAGGCCTCAGCTAGAATATTGTGTCCAGTTTTACTCCTGGGGGAATTCTGCAACAATTTGTCCAAAAATAACACTACATAATCAGGCCAATTTCAATTATTATTTTGTTAATTTAATTTATTTCAAAATACCTGTCAGTAACTGTAACAAGAAAAAATGTCTCCCAAGAGCAAAGAGTTAAAGAAACCCCCATGGCAACCCAATTCCTGTTTATCTGCCCCTTCTCCTCCCTGCCCGAGCCCAGCCGAGGGGTGGGGGGCAGACACCCACATGCCCCCAGCCAATACACCTGAATCCTCTATCCCCTAGTGACCAGCTACGGGGCCCTCCCAAGTTAGATACCTGAACCCCTTCCCTCCCAGAGCCCAGCCACAGAGCTCCTCCCTGCCAGATATCTGTCCCCTCCTCACAGCGCCGAGCCCAGCCCAGCTAAAAGGTCCCCTCCTAGCCTAGGCACCTACCCTCTTTCTTCCAGAGCTCAGCTGAGCCCCCACTCCTTTCCTAGACATCTTCACCCATCCTCCCACATACCTCAGTTGCTGGTTCTCCCCAGCCCAGACACTCACTCTCATACCCCTCAGAGCCCAGAGATCCAGAGGGAGAAACAATTGTTCCCAGGCTTGTGTGGCAGTTTTCTGAGCACCACTGCCCCTTCCCTCAGGGCATGCTGGGAACTGCAGCTGCCAGGAACCCTGTAGCTCCCTCTGTCCCTACCCCTGGCAGTGTCTATGTGCAAGCTGGGCTCTGCTGTGTCCAGTGGCAGCCAGCAGCACTGCAGCCTATTTCTATGTAGGAAAGAAAATTCTACGCACACATCATTACATTCTGCATTGCAGAGTGGTGAGAATTCCCCCAGGAGTAAGTTCTGAGTGCCACATTTCAGGAAAGATGTGGGCAAGTTGGAGACAGTCCAGAGAAGAGCAACAAAAATGACTAAAGGTCTAGAAAACATGACCTCTGAGGGAAGATTGGAAAAAACGGTTCTTTAGTCTGGAGGAGAGAAGAAGGAGAGGGGACACAAATTTTAAGTACATAATACCTTGCAACAGACAAGGAGGATGGAGAAAGAGGTTAAGGGAAATAATAGAATATTAAAGTTGGTCTAACTTAGTCCAACCCCCTGCTCAAAGCAGGACAAACACCAACTAAATCATCCCAGAGAGAGCTTTGTCATCTGGTCCTTAAAAAACCTCTAAGGATGGAGATTTCACCACCTCTCTAGATAACTCATTCCAGTGCTTTACCATCCTCCTAGTGAAATAGTGTTTCCTAATATCCAACTTAGACCTCCCCCACTGCAACATCAGACCATTGCTCCTTGTTCTGTCATTTGCCACCACTGAGAACAGTCTAGCTCCATCCTCTGTGGAACCTCCCTTCAGGTAGTTGAAGGCTGTGATCAAAGCTCACCTCACTCTTTTAGACTAAATAACCCCAGTTCCCTCAGCTTCTCCTCGTAAGTCATGCACCAGCCCCCTAATCATTTTTGTTGCCCTCTGCTTGACTTTGTCCACATCCCTTCTCTAGTGGGGCGGGGGGGGGGCGGGGGGAGACCAAAACTGGATACACTATTCCAGGTGTGGCCACCAGTGCCGAATAGAGGGGAATAATCACTTACCTCATTCTGCTGGCAATGCTCCTACTAATACAGCCCAATATGCTGTTGGACTTCTTGGTAACAAGGGTACAGTGCTGACTCATATCCATCTTCTCATCATTTATAATCCCTAGGTCCTTTTCTGCAGAACTGCAGCTTAACCAGTCAGTCCCCAGCCTAAGGCACTATTGTAAGTAAATATAATAATAAATTACTGGATGCCACTTCAAGCATCCTAAAACATTTTTGTCCTCTTATAAAATCTAAGGGAAAGAATTCGGCATGGATATTGAATTTTGGAAGTCAAATAAGGTTGACATAATGAAATGGTTTGTATCCGCTGGTGATACAATGAGATATGAGACAATGCCAAGCTGTGTATTCCTCCATTCAACTTCTAATTACCTTTTTCTCCTAAGAAATTTCAATGACTGAGATAATCATGGAAACGAAGCTTGATGCATTTTTAAGATCTGGGGGAGGAGAGAAAATGAAAGCCCTTGTAAAATCTTTCTTTTTCAAGGAATTTAATATTCAGTCTTATCTGGAATATGTCTTGATATAGAACTGACAGAAAACAATGATAATTTTATTTAGCTCTATTGCTTTCTGGCAGTTCGTTTTTATGGGTGCCACATTATCCAACCTGCTATTAAGTTCCAAAACCTAGGAGGTACAAGCACAGTTTTGTTGGCATTGAACAGACTTTGTGGTGGTTTGATATACATAACTATGATCTACATAATCCTGTGCAGGTGACACAAAGACTATTTTCATTTTATGATACTATGTGTTACATTTTGCAATGCACATGAGCATGGGTATAATCAAGTGAATTTGGTCGACATTCCAATTGCTAAGTGTCTGTATGGGCAGCTTGCTTTTTTATTTGGTTTATTTCATGGTAGAGACTGATTTTCTTGTTTCAGATATGTTCACTACTGCTGTATGAACTTCAAAAGGACGATTGGTTTAATTCAGAGAGGTAGCTGTGTTAGTCTGGATTTGCAGAAGTGACAGAGAGTCCTGTGGCACCTTAAAGACTAACAAAAGTATTGAAGCATAAGCTTTCGTGGGCTAATACCCACTTCATTGGTTCAGACAAAGTGGGTATTAGCCCACAAAAGCTTATGCTTCAATACTTTTGTTAGTCTTTAAGGTGCCACAGGACTCTTTGTCATTTCTGCAGTGGTTTGTTTTGTTTTTGAATAAACATATATATTTGGAAACAAACATTTGTATCTATATTAATATCTTTCCCCAAACATTTGTATCTTTCCCCAAACATTTGTATCTATATTAATTCTGAGAATATTTGTCAGAACAAAGTACTTGTCCAGATTTATGGTACTTCCAACTGGATCAGAAATACCATGATGAAATACTGATGCTTCTAGTCACAACTAGGTCAAGAAGTCCTAGGGACAAGGGGATGAATAACAAAGCATCTTTGACTATCTGGATACCATGAAAGTACTGAATAAATACAGATATGTTTTGGATAGCCAAGAATTTCAATAGACATCAGGTCACATGACCATTTCAGACAGTGGAAGCTCTGATAATCAAGTCTCTCTTGTAGTGATGATAAAGCTTACTTCCCTCCTGTGCATCTGTGCAGCTACTCTGACCAGGGAGAAAGGTTTGTGTGGAGCTAGGGCTCATCCTACTCCTTTTCCCTCTTCGCCCACCAGTCAGATTTCGGAAAGCAGAGGCTCTGGCAATCGAGCCCTACATGATTTGGCCAACCAGAGTCTATTGCATAATTGTAGGCTAAATCTGACCTATTGTACTTTAGTTTCTAGGGAAAGTCACTGGAATGGAGAAACTGTCCTACAACCTACAAAGCAAACAAATTATTTCAAGACTTTTTTCCTAAATTTAGCTAATGTCTCTTCCTGAAAGCAAGCAGATTAATGCCTAAAGCTTTTGTGGTCTGCTCTTTAAAGTGCATCTGCACTAAAAATTTTAACAATATTGAAACACAAGGTTGTGCAATTAAAGTCTTGAGCCACTGTAATTCTTGAAAATTTTACTGTGGGTGAATATTCAGTGTTGTTTCCTTCTGCATTGCTGCTTGTTCTGTTGTTCTCAGACTACTTCTTCTTCTGGTATGACAAGCTTGTACGTGGGGTGGAAGGGAGGGTGCTATAGAAATGGATACTCTACCCCAGAGTCTTGCACACATTTAATTTTATATACTGTGGCTAGTTCCATGGAAGTCCATAGAACTATTCACGATACATACATTTAGCATACGAATAGTTCTTTGCTGGATCGGACCCTCATTATTAGTGATACCCACAGATTTTTACATTCACTTCTTTGCATAGCAAGTCAAATTTGTAAATGGCTAAGAGCATTTCACTGAAACTTCAGTGCAGTGTTGTCCTGCTTCTCTAACGTGGAAGAGGCTTTATTGGCTTTTTAGTAATTCATGAAGATAAATTATGGAGCTATCATGCAAAGAAGAAAATGTAGTTTCAGTATTAGTCCAAGAAAAAAGCATCTAGAAATCTTATAAATATTAGCAGTTTACTAAGATTTTTACTTTAAGTGTTTGTTTTAAATTGAACTGCTGACTGATAACATAAATTGTGTGTATCTAATCCTTTAGAAATTTAAGTAATTAAATATGCCTTCTAGGAGGAAATTCGCCAAGAAAAAATTGTACATGAGAAGAGCAGAGTCATTATTCTTTAGGTTTTTAAAAAACATATTGGTCTTTCATTACAATCATTTACCTTGACTGTAAAGATGGAAGAAATGAGTCTAATCATTTTCTTTCTCTCCAGGAGACTGAAAGAGGTGAATGAGTGTGTATTTCAGAATAACCTTTCCTTGTCTAATCAGAGAATTACACAATCTATATTTTTCATTATTGTAGAGGAAAAGTGTACTATAGCATGCACCCTATATAAGGTAGTGTATATTCACAACTCCAAAATCTAGATTGGGGTACGGGAGGGGGAAGGTTTTGGCCTGAGGGCCACATCAGGGCTCAAAATTGTTCAGAGGGCCAGGTAGGGAAGGCCCCACCTCCATCTGACCCCAACCCACTTCTGACCCCCTGACTGCCCCCTCAGAACTCCCGACCCATCCAACAACCCCCCCGCTTCTTGTCCCCATCACCATCCTTTCCAGAGACGCCCCCCTGGAACCTCTCCCACCCATTCCCCCTTGCTCCCTGTCCCCTGACTGCCGTAACCCCTATCCACAACCCTGCCCCTTGACAGACCCTGGGATTCCCATGCTCCATCCAACCCCCCTGCTTCCTAACTACCCTGCCTGAACCCCACCCCCTATCCAACCCACCCTGCTCCCTGTCCCCTGACTGCCCCCTCCCCTTATCTAACCCCCAGCCCCAACCCTCTTACCATGAGGCTCCCAGCAGAATGTATGGCTCCATGCGAAGCCAGATACGCTACCCCGTGGGAGCGTGCAGCCCCGCCTCCCGAGTGCTGTGCACATGGCGGCATGGCTCCAGGGGAGGGGAAGAATGCGGGGAAGGGGCCAGTGGGTTGCCAAGCTTGACTGGGCGCTCCGGCCTGGGAGAGAGGGGCATGTGGCTTGCTGTGCTCCGGGCCCGGAGAGTGGGACCACTGGCCCCACTCCCCCGGCCGGAGCTCGCAGACTGGATAAAAATGGCCCATGGGCCATATGTGGCCCGCGGGCCGTAGTTTGCCCCACTCCCCCGATCTAGATAATCAGAGCTAACCTGACATATACAAGGATAGCTTTCCTGGTATTACTTCACAGCTCTTATCCAATAGACTAATGTGACGCAGAGGGACCCCTTGGTGCCAGTTGGCACTGGGCATGAGTGAAGCATAGGGGTTTACAGGGATCCCCTGGTCAGATGGCTGCATGATAGTGGACCAGAGGGTGACGTGTGAGATCTCTACCAACAACCAGTAATGCACTGGTTATGACAGTCATTATGAAATTCATGTACAGGTAATGTTTAATGAATTATGTATTTTTATTGGACGTTTTCTGTTCTAAAGCCTAGAGGTTAAAAGCAGCTCCCTAGGAAGTGACTGGCCTTGGACGGATTCTGTTCAGGCAGGAGGTAGAAGAAGGTGCTTATCTTTCTCAGTCAGATCAGGTGTGCATTGTATCACAATGGTAGTCATCAGCATGTGAGTCCAGATGCTGAGTAAAAGATTGCAAGGAAAACAGAAGAGGGGGCCACAGGGAGAAACAATCAGCAGGGGGGTATCCTTAAGAAAAAGAACAAAGGATTGTCCCAGTGTATCTCAGGGTACCAAGAGACAGCCTTCAGCCTTTACTGAGGAGATAGGCTGGGAGCATGGCTCCTTTCATGGAACAGGGATCACAGCCTACCTGGTCAAAAACTGCTGGTGAGCAGTATAAGACATGACAGTAACTAGTTAAGTAAGTCTAGATGCTAGATATGATTTTATTTGACATGTAACTAACTACTTGTTTCTCATATTTCTATTTGCTATCATATAAGTCTCCACTCTTTTAAATAAACTTTTATTTGTTTTCATTTTAATTGTATTTAAATGCTGTACCTTAAATGGAGCTGTGATCTGAGATGTACCCAGTAAGCTGTGGTGTACTGCTTCACTGGGAGTAGCAGACCTTTGAATACAGTGAGTGTTCAGCGGAGCAGGGGCTGGTCACTCCAGAGGCATGCTCGGAGGGGTCAGGGATTGGAATATGCCTATCACTATTCTGTAGCAAGAAAGTGGGGCTTGCATAGGCATGGAGGACAGTGCTTGTGTTGGCTATGGCTGGGGGACAGGGGTTAACTCCCCGCCGGCACAGACTAGGCTTTCTTACGCTAAGGGCAGCGAAGAGCCTTACAACCCTGTATGCCCCCAGGAAGCATCCTCGCTAGTCACATGGTATATTGTCTTGTCCAAATAACACTTAGTTCAATTAGTAACTAACTTTTTACTTTCCTGAAAGAATGATAAACATATATCCTTTCTATGCACTGTCAGCCTAACCAAAGAAGCAAAGGAGATGGCTGGAACTCTCCACACGTTTCATATTGATAACAAGACAGATGGATTTAAATTTGGCCAAACCTCAATTGCAAGTTGCTTGCATGTTAATCAAGGTGGTACCATTCTGGAAGGAATTAAAAGACACCACTTTGCAATTCAGACAGGCCTGTACACTGAAATCATGCATGTTGAGTTGTCAGTCATAAGTGAATGAAGGAGTTATGTTTTAAGGTTAAGACACAGCCACAGTATTTTTGCTCTTTATTACTTTATCCTTGTGAAAATATTTACCTTTGGACCAAACTTCCAATGGTTGGTGCCTCAGCTGGTGTGCACACAGAATGGGTAATAACATTCCTAAATCCATATTTAGTGCAGGCAGTTACTGACTTTGCATTCTTATACTCATCTGCACACTGCATTTTATATCTGCAACAGACATATGTGCCTATTTTCTGGATGTAATTAGTTGCCTTGATTTGAAAAATTTGCCTTTTTGAAGCTTGCTATTTAAGGAGAAAAATTTGCCATTCTCACTGGCTTAGTTACCTTGTCCTTTTTTGAAACTCAATCAGGCAGTTTGTCAAATGTTTTGTTCCTAAACTATCGGGGTATTTGTTCCATATCTGCACAGATGTTTGTTTCAAACATGAAAAGCAACTCAGCGTTGAACAGAAACATGGAAAGTAAAAACCCTTTTCTTAGCAGAGTGAGAGGAGAAGAGGGAACTGGAAGGTTTATGGTTTAGTTATGAGCAAACTGCCAGCACTTTTTAGTTGTGATCCACAGGCTTTACGCCCAAGCCAGACATGTTTTATTTTTGTGCATCACTGATAAAGACAATGGACAGAGAGGAATAAAGAATAACAAATAAATCAGAGCAGATTTGTCAAGCTGCTCTGTGATCTGATTTACTAGTAATCACCATATTTCACTGTTATGGTAGCACAGGGGTCAGCAACCTGTGGCACGTGAGCTGCTTTTTAGTGGCACTCTGCTACCAGCTGGGGTCCCGGCCACCGGTCCCACTCAGCCCACTGCCTGCCTGAATGGACGGAACCTCAGGCCAGCAGCGGGCTGAGCGGGGCTGGTGGCTGGGGCACCAGACTGGCCGCTGGCCCCACTGAGCCTGCTGCCAGCCCAAGGTCCTGGCCACCAGCCTTGCTCAGCCTGCTGCTGGCCTGGATGTATGGAACCCCAGGCCGGCAGTGGGCTGAGTGGGCCTGGGGTTCCATCTGCTGGCCCCTGTAAATGTAAAATGTATTAGTGACACGTGAAATCCTAAATTAATGAAGACTTGGCACACCACTTCTCAAAGGTTGCAACCCCTGTGATAGTAGCATCTGATCCCACACTGATGTTTAAAATGGTCAGATTCTATTCAATCAGCTAATCCAATATTTCTTTTCTAATCAGTGGTTGCAGAATATAGTTTTACACCATCTTCATACAACAGTATCCCCGATCCCCTCACAGCTAATTAGTCTATGCATGAAAATAAAAATAAACATCATAGTTTACAAAAGACAGGACAGCTGGCCTCGGTAGGTATAGTAAGTGAAGGGTGTGGCTTAATTTCTGAGAATGTTTGAGCACAGGGACTTCGGGGGACGGCATAGTTTTGTTAGAGATAATGGAGTATAAGCAAAGGGAAAGCGATGGGGATTTGTAAAGGAGTTGAATCTAGTGAATAGAGCTGGTTGGGGAATTTTTTGACTTTTTTTTGCTGAAAAATGTAAATTAATTGAAACTGAAATGCTGACAGGACAGATTGGTTTTGACACATTTCTCAACCTAAAAAATCTGATGAAAGTTTCAGAATAGTAGAAATGTTCCATTTTTCCACTTTCAAATTGGAAAATTCTGATTTTTTTCAGTTGAAAATGACTTAAATTTTAATTTTGTAAAAAGATCCAAACGAAAAATTGACCAGAACTTTGTATTCTTTGAACTTTGAACACTTTTCAGATTTTTGACTTTGTTCTAATTCCAATTTTCACTGAATGGGAGCAGAATTTCCTGCACTATGCTATTGGTGAATCCCCTTCAAAGCTGTTCTCTCACTTACTCTAGTATAGATAATGGAAAGTTTCAATAACTTCATATACTGTATCTTTTGGATCAAGCCAATACATATTTACTGGCGCTATAGTTTTGTGCAAAAACCAATATATTCTTATGGGTGAATTTTACACTAATAAGTAAATGCAATTTACCACTGACTTCAATGGCAGCAGTTTCTTAAACCTTTGATCCAGTTTTAATACTGGAAACAGCTAAGAGATCAGAAGTTCAGAACACACTTCAGTTTGCAGAGCTGATATTCCCCTGCTGCTTCTGTAAACCTTGCTCACAGTCCCAATGTCATCCCCTCCCAGCCCACCAGCTGGCATGCTGCTTCTCCACTGAGCACCAATGACACCTAGCTGTAGCTTGTGCCTTAGGCTAGATAGCACAGATCACATAGTAAACACCTACAAACCAGGCTGGCTGCTAGGATTGCTACCTTCCTACTTGCACAAAACTGAACACCTATGTCCTGCCCCTTCTCAGAGGCCCCTCACCTCATGCTCACCTCATTCCCTCACTCTCCCCACTCTCACTCACTTGCTGGCTTGGGGCTGGGGTGTGGGATGGGATGAGGGCTCCAGCTGGGGGTGCAGACTACAGGGTGGGGCCAGAAATGAGGGGTGCAGAAGGGGGCTGTGGAGTGGAGTAGGGGGCTAGGGTGCAGAGGGGTGAGGGCTCTGGGGGTGCAGGCTCTGATGAGGGATTTGGGATGCAGGAGGGCAGCGTGTGGAGCCCCCTGTCTTCCCCTATGGGTAGGAGCCAGAGGGGAGACATGCTGGCAGCTTTCCAGGAGCCATGTGGTACAGAGGCTAGAAAGGAGCCTGCCAGCCCCGCTGCACGGCACTGCCAATCAGACAATCAACAGCCTAGTCAACTGTGCTGACCAGAGCAGCCAGTATCCAATTTTGACCGAGTGTTGCAGTCGAAAGCCGGTCACCTAATCACTCTATTGTCTGCCTAACTCAGACCTTCTTAGTTGTAGGCCTAGGTTTCACGGGCTTGTTGATTAATACAACCTGTTGTATTAATAGATTCCAAGGCTATTTAGTCTTTATTTCTCCTGTACTGCAGAGGCCATAGAACTTCACAAATTAATTCCTTCAGAACTAGAGCATATCTTTAAAAATGCCACTGATGGAGAATCCACCACAACCTTTGATACATATCAGAGGGGTAGCCGTGTTAGTCTGGATCTGCAAAAGTGACAGAATCCTGTGGCATCTTATAGACTAACAGACATATTGGAGCATAAGCTCTCATGGGTGAATACCCACTTCATCAGATGAAGTGCATGCATCTGAAGAAGTGGGTATTCACCAACAAAAGCTTATGCTCCAATAGGTCTGTTAGTCTATAAAGTGCCACATAACCTTTGATAAGTTGGTTCCAATGGTTAGCTACTCTCCCTGTTTTTTTTTAAAAAAGCCCTATTTCCAGTCTGAATTTGTCTAGCTTCAGCTTCCAGGCATTGGCTCACATTACATTTTTGTGTCTCAATGTATGCCAATGCCACGCTTTAGGTGGTAAAACTAGAGCATAGATCACAAGTGAGATATTCCAAAGTGCTACTGTGACTTCAAAGGACAAATTCCATTGGCTTGCAATGGGATTTATGGTCCTAAGTCACTTAGTTATGATTTTTTTCAAAAGCACCTTGTTTTCAAAGCTATTAATAGAATTTGCCTACGCAATCCTTTCACACACATCTCTATGGCCAGTAATTATGTTTGCACTTAGCTGTGCAAATAAAATAAATTTTAATTAGAATTTTGATGAGCACTACTTGCATTTGTGCAATTAGGCATACCATTGCTCATGGGAAAGTGAGTAAACAGGAAACAAAGACAGCAAAATATATATTTACAACTTTCAACTGGAAAGAATGTGTCTGTAATTTAATGGTTGCACATCTGTAGCTGCTTAAGAAACCCAACTAAGTCATTATCACAAATAGTAAATGTTCTGCTTTTTTTCTAGTCTATGAGCTAGTTGCTACTAGTATGTATTGTTTAGCTTTGAATTCTTCTGCAATAAATAGTGGATCTGTAGATCTGAGTTTTATTAATAGGCTAAGTGTCTGTCTTTGAAGACTTGCACACTACTTTAAATCTGGTTTAGTTTATAAGTGATCAAAAGTTGCTGAAGCCTGTGTGAAATCAGTTTTATGGTTCTGAATCTAATTCCTGTTTGACAAGTGTTCATACCAAAAAATGTTATCCCACCTGGCACCTGTAGTGTCTGTTCCTCACAACTGTGCAGCCTAACTCTTCCAGCTAAAAGATTTATCCTCTAGCTCAAGTGGTAGAGGCTTATGACTTAAATGCTGAAGCTTCTAGGTTTGAGCCCAGTGAATGATTGTTTTCTGTGTGTCTAAGCAGCCATGATTTGTTACACATGAACATTTAAGTCAAATGATGCAAATACGTGTATTTGTCAGTATAACTCATGTCCCCCTGTAGCTAAAATATTCATAGTTCTCTACTCGTGGATGAAAATAATCAGCATTAAGCAAAGGGCCAAGCACCTCCTGCTAACAGGCTTCCTCAACTTCCATGGAAGGCAGCAGCAATTTAGGGCACTCTGTTCTTTATAGTGTTGTGCCTTCAGACTGCTGGCAAATGAACTTGACAAAGTTCACTTTCTTCTTCCAAGTTGTCTGCCAAGTTTTACCCATAGTTCGGCTGCTGTCAAGTCATTGGAAAAGTGACCTGGAATATGCTTATCAGGTTTGTCTACTTATCTGCAGAAATCAAGGAAAGCCAAAACCGGTGCTGAAAAGAACCACATTTCTCTTGTGAGGAATCCCAGTCACTTTAATAGTACATCAAAGAAATGGAGTCGTCTTTGTTCACTTGTGGTGGCTAACCACTGAATTACCCCAGGTGCTTTACTTAAACCCTGCAGGGTGTACATGAATTCTTAGGTATCTCCAAAATAACTATATAGCAAGACTTTGAAATTGGGCAAGACTAGAGACCCCTCACAAACACAGTCCTTCTTTTTAATAATGTTGGCATCTTTCAGGAAGTCCAGGAGCCACAGACATTTTAGGAACAACTTAGTCAGGCTGGCATGCTCACTTCTCTGAGGGGATCAGACCCAATGTGGAGGGTCCCCAGTTCACACAGTTTATTCATGAGTCTTATGTAGCAAGTGGGAATGTGAGAATCTGTTTTCATTTTGTAGGAAAAAAGCTTATGGTGTTCATAATTACAAAGGAAGATCAAAAAATGTGACCTGAGTGTACTGTGTATTGACAGTACATAGTACCTGAACACCATCTAAATGTTCAATTTATCCTCTCAATTTCTCCGTGAGTTAGGGCAGTACTACTGTCCCTGTTTTAAAGGTGGGAACTGGGGCACTGTGAGTGACTTGCCTAAAGTCAGACAGGAAATCTGTGGTGGAACTCATGTCTCAAGTCCTAGGCTAGTGCCATAGCTGCTAGATCTTCCTGTCCTGCCAGTGACACAAAACCCAGAAAACAAATAAAAAGAATCCAACATTTTACTCTAAATTTGCACAATGTTTTGTGCCTTGGAAAGTTTTGAACGGCTGTAATTGGAGATACTGGGTGGATTCCTAATGGTATGTCTGTGCTGCTTGTAAATCAGAGTCTGGGAGCTGAACTTTTGGATTCAGTGTTTCCAAGCCTGCATTTATAAACCTGGGCTTACAATTGCGGAACTGGAAGCTCAGTGCCATGGTAACGTGTCCCTATATTGTACCACACAGACCTCGGGTGACCAGGTTTCCAGTTTTCGACCTGAACGCCCAGTTGAAAAGGGACCCTGGTGCCTCCCGTCAGCACTGCCAACTGGGCCGTTAAAAGTCTGGTGCTCAGGCAGATCAGTTCCTACCTATTCTGGCCTTGCGCTGTGCCCCAGAAGCATCCGTCAGGGGCCCCACGATGCTCCACGTGCTGCTCTTGCCCATAGGCACTGCCCCCCGTAGCAGGAACCACAGCCAATGGGAGTGTGGAGCTGGTGCTCAGGTCAGGGGCAGTACATGGAGCCTCGTTCCCTCCCCCAGCTCCTGCCGCCTAGGAGACGGACCTGATGGCTGCTTCCAGGGTGCAGCATGGTCTGTGGTGCCAGGACAGGCAGGAAGCCTGTCTTAGTCCCGCTGCTGATTGAGAGCTGCCTGCACAATCCAAACCCCCTGCCCCAACACAGAGCCCCCACAAAACCCTCATCCCTGGCTCTACTCCAGGGCCTGCTTTCACCCCCCCTCTCACGCCCCTGTGAAAATGAGTGAGGGTTGGGGAGAGCAAGCCACTGAGGGAGGGGGAATGTAGTGAGTGGGGGGCAGGGCCTCTAAAGGAGTGGGGTAGGTGTGTGGCTTAAGGTAAGGGGTGGGGCTAGGGTGTTCAGTTTTGAAGGTTTAGAAAGTTGGCGAGCCTACACAGACCTTCTGACTCAGGTCTGTGGCTTGAGCTGCTTCCACACTGTAAAATGACAAGACAAGTCTTAGACCTGAGTCCCAATGGGATTTGGGCTTGGCCCCATCCCCTAAGCAAGTTCAGTATGTTTGCTGACCTGAGTCAGACTGCTTTGCATGAAAGCAGAAGTGGGGCTTGGCCTCAAACCTGAATCAGAGCCTGGGCTTAGTGTGCAGTGTACAGAAACCCTCTGGAACCATGCTGCTTGTGGGAAATCTGTATGGTTTATGGGCACCTCCCAAAGCTTGTCTTTTGAAGGGCAATCCCTGTGCTGCCCTTGGTTGGAGGGTCTGGGAATAACCACTGAAGTAACCTCCCTTTTGAGGCCTCCTTTCACAGAACTGAGTATAGGAAGGGGCAGTTCAGCCCACTAGCATCAGGAAGTACAACAGATGGGGATTTGTGTTTTGCAAAAAAACCCCTGGGTATCTGCATTTGAAAAATTGATCCATGATGTTCACAATATTTAAGGCTTATTTTTTGTTACTTCTGAAATAGCAATACGTCTAGCTTTCTAGATTCTAGATAATTAACCTTTTATGCTAATAGTTCTAATGTTGTGGGGAAATAAAAGGAAAAAATACATTATAAACCAATGCTTCCCTTGAAAGGTTGCATGTTTTCTGTTTTCAAATATGATTATCTCTCTGAAAGCTTTAGTCAATATTTCTGCTTTCATCAAATTAGTATCAATTGCCTTTTAATAAGAAGTAGATCAGAAAATCCATGCTAGTTATTCCATTGCTGACAGTCGGCATTAACATGAAAAATGCCAAACTACATCAATCTTATCGCTTTTCTAAAAGTGAATTTAACTTGATACTCTAAGGTAACTTATTCCTAGATTTAGGTGTCCAATTTCTGAATTTGTGCATATAAAATTTAATTTCTTAACACAAATGTGATGCACATACAATACGTAATATATCTTTTCATTTTATTTCAGTTACAGATGTGAAATTTTGTAAATATGTGGCATGTCAGAGTGTTTGGTATTTAGGTATCATTTATTAACCAACTTTTTTTCAGGGGTGTCTTTGAGTATATCACTGCTTATTTAAAAAAAACCAACCAAACAAAAAAAACCCCCAAAGTACTACATCTCAGAATCTGGATCAGCTGATTTGAAATTGCAGGGCGCAGGGTGTGGGCCTATAAAATTGCAATGTGAATGTTTGGGCTCTGAGACCTGCAGTAGAGGTGCAGCCACAACTATGCCAAGTGTCGTGTTGCAGTATTCTACACTTTGAGGATGGCAGCTTAGTAGCATTCCTAAAAGAATTAGGGATTTCTATGGATAATGGGAACTTCGGAAACTATGTTAAAAGGATGCATTTTTTTGAAAGCGGGAGTAAACCTTTACTCTTCTGGAAATGAACCAGCCATACCGATGGGGGCTTGGAAGATATCTTCCTTACGGTCAGGTTATTCCGGAAGCATAGAAGTAGCTTCTATGTGCTGTATCAGTTCTCCAGGCCTATAATGACCATTGATATACATATTTATTATTCATAACATCAGTTTTTTTGACTGTCACTCTAGCCACTAGAATCTGATTAGCAAATCCTCTCTCCTTCCTCTCCTGAGAGTAGCCCAACCCTTCTCCAAAGATGAGTGTCCTATTGGACTGCAGAACAGAAAAGCACTTTCAACTAGAATTTTGAAAACCTTCCTGGGAGCTAACCTAGAAACCCCATGCCATTGTCTAGGTCAGTGAAGTCTCCTTCTGTGGATACCAGTGTACAGGGAGCAATATGGCTTCAGGATTTCTCCTTGGGGCTATCACTCACATGCACTCCCTGACAACTCCCCATTTCCAACTCTTCCTTTGAAAATAGTTCACATTGAGGAGGGAGCCAGAAGTGATTCAGATTTCATTTAAATTCATACAGGGTTTGTGTTTACATTGTAATACATTAGTGATATTCTTGTATGCCGTGTTGTTGTAGCCAGGTTTTTCCCAGGATATTAGAGGGACAAGGTGGATGAGGTAATATCTTTGTTGGACCAGCTTCTGTTGGTGAGAGTGACAAGCTTTGGAGTTTACACAGAGCTCTCAAAAGCTGCTCTTAGATACCCATGTAAGCTTGGAAGCTTGTCTTTCTCTCACCAACAGAAGCTGGTCCAATAAAAGATAATACTTTGCTCACCTTATCTCAGTGGTATTCTTGGCAGCAAAGAACAGGGGTCTGTTGATAGGAAGCAAATAATTATTCCTTCTTCATCCTGCCAAAAAATACATTTATTCTCCATATAGAACACACAAGGGTCAGAGTCAGATTCTTCAACTTAACTTTAGGTATCTCTTCACAATACATATGTTACTGGTCTGATTCCAGGGCTCATCTTTATTGTATGGTAGTGTGTCTGCTAATGCACCTGAGAGTCTGACAAACACCAAAATGGTTCCCTGTGCCCATGTGTGAAAGCAAATACACAACCATATCTCTCAAAATAATGCTTTATGCTGAGAGACAGGGTTATATTTGTGAGAATGGTACTGACTTGATGAGCGATGTTGGGTAAGTCCCTTAACCGCCCTCTGACCTAGTTTCCCCCTTTGTAAAAAGGGGATATCATGACACTTAGCTCAGCAGTAGGTACTCTAGAAATAGCTATACTAGATACATTTTTTTAAAAAAATGCATTGATAATCTTAGCAGAAAACACAATATACTAGCCAAGTATTTTTCTATTTTTATAATATACCTATTTTTGAAATAACAATTCTATTTAGCATTTGGGGAATCATTGAGCTGCTATGATGGGCAAAAAGAGAGCTTGCTTTCTCTGGGTCCTGTGCAGAGATTTGAGTCCCATCCAGACCAGACTCCCCTTTCCGGCTGCCCTGAGTTGACTTTTGAAATAATTGACCTGTTAATCATTTGCAATGTTTAAAAAATAGATTTTTCAAGGCCTAATTTATTATTCACTTGTATTACAGTAGCACTTAGACCCACTGAAGTGAGGGGCCTTTTGTTTTAGGCCCTATACCAATGTATAGTGAGAGACAGTCCCTCTTCCCAAAAGCTTACTATCTAATTAGACAAAACAGATGAGGGATAGGAGTAGAAATAGAGGCACAGAGACCTACGTTCGCTTACCCAAGTTCAAATGGCTTGCTGCTGGCAGAGTTGGAAATAAAATCCTGGTTCTATGGTTGGAATGTTTGCCTGAGGGTGAGAGAGAGGATTTATAGAGAAGATAGTGTTGTGTTGTCTCTAAATCACTTGGATCTTGAGGATCTGCAATACAGAAAGTTCCAGCCCAGAGGTGTCTCCTCCTTCTACTTTAACTTGGCTGTCCTGCCCATGCAGCATATCACCACAGTGCTGGTTTCAGAAAGAAATATGTTCTGTAGGGTGCTGTTCTGAAGGATCCCTGCACAGGGGAAGTGGTAAGGAAGTATGGTTCCTTGTGAGCTCTCAGCTCCATGTACCTATCAAAGTCTGATTCACCCTAAGCAATACAGTAAGTTTAAATCTGTACTTTACAACTCAAGATTGTTTGGCATAATAAAATGTGAATAGAATCAGCCAGATGCAGATATCTCAGAAGAAAGAGGAAGATTAGAAGTCTTATTAAAGCAATATTGGCTTTGGTAGTGAATTACTTGATCACATTTAAGAACAATAGGTAGATTTGTTTATTTTAATAATTGAATATTTTTGTTTCATTTCTATAGCTACAGTGGTCAAGTCCATTAATTCAGGTCCATTTGTCCTTTTAAAAAAATAGTTTTAATTTCATCTCCTTGTTTTTCATATACTGTGATTTAATAAAGTATAAAATGAACAAAGTATTTTTGACAGTTTCAGTATTTGACCTTCTACCAAGCAGCATTTCTCTAACTTTTTAAAAGCAATGAAACCTTTATAATATTACATTCACTTTCCCCTCCTTCAGACTCCAGCATCATGTAACTTCTCATAAACCTTTAATCTGTAACAGGCACTTTAAGTGTCCATTTGTCAATGCAGCTTTTAGTTTTCTAGCCCTTCTGATATTGCATTACAGCATATTTTTCATGACTATTCCTACTTACTTTCTCTGGGGTTCTCAAATTAATCTGCAATGAAATTGCTTTGTGAATACAGCAATGCATACACAAATACATATTCTGCTAGTTTTTACTAATGGGTAAAAATCTCAAATCACTTTAGTCAATGAGCATTCCAGTCATTCCTAAGGGGTTTTTGTTTTTTTCCTAGGAATCTGGGGAATCTTCACTATGGGACATGAGGGTCTGACCCAAAGCCCAGTGAAATTGGTGTAAAGACTCTCATTGTCTTTTTACGGGCTCTGGATCAGACCATATTTGTACAGCAAACATACAACAGTTTATAGTAGCTTAGAAATCCATGGATGTATATATTACAGATTTGTTGCTATAAATCTGAAATATACTCAAATAGGGAATTGGAAAGTACTTAATTAACAGAGTTCACTTTAATAGAGAAAGGGGGATTAATGCATATCATTCCAACAGGATGGCTTTAAAAATAGCCAAGTGGCTAGTTTCATGGCAATTTTATGTTATTGTAATGAAGAAATTTAATGCATGAATGTGCCCTAGAAATAGTCATACCAAGGCAAATTTATATTCCTGTCATTGTAGATATTTGATGCATGAATTTGTCCTAGAAATAGTAGTGGTTGGAACAGAATACGCAAAATTTAAATTAAAAAGAACGCCAACCACCAACACTCTGGAAATGTAAATTGGAATTGGAAGAAGGAAATGGATACATAAAGATGAAAATGCTCCGCTAGATCTGGTTACTTTTCATGGATGGTATTAGAATGTTTAAAATTTCAGTGTTGGGGTGTGTGTGTGTGGGGGGGGAGAGAAACAGGAGAAAGAAATAAGACCCAACAAAGCAAATAAAACCTACTAACGGTGTAATTGGGACGACTTCAAACAAATCAAATGAGAGAGAAAGAGAATAAAGTTCTGTAGCTGAGGAAATTTAAATACATGCTTTCTTTAAATAGAAAAAGTGGTGCCCTTAGATGTTATAATTTGACCTGGGCCCACTGACTTGCATGCAGCTATATGATTTACACCAGCTGAAGATCTAGTCTATTGTGGTTTTTTTTGTTTCTGCTGTCTGATGTTGATCCATTTTACAACAGCATTGTGCTTACATTGAGCTCTTTTTTAGGTGGTGTAAGACAATTGTCTGTTTGCCTCTTTGGCCTACTCATCATGATAAAGGACTAAAACAGTGATCTGACTGCAGATTGATTGCTATCTGATTAGCTTAAACAGTGGAATACTACAAATGACTCTACTGATCACTACACTTCAACACATCTGTGTTGCTTGAAAACATGCTGCATCTTCCAACAGAAGCTGGTCCAATAAAAGATATCACCCTACTTTACCTTATTGCTCTTGTATTCTGGAACCAGCACAGCCACAACACACTTCCAATTGACAAATTTTGGCATTTTCCATCAAAAGAGTAATTAGTGAATTATAGTGTCGAAGGAGCTTTGGAGAAAGTCCAAAAAATACACAGGAAATATCTTACTGGTCCCATTTCCCCCCTATTAATCATAGATTAAATTATTTACAAGTAAATGTTTTATTATTTGAGTAGCTCTAATTGGATTCATTCTCACTGGATTAATCAAAATTGCTTTGGTCCAACTTAGTGATGATATGCTTAATTGATATTTACAGATCAATAAACCTTTAATACAAGTGATGGCCTTTTATAGGACACCAGGTTCGGGTTTATATTAGCACAATTTTTCTGCTGTACAATATTTTCTGTCTTCTGAATTGCACAGTCACTGCAGTAGCAATATGCAGATATTCTTCATCGGTAGTGAATCAACTTTCTGTTCATGTTGATGATAACATGAGGCCAAATCCTGACAGGTGCTGAGCATCTGCAACACCCATAGAAAGGAATGCAAGTGGCAGATGCTTAGAACAAGTCATAGGATTTGACACTTCGCAAGTCACAATTTTTGTTGATAACTCTTGTGATCTGAAAGAGTGAAAGTTACAGTTGCCCTTGCTTCAATATATGTAGAAAGTACTAATGCTATAATGGCAATCTCACTGTAAAATCATTCCACAAATTACTCATTTGAGGAAGGTTCTAATTCCAAAAATGATGTTACAGTCCTGGCTACCTGGTTAGTGACAGTCAGAGCTCATGAGCTATTCTGGGAAGTCAGGGTTTGATGGGGTATGTGTCATGCCAGCCCCGTTAACCCACTCCTCTCTTTTTTCCCCCATTTTTTTTAAAGCTGTCATCTTGCTCTTGAGAATCTTAGCTTTCATTAAATAGAAGTAATTCTCTGGTACACACTACATTATGTGGTTGGAGAGAGAACCTACAATCTGGAGAAAAGTGTAAACAATGAAGTAATGCCTACCTTCATTACCTTCCAGAAGGTACTACCTGAAAGCCTAAAAGAGTAGCTCTGAGGGGTATGAACTGTTCCATTTCTCTCAGTGGGGTTTCTCTTCAGTGTCTAAATTATTTATCTCACTACTGATAAAATAAAGTAGGCAAGGATCTTCATAATCTTCTGAAAATGGTAGCTCTTTTGGGGCTATAAATGGATAGCATTTGAAGTATTTGTTACACTATAGAAAGCACACGGGATCTTTACAGGGGAAAAAGGCAAATATGTTGCATTTATTGAAAATATAAACAGTTAGCATATGCTTTCAGTCTCTCTCTCTCTCTCTCCCTGTCACACACACACCATGTGCACACACACACACCATGCACACAAGTCCTGCAGGTGGTCTTTATAGTTGCTAGTCTGTAGCTCTAGTCAATCTAATGGCCAGTTGGATTGAGCATGAGTGAGGAGCTGGGCTCTGTCGGTCGTGATCCGATGCTCTGAGGCTTTGCAGGACTGAACCCAGAGTTGCATGGGAAAACACCCCATCTTTAGAGTTGTAAATTCCCATTTGAGTCCCTGCATTTTGCAAGGTCCTTAAGTGGTGGTAATCTTGGGGTTTTCAGCTGTTATCATTTGATGGTTATTGTCTGGCTTCCCCTCATTATCTCCTATTTGTTTTCTCGCCTTCAGGGGTGCCTGCCTCACCTTTGAGGTCCTCAATGCTGCTAACACATTTAGCATCAGATACAGTGGATGTTTTCTGATTGTCTCTTGGTATTTCCAAGTCTCTCACTTCTTCTTCCTTGACCATCTGGCTATAACAATGGCCTCTACATCTTATATTTTCCTGATGCATACATTCCTCATTCACACAGTCCCTCTCAGAAACCTTCAAAGCTATAGAAACAGCAGTATTTTATATTCAGCAGAATACATTGTAAAGCAAGCCTTGCTAAATCTTATAAATAAAACAATTCACATTGGGGCTTTAGGCCCTCAACATTTCTCTAATCTATTTATCATAGACACAATACAAAATCCTGTCTCTTACTAACTAAACTTTATAACAGGTCCTAATTGTAATGCATAAAAGATGGGATCCTGTTTCCCATATAATATAACTTACCCTAAAACGAAGAGTGACCATAATCAGTCATAAGGACTGTTCTGGAATACATTTGGTAGATACTACATTATGGCCTTTAATTCAAATATAAAATCCTACACCTACATTTTTATGATAATTGTAGAAGTGATCTCAAATACACATCAGTCTTTCAACTAGCCAAATGTCAAATGAGTAGTGAAATAATCTAAACTACTTCAAACACACGGCACACAGGCATGCAGCTCTCAGAGGTGTCCAATTTTCTGTTCCCTTTTTTTTGACAACTGAAGTAAGTTTAGTGTGAATCTAGTCTCAGATTGACTGGCTAACACTTTTTAACTGATAAACCGAACTGCCATCACCTGCTACTCTTTTGACAATGCTATGCATGGTCAGCTATCAGTATTGTCATATGTGAATTCTCTTTCTCCTCAGATGTAATTACCTGTAATGAACTTTTCTTTTAAGGCACATCCATCTGACACAACCAACCCTAACAATTTTTTTAAAGAAATTCTCCCTAATTTTCCATTCTGTTGCATCCAGGTCAGATTCCAAGAGGCCCAAATTACAGGGTAATTTAAAACATGCATTTTACTGGTTGATATAAGTAGGCTATCTTTTTCCATATAAAAGATTATAGTAATACCCAATAAATATAGGAGCCAAATGGTACAGTGATTATCTTTCTGCTCACTGGCACCTGTAAAAGAATCATTTAGACTAGGAAGAAACATTTCAAAACTGAATAAATGAATTTGCAATTTACAGTCTTTATCTTAAGCTTCTGAGTTATGCCTGAAATTAGTTTCCATATGTGCATTTAATTTAGACTAAGCAGGACTGTGGCATATTAAATAGATACAAATGCATTAGTAAAGATACTTTGAGGATTACCTACATAAGAGGTAACACATGGGTGGCTGGATGCCCTGGCACATACTAGTCCATATCCTTTCTAAACCTTCTATAGTCATCCTAAAAGATGGAGAAAGGCAAGCTATAGGGGTCAACACCTCCCTCTGTGCTATACAGCTGTGTTTTGAGGAAGCACCCCTTCCATCTCAAGGACAGATTTTGGTGCCTGGTAAAGGGTTTGGCCAATGGATTCATAATTCCTGTGGCTCAGCAGTCACGCTACCCAGGCTCTAAGAGTTGGGGAGTATAGTGATTGTGGAGACTAGTACTTACAAAATGGCTGGGCAGCCTTTACATGGATTCTATTCTCCCAACCTCTACAAAAACCACAGACCAAAGTCAATTTAATTGGGTTTTCTTCAGGGAGGGAAAATGTTGGCCATACTTTTTTTGTGATAAATGTACATATGGAAGGGTGTTTTACCTATCTTGTGATGATTGTAACATTATATGATTAGATTGATTGTCCGACCCTGTTTGGATTAATGATAGCAAAGTAAATTGTTTGTGCCCTTTATTGCTCCTTTGTGATTAAGGAGAGCATCAAAAGTATTTGGTTCTACTTATCCACTTAGACACCTCTATGATATAAAATGTGTTTATATTGGGAGGAGCAGATTGAATCCCTTTTTAAAAATGTGTATTTTGTATCATGTACATTCAGTCTGTCAGGTCTTTCCATGAGCCAAGTCTTATTCATCTCACCTCATTTATGACCTACCGTTAATATAGTTAAGGCAGGGCTCAGAAGATGATGCATATCAAAAGGCAGAACGTCTTCAGATTCACTTACCCTACATACTTCATGAAATTCACCCCTCTGCGGAAGGCCAATACAAGATTTATGAAGCACTCAAATGCAGTATGTTTAGAGCTCAAGCAGGGCCTAATTTACACCTTATACGCCCCTAGGCACAGCATCTTCAGCCTCCCCTGCCTACAGCTGACCTTCATGTTTTCCATTAAAAATGAAACTTTTAAGCCCGCCCCAGAATGCTCGTATCCCAAGGCGCATGCCTAATTGGAAATTTGGCCCTGGCATCAAGTGGGATTTAAATGTTCTGCAGCCCTGGAGCTACCCATCTGCACCAAGGTGCATTTTATCCACAATGTGTATTTTGTACAGGGTGTACTGAACGAGACAAGGGTTCAGTTAAGCTCTTGCCTTATTCAGTGCATGCTTATTATTTGTGCATGAGCCCTTCCGCACAATCATAAATCAGAATTTCCATCCTGTAGGAGATTCCATGTTGAAATTCCAAATTTTAATTGGAGTGAAAAGTTCTGAACAATTTTAAATCAAGTGGTGAAACATTTTTTGGGGGGAATCTTGATCAAAATGAAACATTTTGATATTTTTGACTCAAAATGTTCCAATTCATTTTTTGAAACACTTCATTTGCTGCAGTTGTAGTTCACATATCCAATGTCCTGTTCTTCTCTGTGAGCTGAGCACCTTCGCTGGAGTATATTTCTCTTATGATGCACCAGCCCTTGTGAGTCCCATAAAGCACCACATGGGTTGGTCAGAATGGAGACCATTTTGCATCATTGGAGATGTAGTCTCTGGTGAAGGAGTCCAACCCATAGGAGTGAATAGCAGCATCAGATGCACCAGATACATGAACTACAAATCCTATGAGGCAATTCAGCAACATAAAGTGATGAAGTTGAATTGACCTAAAACAAAACATTTCAGGATGGCTCAACAAACTGAAATATTTTGATTCAGGTTAAAATGGAATGTGGGTTTGGGTTGGTTCAGTTTTTTTCAGAAGAAAATCAAAAACTTCAGAAGAATAGAAACTTTCCTCTAGAAAACTTTGTGTGGAAACTGCATTTTTTTTGGTAGAAAATTCCCAGCCAGCAATATCACCAGAGCTCTTGGCCCAGTCTTTCAGTATTTAGTAGAGTAAAACTACACAGGAGAAGGGCCCACCTTTACATGCCTCACACAATGTATAAAGTGAAGTATTATGATAGTCTAGTCTTTTTATTTATCAAATCCTAGAGATTGAATTCCAATCTTTTATGTTTAAAAAATGCTAACTTTCCGTGTTAAACAGTCAAAGGCCACGACATTTCAAATCATCGCCTCCTCCCCTGCAAGTACACATTCCTTATCCTGCTGTATAGTTGCCTCATCCAACATGATCCACTACAACTGCACTCATGGACACCTCTGCCACCCTGCCCATTCCACAGGTAGACAACTGTAGATATGTACATATGAAGATTGTGGCTTGTGCCTTTAATAATTTAAACACATCACTGTATTGCCTCAGTATATCAATATCGAGGTAGACATCCATGTTCATGCCTCTTGGGTTTTCTTTTCTTCCTTTCATTCTCTCTCCATATTATTCTGATTCACTGGATTCTACAGTACAAGTTCCCCCAGTTACCTGGAGGTGTTGTCCGCTTGTTTGAATTACACTGCTGTCTGTGGCATTCTCTTGCTTATATCTTGGATGAAAGAAAGAAAATCCAGGGATTTAATGGACAAGGCCTTTACTTCAGACAGAGATATTAACAGGAGCAGCAATATATCCAGCTAATTTTTCCAACATCAAACATCTAAAAGGAATACTGTGAAAGATGGAAGATTCTGTGTATCCTACAAAGGCAGTATTGATAATGTGAAAGTCATTACAAACTAATGAGTTTTACCATGTATGTCCACCTTATTCTGATACCTTTCATATGTGAAAGAGAAAGCAGGCCTTTACATGGCTTCTACTAAACTAGAACGAATGCCTCACATTTTCAGCAAAACTGTTTGCCAAGGCACTGACAGACACAGGGTTCAATAACAATACAAATGATGCAACATAGTTGCGAATGCAGATTCCTTCTGCCACAGTGAGCAAATTAATAAGTATATTCAGGAAGGTGGATGCAGGAGAAAACAAGTTATTCTGGGAGATGGAATGCTAATCTGACCAACCCTGTTTAATCTAGAGAGGGCAAGTGAATTCCTATCAATCAATAGCAGTCTCGTTTAATTCTAATTAAACCAGTAACTATACATATCAGTGGTTTCCAGAGTGTGAAAGGAAAAAGTGAGCACTGCCATATGATTTTTACTCCTTGAGATTACAGATTCTGGTTCCCTTTTTTTTGCCTGAAAATGACATTATTACTAATGTCCTTTTTTCTCGCATGTAACATTCAATTACATACCATCAAGACCACCCAGAAACATTTCTTTCCTAAAAATAATTTGAGTATTGTCCACTACTTTTTTCATCCCCAAAATGAAATGATATAAATTAGAGATGGAAACGACTTTTCTTTCCCCTCTAATAACATTTAATTGTTTCTTACATTATATTTTCTACTTTCCTTTGGAAATTATCCAACATTCTGATAGACGACATTATTATATGTAAAGACTGAGAAATGATTTGCTTCATAATTATAATTAACAATTAATTATTACACTTAATAGTCTTGCATGTGCTTTTCCTTCATGATAAGGTTGCTGATATTGCTTTGAGGATTAGATCAAAGTTAAGAGGCAATAACATGATAGCAGTCCAGACAAATGAAATGTGTGTATGTGATACTGGGTGAGAAGAGGGCAAATGGGGGCTGTCATTGTGCAGTTTCTAGCTCTATGGCTCCTATATGTATCTGCAACTATCGCTATATACCTCTGAAATGAGTCACTGTAAGTATTAAAGAACAGCTGTGCAAACCTGATTCTGAGACCTAGTGCTGCCTGTGTGATGATCTGGCGAAAATCAAAGATACACCTGAGTTCCCGCCTGACCAGTGAATTCTGCACTTTTCAGTCCACAAGAGGGGAGATTTGTGTCTCTGCTTGGTAAAACCGCTTAAAGTTCTCCCTCCTATAAGAATGTTGCACAGAGTATAAATAGGTTGAAATGTGCTGCAGGAGGTTAGAAAAAGTGAAATGGGTCAGAATTGGATAGGGGCTTCTAGTCTGGGACTAAATGGCTGGCTCATCCTGACCTTATGCCATTACCTATTAACTGCAGCCTCTTGATACAGTTCATTAGCTGAACTTCTGGTTTGGGGGGAAAAACATTTTTAGTTCCTCAAATTAGATCAACTTTCTGCACTGAATCCTTCATTAAACCAATGATTTTGCCTAGCTTTGTAAGATTTGGACTGTTATTTGTAGTTTGAACCTCACTTAAACAGCTTGAAATCTACCAAGAGGAAAAGCGTAAATAGACTAAAGTGGCTTCATTTTGTCCTAACTTTGCATTTATAGCCCCTAAAAATGCATATCAAGAATAAAGAATGACTATGGATTGTACCAAATGTCCAATTGTGTCTCAGAATTTACTTCAACGAGCTACAGTAATATTAACATACTAGTTTTTATTTTCCTGTTTACATGTTAAAATACATAATTGAGCTATGTTCCATTGACATTTAATGTACAGATCTGTAATAAGAAAAAAATCATGTTTTTGCCAATGTAAATTACACAAATGAAATTAATGAAAATCAACACTCCTTGTGTTTTGTGAGACTTTACCTGTACATGACTTGATTTGTTGGGGAGGAGGGAGGGTAGGAGGAGGAAGAAATAAGACAAACAAGAACCATATAATTAATCAACGGAACTGATTGATGAATGAAAAACAGAACTAAATTTCTGCCAAGTCTATTGTGCAGGTAAGACTAAGTTCCTGCTCTGGTATAATTTATGGCGTTACCCCTTAAAGCAAGAGTTCATTGCATTATTTGACACCACATGAATAACATTAAAGATATCTAAACTGTTTGTCCGAAAATATGGGTGCTTCAGAGCATATGGATGTTTATAGACTGATCAGGAAGAAAGTAAAGTGAGCCCACAAAGACTTTTACAGTAACTTTGTTATAAAAACCAGGGTTTTATTATGTCTTGTATTTAAAGTATATGCTGCAGTATTTACTGCAGATAGCCAGCATACACTCTAGGTACAGCCATAGGGCCTGACCTAAAGGCTACGAAAATCAACAGAAAATCTCCCATTGGCCACAACAGGGTTTCATGTACAATTCATAGGCTAAAATTTGCTTCAAAAGTTTGTCAAATAAAAGGGAATAATGACCAATTGCTAAATATCATGACCATTCTACTTCTAATTTACACAGAAAATGAGCATAATGTTTTGAACGAAGTGTTCTTTGGGTATACTTGAGCCAGCCCTTGTTCTAACATGAAATCAAGAGAAACTCCAAGTCTACAGTTAAATTCCAACATTAGGTCATCCTATTTAGTTTTTGTCACATAATTGTTGCAGCATATGCAGTATCACAGAAATGTAGGGCTGAAAGGGATCTCTGTCACTAAGTCCAGCTGAGGCAGGACTCAGTAAACCTAAACCATTCCCATGCTTGCTTTTTTTTTTTTTAGTATCTCTACCTTGATTAGGAAGTGGCACATCGGTTTGGATAAAATAAGCACCTTAAATGTATAATCAGACCTCAGACTAGCCCTATATTGAGCACTCTTCCTCCTGTGTTTTATGTTTGTGTGGCTCTGCACTTCGTGGTTCTGGTCAAGACTGGAAGCAGAGACACTGAATGACCACAAGGAAATATATTTTGAGGGTTATTTCTAGACTGCCTTGGAACAAGAAGCCCTGAAACTCTTGAGGGCATCTGATCTCGCAAGATGTCAAGTGCTGTTTTAGACATTCAAGTGATATGGAAGGCAAGGATAAAAAATGGAACTTTTTGTTGCTTATCTCAACTGAACTGAAACTACACATCTTTCCAGGTTCACTGTTCACTAGCTTTTTATCCTTTATATCCTGCCTGTGCCTCCTGCAGTTCACTTGTACTGTGCAGTTGAAAACCTGTGCAATGCTTCAGAGAACCTCTTCATGTAACTTAAGACTTCTGGTTGACACATTCTCTTACTGTTATGAGTGGCATCGACAATTGACACATTTTGTCTTCTGCCACAGTCTCAAATGACTGTATTTTGTCACAATATAGAACAAATGAAATAGAGAAATAATGAAGAATCTTTCTATTGCCAATAATAACCAACAAAGATTTCAAAACCATTATAGTAGTTTTGCAACTAGGACTTGGTCAAGAAAATGAAGATGAAATCAAATATTCCACAGGTATTGGATGTGATGAAAAGCTATCTTAAAAACCTCAATCAGCTATTTTAAGTATAAACCAACTAACTCCCTTTTAAAATCTATTCAGCTTGAATATACTCCTTCCTTTGAGAATTACAATTGAAGCAATAGGTTGAAGATGGCCTAACTGGTTTCTGGAACCTTCTGGATAAAAAGGGACAATTGTTCACAACTGAACACACATGAAACCATTTTTCTTCAATGTGCTCTCATTTTCTTTCCATGTGCAGATTAAATTGTTAGAGCTTCTTTAAACCCTGTTGGTAAAACCCTGGCAGCAATTAAATCAATGCAAAACTCCCACTAACTTCAACAGAGTAAGGCTTTCGCCCTGTAAGTATAGACTCTTCCATTTCCATCCCCTCCTTTTCTTTCTTTAATCCATCCTTCATTCCATTTACCTCTTTATTTGCTCATATCATCTCCTTCCCTCCTATTGACTTATCCTTCCTCTTTCAGTTCACATCCCACATAGGTCTTTCCCTCTTACACACTTTGTCCATTAACTTGCCCATACTCCATCTCTTTCTTTCTCCAAGTGCCTATTGCTCCTGCTGTGGATTTGAATGTTGACAAGTCTGGCAGCTTGCTTACCTTTAGTGGGTCTTCTGAATTTACTTTTAATAGTTTAGGCCATATGTTATTGTATATGTATAGATAGTCATTGTTTTCAGATGCTTGTTGATTATCTCAGTGTGGTATGGAGAAGACTGCTCCTGGTGATGAACTCCAGCCAGCCTGGCAAACAATAAGCAAACCTCAGACTGTGAAGAGGATAGGTGATCTCCAGTGGAGAATTCTTCATGGGGCTATGAAAAGTGTTTGTGCACCACTGGACTCCGGAGTTTGTGTTGTCCTTTTTGTGACATGGAGCAGAGTTTGTTTTTCATATGTTTCTTATCGGTTCTAGGTTACAGCCATTATTTGTTTTACTTCAGAGTAGTTTTTGGTTACTATTAAGTATAGCTTCACAAATCAATCTGTGGTATGCCTTGAAAACTTTATTTTGGGTTGAGGAAAAATGGTGATTTTAAAAAGTAGATGTAAATTATTTGGTACTGGGGTTTCTGATCTTTTTTTTTAATACAAAGATTTGTAGTGGTTTTATTCAGTCATTTGGAAATTAGTATATTATACTCTGATTTAGATCAATTTATTCAGTGGTGGACTATTGGAAATGTACTTTGTACTGTTTGGAATGAGCAATTATTTTTGAAATGGTAATTTTTTTATTCTGTATTGCACTGATTTTATTAAAATGCCTTAAGTTTCTGTGCAAATAGGAGAGAGAGACCATGGGAAGGAAGGAGAAGAAAGGGAGGAGGCAAAGAGTGAGAAGGAGGAAGTATAGAGAAGGTGGGAAGAAGACACTCTGGAGGTTCTTTCCTATTCCTCACTCTCTATACTAGAAGGATGGGAAGAACTACCTTACTATTCTTTGACTATAGCCTTGGCTGATGGCACTGTAAAGAATAGAGTCAGGGTGAGCCCCAGGGCCCGGCAGAATGCAGCCCCCTGCAAAGCAGTACACAGTGCCTGTCAGAAGGGTGCTGTTGCTTTGTAAGAGTGTGCTCTGCGGGAACCCTCATTCTTTTAGCAAGAGAAGTGTGTTTTATTATTATTAAGTCCAGCAACATATCAAGTCCAGCAACATATCAGCAATTACAGATAATTTATATTGAGGCCATTTGCAGACCCAGCATTGCATTTGCTTAATTTACAACAGTGGAAATGTGGACTCTCAAAAACATGTGCAGTGCTGCTGGAAACCACGATCCCACAAAATAATCCATATGTTTACAAACGGGAAATGGATTTTTTTCTATACCAGCAAATGAATCCTATATATGTACATATTGGGGGAACATGTGGAACACTCATTTTTAAAACGTGTATATAAATAATTTAACCCTTTTCCACAAAAGTTATAACAGATTGGTCAATCAAAAACATATCGTACAAGTTTTTCACATTGATGTTCAAATATACTTTTTTGGCACCGCTTAAAGATTAAAGTATTTTGGGAGCTGTTTACCTAACTAATTATCTAAATATTCAGTTACAGTTAATGTAAGTGTCTATTGAGGGGGACAAATCCCCTGAATGAAAAATAGATCCTCATATGAGAATTTTGTTGACTTCAAAAACATCTATTTTTTTCCTGATGACTGGCACAGTCCATGTGTTTCTAGTTTAGACAGTTGGTTTAACATGCTCTGGGGTATTCCTGTAATCAAGAACATCACCTGCCTTAAAAATAACAGACAGAGGCTGAATAGTAACATTTTACAGTAAAGATGCTATTAAGCCAACAAAGTTAAAGCCCCGATATTAAGAAAAAGATTGTTTACCCCTATAATTCTTAATCAGTTTAATTTAGGTGAGCACAGAAACTGAGTTTAGATACCAGTTGCAGATTCTCTCCTGCATCAGAGCCCTTAGTTGACATGCATGTTTGTGTCTGTGTGGGCATCAGATAGCCAGTTCCAGCTCCCTGATTTTTAGGGGCCAGCCTCAACACCAGTCAGAGCTGCTGAGAGGTAGCTTTAAGTTCCGCCACTGGCTTAGGATCCCAGTGCTAGGGGAGGATAGGCAAAGCTTCTTGTAGGTCTGCCACACCTCCTCCTCCAGTGCTGTTCACCCCCGACATACCTCCTCCAGTTAGTGTGACCAGACAGCAAGTGTGAAAAATTGAGACAGGCGTTGGGGTGTAATAGAAGCCTATAAATGAGAGAGACCCAAAAATCGGGACTGTCCTTATAAAATTGTAACATCTGGTCAGTCTACTCCTTCTGCACTCCTTACACTCCTACAGCAAGAAAGTGTGAGGCAGAGGGGGTTCAGCAGGCACAGGGCTTGAAAATGGCACACTTGCTTCAGCAAGGAAAACAAAGAATACTTGTAGCACCTTAGACACTAACCAGTTTATTTCAGCATAAGCTTTTGTGGGCTATAGCTCACTTCATTGGATGCATAGAATGGAACACACAGAAGTAAGATGCATTTATACACACAGAAAGTAAAAAAAGTTGGAAATTACCATACCAATTCTAAGAGACTGTTAAATTTGGATGGGCCATTATCAGCAGGAGAAAAAAAAACTTTTGTAGTGAAAATTTACACTGTTTCTTATCAATGTCTGACAGTTGATTAGAATCTGTAAAAGAGACTAAACTAGGAAAATGCAATCAATTAGTGTAATAACAAAGACACTCAACGTCCCTGTTTAATCCTTGGTTGACAGTGTCCAATTTGTAAATTAATTCCAATTCATCAGCTTCTCGTTAGAGTCTGTTTTGGAAGTTTTTCTGTTTTAAAATTAACACCTTTAAGTCTTTAATAGAATGGCCAGTGAGATTGAAGTGTTCTCCTAGTGGTTTTTGAATGTTATGATTCCTGATGTCAGATTTGTGTCCATTTATTCTTTTGCGTAGAGACTATCTGGTTTGTCCAATGTACATAGCAGAGGGGCATTGCTAGCACATGATGACATATATCACATTGGAAGATGTGCAGGTGAATGAGCCTCTGATGGTGTAGCTGATGTAACACTGCTCTACAGCCAAAATGCTTCTGAAATAAATGTAGTCAAACTTTACTAATTCTGGGTCACTGAGAACGAAAATGATGCTTAAAATTGTTGATTGGCTCTAGTTTTCAAGATATGCTATTGGGTCAGTATATACGACCCTTGACATGGGAATGCCGGAGGATAAGTGAGTTATAAAGGGAAGGGATCTCAATTTAAACCAGAAATGACTAAAATACATCTTTGACTGGATCTATGAATAAATCTATGACTGGGTTTGGACAGTACTTGCTTTTTAGGCAAAACAATGAATGATGCAATCTGAAGCTGGTATTGCATCATACCTGGTATGAATTGCATCATGTTATTCCTAGAAGTCATGGATGATGCAATCATAACGCAGCTTACGTCACTCTGCTGCACAAATTGCCCTATAACAGCTCTAGAAATCATACAGTGTCGTGCTCTCTTATTTGTCAGTATTTGATTTTGCAAAGGGACACATTTCTGTTTAGCCAAAGTGAGCAGAGATGCCTCATACTTGTGTGAACAGTGCAGATAACTTCTGCTATGTTTGTGGTGAAGTGACTTTTGCATCAGAAAAGCATAGTATAACCACTATGGTTAAGAAAGCCTATCACCTTTATTTTGGCTGCAAAATTGGAGATCAGGACAAGAGGTGGGCCCCACACATATGCTGCAACACTTGTGCAATAAATCTTCGCCAGTGGTTGAACAGAAAAAGGAAATCTATGCCTTTTGCAGTGCCAATGATTTGGAGAGAGCCAACAGATCATACCAGCAATTGTTACTTCTGCATGGTGCCTCCAGTTGGGAAAGGTGTGTCAAAGAAGAAAAAGTGGACTGTACATTATCCAAACATTCCATCAGCTATACGCCCAATAACCCACGGAGAAGGACTGCCGGTTCCTGATGCACCAGAATCATTCTCACTTGAGTCAGATGAGGAAGAGGAAGAGGATGAAACTTCTGGTCCTGAACCATCAATGTCACAGGACCCACATTTTCTCCCATCCTCCTCCTCTGAACCACACCTCATAACACAAGCTGAACTGAATGACCTTGTCAGGGATTTGGAACTATCCAAGAGTAAGGCAGAGCTGTTGGGCTCCAGACTACAGCAGTGGAATCTCCTGGCAGGTGATGTTAGGGTTTCCATGTTCCGTGACCGTCAAAAGGATCTTGTCCTATTCTTCTTCATGGAAGGTGATCTTGTAGCCTGCAACAACATTGATGGTGTGATGGCAGCCCTCAACATCGTTCACGATCCAGATGAGTGGAGACTCTTCATTGATTCATCGAAGACGAGTCTTAAAGCTGTTTTGCTGCATAATGGCAATGTTTTGCCATCAATTCCAGTCGGTCATGCAGCCCATATGAAGGAAACCTATGACAACATGAAACAACTTTTGAGGTGCATAAACTATGACCAACATCAGTGGCAGCTTTGTGGCGATTTGAAGGTTGTTGCTCTCTTGCTTAGTCTGCAGACTGGATACACAAAGTACTACTGTTTTCTCTGTGAATGGGATAGTTGTGCAAGAGATTCCCACTACATGAAGAAAGATTGGCCATTCCGACAGTCATAGGAGCCTGGGAGGAAAAGTGTTCAGCATCCACCACTTGTTGAATCAAGGAAGATTTTGTTACCACCCTTACACATCAAGCTGGGTCTGATGAAGAACTTTGTCAAGGCCATTGACAAAACACAAGCAGCTTTCAAGTACCTCCGTGGAAAATTGCCAAGGTTAAGTGAAGCTAAGATAAAGGAAGGTGTTTTTCTTGGTCCTCAGATTCGTGAACTTCTTTGAGATGATGCATTTGACCATGCACTGCGTGGCAAGGAAAAGACAGCATGGAAAGCCTTCCAGTCAGTGGCAATACATTTTCTCGGAAACAACAAGGCAGACAACTACAGGTTGTTGGTGGAAAACCTCCTCAAGGCATACAAAAGCCTTGGTTGCAACATGTCACTAAAGATACATTTTTTGCACTCTCATCTAGATTTTTTTTCCACCGAACTGCAGAGCAGTGAGAGACGAGCATGGCGAGCGATTTCACCAGGACATTGCAACAATGGAGAAACGCTATCAGGGCCAATGGAGCCCATCAATGCTTGCAGACTATTGCTGGACAGTGACAAGAGATGCTCCATTTAATGAATACAAGAGACAAGCCAAGAAGCGCCGAGTAGACACTGAATAGGACTAAACTATGTACATAATAGTTTTTTGCCTTTTGTTTCATAATACATTTTATTTATATAACCCTTTTGCTGATTTTTAAAGTGTTACATAAACAGGACAGGTAAAATATTATCATGTAAAGCAACCGTAAACACATGAAAAGACCTAGGTTTACAATTTATATTAAAACTCTACTATCTATACAATATATATAGACATAAAATGTAAAAACTTAAATATCTTTGAAACAGTAGCCAATCAGTTGTTTTAATTGTCATATTTGAATTCAGCACATTAAAATACATAATAAATATCACATTTTATCTCTGAAGCAGACGACTTCTAAAAAATTGTAGACCAGTGTAATTAGGTCCTATGATGGTGTCAGTTGAATCGATATGTGGACAGAGTTGGCTTTGGGCTTTGTTGCAAGGATAGGTACCTGGGTTAGTGTTTTTGTTGTGTGGTGTGTGTTTGCCGGTGAGTATTTGTTTCAGATTGGGGGCTGTCTGTAAGTGAAGACTGGTCTGTCTCCCAAGATCTGTGAGAGTGAGAGATCATCTTTCAGGATAGGTTGTGGGTCTCTGATGATGCATTGGAGAGGTTTAAGTTGGGGGCTGAAGGTAATGGCTAATGGTGTTCTGTTTTTTTCTTTGTTGGGTCTGTCCTGTAGTAGGTGGCTTTGGGGTACTTGTCTGGCTCTGTCAATCTGTTTTTTCACTTCCCCAGGTGGGTATTGTAGTTTTAAGAATGCTTGGTAGAGATATTGTAGGTGTTTGTCTCTGTCTCTGTCTGAGGGATTGGAGCAAATGCGGTTGTATCTTAGAGCTTGGCTGTAGACAATGGATCAAGTGGTGTCTCCTGGATGGAAGCTGGAGGCATGCAGGTAAGTATAGCAGTCAGCAGGTTTCTAGTATAGGGTGGTGTGTATGTGACCATCATTTATTAGCACAATTGTGTAAGCAAATGGACCGCTTGTGTGGATTGGTCCAGGCTGAGGTTGATGGTGGGATGGAAATTGTTGAAATCATGGTGGAATTCCTCAAGGGCTTCTTTCCCATGGGTCCAGATGATGAAGATGTCATCAATGTAGCGCAAGTAGAGTAGGGGCATTAGGGGACAATAATTAAGGAAGCGTTGTTAGTTAGTCTCTAAGGTGCTACAAGTATTCCTCGTTTTCTTTATGGATACAGACTAACACGGCTGCTATTCTTAAATCTTGCTTCAGCAAGGAATTCCTCTCCATAAAGGGAATTCTCTTCTGACTCTTTGAAGCTGGTTTCCAGCCACTCTGTCCCCGATGGACACAAAGGGGCCAGATCTGAATAGAGAGTATTTATCACTTAGATTTGTACAACAGGTAAACATTGGCAAATGAGTTGTCTTTGCCTTACACAGCTTACAGTCTAAATGCACGAGAGGGTAAAATGCAATACACCACCTAACCGTAGCAACTTTTGGGTCTTTTTCAAGTGAAATAATTTCTGTAACGGGAGTGTTTTCCAGGTTTTGAAGAAGGAAATAGAGGCAGCTTTGCATATTTTAATTGGGAGACTTCCAAATGTGTGAGACAGCATGGAGAAAGGCATGAAGTCAGCAGAGGGTGAAGGAGAGTTTGGATATAGTGAGAGATGAGGACTAAGATGTGGAAGTGAGCTTGAACTGCATGCAGAATGAGAGAGAGCAGCTAATGAAGAGATTTGAGAAGGGAGAGGTGTGGTTAATGCAGTGTAAAAGGAAATGAAATAACGGACCAGCTAAGGACTGATTGTTTTCGCCACAAGGGCAAAAGGGAAACAGAATGAGTGGCATTGGCTTTGCTCTCCCAATGCACTGAGCCAGCAGAGCTGCGCCATCCAGGTGTGTGTGGCAAGGTAGTCTATTACTTGTGAGGGCCAGTAGAAGTTTCTACCCTTAGAAACAAGTTTGGGATGCTCTGAGGCACAAATTCTTGCCTGGGGTGCTCCTAGTATGGCTCTACTGTCAGCTGTCCCTTATTGTGAACTAGAGATAAGACGACAATGTAGCCTGTTGTGAATAAGAATTTTTTTAGCAGTGGTTTCTGTTTTGTGACTAATAACAGGAATTCTTCCATCGGAGTCTAATAAATGTTAACTAAATGAAACCTGTGATTGATGTGTGTCAGACTGAGTCGGGAAAGGGATAAGATAGGAGTGAAGCGGAGGAAAATACAGAAAAGGTTCTGAGAGCTTTAGCCTGGGTTGCCAGGGAAACTACTCTTTTCTCTTTCTCAAAGTGGCAACCTCGCTAGATTGGCTTTTAGATGTTTGCTAGCAGAGACACCATCAGTTACAATTTATCTTTCTGTATCACACTAGCTTGCTTTCCTTGGAAGGGAGGCTGGAAAAGAAAACACCATAACCGAAACATTTTTTTGCTGTTTCTTAGACATCTAAATGTTTTGGCGCTATGTGATCTCACTGCAGGGATCTTTGTTCCTATAAAAGCTGCCACTTAAGGTAGAGCTCACTGTAAGACCTACATCTTTGGTTTTGCTCCACACATCCTTTGTCAACTTGTGCAATTTATCTTATCTAGCATTGACAATTAAAGTTTGAAGGGTTATTGGATTGATGCTCCACCAGACATCCCTTTCCCTGACACTTCCCCTTCAATGATGGGGTAGGAAGGACAGCTGGAACAGAAGGAGGCTATGCTGCCTCCATCTACTTCAAGCCAGAGGAGAGTTCTTGGTGCAAGGGCAAGTCTATGCTGAGTCCTTCAGGCCAGAATACAGCAAATTTGCAACTGCCTGAATGGCACAGAGTTGCCATAGAGGATGAAAAAATCTGGCCCTGTGAATCTGTGAAAATATGGTAGCCAGCAATTTCATCAACAAAGGGCAAAATAAGCCTCTGATTTAGATTTGGTGCTTCAATAAAGTCAATACATATTTTTCCAGAATATATAAGCAAGACATATGCTTAGTAACATTGCTCTCTGATATTGTTACAAGTAAACTTTATGGTCAAATTCCATCACTTAAATATACTTTTAAAAAAGTGTCTGGTTTTTTTTTTTCTTTTTTTTCTTTGTGCTTTGGAACATGCATCATCAGAGTTGTAGATCTTTCCTGAGATCCCCCTATTTGTGTGGAAATTTTGCAGAGCAATAGAAGAAAATGAAAATGAGTGAATATAAAAAAATTAGTGGAGATACTCAGAGGTGTAGAATCTGAAACAAGTTCAAATTCATTTTTCTGAAACTGTCAATGCATAAAATTTCAAAAGCACCTAAGTGACTTGGACGTGTGGATGCTTAAGACCAGATTTTTAAATCTATTAGGTACCTAAGCATAGATAGGCTCTTAGCTGGATCAGAAGTAAGGCATGCATGTACTTTTGAAACTCCAAGTGGACAAAATACTGCATCTGTAGTTATCTACATAGCTTTAAAAATCTAGTCTCATATATCCGACACTTGTGGATATGTTACCATATATTTCTTCATATCCCTTTTAAAATTGCATTCCCATACCATTTCATTCAGCTGTAACCTATCTAAAATTACACAGCTTGGAAAACATTTGCAAATATTGGAGCCTGGGAACATTCCATCTTTTTTTTAATGTATAAATAATAAACATCACTCGTATGCTATATTTGTGAGGTTTTTTCTCTAATGAATGTTTCTGATTTATCTTTAATACTTTGGATTTCAGATCCATATCTGTGTTATTCATTGTAAAATGTTTACACTTTTTCTTGCCAGGTAAACATATTTATTCCCAGAGTATTAGAGAACTGTGAACAGTACTTTCTTTTCTTTATCTCTACAATTTGCTAAATATTAGCAGGAGATTAGGTAATATTTGGACTGGTAAATTGTTATCTTGATAAGCTGTTATGTGACTTGTTATATATAATATGAAAAGCAAAAGATAAACATTCTGAGTTTTAGAGAAACAAAGCATCTGTACTCATCTACATGAAACATACTGTTTAAATAATCCAGTCAACATTCTGATTAGAGTTGTGTGAAATTTTTCATCTGAAACTTTTTACAGTGAAAAAATGCAGATTCATGTTGGCCAAAACATTTTATGAATTGATGTTGATTTTTGGAAAATTGTTCGGTTGGAAAAAAATTTAAAAAATGTTTTGACACTGTTTTAACTTTTTTGACTCAATGACTTCCTGATTTTGTTTTGAAATTACATTTTTTAAATTAAAAAGGGTAAAAAAAAAACAACCCCTTAACACTATTTTTTCCCCAGCTTTGATTTGTTGAAAACTCAAAGCTTTTGGATCAACCCAAAATGATTTGCTGGCAGTTTTCAAATTATGTTTTGTAAACCAAAATTTCCATTATTCATACAGCTCTGATTATGATTTGAGATGACACAGTTTTGTTTCATTGACTGATTACCAGCGATGTCACAGAATTATGTCTCATGCTCAGTATACTTTTGCTGTTTATACAGCAAATGTAATCTGAAGTAGGGTCCAGATGATGCGTTTAGCTATATACAACATGGGCAGCCTACCTACCTCTGTTCTAGCAGGGTTCTGGTGCCTTCTGAAAGAGAAGCCTGTGAGGGCCGCTGCAGTTAAACTGTTTAAAGGGACTGCATCCTATTTCTATACACTACTCTTAGTAAGGGTCAGATTTTCTGACCACTGTGTGCATAGGCAAAATCTCAGATCAGGACACTGGAAAGATCCCAAAAGACACAGTTGTAGGGAGAAATCCTCCTATCCAGGCAGTGGATCAGTAGCAGAGATGCTGCAGGAACGTCTCTGCTGCCTACATCTAGCCTGAGTAGATCTCAAAACTTGGTGCATCTGCAGAGGTATATTTGTGGGTATATTTGGCCCCACCTCTACCTCTCCCTGTTCTTCTGATTTTAAAATCCTTCATAGTCTTTCTCCAACCTGTCTTTTAATCCACCTTCTCCATTCCTTATTCTGCTTCTCCAATCTAAGCCTCCATTTTGTCCTTTTGTCTCCCCGAAAACTGTCTACATTTGGGAGCGGTTTTCCATTAGTGCTGTTCCTCTGATACTCCCAAACTAAAGACAGAATTGAGATGTGAAATTTCAGTGTGATCAATTTCTTGTTCTGTTTGGAAGAAATGGGTTTGAAAATTGAGCATGCTTTGGGAATCATGCTTCAATTTCAACTATGGAGTAGCTATTACCGCATCACATTACATTCCTCCACTTTCTGATGCCACTCTGGATGGTGCGGAAGGACAGCATAGGGCTTTGGTTATTGAATTGAAGATCAAGGTCACAACTTTTTCACAATAACTTAATCTGTAGTAGATCTCTGCAGTCAATATTCCCTGAAATAGTAAACAATCAGTCAGAGGGCACCTACCATACTGCAGCCATCCCTCCAGCTAAGTAAGGATCCCACATTCTTGGCTGGCACATGCATTCCCTGTTGACAGAGTAGTATCCACAGACATCCGTCGTCCTTTTGGATTTACCAACCTTCTATGTGGGTCTGGAAAGTTGCCCAAAAAGGGAACAAGGATGCATGCCTACTAGTTGGCTGAAACCACTACGGGGTGAAATCAGGCCTCATCCATGTTACAGTGTATTGTCAGCTAATTCCTAGAGATAGACACTAGAAGGCTGCTGCTTACTCTAAAGACAGAGCATTAAATAACTTCCCCAGTTCTTCATTGTTACTGATCTTTGACAATCTGCAAGCCTCCAAGAGTCCAGAAATATTGCTGCATCACTGGGGCAAAAATGTGAGTACCAATGTATGAATCCTCTTCACTTGTAAATGAAACAGATAATTTGCAATGCCATTTATAACCCCAAACTTGTGCCCTAGTTACTAAGTGAGCATTCACTGTAAAATGTCTGTCTTGTAAAGATGAAGGAAAGGTAGAATAAGTGGTTGGTCATGCTTTGATAAAACAGTGCTTGATAACAGTGTAACTCATTAAAAAAAATGATATGACTATCCCAATTATCCTGAAATTTACCGACTATGAGTTGGTAAATATCTTATAGGCATCATGGTAGAAGTGAGCCCTCAGGGGGGATTTGAAACCATGGTGTTTGGGTTTTGTGACCAGGGTGTTCCATGCATAATATGTGGCATGGAAGAAGGAGGATGTGGCATGGAATAAGACCCAATGATGGTTTCTCGTTAGAGGAACACTTCTCATTCTACAATATGTTATAATATGTTGCATGAAAGATCTTACCCATAAAGAAAAAAAATTAGTCATTTTGGAAAATCTTGGCCATAACCCATAACTGGTTCCTAAAGTCAGGCTCCAAAGTCCCTATTGTGATACATAAACAACTGACCTGATTTTTAAAAGGGCTGAGCACCCAAATCTCTTAAATCTTCGATGGTCCTAATAAATACAATTAAACAATAATAATTGTAAACCATAAATAGCAACACAATGTATCTTTTTCTGTCTTCAAAATATTTACATCCCGAAAACTTGTTACAGAAGTCAATATTGAGACATTGGAGAGCACTGCTCATATGACATAAATTACAGAAAACTATTCAGTAAAGACCTCCTATAGCTAAATTATTTAGAAGACTAAGACCAATATTATTTCATTACTTAGTTTAGTAGATAGTTAGGATTCACTGTGAGACCATTAGGCATTCTGTATTTCCATCTGTACATTAAATAGTCAATGTCTGTTCTCACATATGTACACAGAATAAGAAAGCAATGCAATTGTCTGGAAACAAATCTAAGAGGTAAACTCTTTACATTAGGCTGTCTGTGAGAATGATGACTTTTTGATAATGGAAATATGTTATAGTTGCCTCATTGATTTTCAATATCAAAGCATTAATTGTTTTTAATAACACAGAAATAAGATATAAGTATGCGCAATCATAGTATATGAACTTAGCACAAATAAACTGCAAAGCTGAACATACATCTGAAAATAAGAGATGAGGCAATTTCTTCATGCATTGCTGGGCCATATTTTCAAAACAGTAGAGACTGAACCTGTATTTGCACGTGCAGATTGATTAGCTATGTACTGAATACCACTAAGTTATGCAGACAATCTGCTTCTTCTGTTGTCATGTAGTACCCTTCTATTCCCCATTTGTTCACTTATTTACCTATTGTGTGTTATCTAAATCCTGGACTGCAAGCTCTCTGGGGAAGGGAGACTCTTTGTGGATGCTCTTTGTTGTTAAGTGCCTAATGGGGTCCTAATACATGTCTGGAATCATCAGGTGCTATCATTTAAAACAGAAATTCGCTGAAGCAAGGTCAAACACTCAACATGAGAACATTTTGTTTATAGTGCAGTAACATTGTAATGCCACATCCAATGAAATTCCAAAATTTCAGGGACTGTTCTAGACATCCATGGGAAGAACTCTATCAAATTTAGTGGAAATTAGAACACCGGAAAAGCCTGATTCAGTGCAAAACTGGGGCCCCAGTTTTCCTGGTGCTGCAGAATGAGGAATCTATCTGATGCTGTTTGCTGCTGCCTACACATCAGAGGCAGCTGCTAAACTTGCTTTGTGGCAGGATTGTAGTGTGGACTGTAACAGAAATGAGCCTTAGAGAGAACATTTGTAGTGGGTAAGGAGGAACATGGAGGAAGAAGGAGGATGAGAGGGCCAAGAGTGGTAAGAGGAAAGTAGCAGGGACCAGAAGGATGGGACAGAGGTTATAGAGGAAGCAGAAACCTATCGTGGCAGGAGTAGAGGTAGAGTGGCAAGGATGCAGGAACTGAGAGAAGGCTGGGGTAAATGGTTGTGGTGGTGGGAAAGCAAGGATGGCGCAGGGATGGAAGGGCAAAGGGTCCAGAAGAGTGCTGGGATGAGTAGCTGTAATGGGAGAAACAGTGTCTTGGAGGGTGGTGGTGGAGATGAATTGGCAATAGTGAGGAAAGCAATGAGTTGAAGGGGGAATAATGGGGTTGGGGGCAAAGCAGACAAAGGAAGGAGGGAGTTGATTTTTTGATTAAATTCAGTTAATGTTAAGAGTATCAAAATGAAACCTTATGATTTAATCAGATTTTTTTTTAATTCACAAACCTTTTAAAGATTTTTGACTTTCATCTCAATTCAGGAGAGGAAAGATTTTGAAATCTCATTCATGTGAGAAATGGAAGAAATGTTTCCTGCTGTGTGTGTGTGTGTATAGGCATGGCAATCGGTGGGAGGGGGTAAATGGAGAGATTCATAGATTCCAAGGGCAGAAGGGATTACAGGGATCTAGTCTGACCTCCTGTGTAACACGGGATATAGCACTTCCCCAAAATAATCCCTACAGTGTATGTTTTAGAAAAGCATCCAGTCTTGATTTAGAAATGATCAGTGATGGAGAATCCACCACAACTTTTGGTAAGTTGGTCCAATGGTTAAATCCCCTTATTTTGTTAAAAACATACGCTTTATTTACACTCTGAATTTGTCTAGCTTCAACTTCGAGTTAGTGAATCTTCATTATACTTTTTCTCTTATATTGAAGAGAGCGTTATTAAATTTGATCCCCATGCAGGTACTTTAAACTGTAATTAAGTCACTCTTTAACCTTCTATTTGCTGCACTAACTAGACTCAAGGAGCTCAATCTATCACCATAAGGCATGTTTTCTAATCCTTTAATATTTTTCGTGACTGTTCTTTGAACCCTCTCCAATTAATCAACATCCTCCTTGAATTGTGGACACCCGAACTAGACACAGTATTCCAGCAGTGGTCACATCAGTGCCAAACAGAGGCAAAATAAACTGTCTGCTGTTACTGGAGATTCCCCTGGCTATGCATCCAATTGCATTAGACCTGTGGCCATGATGTCATACTAGGAGCTCATGTTCAGCTGGTTGACCCAAATCTTTTTCAGAGTCACTGTTTCCGAGGTGATAGTCCTTCCCCATACTGTAAGTCTAGCTTACATTGTTTGTTCTTAGTTGCATATATTTACATTTAGCCAATAGAAAAAGGCCTATTGTTTGGTTGCACCCAGTTTACTAAGTGATCCAGATGTCCCTGAATCAGTGACCTGTCCTCTTCTTTATTTACCATTCCCCTAGTTTGTCTCATCTGCTAACTTTATCAGTGATTGTTTGCTTCCAGTTCATTAACAAACATGTTAAATATTTTTTTGCACACAGGCCTTTATCTTTACTCTTTTGAAAGTTTGACATTTATAGGCAGTCATACTTATGAAAATACAACACTGCAGTGCCATAAGTGAACTCTCACAAGAACTTCAGCTGTCCTCAAGGAACTGATCTTTAAAGCAGCCTTCGATTTACCTTTTTCTTGCATTTAACAATGCTCTGACTTCTGAAAGAGTTTTTTATAGCTTTTTCTGTCCTCGAGTGAGGTGAAGAATAATAAGGCTTTTTGTTTGGACATGGATTTGTCCCTTGCAATATTAATTAAAAAGTAGATATCTCTCTAAAATGTGAAACAGGAGAGCCAATAAAGGGACAAGGAGTCTTCTCTCTTGGTATTGTTTAGACTAGCAAAATTATCGTGTTCCTGGACTGAGTTTCAGCATTCTAATGCCCTGACATAGTTATAACATAGTATGAGATTGCTTTTGTAAATGCTGCACCCCCTGTCTTGAAGTGGTTTCCATCATATACTGGGTTTACAGTTTGGTTAAATAGCTCTTAGCATCCCCACTATAAAAATTGTTCCAGGGCCCTTGAATTGGACTCAATTGTGGTTCAGTCTTGTAAATTCAGGGCTGAAGTAGGATTCTAAAGTTTTGATTCAGCCAATGTGTAAAAACAGCAGTGTAATAGCAGCATGAATGGAGAGCCACTTTCAGTACAATCCAAAACCTTAGCTGTCCAAGTATGTATCTATCCTATCCTGCCACAGCTATGCTTCTACTTTTAGTAGGCTAGCTCAGTCAAAGCTAATGCAGGTATGTTTCCTCAAGATGGAAACTGCAGCTCCAGCTCTAATTGTAGAAACACCCCCATTTCAAATGCCTAGACTGCCCCATTCAGAGCAGGCTTTCATCCCTGAGGTAGAGAAGGGGCTTGAACCAGGGCTTTCCAAATCCCAGGCATGTACCCAAGCCTCCAGGCTATAGAGCAAGAATGGGCAAACTATGGGCTGCGTTCAGTCCATCGGCTGTTTTTAATCTGGCCCTAGCACTCCCACTGCGGAGCAGAGTCTGGGGTTTGCCTCGCTTGGGCACTCCTGCCGTGGAGCAGAATCTGGGGCTGTTCCACACAGCTCCTGGAAGCAGCAGCACAGGCCCTCTTCCAGCTCTTACGTGTAGGGGCAGTCAAGGGCCCCTGCTCTGCATGCTTCTTCCACCCAAGTGCCACCCCACAGCTCCCATTGGCTGGGAACTGCAACCAATGGGAGTTGCAAGGGCAGTGTCTGCAGACAGGGCAGCATGCAGAGCCGCCTGGCTGTGCCTCAGCATAGGAGTCAGAGAAAGGATGTGCTGCTGCTTCCAGGAGCTGCCTGATGTAAGCGCCATCCTGAGCCTTTCCCTATACCCTGATCCCCTTCCTGCCCTCCAAATTCCTCAATCCCAGCCTGGAGTTATCCCCCTGCATTCAAAACCCCTCATCCCCACCCCAGAGCCTGCTTCTCTAGCTGGAACCTGCATCCCTTCCTGCACCCCAACCCCCCCAGCCCCAACTTTGATCCCCCTCTTGCCCTCTGAACCCCTCAATCCCAGCCTGGAGCACTCTCTTGCACCCCAAACCCCTCATTCTCAGAGCCCACACCTCCAGCCAGACCCCTCAACTCCCACACATACCCACTCTCCTGCCCAACCTGGAGCCCCCTCCCACACACTAAACTCCTCATTTCTGGCCTGCACCCCACAACCAGAGCCCTCAGCCCCTCCCGCATCCCAACCCCAATTTTGTGAGCATTCATGGTCCGCCATACAATTTCTATTCTGTTCTCCAAAAGTTTGCCCCACCCCTACTATAGGGGTTTCGCCTCAAACCCTTCTGAAAGAAAACGTTGTCAAAACTTTTGTTCTGATCAGCTTTACTCACCAGAGGCCAGTGACTAAACTGACAAGGATGCTGAAAGTTTCTCTACCCATCTAAAGTGATATGCCAGTCAATGTTGTGGCAGATAGATAGAGCAACAGAAAAAGTTGCCACTCTTGTTTCCCAGGCCAGAACTTGTTTGGGGTTAAATAAAGAAGGCCCTATTCTTTAAGGCTTCAACTGAGCACCTATCAAAAAGAATACATTCACTTCAACACCATTTTTTTCCCTTAAGGATCACAAACTTTCAGCATGCTGTTGTATAACTTTTACTTAGAAAGGGGCTTTTATTTTGACAAGCTGAAAGATTAAGTAGAGGGCATATGCCTTAAAATTACTAGGAAATATCAGAGAGCTAAATCTGAGACCCCTGAGTGGGTGGTTAGGCCCAAAGAGCAGAACAAGCTCATTATTAAAATCATTATCAAAATACCATTAATAAGTTGTTATTACTTAGCACTTACTGCTTTTCGTCTTTATAGATAATATTTCTAAAGTTCTAATCAATGAAAACAACTTGGCCTACATCAAAAGAAGAGGGTGGAGGTCTCATAATTGACTGTGAAAGGTTATGGGCTAGGAGGGACTTTTTATCCTCATTTTGGCCAGTTCTATTTGGGTTGCATGTATAATTATTAGTCTGAGCCCAGACGGCAAGATAAATGCTTTAAAATATGAATAAATTAGCAAGTAATGTCAGTAACAGGAAATAAAATCCAATTTTTTATTTTGTTGTTTTTATTTTTCAGGTTAAGAAACATACTGAAGCTCTGTTTTCTTTGATTGTTTAAAACACTGTATTCAAATATAATTGTGCACTAGAGCAGGGGTCTCCAAACCCTATGAGACAAGGGCCATATTAGACTTTTGAAGGGGTTTCACAGGCCGAAGCGACTGTGAAAAAATTCAACATATGCAAATATATGCAAAGCCCCCCTCCTCTGCTCCTCTGGCCCGTGCTGCGACTCCCCACCTTTACTCCTCTGGCTGCTGCCACAGGGACACTCGCTCCTCCGCACATGGGGCCGCTGGCAGCAGCTTTGGGGGCGGGAGGGGACAGCGACAGCTTCTCCATGTGCCTGCTCAGCTGGAGGGCCAGACAAATCGAAGCTGCAGGCTGGATCTAGCCCCTGGGCCATAGTTTGGAGACTCCTGCACTAGAGGAATAGTAGAAATGATGCTATATCCCAATCTGACCTGCATAGAGGGTTGGCTTCCCTTGTATGCTGTGAATCAAGCTTTGCATGGTCTCCCTCCATGTTCCCATAGAGAAGAATTTGGGGGAAGAGGGATGGAGAAAACGGAATTGGATTGGGGACATTTACCGAGATATGCCTCAAAGAGAAGTGGGCAAATTTAGGGTAATTTTATTTGCCTTCTGATTTTGAGCAGTTAGTTTTCATTTTCAAACTTTTGTCCATGACCACAAGGGCTAGAAGCTTGCTATTTTTCTTTTAAAATTTTATCCTGAGCGTTTCATGTAGTCAAGTGTGTTAAAGCTGGCCATTAAGAAAAACACCAAATATATTAGACTTGCAATAAAATTGTAAGAACCGGCAATGCTGCAAGACTAACCAGGAGAGTGAAGAGAAGAAGAAAAAAGCCCATTAGTAAGAGTCAAATTGTGACTACTGAAGGGCCATTGAAGGTCTCAAAAGCAGTGGGACCAGTGAAGTTCTACTTTGTAGGGATCCTAGACATAAAGAGGAAATGCAGCAGAACTCTTACTAGCATGTACACATTGGAACAGCATATTCAACGCTGGCTCAGTCTTCTCTGTATTTTTCTTAAAGAAGTTACAAATCATCCCTGTGTTCAAACCCAAATCCTTTCTTTTCCTTTCAAAGTAACATAACAGAAACCAGAACCTACTGTGTAGATGCAACCTCCTGATTGGAGGATGACTTTTTGACCTCTGTCACCATCTCTCTGATATTTCTATTGAAATGTGAGTGCACAGCACATATGCTGCATGTAGGGTAAGCTCTGTGTACTGGGGAATGCCCAATAAGTCTGTACCACAGAATCCCACTGGCCAAATTTCTCCTCCCCATGAAAGAGGGCACAGATACTGCCTCAGCCATATAGGTGAAGTGGCTCTGCTGACACTTTGCACCCTGAAGGAGGAAGTTTATAGTCCTCTGCACCTAATTCTCCAAAAAGAACTCATGCACAAAATCCATTTGATCTGGCTTTGGTCAAGATTTGGTCCTCAGTTAGGAGGATAGAATAGCCAACAATGTTTGAGCAACTGAACTGTTCGTTTTGCATCAGCCTTTTACAGGAAATATAATGAAAAATGCAGGGACAAATAGGAAGTAATAGAAACCTTGTCAGCATTGCTCTTGGTTAAAAAATCAGGTAAAGGAAGACTTAGGGACTAATTGAATATCCTCTTTACACAGATCAGCAATTCTGGATGATATGCATCCAGATTATTAAGTGCATTAGATAATAAACTGAGTGGAACCCTTAAATTTGCTGAATTATCTGAAAATGATCAGCTTGAAAAAGTAAAACATCTAGTAGGCAGTATATTCTGCTTTGTCATATATTTTAACCAATGGTGCTGTTGTGTTTTTCACTCTGTTTCAATTCCATCCCATAATTGAATTATGGCTCTTCTGAACTTGAGCCCAGCCTGAGAAGGAGGCAAAGTGCCTGTGGAAAAAGTTGCTTGAGTTATTATCAGATGTTTCTGAAAGGCATAGTACCTTTTGGAGTAAGCATGTTGACAAGGGCCTTGCTTTACATTAGCTGAAGAGTTGTACTTGGCGCTCTCTTCAGCTATCCATTCTGGCATGAAAGGATAGTGGGACCATGGCTTAGGGTATGTCTACACTGCAAAAGAAAAGTGTATTATTAATTTGGACTAACTAACTTGAGTTAAAATAGCAGTGAAAACACAGTGACTCTGCTTTTAACGGTGGTGAGGAGCTCAAGTTCAATCCCAGGCCACCTATAAGATCGAATTTGTGCTGCTAACCTAAGTTAAAAGCTGTGTGTCTTTACTCTTTTAACCTGAGTAAGATAATGGGTTATGAACGCTCCTCTTCCCTCAACCCCAGTAGGGACATCACCTTAGCCCTGTACCTGTCCAGAAATGCCTCTAGAATCCTTAGAGTTACTGCCAGCGCTAATTGCTCTACCTGTCAGCCCTGTGCTCACTCCCCAGGGACCATGAAGCCTCTACTTGGGCCCTGTAAAGGACCCAGGGTTTAACTCAGACCCATCTCATTGCCCTCGGCTGACTCAGCTAAGGAACCAGGCCTCCTGGTTAGCTGAAGACATCAACAAATACATTCTTAAACCCTGCAGAATCCTTGGCAGTTCAATAGCTCTGTACCTGCCGCTGTGTTTCTGGTGCTGTTCCCTGCTCCTGCTCTTAGCTCTTTCTTCACTCCTGGCCCCTGCTCCATGGTCACAGCTTCCATTCCTGGTTTCCTTCCCCTGGTTCCTGCTCCTGGCTGATCTCCAGCTGGTACTCTGGCTCTGACCCTCTGCTCCCAGTTTCTGGCTGTTTGGCTCTGGCTCACTCCCTAGATTTGGTAACTTGGCTCTTGAATTGATTTGGACTCTGACTATTACATAGGCACTGCTGCTGCAGACCAGCTCCTGCCCTGACAGGTGAGACCACTATTGTCCTGGTCCCTAACATGTCTGAAAAGAGAGAGAGAGAGAGAGCTCTCTCTATACAATTTCTCAACTTCAGCACTTCAGGAAGGCTAGTTTAACCTCTCTAACCTGTTCATTGTTGTGAACAACATGTAAAGAGTTGAACAGTGGAAGCAGCAACATTTACAGGCTCTGTATTGTTTACTGAAAACTGATTTTGGAAAGGTAGAAGAATGAACGATCAGGAGAACTAGAAAAACATGCATTGGTGATCATTAACAGAAAATAATTCTGACAGTTATCATCCAAGGAGTATAAATGTCATCCCTAGCTAAGTAACCAATGAAATATATATTTTTAAACATGTATTTGCTATAAGAATGTACTGTCTCCTTGGAAGTAAGACAGGGGAAACTAGAACAGGAGGTAAGAACATTTGCCAACAGGAAAAGCAGGCAGTGGTTGTGAAATTACTACTTCAGGGCTGCAGCTGTCAAATTTAAAGGGTCAGTCCTTAGAAAAGCATGCTGTGGATGGCGGTGTGGGGGAGGTGGAGGAGACCATATAAAAGGCAACGATGCAGCTGTGAGAATTAGCAAGTACAAAGCAGCCGAAGGGAAGGTGCTCCTGGAGAAGGGGGCTACTTCTGTGTTTTGGCTGCAGCCAGTTTATCCCATGTGGTTTTATATTAAAAATAACCCCCTGTCTAGAGTAGGACCCTCATAAAGGGAGAAATGCTATTCTACCTTTGTGTATTCACATAAGGGCCAGTAGACAGTGGAGCTGTGCAATTTGGTTACACAAGTGTGTGGGGGTAGAGAGGAATGCTGAAGGAAGGGGTGTGTGGGGGGAGGAGGGGGACAGTGCATTTGCCAATATGCAGACCCTTCAATTAAGGGATGATTATCTCTTCCCCACTTACTACCACGCTTTTTTTCTTTTATTTGGCAGGGAGCATACAGCATTTTAAGGTGTCATGGTACGAGTCCATATATTGTATGGCATGAAGTTTGTTTTACATTCACTCATGTTTCTTGGGCTTAATATATTGTGTACATCCATGCAGTGTCTGCGGGAGGAGGCGATGTGGAACACTCAGCACGAGTAAGAGTAATGAACCCTATGTATGAGGCGTTTCTGATTTTTAGCATGCTTACATGTTTATCCTTGTCTCCATCTTTCGCACTCTTTCATTGTAAAGTTGCATATGGGATCCTATTACTATTACATCGCCATTATAAAAGGGTTTAATCATACAGCGAGTTAAATCCTGCTGGTCTTATTCATGTAAAGTTCCATTTAAGTCAATTGGAGATTTACATTAGTAACTTTTTAAAATAAATTCATTCTTTCAATCCTGCCTGAAAAGAATTGTGTATTATCGTATATGTCTAGGGACTACTTATCTGCATTGGTGACCCTGAAAGACTGATTACCTACCGTACTGTAAAGGCAACACTGAAAATGTTGTCAGTTTTAAGTAGCTATTATTTAGCAGAAGCTATTAGCTTCTGCAGTTTAGGGAGCCATTTCAACATTATAAAAAACCCTGAAGCTCACAACAAGCCCTCATTCTATTTCCCAGAGCAGAACATTCCGGGAAAGCTTCATCCCTACCCCCAAGCTTTTGTTGACTTTTCATCCCATTGCATTAGTTTTGTCATGTCAAATGTAAAGACACATTTCATATTCTGACAAATCCACCGACTAGGATCACGAAAGGCCAGGGGCCTTTACAATGCTCAGCAATGGGATTTCTCTCTGTCATCACCCAATAGGTGGGAACGCTCAGCTTTTTAAAATATATTTTTGTATTTTCTTACAAGAAAATGAATGAAGGAGTAAGTAAAGCTACTGAGAATGGACAAGGTTGATTAAATTTTTAATAAAACTGCAGAAGAGTTTGAAACTGGCTCTTGTTTTCTATTACGTACCACAGTACTGATATCCGAGGGAGTGATCTAGATATTCTTTCTTTATCTAGTTAAATGGGAAGGGAAAAATGCCCCCATAACACTGGAGCAGCCGCAGGTCCATGTATCCTGTCAGACTTAATGCCATCTTGAAAAAGTATCTTTTTATCATGTCCTCATGGTCAAAAGGATCAGTTTTCTGAGACTAGAGAGAATAACGTATTGTATCTGGGCTGGATTTCAAAAGCAATATTGTCTTCCTGTAGTATAATGCTAGAGAGGTGTCAAAGCTTGTCTGCACCCTTTACAAGTCATATTTTCTTCCTCCCCCTCACTTTACATGAGTTTCCAAAAGCAAATTTCAAGTTCTGTATTTAAATAAAATCAAGCATAATAATGCCAGCTTCATGCACTGCTCTATCCTTGTGAGAAGAGGTGGGCCTGGTGCATTTTATCTTGCTCCCAAGTACAGTAGCACTCGAGTAAACATTCATTTTATCCTCCACCCCTTCTAGACCTCCCGCAAAACATACAAGGTCAGAAGGAAAACCTCAGCAAATAATGCAAACAGCAAAATTAACCTCTAAAACCACAGATAACTTTCCACTAGGTGCTCTAATGTTGTACCTAAAATGTAATTGAGCTGTTCTTATTTCATCACCTCTATTCATATTTGACACTAGTCATTACAATTATTTAATATTTAAAACCTGCTTAGTCTGTATGGTTTTTCATAAGTCAACTGTCAGTCTCTAAATTTAGTACAGTATTCTAAGAAAAACAAAGTGCGTTATTTGCAAAGTAGCTTTCAGAAAATGAAACAACCAAGCCAAATCCCGCTGTGGTAGAAGTGTTGAGGGCATTTCCAAAGGGTGAGAGGTATGAATTAATCCTTCTTCAGCATTTCACTAGACGGTGAGTAAGTACTTGCATTTGCAACTATAGCATCTCCTCAGAGTTGAGCTTAACTGGTTATTATTTCAGCCAGGGCACAGTATGTAGAGTAGTGGTGGGCAGCCTGCATGGCCGCTTGCATCTGCCAGTGGCCATGGTTTGCCATTCCCGGCCAATGAGAGCTGTGGGTGGCTATGCCTGCAGACCGTCAATGTAAACAAACTGTCTCATGGCCCACCAGCAGATTACTCTGACGGGCTGCAGTTGGCCCCCCACCCCCTTCCCCGGTGGTGTACAGGGTTTCACTGTCCCTCATTGCTTGAGAATTGCCATGTGTGACTCTTGCCTCCTGACTGGCTTAGGTGGATTCCCCATTCAGCTTGCTAGCTACTGAAATCCATTCCTTAGGCATTTAACTATTTCCATGCGTTGTAGAGGGTGAAGAGAGATTTCCCTGATGTTTAGCTTGGGCCTGAAAATACCATTAGGTTGCAGGCTGCCTTGGGGTTGGGCATTGCTTAACTACCTTTTAAAAATCTGGGACTTCTGAAAATCACACCCAAAACTGGCCTCTTTATTCGACTGCAGAATTTGCCTGTGGTTCTGTATTTGCACATACAGGGAATATTTGAAGCTTATAAATTGAAACTTATGCCTACAACTACATATTTTTAATGTAAAAATGGGTTTATGAGCACAACAGGTGCATGCATAACATTTGTGGATGTAATTTGGATTGGTAGTTTGGCAAATTTGGTCCTTCGGGATATATGAAGCTCAAATTCATCTCCGCAGCTGCTGAAGTTCTTATGAGCCTCCAGGTACATTGCCTCAGAAGCTGTGATACAAGCAAATAAACTTTCTTTCAACCATGGAAGAATCTCTTTTCTCTTAGGACAGTAAATGCTCCATTGATATTTCCATAAGGCAACAGACACAGCGGACCCTGTGATTTTGCCCATCCGAATTCAGCATTTTTGGCATTATCAAAGTCTACCTCTTTCCAAGGGCCATAATCATAGATTCTTCCTCAGCATGATTATTCCCAGTCCCACCATGACTTGACATCAGGGGAGGCACTGTCTGAAATAAAGATAGGTTCTTCTCTGGATGACTGAAAACTGTGTGAATATGTGGTCATAGTAATAAACATAGTTACTCTTGTTACAACGTCTGGAATTTCCAATATATTCAAGCTTTTGGCCTTAAAATAAACACACCAGGCTGCATATGCTGAGTGCATGACTTTCATCCACTTAAATCTTCCTTATTTTAAAATTGCTTATTTGTTGTAATATATCAAGGTCTCTTGTCCTCTCTGGAGGCTTAGACCATAGCAAGTATGTTTTAGCTTGGATAACTCAAACCACAAGTTTTTTGAAAACATTAAACATTATATTTGAAATCTTCTTAACTAGTGAAAAACATTCTATTCTATTCTATTCTATTGAGTAAATCACCCCAACAGTATTTTATTGCAGCCTACACATGCACACCTGACCTACCTCACTTGGACTGAAACAATCAGGGTTTATTTCAGTAATTATTTTTTAAGCAGTAAATCTCTGAAAATAGGGTATTTCATGAAATTGCCTATTTAGTTTAATTCCTTTTACATTCAAATTGATATTATATTACAGTGGGGGAGAAAATCGAGAGGGCTAAGCAAGGGATGAAAGTGTTTTAGTCAAGGAATGGGCATCATAAGGCAGACATAATGTCATATGCTCTTATTTTATCCGCTACACTGAAAAATCATATCTGGGAGATCTGAATCTACAAGTTGGTGCTTTCAGAAGAGCTGCTCCTATATCTCCCCAAACACTACTGCAGGTGCTGTAACATTACTCTGATAAATGATGTGGAAAACTTCACATATTTATCATCTCACTCATTTAGATAAAATATTCCATCCTATCTAACTGCCATGCTTTGAGGCTCACAAGTATCTAAATGTCAACAGGAACTTACTTCACCTACTACAGTTTTCCACTGTCTCTTAGAGAGAGATTGTCTTCTCAGCTGACATCTTATCTCCTTTCCTCAAAGGAAATAGCATTAAATTGAATCATGCTTTTCTAATTAGATGTTTTTTATTACAGATGTGTTGGGACAGAAATCCATCCATACAAGTCTGAATTCTGCCTCAATGAAGTGTTTTATCACTAGACCAATGGTACACACAAATTTAAATTAATACTAGGGCTGTTGATTAACCACAGTTAACTCATGCAATTAACTCAAAGAAATTAATTGTGATTAAAAAATTAATTGCAATAAATCCGTTTTAATTGCATTGTTAAATAATAGAATGCCAATTGAAATTCAATAAATATTTTGGATGTTTTTCTACATTGTCATATATATTGTGTGTTTGTAATTAAAATCAGAGTGTATATTTTTGCTTAAAAATATTTGCACTGTAGAAATGATAAACAAAAGAAATAGTATTTTTCAATTCACCTCATGAAGTACTGTAGTCTGGTCTCTTTGTCATTAAAATGGAACTTACAAATGTGGATTTTTTTTTGTTACACTACTGCACTCAAAAAATAAAACAGTGTAAAACTTCAGAGCCTACAAGTCATTCAGTCCTACTTCTTGTTCAGCCAATCGCTAAGACAAACAAGTTTGTTTACATTTAAGGGAGATAATGCTCCCCTCTTCTTATTTACAATGTCACCAGAAATATCTTGCAATGCCAGCTATAAATGTGCCAGATACACTAAACATTCATATGCTCTTTCATGCTTCAGCCACCATTCAAGAGGACACGCTTCCATGATGATGATACTCATTAAAAAAATAAGCATTAATTAAATTTCTGACTGAACTCCCTGTGGCTGAATTGTATGTCCCCTGCTCTATTTTACTTGCATTCTGCCATATATTTCATGCTAAGGCAGTCTTGGATGATGACCCAGCATACTCCGTTCATTTTAAGAACACTTTCACTACAGATTTGTCAAAATGCAAAGAAGGTACCAATGTGAAAGTTCTAAAGATAGCTGCAGCACTCAACCCAAGGTTTAAGAATCTGAAGTGCCTTCCAAAATCTGAGAAGGACAAGGTGTGGAGCAACACTCCGGTGAGGAAACTACGGAACGTGAACCACCAAAAAAGAAAATCAACCTTCTGCTGGTGGCATCTGACTCAGATAGTGAAAATGAGCATGCATTGGTCCATATGGCTTTGTATTGTTATCGAGGAGAACACATCTGCATGGACGCATGTCTTCTGTAATGGTGGTTGAAGCATGAATGGACATGTGAATATTTAGCGCATCTGGCATATAATTATCTTGCGATGCCGAGTATGACAGTGCCACGAGAATGCCTGTTCTCCCTTTCAGATGACATTGTAAACAAGAAACAGGCACCATTATCTCCTGCAAATGTAAATTAACTTGTTTGTCTGAGCAATTGACTGAACAAGAAGTAGGACTGAGTGGACTCGTAGGCTCTGAAGTTTAACATTGTTTTGTTGTTTAATGAAGGCTTTTTGTACATAATTTTACATTTGTAAGTTCAACTTCCATGATAAAGAAATTGCACTACATTACTTGTATTGGTGAATTGAGAAATACTATTTCTTTTTTCAGTGCAAATATTTGTAATCAAAAATAAATATAAAGTGAGTACTGTATTTTGTGTTGCGTTGCAACTGAAATCAATATATTTGAAAATGTAGAAAACATCCAAAATATTTAAATGGTATTCTATTATTGTTTAACAGTGCGATTAATCATTTTTTAATCATTTGACATCCCTAATTAATACAAACTAATTGGACTTCAATTTATCAGATACTATACATATATGGGTCATCTCATCTGCTGTTCAAGTTGAACAATAAAAATGGTATTGGGTTGTTGCCAGAGAGCCTGGACCATAATCTAGTTAATTCAATGGAAAATACCTGCTTCCTGGTTGCTGGTCATCCTCTCTCAGTAGTCTTCCCTTGATGATAGTAGGTTTTGGTCCCTCCCACAATCAGTGCCTATGCCAGACTGCTTCAGCACCTCTGAGATGAGGTATTCCTGTGTACCAACAATGTTTAGAAGGGAGTTGAACCAAAAGATCCAGACTTGCATAATAGCTTTCACAGCTGATTTTATTCTATCATTACTTGGTGGGTATGTGTGGGGAGAGGTCAAACTCTTTTAATTCTTCTGAGGCAAATTGGGATCCATTGTTGGTGAATACAGTATTCCAAACACTGTATCTTGCAAAGTGAGTCTTCAGTTTGCCAATCCCGGACTTGCCTCTTATGAGGCAGATCATCAACCTCCCAAAAGTTTGAACAGTAAACCACTGTAATCAAGTATTGCTTTTCTTGGAAGGTAAGAAAGTCTGCTGTCCTCTTTTCCCATGGTTGGCTGGGCAACTAATGTGGTAAGTGTTTTTCTGCTAGCTGTTATTACATAACCGACAGGTGCTGCACCTTTCTAGCAAGGAGTGTAGTTTGGTATTTGTTCCAGCCAATAAAAATATACTCCACCCAGTCTAAGACAACTGCCAATGCCCAGGTGTGAGATGTATTTTTTTTTGCATGACAGCCTTACTTAATGAGGTAAGATCAATAGCTCTGTCAAAGTATGATTCCATCCTGCTCATTTAGCTCATCCTTAATTTGATAATGTCTGCTCCTACAAGTATTTGGCTTCTCTCTTCTGCTCACTTTCCTAGTATCATTTTCCTTGGCGGCCTAGAGTTGGATGTCCTCTTCTGCAGCCTCCTTGATTTTGTCACTTTCACTGTGAAAGTGAGAAAATTAAGTATGTTAATTGATCAGTGTCCTGATCCCCTTTCCCCAACTCACTGATGATGGGCATATATGCCCTGCTCAGGGTGTCAGCTGACATCAGTAATCCTCTTGGATAATATCTGGAGACGCATCAACATGTGCTTAAATCTCTTTTGAATTGTGGGAAATGATTGTGCTATTACTGGGTGGCCATGGGTGCACTGATGGAATTGCTCCAGAACAAATACCACAGCCAAAAGCTCTTTTTCTGTTTCAGAAATAATTCTGTTGGCATGGGCAACTGGCTGCTCCTGAAAAATGTTATACCTAATTGTTTCTCCAATGCATCACACTGGAGTGTCAGTGACTGTCCTGGATGATAGTACTTCAGGAGAAGGACATCTTTTTTCATCTTGTTTCATCATGTCAAATGCTTGCTGATGGGGACCTGCCCAGTCCCCCTTATCATCCTGACTTGCGAGCTGATATGTATTCTGTTACTGAAGCCAACTGTGGTCAGTATTTGAACACAAAATGTATCATTCTTATGAAGCACTGTACTCCTTTCACATCCACTAGAGAATGCATGCCCCCTCAATTACACTCCTTCCGGGAACTCACCAGTTTTGATGATCATGGTACAGAGTTCATGTCCTCCAGGTCAGGCCTGTCCATTTTATCCAGGGTTTCTGCTATGTGGGTATGTAAGCAGTTACCTTGCACTGTCTTTGAATTAAGTCTCCTGTAGTCAATACCTGTATCCTCAAATATCCTCTAGTCTTTTTTCACAATTATATTTGGGGATGCCCAAGTTAATGTAGATTGAGCACTTAGCTTCGTTTTCACTGCTACTGATACACCAGGGAAATCCAATAAGGGGGCTACCTCTCAGGGACTGATATGTTTTGTTTGCTCATATTTTAAAGCATAATTTATCAGATAAATTTGACTTCTATTTAAAACTGTCTCCAGACATTTATGTTTGCCTCCTATTTATTTATTATTTAAAATGATAACCTGGAGATTTGCTGTGAACAATCCTTGGTCTGTAGCTTGCCACAAATAATTTGCAGTTGCCATTCAAACTTGGAAATTTGAAACTGAAGTTGTGTTGGTTGATTCTGATTAAATGCTTAGTTTGGATTAAACTTCCAGTGAGAGTTTGAGACTGATTAGGCCAATACTGAGCTGTTTTGACACCATCCTCCTCCCCATTCTCCCATACTGCAAATTGTGTGGTGTATTCTTGTTCTCTGACTTTGCAAATAATTCTTAGAACCAGCTTTCTAGTGCATATATTCACATTTATGAGTTCAAAACTCACTCTATGTGAATATTCTCTAATATCTGGTTAAAATGAATTGTTTCTGTGATTTTTTTTCAACCAATAAATATATTTACTAAAATATTTATGGAAAGCAAACACAAAAATGAATCAAGGTATGAGAACACAAGCAAAGTTAATTATTTTTTATTTGAATATTCACAGAAAAATGTGAGATTTGCTTAACTGGATTGTTATATATATATATATATATATATATATATATAAATTATTCATACTCTCCCCACTTCTTTAGGGCAACTGATCAGGCATATTTAGTGTAAATTTAAATTTTAATCTATAGATTCATAGTTTAGGACTAGAAGAGACCATTAGATCATCTAGTCTGATCTATATATCACAGCCCATTACATTTCAATCAGTTCCCTCAGTACTGAGACCAATAACTTGTGTATGACAAAAACATAACTTGTGTTTGGCTAAAGCATATTCCATAAAGTTATCCAGTCTTGATCTGAATAGATCAAGGGATGGATAAGCCACACTCCATGCAGTTTGTTCTGATGGTTAATCACCTTCACTGTTAAAAATTTGTGCCTAATTTTTAAGTTGAATTTGTCTGGCTTCAGCTTCCAGTCATTGGCTTTTGTGCCTTTCTACACCAGATTGAAAAGCCCTTTAGTATGTGGATTTTCTTCTTGTGAAAAGACTTGATTACAGTGTGAAAATAACCTAATGATGCTCTTGATAAATGAAACAAATTGAACTTTTTAAATATCTCACTGTAAGTCAGTTTCTTCAGTCCTTTATGTGGTTATTTTCTGCACCTTTTCCAATTTTTCAACTTTTTAAAAAAATGTGGATGCCAGAATTGTCAGCAATATTTGAGTCTCAGTTTCACCCCAAAGCTGTATTCTGAGGTAAAATCATCACCCAATTCCTACTCATTACTCCCCTGTTTATACATCCAGCATTCATTAGCCTGTTTCGCCACACTGTCACACTGGGAGCTCATGTTGAGTTGCTTGTCTGCTATGACTCCTGAATTACTTTACAGTCCTAGATACATCCCCTATTCTGCAGGTATGGTTGGCATACCTTGTTTCTGAATGTAAAACTTTGCATTGGTCTGTATTAAAATGAATTTTGTTTAAATGAGCCCAGATTACCAGGTGACCTAGATGACTCTCTTACTTCATCATTATTTACCACTCCACCAATCTATGTCAGCTGCAAATTTTATCAACAGAGACTTCACGTTTGTTTCCAGATTATTGATGAAAAAGTTGAAAAAATAGATCATCTTAGCCATTTATAATGCTATAATAATTTTCTTTTAACCAGAAAGGTCTTCACAGCATGGGAAGGTATCCATCATGAAAAGCTTCTGAACTTGCAGTATACAATTCTTCAAGGTTTAAAGTAGCTCCCCTGCTCTGTTCATAATGTTTCAGTTCCTGTGACCTTTATGCTAGGACACCCAGTGGTTTCAAAGTCAAAAAGATTCCTTCTTTGGAGTTTATAAGCTCCAGAAGAGTTGAGCTTTTCTACTACAAAGCAAATAAATAATATGCACGAGTTAAATATTTGCACTTTATAATGAATGATTAGAAAGAGAATGATTAAAAATGCATCCATTTGCAAAAGAGCAACAAAATAATTGAGCAGTTTTTGTATCTTCCACAATACCCTGTATTTTTGTCCCATCTTTGTTTGTAGATTGTAAGCTTCTTGTGGTCAGAGCCCATATGTTGTTTGCTGTATTGTAACATGCTGAGTACATCATTCGTTCATAATAAATAGGACTACGGTCCAGATTATCATCATAGTTCTATTGACTACCATTGAGCTATGGTGATTTACACCAGCTGTGTAATTATTCAACCTTTTTTTTAATTCTGTGGGCTATCAAGAGTCAGTGTAGTTCTCTGCTTGGCATGGAGAATAAACTTTTGTGGCTGTTTAAAAACACTTTTCAGCGCTGTACGGTTTAAGTGATGGGCTCTGGGGCCGAATGCGACAATGTGTGCATTACTGATATTAATACTGGAGTTATGTGTGTTGAGCTTCTGGTTTTTTGAAGTGTTAAGCAAGAAAAAGGCTCCTTTTTATGAGAAAGCTGCAAACATCCTTCTTGGAGTAAAAATAAAATTACAGTCTAGCCATAGTTGAAAGCCTTCAGCAGAGCTTATCTCTTCTAGCAGGTGTCACTCAACTCTTTTGAAACAAGCTGATGAATATACAGAAACTAAATTATGCAGGAAACAACTCAAAATGAGCATGAAAGAGTGACTACCAGCAAAGATAATTACAATTCCCTTTTCCCGATTAAGAACCGACCTTAATAGGGTTTGTTACTAGGTGCTTAATCTAGCCAGCTGTTTTAGAAGCTACCACATAAGTCACTGCAATTTTCTCTCTCTCTCTCTCTCTCTCTCTCTTTTTTTTGATAGTGTCAGTTGTCGGCTTAATTTTGGTGATAAACTACAAGAAAATGCTCCATAGACATTTTAGGTGGATTTGTTACCACTGATTAATAACTGCTGTATTAAATATTCAATTTTAGCTACTGGATGAGGCTGGGGTCAAAGTACTTTTCTCATTTGACAGACTTCAGTGAATTGAATTCATTTCTTTTTGTGTTGCTCATTTTTAGCATTTGAAATAATATTGCTTTGTAATTTCACAAAAGACATTTTTGAAGGATAAGATCATTAGCTTTGAATTAAAACTAAATTTACGATTGTAATTGAAAACTTGTTAAATACTAATAAAAATGGGGTGCTGCAAGAACGGGAGGGGACCCATAAGACCACATCTCATGCCTTGGTCAATCAGTCATTACTTAGTATTGAATTGTTGCCTTAATTGTTGCTCTAGTGCAGTGTTTTAGGATTTTAATAATCCAAGAAAAGTCGTTAGGTTTTACTGCTTCTTTTTTTGAGAAATGCATGTAGTTTTAATTAAACAAATATTTCTTTTTCCAAAGCCTTGTCCAAAGAAGACACAGCTTGCAATGACGATTAGGTTTAATTAATTTGAGTGATTTCTGCACTGAGCAAGTATGTAACCCTTTGAGGATTTCTGCTTTCATTCTTCCCCTGACTCCCATGCTCCTGTCTCTCCCTCTCTTTCACAATTTAGAAGAGCAGGAAAACATCCTCCCCACAAAGGAAATATTTTTCCACACATATGTCAGTTTTGTTTAAGGCCAGTGTAGTTCAGAGTTCCCTTTTATTTTCCTCCCATAGTGATGAGTCTTAAATCTCTTTCTCTCTCACACTCTGAAGTGGAGCTTTCTGTCAGGTATAAGAGAATAGCATTTAGTATTTTGTGATGTTTAAATATTTATGTCATGGATTAGGCTTTGAGAGCAAGAGTTTTGTTGTTTGTTCTTCTTTTGGCCCAAGGTATTTTATTTTTTATTGATCTTTTTCTTTTTTGCCAGGCCTAACTATTGTTATGGGACACAGTCATCAAAAGAAATTTTTTTGGATTGCAGTTATATGGCAAGTTTTCAAATCATAAAGAGATCAACAAAGCACTTGAGGATAGAGTAAAGAGAACAATGCTACACTCACATGGGGCATAGACATGATGACTTAACATGTCTTTTCTGTCTGTAATTTCTAGGATTCTATGACCTCCAAGGTAACACCTATTTCTACAGAATTACCAAATCCAGTTCTAATGTCATGGTTTATCTCAGATTTGTCAAGATTTAAATAAAAACATATTATGATTACATTATTTACTATATACATGTATAAGGTGATCTTTTTACGATCTGGAGCACACATTCAGAAGATGTGGCAGATGCACAAATAAGAGTTAGAAGAAAGGAGGTAAGGAAAAGTGCTATCCAAAAGGTGGCTGGGGGAAAAAAAAGCTTTTCTTCTCTCCAAAATGTTTTAAATCTTGGAAGAAATAGTCTTCATGATACTTTAATTTGCAGCAGGGATGAAACCTTTTGTCTAACTGTGAACAGAATTTTCAAATAAATATTCCAGGGAACTGCTGTTACATTTGGCCTTTCAGCATCAAAAGTATAAACTCAATGGGACTGATTTGCCTCTGTTTTTTATACAAGAACAGACTGGAAAGGACCTCCTTGGTCATTGAGTCCAGTATCCTACTATTTCAGGCAACTCATTTTAATATCATTTAGGATTCTTGTCCCAACTTCTTTTATTGGAAGGCTGTTCCAGAATCTCACTGCTCTGATAGGTCTTTGCCACTGGACGAAAAAACCAGTGGTAAGGGATCTTATTCCACTTAAACACTTTTCTCAGAAGATTCTCCTTTTAATCTGAGTGGAAGTTTTAGAAGATGTCAAAGAAACCTTTCTATTTCTGATGAACCTATGTAATCCCTGTACACAAATTAAAGACTAGGGCAGACAGGGGGTGGTGGGGTGGGGAAGAGAGTGTATTTAATGAAAAAAGTTTCATTTTAAGTTTTCGATGACATTTTTTATTGAAAAAATATATTTCATTTTAGTGGCTGAAAAAAATACCTTAGCTCTTTCCCCTACTAGAAAAAGGAGGTAAAAAGTGAGCGATTTTTTTTCTCACTGAAATGACATGAAAATTTTGGTTTCTGTTTTTAATTGAAAATCAAAAGAATTTCCACCTAAACAAAAACTGTATTTAAACATTTTAATTTTGATTGAAAAAATATTTTAAAAAAGATAGAATTTTTAAACCAGTTCTGATAGAGATGCTGAATCCCTTGTGGAGCAAAAAATAAAATATACCTTGTTGTAATTATGCAATTTGTGTTAATGTAAGTATAGGTAATCCCTGTGTTCACATTTTGTCGTTGTTGTTGAAAAGCCCCTAAGATTTGGGGGCATGCATAAAATAATCAGTTAGAAATTAATTCCACAGACAAATTAGATCTGTATCCCCAAACTCAACCTCTCTCATGAGACCACCCTAACCCCTTGACCCTCCCCATCCCCAGGAAAGCTTGGCAAAAGCAATGGGCTTTGCAGCATGAGATGAAGGTTAACAAATCTGGGATCCAGCAAATCAAGATGGGAGGGAGAGGCATTGTGTTGGTGACACCTCAGTAAGCTCTCCCCAGTAAGATCTCCAGTTTAAACGAGTTGGCTGTTAAGCTGAGTGCTTCAGCTGACTGTAATTGATATGATCTCATATGCGGGACAGCAGTTTCAAAGATAGGCAAGGTTTCCATTATTTAAGTTGAAGCCAAAACCTTACACTTAGCCAAGAGCTGTTAAGGATCCAACAAGATGTCCAAGCTGCAAACCTAAAAACCCACAGCAGACATTCTTTTCCCTTTCCTTCAGCCTTCTCACCTTATCTTATTCTTATCTGGGTTGTATCCAGCTGGCCAGCTGTCTTCCATGCTCCAATTTCTGTTAAGCACTGGGTAATTCACAATTCTATATCAGATGATTGGATGAGATGGATATATAGAGCTGAATGTCACCTGGGCCTGAGGCCATAAAGAAGCAGCCTACCAAAGGGACTCTGGTGTATGCAGCAATCAATGCAGAAATCACTTCAGCTGGGTCAGGTAGTAAAGCTCTTGGAGCAGCCCGGGCAGCAGTTCTGTTAAGGGCTGGAGGCTAACCTGCCAGAATTCTTGGACTCCTCTAACCCTTAACTAAAAGCTGAGCTGGGGAGGAGGGAAGTAGCTAGAATGGATCAGCCACTGACAGCTGCTAGAGGAGAACTTAGGTTGGGACTATCACTAAGACATTATTCTGTTGCGCCCCCGCCTATTCTCTCACCCTGCTAAAATTCTCTTTGTTTTAAGTATGTACAAGTGAAGTATTGCCTATCAAGTGCACTCTTTTCCCAAGTCTCTAGGTGGGGGCTTGAGCCAGCGTTGTTTAAATTTTCAGAAGACACCTCTGGAAAATTGAACCAGTCCCTATTTGTTGACAAAAATGGCAGAATCGTTACACTGATAACTTTACTGTAAAAAGAAAGTAATTAGAGAGATTGTCAGTATCAAGAGATGGTTTCTTGAACCAATATCTAATAAACAAGAGTGGTTTATTTTTTTAAAGCGAAGTTGACATCTTGCCCTCTCACAAGGAGACATTGTCCGTCAACTGCAATAACGGCCCTAGGTCAACAACCTTCTCACTAGTTTTCAGCTGGCAAAAGCTGTATCTGTGAATTTGTCTACACATGAAAATTAATCTGGAATAAAGTGGGTTCAGAGTTGTGAAGATGACATAAGAAGAAGACTAGCTGCTATTGTATTCAGAAAGCTGTAGAATCTGGAAAGTTAAAGATATTTCAATAAAAACAAACATTAGCATATATATAAGACAATCATGCCAATACTATTGTATGGCTTGAAATGTTGGAGTATGAGGAAAGCTGCTGAACAAAAGAGATTGACTGCAGAAATGAACTGACTGAGGGGAATTACTGAGTTTCAAGACTGCAGAAAATAATTTTAAAAAAATGAATTGATAAGAAAATGGCTAGGACTAAAAACCAGTGCTGTTACAGAAGATCCAAGGAAGACAATTGTGATGGTTTCAACATATGTCAGGAATGGGCCCAGAAAGGATGCCATACATGGCAATACATACTAGAGTGCCAGGAACTAGAAATAGAGGAAGACTGAGAATGTGTTAGATAGACACTATGAAGAATGACACAAAATACAAATGTTTAAATAGGAACAAAGTCATGAATCTGAGATAAAACAGAAAGTGATGAAAATATTTCATTTGGTTCCATTGTTGCACCTAAATTGATATACAGGAATAAAAGATTAAAGAAGATAGGGTGTGAAATTAAGCAGACTATTACTGATTTACTATAGGTATGGGCATTCTTACTATGAAATAAGTGTTTTTTTCCCTCTGAATTATCATAATCCAACAGATTACCCTAATTCAGAAGAAAGCAATCTTATATTGAAATAAGAACATCTATGCATGGAATTAATCAAGAATAACTCTGCATAAAAAAGCCCAATGAGGCTGGGTTGGATATATCATTAGGAGGCTTGAACATCAACTCCCCAGAAAAACTTTCTATGGAGAATTGGCACAAGGACATCGGAATCAAGGCCACCCCAGAAAGCGCTACAAGGACAGCGTCAAGAACAGCATGCAATTGGGTGCAGTAAAACTGGATGATTTCAAGAAGGCTGCATTAAATAGATCAGCATGGCAACACAACACTCAGAGCTTTCCAAGCCTTTGAAGAGGACAGAAATAAACAAGAGTTAGCTATAAGGGAAAAGCATCATGCCACTGCTATAGCTACCAAAACACTTATCAATGACTTTGTCTACCTGATCTGTTTATGGGCATGTGTGTCATGATCTGGAGTGCAGAATCACTCTAGAATCCACAAAAAGAGAGAGCATGTAAACATCATCAAATCAACAGACTATGCAAAGGAAGAAAAAAAACTAAATGTAAACAAGCTCTAACTCGCATACCCAGCACCTCCATCCCTCAGCAAACCACTGGGGTTGAAACTCAAGATAAAAATAACCTGTGTGTCCCCCCCACCAGACACAGCTGTGACATTCCTAATAAAATTTTCGTTCAGAGCTCAACACGTAAAAATCCCCTTACTAGCTTTATATCGTGCATGGACAGTGTTGGAAATTTTTTTAAAAAATTAAATGTATTTTTCACTGTGCAGATAAGAATTTTAAGGGCAGGAGCTATCCAGTCAAGTCATGGCATTGGTGAAAAGTGGGATGATACGTGTTCTCCAAATTTTCCCTTTGTGTGATTGTTTTAAAATGAGTTTCCAAAAAGCAGTGTTGATTTGTATTTATATTTGGGCCTGGTTCTCTTGCTGTGTCTAGAACAAATGAGGGATTTAACATTTTCTTTTTTGTCAGTAAATTCTCCTCTCTGTAGTATTCTATACAAAAAGAAAACTCAGTGCAGTGATGTAGCTCACAACAGAGTAAATCAGGAATATACCTCCATAAAAAGTGGGATTAGAATGAGAATCCATGTGTCCTACTTCTAATTCCATCCTTACTATTACAAATATTTTATAACTCACTAATACCTCACCCTTTTCTTTTTTAAAGCTATACTTTCTGGCAAGCAGAAATACCCTGCTGATTTATATTTGAAGAAAGCTTTCTGCATCAGAAAATTTGGCTTTTGATAGCTATGACTGTGGAAAAAATGAGTAGGATGCACTTATGTACAATATCTTATATACCTAATGTTATGCTGTCAAATGTGTATTGTCAAGCATGACCCTTCAGCCATTTACAAGGAGAGGAAATGCTGCAAAGACAAGCTAATGGCAAACAGACTATGTACAATATTAGTCAGAATATGAATTTGCTGCAGTAATAACAGTATTACTTACTAGCATGTGAACACTATAACTTTCTTCAGTAAGCTAGAGGATGAATTATATTCCTTCCCTCCACCTCCCGTAAGTGACAATGTGCGTGAATACTGAGAGCTGCTTTCTTGAAAGTAATTCACAATCAAAATTCATTCTCTGTAGTCAGATCTGCCAGGCGAATGTGGATTTGATAGACTATATTTATTATAAGATATATAATATTTTTTCAGGTCAGCAGTTTTAGCTGTGCCAGTGCAGCTGTCAGGAAAGGCTGCACAATCAAGATGATTGATTAGCTGTACAAGAGAGTAGCCCATCTTTTGAATTCTCTTCTCTCAACTTCAGCTGATGTGAGCAAGAAAAGCACTTTAATTTCAGGAATAATCTAAATTTAATTGAGAATGGTAAACTTGTTGCAAGGTTCATTTTTCATTTGTACTTACACCTTGCCTCCCCCTTATACTCTAATCCTATTACTTTCATATACCATGATTTATAAGGAGTTTTGATGTGTCTATTTGACTCTGCTGCCTCATCACCAGTTCTTTAGCAGGAGATATCAGCATCATCTGATAGGTCCTGATGTAGGGTTGGACTGGAAAGACAACATTTGGACTCTCACAAATACAAAAAGGGAAGAGAAAAGGATAAGCAATAAGTGCTAAGCGTCAGAGATTCCTGTTCTGAGTGCCCACTGTCACTGCCATTTGCACTGTCTCACCCTTTTCCTTAATTTCTGAGTGCCACTATCGTGAAGCATTAACAATGACACATTGCAATTATTTACTGGCTCTTTAACTCTGTGCTTCTCTGTTTACCTAGGACTTTTGCATATGCTTTTTTGTAGCTGCCTGACAGAGGGAAGTGATATTGCTCTTTGTTGAAGAAAGATTAGCTGAAGGATCAATAGAGAATACGTGCACTGAGTAATGTGGGCATGATATAATAATAATTAGGAGGCCTAATTACGTACTAGGATCCCATTGTACTAGGTGTAATGCAAACACAGAATAAAATGGTGTCTTCCCCAAAAAGGTTGCAATCTAAGTATAAGATAAAAGACAACAGATGGATAATGACAAAGGGGGTGGAAGAAGAAAACAATGTAACAACGTTGGACCTCATAATAGGCAGTGGCTTAGCTGGTATGTTTTGTAGGCATCATGGCAGAGGCAGGTTTTAAAAAGGGTTTTAAAGGAGGATAATAAAGTAGCTTCACATATATTAATTGGGGAGCTACTCCAAAGCATAAGGTGCAGCCTGGGAGAAACCATGAATGTACTTGTTTGAAATTTTTCAAACAAATGGGTGACGGAGGGTGGCATTGGAAGTGAGCGAGAACCTCTCAGTGCTAAGTGAGATGATAGTAAGGTTGGAGGGAGGCTGTGGCGGACCTTGAAAGTGAAGACCAGTAACTTGTGTTTGATGCAACAGAGAAAGGCGAGTCAGTGGCATGATAAAAAGAGAGGGGTGACATGGTTGAAGCAGTGGGCTAGGAAAATTTGTAGCAGCTGAATGTGAGCTGGACAAGTTTTCATTTGTCAAGGCCAGAGAAAAGGATGTTGTAATCAAAACATGTGATGGTGAAAGCCTGGATAAGAGTGTTTAGGCATGTGAAGGGATACGAAAAGCCATATCTTAAAGATTGTAACCTGTCAGAACTGGCAAGATTTAGAGATGGACTTCTCTAGGTTCTCCTATCCAGGCTGAGTTGAAGACGATGCTCAAATTGGAGGCCTGAATAACAGGCAGGATCATGGCTTTGTTCACAGTGATCGAGAGAGGAGACAGGGCTGGTGAAGGCCTAAGGGGAAGATTAAGCTATCGTTTACCTGAGCTGATAGTTTCCAACACTTCCAATTTTTTGTTTGAAAGGAAAAAGAGAATTCAATACAGTTGGACCTCTTTTTCTCCCCTTGCCCTGATCTGCCTTCTGGAACTCTAAATGACAAACTATATTAGTCAACATCTAATATACAACCTCCTAGAGACTGGATGGCTCCTAGGCAGGTAATGGTCTACAGATCCTGTAGAGGTCAATGGCCTGAATACAGTACAAACAAGTAGTAAATGAAACTTAGTGACCTATAATAAATGAGTTGACAGAATTAGAAGTTCTTAAAGGTTCACATAACAAAAATAGTCCTCACAATTGGCATCAGTTGGCACTCCTGTTGACAAGCTGCAGGAGGGTGGGGACATGCCTACAGATGGTCAACGTCAGCAAAATGTCTTGCGGCCTGCAATCAGATTACCCTGATGGGCCACATGCAGCCTGCAGGCCTCAGGTTGCCCACCACTGCACTATGAGCTAGATTCACAAAGGGACTTAAGCATTATGAATTTTAGGCACCTAGAAAATGACTGTGATTCACAAAGCCTGGGTTTGGTGCCTAAGCATTGCATACAACGAATGGGGGAAAAGTAAGCACCCAAGAATGTGATTCACAAAAGCCAGCACGCTGGCTAGCTTTGGGTATGTCTTCACTACAAACTTATGTCGATTGTGTTGAGGTCGATTTTGTAAAGCAGACTGTATAAAATCGATTTTGTACATCGCCACAAAACCCAGCAAGTCGGCAGCGTTCGTACACACTACAGTGGAAAGCGTCGACATAGCGAGTGGTGCACTGTGGGTACCTATCCCACAGTTCCCGGAGTCCCAGAAGACGCCATTTTGAGCTTTCTCCGTTCCCAAACCCACCAACCCTGCAGTGCCCCTCCCACTGTGAAAGCAACTGCAAACTATCATTTCGCACGCTTTTGCTGCCTGCGCTGACACCATAGCAGTGCAAGCATGGAGCCTGCTCAGGTAACTGCTGCAGTAATGGCTGTTGTGAATACCTCACGCATTGTTGTGGACTTTATGCTGCATCGTATGCACAAGAAGGCAATCGGGAGACGACTGCGCTATCCGGAGGGTGATGACAGAGATGAGGACGTGGACATGGACACTGACATTTTTGAAAGTAAGGGGTCCGACATCCTGGCAATTTTGGTGGCAATGGGGCAGGCTCATGCTATGGAACGCCTAATCTGGGCCAGGGAAACAAGCACTGACTGGTGGGATCGCATAGTGCTGCGGGTCTGGGATGACTCGCAGTGGCTCAGAAACTTTCGCATGAGAAAGGGCACGTTCATGGAACTTTGTGACTTGCTTTCCCTTGCCCTCCAGCACGAGAATACCAAAATGAGAGCAGCCCTCACAGTTCAGAAGTGAGTGGCGATAGCCCTCTGGAAGCTTGCAATGCCAGACAGCTACCGGTCAGTCGCGAATCAATTTGGAGTGGGTAAATCTACAGTGGGGACTGCTGTGATGGAAGTAACCAGGGCAATCATTGATCTGCTGCTATCTAGGGTTGTGTGTCTGGTAAACATGAAGGCTATAGTAGATGGGTTTGCCGTGCTGGTATTCCCTAACTGTGTGGGGGCTATAGATGGCACTCATATCCCTATCTTGGCACCTGACGAGGGCGCAGAGTACAGAAACCGCAAGGGGTATTGTTCAATGGTCATGCAAGCACTGGTTGACCACAAGGGACGTTTCACCGACATCTACATGGGATGGCCGGGAAAGGTTCATGATGCTCGTGTGTTCAGGAACTCTAGGCTGTATAGACGGCTGATGCAAGGGACTTTCTTCCCAGACCAGAAAATTACTGTGGGGTGTGTTGAAATGCCGATCGTTATCCTTGGGGACTCAGCCTACCCCTTAATGCCCTGTCTTATGAAGCCATACACGGAATCCCTGGACAGGAGTCAGGAGCTGTTCAACTATAGGCAGAGCAAGTACAGAATGGTTGTGGAGTGCGCATTTGGCTGTCTTAAAACGAGGTGGAGAACGCTACTTACTCGCTCAGACCTCAGCGAAAGAAATGTGCCCATTGTTGTTACTGCTTACTGTGTGCTCCACAATCACTGTGAGAGCAAGGGGGAGATGTTTATGGCAGGGTGGGAGGTAGAGACAAATGTCCTGTCTGCTACTTACAAGCAGCCAGACACGAGGGCAAGTATAAGAGCACACCAGGAAGCACTGCGCCTCAGAGAAGCCTTGAAAAACAGTTTTGTGACTGGCCAAAATGCTGTTGAAAACCCACTCCCTTGTTCTGTTCAGCGATAAGCCTCCCACCATCCTTATCCCCTCCCCCCCCATTTGCAGAGTAAATAAATTCATTTTTTTAAAAAGCATGCATTCTTTAATGATTCTTCACAAACAAAGGGGAAGACTGGCAAGGTAGCCCAGAAGGAGTGGGTGAGGAGGAAAACCACTCGGTGTGGTGGATGGGGAGGAGGGACAAAGACACAGCGCATTTTAAAAACTTTTCTGATAAACTAAGCCGCCTCCTGCTTGTGTTGTATTGTTGGGTAGAGTGGGTCGGTTCCCGGAGCCTCCCCCCGCCTGCATTCTCACCCCGCGTCTGGGTGGGGAGGTAATGGAACTTGGGGAGGAGGGGAGGTGGTTACACAGGGGTTGCTGGGGCAATCTTTGGTGCTGGTGAAGCTCCAACAGACACCGGAGCATGTCACTTTGGTCCTCCGTTATACGCAGCATTGCATCCATCCTCCTTTCCTCCCGCTCCTGCCATTGCTCCTCCCGCTCCTGCCATTGCTCCTCCCGCTCCTGCCGTCTCTCCTCCCATGCTGCTACTGCTGCCCTGGACTCTAAAAGGCTTTGCCTCCATGTGTTCTGGGAATCTAAATTTTTTTCTCTCCATGCGTTGTTTTGAGCTGCCTCACTGCGGGAGGAATATATAAGCTCCGCAAACATATCTTCTCTGGTGCGTTTCCTTCTCCTTCTTATCTGTGGTAGCCTCTGCGATGGGCATGTTGTGGGCGGGGGAGGACTGAGCTGGCTGTAGGAGGAAAGAAGGAAAAAGGTTATAAGATAGATACATTCTCCAGCACAATGGGAACAGTCTTTCACGATGAAACAAAGTATTCACAGAGTGCATATGCTTTCTGTACAAGGTCGCATTTTGCACCTTAAATTGAGTGCCTGTAGCTTTCCTGTACAGACATCACATCAGACACCCTCTCCCAGGGCCAGGCAACAGAAGGCGGCCATGCAGGCCGCCACGATAAGCCACATTCTTTTGGTTTGATCCATATTCTTTACAGCTGTGCTCTCCTTTCCCACAGTAAACCCCCCCCCACCGCGTGGCTCCCTGCTAGTGCACCACAAGCAGCCCCGTGCATTTTCTCTCCCTCCTTCCCCTCTTACCCCAAGGCTGCTCTCATGGAGGTTCCCTGCTACTACACCACAAGCAGCCCCACGCGGTTTGATCCATATTCTTTACAGCCGTGCTCTCCTTTCCCACAGTAACCATCCCCCGCACCGCGTGGCTCCCTGCTGGTGCACCACAAGCAGCCCTGCACGTTTTCTCTCCCTCCTTCCCCCCTTACTCCATGGCTGCTCTCATGGAGGTTTCTCTCCCCCCAACAAACACACATGCCGCTTGGGATACTGTGGGGAGGATTCCTTCACAGTCAGATATATGAGCAGCCCAGAGGGAACGTCCGAAAATGACTGTCCCCTATTTCAAACAGGCTACCATGAACGATATCACTCTGCTGAGGATTATAAAGAACGGATGTTGCTGGAATCGAAGCAACAGCCAGGAGCATATGCTGCTGTGCTGTGTTATTCAATGGTCCCAGAATACCTGATCCCAGAGTGGCGTGGTAAGGTCTGCTACTATGGAGGACGAAATAAGGCTGCTCTCCCCAGAAACCTGCGAAAGGTTCAACGCTGTCTTCAGGACAGCTTCATGGAAATCTCCCTGGAGGATTATCGCTCCATCCCCGAATATATTGACAGACTTTTCCAGTAGCTGTTCTAGCCATGCATGCATTCCAAATTAATCATTAATAAACATTTCCTTTTAAATCATGCCTTTATCTTATCCCTAAAGGGACACTCACCAGAAGTACCTTCGCTGATTTTCCCATCTGGGGTACCACCTTGGGAGGGTTCTGAGGGTATTTGCTCCAGGGTGATAAACAGTTCCTGGCTGTCTGGGAACAGAGTCTCTCTCCTTGCCTGCTGCTGCGTAGTATCATCTTCCGCATCAGCTTCATCATCATCTGAATCCTCATGCCTCATGACTACCCCATCAGAGGAGTCCATGGACACTGGTGCAATGGTGGTGCCCCCGCCCCAGTATTTGATTCAGTTTGTTGTAAAATTTACATGTCCGTGGCGGTGCCCCAGAGCATCCATTTGCCTCTTTTGCTTTCTGGAATGCTTGCCTCTGCTCCTTAATTTTCACATGGCACTGCTGTGCCTCCCTGCTGTGGCCCCTATCCAGCATGGCCTTGGAAACTCTGGCAAACGTGTTGGCATTCTGTTTGTTGAAACAGAGTTCTGCCATCACAGATTCCTCTCCCCAGATAGCTATGAGATCCAACACCTCCCGGGTGGACCGTGCTGGAGCTCTTTTGCATTAGTTGGTCTCCAATGCTGATGAGCTCTGCTTGGTGCCTTGTGCTGAGGAGCTCTGCATGGTGAGTGTCCTGTGCAGGTGAGCTCACCACGCTGGCCAAACTGGAAATGAAACTCAAATGTTCCTGGGGCTTTTGCTGTCTACCTGGCTAGAGCAGCGAGTTGAGACTGCTGTCCAGAGCAGTCACAGTGGAGCATTCTGACTGCTGTCCAGAGCGGTCACAATGGAGCACTGTGGAACAGCTCCCGGAGGCCAGTAAAGTCTGCATGCGTCCTCACTAAGCCAGTCGACCCAGAGACGTCGATTTAAGCATTACTCCCCTGGAGTATAGAAATCAATTTTGAGGGCCCTTTAAATCGACTTAAATGGCTACTGTGTGTGGACAGGTGCAGGGTTATGTCGATTTAACGGCGCTAAAGTCGACATTAACTCATAGTGTAGACCAGGCCTTCGACTGCTCCCAACTCAATGAGAGTTTCTGAGGAATGTTCTAAGGTCTGTCCCCTTCAGAGTTAGGCCCCTAGCTCTGCTTGGGTTCACAGCCAGGGACCCTCTTCTGGAGTCAGGAGCTGGACTTGTTTCTTGCAGTTGACAGCAGCAGATCTCCCTCATAACTCTTAGCCTAGTGATTAGGGTACTCTCACAGAATGTGGGAGATCCCCAGTTCACGTTCCCTTCCTTGGTCTCCTTCCTCCCAGGTGAGTGTCCTACCACCACGTTCTGTAGTCATTCTCAGTCTCTCTCTCTGCTTCCATGACATTTTAATTATTAATCCACAGTGGAACAGTTTCAGCTGGTGAGACTGATAGGAGCCCCACATCAGAATATCTGAGTCCAGTGGGTACGGCACTCCCCTGTGAGAGGACAGATCTCTGTTAACAGCCTTTCTCCTTATCAGGTAGATCGAGAGCTGGCTTTAACATTTTTGCTGCCCCAAGCAGAAAAAAGGTGGGGTGGGGGGTGGCCGGAATGTGCCACCCCAAGATTGGCTGGAATGCTGCCCCTTAAAGTGCGCTGCTGCAAGCACACGCTTCCTTGGCTGGTGCCTGGAGCTGGCCCTGGGTAGATGGAGGACTTGAACCAGGGGTCTCCTACATCCTTGCTGAGTACCCTAACCACTGGGTAAAGAGCTATGAGGGAGATCTGCTGCTGCCATCTGCAAGAAACACCTTCAACTCCTCCATCTCCATTTTGTATAGCACTAGGTGGCCTCTAAGCAAGCCTACTGGATTGGGCTGCACATTCAAATTGGGCAGAAGAATGTCTATCTTTCACCTCTCTTCATCAATTAGACTACAGTTTATATGTTTAGACACCTAAAGGAGGAAACAGTTTGGTTTTTATTTGAGACTTAATCCAAGGTATTATAGTATTAGTTCTGAGTATTTTCAGGGATTTAAAGAGAGAGAAGATCGGTGAAGTGATATCTTTAATAGGACCAACGTCTGTTAGTGGAAGACGCAAGCTTTTGCCTGTCCTCCTAATAGCAACCCTTTCAATTAGGTTTTCTAGCCAGACCGAACATTATGAGATTTAAAATCTTTTTATTTATGGTCTCTGAATCTGTAACGTTCACTTCTTTGACATTTTCTCTTGTAAACTGGGGGCTAGAAGCTCACTTAATTTCAGGATTTCTCCCCTCCCCTCCTGTCCCCCTTGCCTCCCATATAATTACAGGACTCCAGGAGCTGGCGCTTTATGAAAAAAAAGATATAAAATAGCAAGCATTGGCAATGCTGTGTTAAACTCCCATTGTCTGGAAACTCTAGGGTAAACAATTCACTGCTGACCTATATTTTTTTAGTCCTGTCAACAGAAGCTTAACTCTGGAAAAGGAATTTTTATTTCTTGGCTTTGTTTGTCTTTTTAAAAAAATCTCTTAAACTCTACTGTAGGGTTTATTGGTTGAATTTTGTCAGCATGAAAGCAATTTAACTGCCTGTTCCTAAACAGCTGATTATTTCAAGGATTCACTGACACTAAACATGCACTCATAAGAGGGTCCTTACTGCTGGAGCTGCCTTTTTGTTCTCTCTGTGTTGGGCAATTGAGCTCAGTTTCACCAGTAATGCAGGGAAATCTATCCAGGACTGAAGGATGAAGTGAAATCATGGATTTGATGAGTAAATTACGATCAGAAAATATAATGGATTTGTCCTATCCTTCATGCGACAAAGTGAAAGGAAAGGTACAAAATATATGAGCAGGGCCTAGAAGTTTGAAGATTGATGTATCTCTCCTCAGCACACTGCAGTTTTGTGTGGGAGGCTAGTGAAGAATTTCATGGGTTGGATTCTTGAGAATGATGGACAGATCGGACACCTATAAAAGTTCTATAAAAGTGAAACAATTAGGAGGAGTATCTTTTGGTCAGGGAAGACTTCTTCCCACCTACCTTGTCCGGAGAAAGGATATCATACACCATATTATATGCTTCTTGACTATGCTTATGTGTAGTTCTCCTTGCACCTAGGAACTACAGTATCTGGCCGTTAGCAGAGAAAGCAGTTTGGATTTGCTTCCCAAGCCCTTTACTGTCTCCCTGAGACTACTTCCATCCTCTTAGTTGGCAGCCTTCCTAGTCTCACAAGTTTGTGTGCCCATAGAATGAGGTCATTCTTACCTTCCCTTCCTTAGAGAACCAGTACACCTAATTAAAAATAACATAAAAATTTACTCAAACCTTTCGACCCCTGGCTTTGTTGCTCCTACAGTTCTCATCTCAGGGTTGCTCAGTTCACATCCATTCCCACCACTTTTCTCAGTGTCAGAAGAACCTACTTGACACTTTCTCAACAGAACTGGCACCTGCTCCAAAGAAAATGGAGGAAGAGAAGAGTTCGGAGGAATGCTGTTAGCTTACTACAATAAAAATGAAGCCAATAAAATGGAGACGTTGAATGTAAGAATTAATTTCCTTTTTAGATGCTAGGCACTTGAATGCAGTCTGGGACAGCAGAATTTATTTCTCTTGTCTTACATGTCTATTCTTCCATTACTATATATTTATATAAATATAACTATATTGTCCTTGCAAACAGTATTCATAATCCACTTCTGTCACATCAGTCATCAAACAGATGAAAAATGATTCACTTAGTTGGTCAGTGTAACCTCCTTGAAAACAAATAAGCTGAAAGAACTTTAACTCGTATCTTAGCAAAGTATTTCCTGTACAAAGTCAGAAGCTCCAACTGCATGTTTGTTCTTTTGTTGTTTGTTTTCCATTTACTATCTATCTGTTCCAGCAGCCTTCCCTGACCTACAGCCTCTTGTGTGCTAGTGCACACCTGCATGAAATGGGCATTTTCTTGACATACTCTCAGGAATGGTTATTTTTAGAATTAATTATACCCTCAGAGATCAGCCTTTGGTGTGTTTTGCTGAGAGGAATCCACACACAAGTACTGGTTAGAGCAAATTTGCAAGAAGCAGATACAAGAAGCTTTAAAATCACTATCATCCTGCCACCCTCCATGAAATATGCTTGGAATGATTCTGGACTTCTGGCAGTGTGATTATTTACCCAGCAGCCTATAGTACCCTGCAGTCCATGATCAATTTGCTGCTGCTGACATAACAAAGACAGGAAAATAAGATACAGTATGTGAGATGGATACTGATGACAGTGAACAGAAAGACGGATCAGTATTTGGATTTCTAGACTATTCAGCACCTAATCTGTTTCAAGAATGGTGTGTACAGAAGAAGAAGAACTATTTTTTCCCATCATTTATTTGTATCCATTTATCATTCTAACAAATTCTTAGCCATAGAATTATCCAAAATTAGCATTATTTCCAAGCTATTTTATCCACTTTATGTTAACATTAACTGAAACTGCTGTACTGTATTAAACTGTCATTCATTTAAAATTTTTTACTAGTTTAGGGTCTAAACCTGCAATCCTTATTCATGGGGGCTCAATGTCATTAGTTAGCGAGATGGATCATTGCATAAGGGTTGCAGAACATAAACAAATGCTTGATAAAAAATATTACCTAACATCAGTATGTCACTACATCTTACCACCAGTTTTTAAGCAAAGCTCCCCATTGATCTGAGAGGGGAATTCTGCTTAACAATTGATACTGCAGTGTGACCCATTTGATTAAATATCTTTGATCCATGACTACTTAGCGTAGGAATAAGTGGATGTGACTTTCAAAATTTAATTCATTAGTTTATTACTGTCTGTTCTAATATAAAAAAGCTAAAGCTACTATAATAAAACTCTATGAAAAGGAGGGAGGAAGATCTGCCATACTGACTAGTTGTATGCAGTGTTGTCATTGTGTCAGTCCCAGGATATTAGACAGACAAGGTGGGCGAGGTAACCTTTTATCATGTTATCATTTTCATGTGTGTGTCAAGAACACCCTGTCACCTGTGGGTGAACACTTTTTTCACAAAGCAATCACTTTGTAGCTGACTCATCAGTCCTCATACTCAAAGGAAACCTACGGAATGCTTTCAAAATATGACCCTCGAAATTTAAAGTCAGAACTTTGCTAGATGCTAAAAACATGGTGTTAATAAAAACACTGGATTAATGGCTTATTACAACAGTCGTTACCTTCCTAATTCCTTTTTTTGTCAGGGGTGTTAACAGGCCTCTTAATCTTCAGCTTGCACGCTCCTTTAGTTTAAGCAGTTATCACTAAATGCTAAACAATCTGTTCCACCTTGCATTTAGCTGTGACACTTGAAGGCCATGTCTACACTGCACTTGGGTTGGTAAAACTTTTATCAGTTAGGGATGTGAAAAAAATGCCCCTTTGAGCAAGTTTTACTGACTAAAAGCACCAATGTGGGGAATGCTGTCAGCGGGACCTGCGCTCCTGCCAACAAAGCTCCCACCCATTGCTGGGGGTGGTTTTATTTTGCAGCAGGAGAGCTCTATTCTGCCAACCTTGCAGCTGTGCTGCTGTAAAATGTGCAGTGCACACATAGCCTTGTCTTTCCCAGACCTGAAGAAGAGCTCTGTATAGCTCAAAAGCTTCTCTCTCTTACCAATAGAAGTTAGTCCAATAAAAGATATTACCTCACCCACCTTGTCTCTCTTATATTGCCTAGTTGTTTACTCCCATCAATACTCCCAGTGTTCAGAAAAATTACAGGGGTTCAGTTATTTAGAAATAGTTCTTAACCTACAGTTTATTTCTAACACTGCCAGGGACAGTAACCATTGTAAAAAAAGCCTCCCTGTAGATTGTGGACAAAGAATATTTTCAAGATCACAGATTGAATTTCTTATCCTGGTTTTTCTTTGTCATTCAGCCAAAATGATAAGCCATTTGTTCCTTCTCTACCTCTTGTATTGATTTTAAATTGTCTCCTTAAACTTTGATAAAAGGGGGAAGACAATAAGGCAAACATTCAAAAGATGAGTTAAATCCTTTTACTTCCTGAAGAAAAGGGAGTAATGTGTAAAAAAACCTGGTATCTCTTAGAGAGATGTCCAGTGTGGATGTAAAAATAAAACCACATTCTGTTGAACTTACAGTCAGCTACATCAGCAACAAAAAAGGAACCAATAGCTAACATGTACTTTATTTTCTTCATGAGTATCAGCAGTGTTCTTGGCACCTCAAAGAACAATTGGGAAAAATCTGGAACCTGCTTTGAAAAGTGAAGCTAATCAGTTTTACTTGGAAGCCTCTCAAGTGCTGTGGTGACTTGATGGTATAGTGAGTCCTATTATTGTAGCACTCTACACACAAACTTTCTCTAGGAGCTGGAACAGTGGGAGCAAGGAGGCTGTCTAGCCTTCAACATGGCAGAAAGGAAGGCAGGCTAGCCACCTACTTACAGAAGACGGCAGAGGGTGGCCAGCTTGCTACAGCCTAAGACTGAGGAAGGACTTCTCAAAATGCAAGTGTGGGGTAGGGGTGCTAGTAGAGAAAGTCTGGCCTCTTAGGCTATGTGTATTCTGGCACACTTGTGAGGTTACTTGGCCAGTTACATAACTCTTGCATGTTCCCTATATCCAAGCCAAGTTTCCACATATAATATGATGGACATGGATATAGCTCTGTGTATACACATATACCTGTGTCCACACTGCCAGTGTTGTAACATGACACTAGTGCTACCATTCCATGGGCAGTATCCAAGAGTTCTGTGCATCACAAGGAAACACTTTAGGAAATGCTTTGCTGCGTGTTGTTGGTATTGTCCCCTGCCTTCACATGTTTGTGGATGGCAGTTCCTGTTCACATCTTCCTCCTGCCAAACTGTGTGGAAGACCTGGAGCTATGGGCTGGTGGTGCTGCTGCTGTGGTTCTGCTCCTTATTGCAGGATAAATATTTATTTGGGGGATAAGGGATCAATCTGTGAAATGCTGGATGGAATTTGAACAGAGCTTTCTGACATGTCAAATATGGCTGACTTTGAGGGTACAAAGCAATTCATTCAGGATCTGGGTGTTATAGTGGACCTCACATTGAATATATGCCAATATCATTCTGGGATGTATTAATACGTGTCTCATGTAAGACATAGGAGGTAATTGCCCTGGCCTATTTGACACTGGGAGAGGCCCTCGCTAAAGTACTGTGTGCAATTCTGAGTGCCACACTTTAGGAAGGATGTGGACAAATTGGAGAGAGTCAGAGGAGAGTAACACAAAAGATTTAGAAAACCTGACTATGAGGAAAGGTTAAAAAAAACTGGGCATGTTTGGTCTGGAGACAAGAAGATTCAGGGGTGACCTGATATGTCTTCAGATATGTGAAGGGCTATTATAAAGAGAAAAGTGATCAATTGTTCTACATGTTCATTGAAGGTAGGTCAAGAAATAATGAGCTTAACCTGCAGCAGGGGAGACTTTGGATAGATAAAGTGTCCCCTGCTGCAGGAATCTCAAACTCAAATGACCATGAGGGCTACATGAGGACTAGGAAATTGGCCTGAGGGCCACATCACTGACACCCCCCTTCTCTCATCTTACTTTCCCTGAGCTTGTGCAGTATGGCTTGGTGCAGAGAGGGGACAGTGATAGTAAACATTTTATAATCTTCCAAGGGAGAAAGGAATGCAGTGACTAATTTTTTCCTCAGACAACCAAAGCATTTCCTTTCTCTTTCTATACCTAGCCCTGCCCCCTCTCCACCTGAACTCCTCCTGCTGGTAAAGGGATGGTAAAACTGGGAATGGTGGGAGAAGCACTGAAACTGTAATCTGCCAAAGGACAAAAGGCAGCTGTTACTGACTTTAGGTCTTCTACAGCTCTCCCATCCTCAGCCAGGACTTTTCTAAAATAGCCCTCTGTTTCCCTGGTCCATGAAGCTGTGGGACCCCTGTTGTCTGCATGCTGGATGAGAAATGCACAGACACAGGAGCACAATGATTTTTCATTAATAGTCTGTTTTATTTTCTGACAGCACTTCTGCCAAATGCATAATAGTTGCTCATTGGAAATCTATAAAATCATTGATTTATAACTGTGTCTTGCATGAGGGCCATTTTGTTATACCAATAAAAGCAAGCAGGATCTTATGAGGGGGATATGGCAAAAAGCCACATTTATTGTAAAGATAATAATAAAGAATAAAGGAAAGATAGAAGCAAACAACGTTGTTTAACTATTTATTCCTATCACTACCTAACCCTTATACACACACACACACACACACACACATATATATATATATATATATATATATATATATAGTGACGGAGTAAGACCAGAAGGATATAGGAGAGTGCTGGAAGGCAGGTATATTAGTCTCAGGATGTGCAGGTCCCTGTTCCCTGGATAGCCAAACAAAGGCTACTCCAGACCAATCAAGACACCTGGGGCCAATTAAGAACCTTCTAGAAAGGAGTAGAAACAGCTAGCCTAATTGGGACACCTGAAGCCAATCAGGGACTGGCTGAATCCAGATAAAAACCTCCCAGTTAGTCAGGTGGGCTGTGGAAGGAAGTTGTGCTGTTGGTTAGACTGAGTGGTGGACAACATATCATCCAGAAGGAAGGAGGCCCTGAGGTAAGGGTGAAGTGGAGTTTGAAGAAGCAGGGACTGCTGTGGGGAAGTAGCCCAGGGAATTGAATTGTGTTTTGTGGATAAAAGGTCAGCCATCTTAGCTGATACTATTAGGGTCCCTGGGCTGGAGCCTGGAGTAGAGGGCGGGCCCGGGCTCCCCCGCTTTTTCCACCTTCCATACTGGCCTGTGATGAAGGTAACTCACTAGGCGGTGACTCTTGCCAATTATACTGAGAAAGGGAGGTCACTCTGGGGCCTAGATGAGTTTTTGAGGCCCCTAAATCTGCCAGGAAGTGCAAGACCCACAAGTACAAACTTGGAGCTTTGTCACTATATATCTATATCTATATATATATGAATGAATGATTGATTGAATGAATGCTATATATATATATATATATATAAACATTCATTCATTCAGGTTCTGGGTAATTGTTATAGTTACCAGCCTGGAAGTTGCTTGTGAGAGAATACTGGCCAGGTATTCTATACACAGGTGATGGTAGTGGGGAGTGAAGTCCTGATCAGATGCGCATCTGAAGCTCCTGGTAGGCTGGCAGCAGAACCTTGGACTCTGACTCCATAGTCTTTTGCTCCAGTCTTTATAGGAATTTCTTCCTATGCCAGTCTATGGGAATTGCTGTGTCATGCTGATGTCTTCAGGGTGGTTGCCAGGTGCTCGTCAGTGATCTCATAGGGTGGACCTCCAATCTCCAGTTTTTCTCCACTTGACACCTTTTGGTTGCACTGGCACCTGACGCCTTCTTCAGCCCTTTGATGCTGCATTCTCAGGCTGGAACCTCTCAAACCATTCATTCATTGTCCAAGCACTCTCTCTCTTACATACATTCCCTAATTAATGTTTCACGTACAGTATTTTGTATAATAATAATTTTACACATACAAGAGTTATAGTTACAAAAAGTTATAAAAGTTTCTGGGTGGCATTTCTCAAAACACTCTCTCTCTCTGAGTGCTGAGTTAGTTACTGTTATAGTTACAATGTTTCACTTTGCGATTAGGGTTAATTAGCTCACAATGCTTTGAAGAGAACTGGTGTCAATTGTGTAACAATGCCCTTAATCAATTACAGGGCTTGGCTCCCAGAGCGGAGTTAGTGGCTTGACAATGCATCCTTACAATGTATCGCTGCAATGTCAATTTCAAGTAGCTACTTGCAAAAGTTTGAGCGTGCCCTGGGACAGAGAGAGGGGAGCTGTTTCTGGCTACATAGTACAATTTCAAGTTACATGACCTAATATTAACAAATTATATTTTAAAGGGGCAGTAATAATAAATCTAAACATTTAACAATCTTAACAATAATAATAATAAATCTAAACACTTATCAAGCTACTTCTACTTAACAAACTTATACTATGTAGACTTTCAGTTGTGGGGAACAAATTATGGGGAGTCACTTCCACTTGGGGAATCATTTTTAATACTTTAATAAATCATCCCTACAATTTGAGGGTTGAAGTGGAGGAGGGGCTAGGCTTAAAACCAGGCATATAGCACCAGAGCAAAAGGGGATACTGGTGGGGAAGAAGGGAACTCCAGTGTAACTTTACCAGTCCCAGGTTCTGGTTTCTGCCACAGCTTTGGAGGCTCCGTCAACCAGGTCCTCTGAGGAGAGATGTAAGATCATATGTTCCTTGACCTCTGGGTTTTCCAGGGCCTCCTCTGTGGTCCCTGCTGCTTCCTTGTCATGGCCCTCATTGCATCCCACAGGATAATGAGGCCTGCAGGATTGGAGAGAGGGGCCCGAAGACATTTCAGTCTCTGCCCAGGGTTTTCTGGAGACCATGTAGTCCAGCTTGTCATAAGAGGAGCATGTATAATGAGTCCTCCCAGAATGACCACTGGAGTCATTTGCTGTCCTGCACAGGAACCTCATGCGCTTGCTGCGATCCCGGCACTGAGCTGAAGCCTGGTGAATGTCCGCCTATTCCAGCCTCAGTGAAATTTACTGGCACAGGTGAATATTCTTGCTGCTGTGGGAGAAGCCATGGAAGATGGTGTACTTTGACCATACCTGCATGTAGTCAACAGGGCAGGCAGCTGCTCTTGCAGCAGGATCCATGTTTCCTGTAGTGATCAAAAAAGTGCAGCAGAAATCTGGTCTGATGTGGTTAATGCAGCTCACTACTACTGGTGAAAATATGGGGACAGGAACCTTTATGCATTTGGTTAGGAATAAAAGCGTTCAGTGCATTGTGGGAATGGGGGTAGAGGACTATTAAAACTTGAGACCTGGTACACACCTTTTACCCTGTCCACACTGCACACTGGCACAGTATATGGCTGTGCTGCAGCCTAAGGTATGTACTTACCCACACCCCTAAGGCATGCTAGCTTACTCACCTGCTACTTGCCTTTAGATATGCGCTTCTGAGATCTAGATGCGGACAATGGGGTACACGGGGGCGGGGAAAGATTATGGAACACTATGCGCATGGGCAAACACTCAGTTGTGTGAGTAGATGTACACTTAGGATAGGGAAGGTTAGAAACGTGGTCCTGGTGAGCTATCAACTAGTTCCATTGCGAGTTTTCAGGTAGAAAATAATTTGACTCTTAAGCAAATCTAGCCCCCACCCAGGAGCCAGCCACAATGTGCTGCTTGGTAGTGTCCATGGGGGCATTAGCTGCTTGAAAGAAGGTGGGGAGAACCAGCATGAGAAGGGCTATAGCCCTGCCTTTGAAAATGAATGCTGCATGTTCTTCAAGAGTGACACACATGCTTCTCGTGTGTGTAAGGCTGCGTCAGCTAAACTTCCTCCTGCAGACTCCAGTAGTAACACAGCCCTTTAACATACACTTAGTGCATCTCTGTGTGGAAAAGATGGAGCCTAGCTTTAGCTGCAACAAGGAGATTGTTTGGAAGTGAATCAACCAATGAATACAGAGTGTAAGAGTCATAACTTCAGACTTTTTTATATACATATAAATTATCCCATTTTGTACTGTCTCACAAAGTCTGCAATGTGAAATGTTTATGCGATTTTAATAATGACCTGATATCAGAGGAGGAGGTGCAAGATCATGTCCAAGCTCTCTAAGTGTGAGCTGTTTGAGCTAGTGGGATCATTTTGCCATATTGATGGTGTGTTTAAAGTACTTCAAGATGTAGTTGAACTGTTAGTTGCTGATTATATATTACTGTTGCTAATGCTCTCACTTTATTTTTAATTTTACTACTTATTTAAGCACCCAGCACTGACTCATTATTATTGAAAACATTTTAGATATCAGGGACAAATGACTTACTTGATTAAACATGAAACTTTTAAGGTTTTTGAGGCACTGGAAATGACAGTTGCTGCTTACATCTGCTCTGATACTGCTGAAGCAGCTAGTGAAGTAATTGGACAGAAAATAATGAATTTCTTTTCCAAAGTATCTGTGTGATTTTATTGATAATGATAATAGCAAATATAGACATAAAGCCAAAGGTTCAGGAGGTTTAGTTTCCTTAGGGCCAAGATCCATCATGCTGACACTAGCATTAATGATCCTTGTAATGACATCACATAAATACAGTACCTGTGCAGGATGAAACAGCTGGCATTGGTGCATGTAACATGAAAACTTAGTAACAAGGGAATCAGAATGCCATGATAGGAAATCTAAAAACTGGAAGAAGTCCCCCTAAAGATAGTGCAAGTAATTACTAATTGGATGGATGACCCTCACTGATTACACTTCACTGTTTTGTGGAATAACCCTTATTCTGAAGAGTTTTGTACTTCATTACGTGTAGTTGACCTTATATACTGCAACAGTTTAAAATATTCCACACACCCCTTTTTTGTCTTTATTGTTGCTCCAATTTCTTCTTTTCTCGTTGTATACATATATGTTTGTGTGTATGTTCACGCCCACATGATGGATAGTCTAGTTTTTTTATTTCCTCCTACTGATATATGCTGCCACTTATTTCAGATACAAAGATATATAACCAGAATAATATGGCAATGAGCTTCCATTACCCCTTTAGCAGAATGCAGGAAGGTGTGGTTTCAGAGACGGAGCAACAGACAGAGAGGTTGCGGGGAATGAGAATAGAAACAAAGTGTTTTGGTGGATAGGGTTTTCTATTACTAGCTCTAAGGAGGATGGGGCTATTCAAGGGCTTTAGCTGCACAAAGCTTGTTGAATTTTTATTTTTTTGTAGACAACGTGGTCTCACATCATTCTTTCTGATACCACTGATGATATGACATTACTATTACAGATGTAGAGCATATTTATTAATGAAAAAGACAGATAGCAAATAAAGATGAAATCGAGAAAAGCAATGGCTATATTGCATCGCTCTCGTTCTTGGATTTTGATTAGAATGACATAACAGAAAATAGCAATAGACCAAATATATTCCTTTAAATTCTGAAGCTGGTTCTTGAGATGACACAGTTAGGCCTAACTGACTACATATCCAAATTCACAATTGGTGTAAATTGGCACAGCTCTATTGAAACCAATAGAACTATTCTGACTTACACCAGCTGAAGGTGTGGACTATGATATAGAGAATCTTCATATCAAATTGACACTGTTTTAAGCAGGAAAATGTAAAGCTTCTGGGCTCTATTTTCTTTTTATTTATAAACTTATAAATGTTCATCACTATAGTGTGTGAATAAGTTATATTATTACATTGGTGGACATATGTATCATACTTTCATTTGCTACCCATTTCTCCTTTTTTCTGTCTTTCTTCTTGAAGATCCTTGTAAGTTTCTGAAAATGAAACTAAACAGTTTTAGCTACAGTTCTTTCTAATTAGCAAGCATGAGGAGCACACTTTCCATTGTTCCTCCTCCCTCCCCCACAATAATATGCTTTCACTTTATTCCCCTCTAGAAAGTGGAAAGGAGATGATATTAAACAGCATGTATAAGAAGTTTGGAATTATGTTAGTTACTTTTCTATTCATTTAGTGTGGCTAAAAAGAATCCACACAGAGCAAATATTCAGACTGAATTTCTCCCTTTTTGTACTCAGTAGCAGACTCTTTAACTTAATGATCCATTGCTCTCAAGGATAGACTTTAGAGCTTTCTACTTGTCAAGAACAAGTGACTGATGTAGACATTCATCTGGTGCAGTAAATTCATTTCAGTCTTGACCTAAGACCCTTTCTTACTGTGGTCAGAAGAAGGTCAATATTGAGAGTGCTTAAAGATTACCCCATTTGAGAGATGTTTGTGTAAACTAGGAGTTATACTAGGACTTCTACCCTTTTTTATGCCCATGGCAGAATGCAGTTAACAAATGTGACAATCCATTTGTTCTAAGATTGACAGTGTGGAGTACATTTTCAGAACTGAGTGCCAGGAAGTAGGCACAGTTAACATTGTTCACAAGAACTTAAATGTCATTCCCTGTACACAGTATGCAACATGTATCCCTATGCCAAATAACTTGCCTCTTTCACTGCTGTATTGGAAAAAAATGTTCAAAAATACCACCCTTGGTGGATGGGAGGTTGACAAAAAAACACACAGGAAGCTACATTCATATGATGATATTTGGGGGAATTGAGGAAAAGAAACATGTCAAGCTTTGGTGACCTATATAACATCGTTAGAAACAAATTCATAAGGAAGACAACTGTCATAAATCTATGGCATAACAGATATTAACTTAATAATATTGATAATTATACTAGTAGTAATGTGTATGAAATAAGTCTTTCAGAAATATAAATTGATGCATTATGTGGTCCCATAGACACACACCTTAAGAATTATGCTATGCTATGATCATATACACCTGTTTTATGCATGGGCGCATGCACACATACACACTATCAGAGGGGTAGCCGTGTTAGTCTGGAATTGCAGAAGTGACAAAGAGTCCTGTGGCACCTTAAAGACTAACTAAAGTATTAGAGCATAAGCCTCCGTGAGCTAATACCCACTTCATTGGATGCATCCGACGAAGTGGGTATTAGCCCACAGAAGCTTAAGCTCTAATACTTTAGTTAGTCTTTAAGGTGCCACAGGACTCTTTGTCACATACACACTATGTTAAGAGTATTAAGGTTGCAAAGTCAAGAACTCAAAACTTAAGAAATAGCAGAATTAAGTCAGCTCTAGTGGCACATACTCTTTTGCCCATTTCTGCACACTTGATCTCTTTTGTCACGTCCTCCCTGACTTATCCCTGCCCCAGTTCTTGTCTCTGCCACACCCCTGGCTCCTCAGCTCAGTCTTGTTCTCCTTATCCAGCCAGTCCCAGTTTCCACTCTCAGTCTTCTCATCTCAGTCCCAGACTTCTGGACCAGCCAGTCCCAGACCTCTTCTGCCATGGCTCCCAATCCCAGTTTTCTTTTTTCCACCCAGTCCCAATTCCCTCTTCCCCCTCCCACAAACTCCATGTCCCAATGCCGCCTCCCTTGTCTGGCTCTTGCCCCCTCTGCATTCCTCATCCATGCTGCCTGGAGCAGCTGGTACAGGAACCCACAAGGGGAGAGGCAACTCTTGATTTAGTCCTGAGTGGAGCGCAAGAGCTGGTCCAAGAGGTAACTATAACAGGACCGCTTGGGAATAGTGATCATAACAGAATAACATTTAACATTCCCGTGCTGGGAACAAAACCCCAGCAGCCCAACACTGTGACATTTAATTTCAGGAAGGGGAATTATGCAAAAATGAGGGGCTTAGTTAAATGGAAATTAATAGGTAAAGTGACTAAAGTGAAATCCCTGCAAGCTGCATGGACACTTTTCAAAGACACCATAACAGAGGCCCAACTGAAATGTATACCCCAAATTAAAAAACAAAGTCAAAGAACTCAAAAAGAGCCACCGTGGCTTAAAACCATGTAAAAGAAACAGTGAGAGATAAAAAGGCATCTTTTAAAAAGTGGAAGTCAAATCCTACTGAGGTAACTAGAGAGGAGCATAAACACTGCCAAATTAAGTGTAAAAATGTAATAAGAAAAGCCAAAATGGAATTTGAAGAACAGCTAGCTAGAAACTCAAAAGGCAATAATAAAATGCTTTCTAAATATGTCAGAAGCAGGAAGCCTGCTAAACAACCAGTTGGGCCCCTGGATGATAGAGATACAAAAGGAGCACTTAAAGATGATAAAGTCATTGCGGAGAAACTAAATGAATTCTTTGCGTCGGTCTTCACAGCTGAGGATGTTAGCGAGATTCCCCAACCTGAGCCGTCTTTTGTAGGTGACAAATCTGAGGAATTGTCACAGATTGAAGTGTCACTAGAGGAGGTTTTGGAACTAATTGATAAACTTAACTGTAACAAGTCACCGGAACCAGATGGCATTCACCCAAGAGTTCTGAGAGAACTCAAATGTGAAATTGCAGAACTATTAACTAGGGTTTGTAACCTGTCCTTTAAATCGGCTTCTGTACCCAATGACTGGAAGATAGCTAATGTAACACCAATATTTAAAAAGGGCTCTAGAGGTGATCCCGGCAACTACAGACCGGTAAGTCTAACGTCCATACCAGGCAAATTAGTTGAAACAATAGTTAAGAATAAAATTGTCAGGCACATAGAAGAACATAAATTGTTGGGCAAAAGTCAGCATGTTTTCTGTAAAGGGAAATCATGTCTTAATCTATTAGATTCTGTTCTTTGAAGGGGTCAACAAACATGTGGACAAGGGGGATCCAGTGGACGTAGTGTACTTAGATTTCCAGAAAGCCTTTGACAATGTCCCTCACCAAAGGCTCTTATGTAAATTAAGTTGCCATGGGATAAGATGGAAGATCCTTTCATGGATTGAGAACTGGTTAAAAGACAGAGAACAAAGGATAGGAATAAATGGTAAATTTTCAGAATGAAGAGGGGTAACTAGTAGTGTTCCCCAAGGATTAGTCCTAGGACCAATCCTATTCAATTTATTCATCAATGATTTGGAGGAAAGGGTAAACAGGGAGGTGGCAAAGTTTGCAGATAATACTAAACTGCTCAAAATAGTTAAGACCCAAGCAGACTGTGAAGAACTTCAAAAAGATCTCACAAAACTAAATGATTGGGCAACAAAATGGAAAATGAAATTTAATGTGGATAAATGTAATGCACTTTGGAAAAAATAACCCCATCTATACGTACAATATGATGGGGGCTAATTTAGGTACAACTAATTAGGAAAAAGATCTTGGAGTCATCATGGATAGTTCTCTGAAGATGTCCATGCAGTATGCAGTGGCAGTCAAAAAAGCAAACAGGATGTTAGAAATCATTAAAAAAGGGATAGAGAATAAGACGGAAAATATCTTATTGCCCTTATACAAATCCATGGTGCACCCACATCTTGAGTACTGTGTACAAATGTGGTCTCCTCATCTCAAAAAGGATATACTGGCATTGGAAAAGGTTCAGAGAAGGGCAACTAAAATGATTAAGGGATTGGAAAGGTCCCATATGAGGAGAGATTAAAGAGGCTAGGACTTTTTAGCTTGGAAAAGAGGAGACTAAGGGGGGATATGATAGAAGTATATAAAATTATGAGTGGCGTGGAGAAAGTGAATAAGGAAAAGTTATTTACTTGTTCCCATAATAGAAGAACTAGGAGCCACCCATTGAAATTAGTGGGCAGCAGGTTTAAAACAAATAAAAGGAAGTTCTTCTTCACACAGCGCACAGTCAACCTGTGGAACTCCTTGCCTGAGGAGGCTGTGAAGGCTAGGACTATAACAGGGTTTAAAAGAGAATTGGATAAATTCCTGGAGGTTAAGTCCATTAATGGCTATTAGCTAGGCTGGGTAAGGAATGGTGTCCTAGCCTTTGTTTGTCAGAGGGGGTGATGGATGGCAGGAGAGAGATCACTTGATCTTTACCTGTTAGGTTCACTCGCTCCGGGGCACCTGGCGTTGGCCACTGTCGGCAGACAGGATACTGGGCTAGATGGACCTTTGATCTGACCCAGTATGGCCTTTCTTATGCTCTTATGCTATAGCAAGTTTCTACAGAACATGTATGAACTGCAATTTTTCAAGGGCTTATAACCTGGCCAAATTTGGGTGGATTTTATCAAGGATGGCCAAAGACTTTCATAGTTCAAGTCCCTGTCCCGAATCATGGGGACACTAGAGATCCTAAAAGAAAAGGTCAGTTTTTAAACATGAGCAAAACAGCATATTGTTTCTTAAATTCATTCTCAGAAATGGCTAAAATGTTTTCTCTAAAAATTCTAAAATAATTCAGTCTGAGACAGACACTCAGCAAGGAAAATTTCAGTCCAGATAGTTAAAGTTCAGTAACTTCTAAGCAAATGAAAACAGGTTCTTATAATGGGACTTTTTAGGCAACCTTAATGATCACCAGTCCTATTTTAAATTTCCTCCTAAATCAACTTCTGTTTGGAAGTTTTGTTTGAATTCTGATGAAATGTACTGTGCCACATGTCAAGTATGCCAGAGCTTGCAAAATCTGCCTTCCTTTTCCTGATCACAGTTCTTGCCTAAGTGTCCTCAAGATATTCCACCTCTAAGAAATTAGAACAATTTACTGTGGCTATGTAATTCCTGTCATGAAAATTGCCTACTCTGTTCCAACCTGTTCCCAGGGTGAGTTTGGGATTTCAGAATGCTGTAGTCTCCTGTTGATTACTATACTCTTTGCACATGTCACACGGTTCTATGGATGCTTTCAATTTGGCATTCATATCTGTCTGGGAGATGTACTTTCTGATCTATCTCAGCCATGCTTGTAACCCTAGATGTGAAGTGCGTATCTTTCTCATGTCAGCTCTTAAGTCTTCTAAAATTACTGCTCTGTGCTCGGGTGCATGGGATGCATTAATGCTGCTTCTTTGCAGGCTTTCTGGTTCCTTTTACATTGGCTCCACCAGGAGTAATGGATATTTCAGTAGTCTCTCTGGCTGCATGTGGAGGTCTGTTTCTACCTTCAGCTTGCCCTCTTAGGTCTTCATGTCCTTGAAATATGTCCCTGTATTCTGTTTAGAATGGTAAAAAGAGCTCCTCCCTTACATTAAAGATACTTTAGGGCTTTACTGCAATTAAACCTTGCTGCCCATCAAGGCTGGTACTAAACCTATATAAACTCCAGATGATAGTCTCTTGATTCATGGGTTTCTTATTGGGAACCTGCATTTGCCCACTGGCCTTAGAATAGTTTTATTTTACATCACCACCACTTCGTGACATTTTTCCCGCCTAGTATTGCTGCTTATCTACATTGCTGAGATTTCACTCCAGCTGGCTTCATGATTCAGCTGGAACTGGATGGGTTGCTGATCTAATAGCATAGCTGAAAATAGGGCAGTTGAATGGCTGGTAGCTGCCTTCTGCAGTGCACATATATTGAGAGTCTTTGGATCTGCTAAAGTCATACTGCAAATTACCTCCTCTTCATTAGAAGTCTCTAAATCCTCAATCACTGCATGTACTTCTGCTTTTCTTTCTTCCCAGAGTAGATGCAGCATTGAGACATAAAGTGGTTCTGTTTTCTGCACTCCTTGTGCCATTGCCCAAAGGCTAGATGTTTTTCTTTCTCCCCTTTGTGTTGCTTTACATAGTGCATACACTGGACCATGAGGCCTTGAATTTTTGGTGTCTCTGTCCCGGTCCTGCTTTATGGGTCCTTTCAGCTCGAACCAGTATTCTTATTCCACACTAGTGTCTGACATTGTTTTGATCCTTTCTCTGGACAGTTCAGTTGCCCTTGCTATTTGGATGCATTTCTCTAGGGCTAGGTCTGTTTTTCTCAACAATCTCTTCCATAAACTGGAATCATGTGTACCACACATGCTCCTGCCTTTAACTGGAAAATTTAATATCTCCAAAGTTATATGTGGATGCCAGAGTTCTCAATTCTGTAATGTAAACATCTACTCCCTATTCTGTTTCCAGGTTTCTGGTTAAAAAAAGTATATCTCTACAGTATCATTGTATCTGGGATTACAGTACTCAGGAAACATCTTTATCTCCTGTTCCAGGAGAGAGCGGGGGTGGGGGAAGCCCTTTATCTTTATTCCCCTGATAAGCTCTGTATACAGACTACTACTGTATACAGAAGTTTTACTTCTATGCTTGTACAATATTTTTGGTCTGGAAATCCAGCATTTATGATGGAGTGAGTCCCTCTGCATTGCCTATTTGCTCCACTTCTAGGTGCTTGTTTGTTTTTCTGTTAATCACTCTCTCTTTCTACTGTTTGTTTTTCTGGACTGACTGCTGCTGCCATATTTCATATATATGAGAGGATGCAATGCTTGCAAAACTAAATGGTCTCTTTATTACAGAGATGCTGCAGCTAGCCATGTGTACACAAGACTGACTGGTGCTTCTTTCAAACTCTTCCTTTATGTAACCTGTGCTTCCTCCTCCAAGTTCCATGCATGTTGCTACAAATCCAAAGTTCATTTCAGCCAGACAGCTGTCTCCACTAAAGACAAGAAAACGATTAATTAGCATTAACCAGCTATGTAGAGAATGTGCTGAATGATGTTATAGGAGCTTTGGTTTTTTCAGTTCCTGTGCTGCTTATAGGAGAATACACCCACTGTTTGGGTTGCCACAGAAGGACTTGAAGAAAAATCAGCAGTTAAAAATTACTCTTTTTCATATGCCAAGGTCATTCACCATATTCGTGTGTAGGATCACTGTATCAATGGGGTTGCATCAGAGTTGCAAATTGCCTCTAATTTGAAAATGCAGAGTAGGATAGTCAAAAGTGTTCAGTGTCGCCCTATCTCTGATACTTTCAAAATTAACGTGAGTTATATCATTGGTTTCAATGGGAGCAAAGTTGGGCCAGTGCAGATTGCTTTAGAAAATCCCACCACAAATAATAGACTGGCTGAGTAATGTAATTAACACTACCAACAATTGTATTAGTAGCAGGCAATGACCTTCACCTCCAAATATTGTGTTACCCTTTGCAGATGGATTAATCAGGAGCACTACATTTTTTAGCTAAACTGCCTCATTGAAGACTTGATCCAAACTCTACTGAAGCTTGTGGAAAGACTCTCATTGACATCACTGGGCTTTAGATCAAACCCTACATGAAATTTGTTTGAAGAAAATGCCACATTATTTCATAATTTGCTCTGTACCACATACCTCTCTTCCCTTGTGTTCAAGTGATACACACTGACTTTTTGAACAGGGCTTTCATGAAAGAAGAACAGAAGATAAGATGGAAAAATAGAAACATTTTTTTTAAAAAATTTAAACTACTTTAATCGTGGAATCCATGTCTGTGTCGCTAGCCAGGGACTGCAGCACAGCTAATCCCCAGGTAGTCTCATCAGTACAGTTGGCCTGCAGCAGGTTGCCTGAGTGGCCATGCCACCTGATTGCCTGGAGAGACCAGCAGATTGGCTCTTAAGCCAGTAGCAGGAGCAGCTCACTGGTTGTTCAGGCTCATACACACCACCGTACCTGCTCCAGTGTTGCCTTGTTCCTGAGGCTCCTGCTTTGCACCCAGTGTTGCTTCTGTCCTGACAATGCCTTGAACCCCTCCTTGCTTGCTACCCTGCTCACTTCAATTCCTGACTTCTGACTCGACCCTTGGCTCTGGTATCTAGCTCCTGACATCCAGCTTTACCCTTGGCTCCAGCTTCCAACTACTAACTGCAGCTCTGACCCTATTCCTTGAGGCCTCACTCCTGCTCCAAACACTAGGCATGACACATGCTCCAATAAAGTCTTATAACAAAATTTCTGGCTTTTGTTTATGTTTTTATTTATAAATCTGTAATTTATTGCTATAAACACAATAGCATATTTATTTGTATTAAATATAAATACAATTTATATTTAATAAATATAAATATATTTACATTATATAAATATAATATATAAATATTATATATTTTATAATATAAATTGCTGAGAGTATTGAGCATTTTCCCCCATCTCTTGTGGTGAACCTACTACTTGATGGGTCTTTCCTTCAGATGCACAGTTATCACTCTCTAACCAGGTGCAGCATGATTGTTGGCATTCTGGGTGCAAGCCAAATCTGAATGCTAGAATATATTACTATCAATTTCCTCAATCATTCTTCTGTCAAGTGTGACATTGCACTCCATATGTTTTATGGAAATATGATTATAAATGTGAATATGATGTAACTAGAATATGCTTCATGCAAAAAGTCTCTTGTAAGGTAACATTACAAAACTTATAATCTACTGAGTGTGGTCATCCTATTTGCATGACTGTATCATTCTTGTATCTAAAACTAGAAATATGAAGTATTACTCTGAGGTCTTATTGTATTTATGTAAAGTGTAGGCCATTAATAGTGACCTGGAATATTGATGGCTCCCATTAACTAAGACAATTGGTTGTAAATGGATCTATTTACTTGTAAGCCTTCCGGTGTTCCTGTGAGATAGGCCAGAAAGAATGGAGTCTTGGGGTCTCATAGGACATGTGATCATGTCACCTGGTACTGGAATCCATCTTAAACCTGGTGCTTTTCCATTTAGAAGGAGGGATGGTAGGGTGACCAGATGTCCTGATTTTATAGGGATAGTCCCGATTTTTGGGCCTTTTTCTTATATAGGCTCCTATTACCCCCCCCCCCCACACTCACACACACCCATCTTGATTTTTCACATTTGCTGTCTGGTTACCCTAAGGTATGGAGACCCAGAGAGACAAAAGATTCCTGCCTTGTGCCAAAGATATAAAAGGGGTGAAACAGAACAAAGGGGGCTGCAGTCATGAGAAAATCCCTAGTTACCACCTGAGCTGGAACTAACAAGAACTGTGCTGGGGAAAGGATTGTTCCCAGACTAAGAAGGAGACTAGTCTGTGAAAGAAGCTTATTGGAACATCTCTGAGGGTGAGATTTACCTGTATTCAGTTTCTTAAATGTATTAGGCTTAGATTTGCGTGTTTTGTTTTATTTTGCTTGGTATTTTACTTTGTTCTGTCTGTTATTTCTTGAAACCACTTAAATCCTACTTTTCATACTTAATAAAATTACTTCTGTTTATTAATTAACCTGGAGTAAGTGATTAATACCTGGGGGACAAACAGCTGTGCATCTCTCTCTATTAGTGTTATAGAGGGCAGACAGTTTATGAGTTAACCCTGTATAAGCTTTATACAGAGTAAAACTAATTAATTTGGGGTTTGGATCCCATTGGGAACTGGGTGCTGGAGATAAGTGACTTGCTGAGCAGTTTTTGGTTAAAGACTGCAGCTTTGGGGACGTGGCGCTGACCTACGTCTGTGTTGCTGCAGACTAGTGTGTCTGGCTCAACAAGGCAGGGTTCTGGAGTCCCAAGCCAGCAGGGAAAATGGACTCAGAGGTAATTTAAGCACATTAGGTGACAGTCCCAAGGGGGTCTCTGTGGCCAAACCATCACATCAAGTTGCTTGACTTCTGCAAATGTTAGCAAATAAGCCTGGTGACTGTAATAAAACGTCCATATTCTATCACATTTATGTTTTTGATTAGATAATTTATATTTAATTCAGTCACTGATATACTGTTTCAAGAAATTTAAAAGAACCCGAACATTAATGTTTGAGAATCAGTAATTCATTCACGCCGGGGCACCTGGCATTGGCCACTGTCGGTAGACAGGATACTGGGCTAGATGGACCTTTGGTCTGACCCAGTACGGCCCTTCTTATGTTCTTATGTTCTTAGTCTTATTCTAATTTATTTTAATTAGATGCAAGAGTCAACAAAAGGTATGCAGGCAAAGAAATAAAAGCTTCAATGAATAATGTATGGTTTTTGCAGGACTCTTTCTCTAGCCTTAGTTTTCTGAAATCCTGCTCCTTTGTATGCTATTGAAGTCATGTCAAACTAGGTTATGTTAGGACAGTCCAATTGCTTTGTTTAGTGTGTTAATCTATGGCTCCCATGAGGGAAAAGTCTGAGAATATTTAATTAGATTATTTCATGAATTTGCTTTGATTTCATTTGATACTTTTCTATTTATTGTCCATGAATATTCTACTGAAGAGATTTAGTGAAAATAAGAATGGCCATACTGGGCTGGATGAATGAATGATCCTATCTTCCAGCAGTGGTTGGCCCCAGATGCTTCAGAGAGAATGAGCAGAACAGGGCAAATATCAAGTGATTCCTTCCCTATTTTCCAGTCCCAAGTTCTAGCAGTCAGAGATTTAGGGACACCAAGAGCATGTGGTTATGTCCATGATCACCTTGGCTAGTAGCCATTAATGGACCTATCCTCCATAAACTAATCTAATTTTTTTTAACCCAGCTATACTTTTTGCCTTCACAACATCCCCTGTCAATGATTTCCACAGGTTGACAGTATATTGTGTGAAGTACTTCCTTTTGTTTTAACCCTGCTGCCTTTTAATTAATTACCTGGTTCCTGTGTTATGCAAAGTTGTAAATACCATATCCTTCTTCACTTTCTCCATACCATTCACCATTGTATAGACTCTATCATATCCTCCTCAGTTGTCTCGTTACTAAGCTGAACAGTCCCAGTTTTTTGAATCTTTCCTCCTATGAAAGCTGTTCTACACTCCTAATCTTTTTGTTGCCCTTCAGTGCAAATTTACAATTCTAATGATTTTTTTTTAGGATGAGGTGACCGAAACTGCATGCAGTATTCATGGTGGTGTTGTACGATGGAGGTATATAGTAGCATTATAATATTTCCAGTCTTGTGTATCTCTGAGCACTGACGAAGATAGAGGAGCAATAACTGTCTGTCATGGAGAGAGCAATGGAAAGAAGAATTTTGGGGATTTCAATCCACAGCTGAGTCCCCAGTGAAGTGATCGGACTGCAGAGTGGAATGCAGAATGTCCTTGTCGAAATCAGGATCAGGTACAGTAAAATGCAATGGGCCGGGCATATACCATGGAAAAGGGACATACGATAGGTGAAATCTTAGTCTCACTGAAGTCAGTGGTAAACATCCCCTTCCAATAGGATAATCTTGTGGGATAGCTATAAACCCCCAAGAGCAGCATAGTTTGCTTTCCTCTTTCCCACTAATACACTCTCCTCAATGTTCATTTTGGCTCTGATCCAATGCTGTTTCTCCAGCCCTTTTTGGGTTTTCATCGTCCCTTCCATTCCCCAAAATCCATCTGTTTTTTCTTGTTTCCTCTAACCAAATCCCACAGGTTATGTGGTTCTCAGGCTTTTCCATACTGGGAACCCTAATTGATACCTGAATCCCAGAATCCCCTCCTTCCATTTAGCCAAGATCTATCTGGGATCACCTCTCCTATTCAGTAATATGGGAAAGTCAGAGTGGTCATAACTCTGGACATCTTATTGATAGCCTTGGGTTCTGCCCCAGGACTGAGAATCCTGTTGCTAACTCACCAGGGCAAGGAAGGACACACGGTCTAGAACATTTGCTTAATGGGTTACGGCCTGTGCCTGATGATGTTCTCTGAAATTAGTTCAGCAATCATCTCACCTGGCTACTGTGGTGCTCCCCTCAAATTGTACTCTGTTTTCATACTCCTAGCCGGAGGGAGGTGAAGGGATGGGCCCAAGAGGAACAGCTTTGGGGTAACTGGAGAAGAGATTCACCCTCTCTCTCCCTCCTGCTCATGAGGGAGTAATAAGATGGTTCTTTGTGATGGGAGGAGGCCAATGTGCTATAAGTTTCCAAGTTTGTGATCAGAGAGAGAGAGAGAGACACTTTCTCATCTCCACCCTGAACTAAACCTATGCTTCAAAGTTGGCATTACTTGGATACTTTCCACACAGTCAATCATAAGCAAATGATAGAACTTTTTTTGTGCATCAGAGGAAGAGTATTCCAGATAAATGGGACAGTGGTTGGTTTGTTTGGTTTTTTTTTTTGTTTTTTTTTTTTAGTGATCTCCAGAAGCAGAAGGAATTGCTGCTGGTAGATTGCCATATGCTTCACTGTTTGTGAATGGAGCCCTCCAGATCACCCAGAAATGCTCTTTACAGGATCAGTGGTTCACACACCTATATTTGAGACTTACCAATCAATATTATTTTATTCTGAAATCTTTTCTATCACACTCTTTCTGAGATTTGAACAGAAAAGTCAGAACAAGGAATAGAAATAGGTTAAGGGCATTTGAGATGAGAACATAACTTCTTAAGAACTCATTTTGATAGTGTGTGGGTTTTTTTGTCATCTCTGTAAACAAAGATTTAAACAGTCATGGCCAATGATAAAGACAGTAGTGAATGACTGAAATTAAATTTCACGTGAGAAGTGTCCGCTCTCTTTGTCAGATCCACAATACAAGTTCATGTTACTGACGTTAGAGAAGGAGGCTTTTAGTTCATTTTACAAGAAGTGTGACACATATAACCAGAGTCAAAAAATGAGGTCATGATGAGCTTGATTCAGAGTTCAATTAAATGCATATTTTTTTTCCAATGCCTGCAAGCTTAATGTAAGTTTGGGTATTTCAAAGTTCATACAGTGTGAGGCAGAACATCTAAATCTGCTTTATGTGGCAATAAAGTGAAACTCTGCATCATTTTACAAAAGTCACACATCAGCTGATAGCCTTATTTTTTAAAAACCAATTTATTCTTATGCCATAAACTACATAAAATTGATTATTAGATAAGATTTTACTCCTCTCTGAAACTAGACTCCACTTTATTATGCTAACATGACAGGGTAAACTAGACTTAGGTAATTACAATGTGATTATTTTATCTGAAGTTATTAAGTTTGTCTCTCTCTAGCCACATACTAACTTTAGAGGTTAATAGCACTGTTCTATTTTATACAATGCCTGATTTCACTTAATGCAATGATGCATAGCTTTCATTAAAGCACAAATATAGAAGAAAGTGTAGAAAACTAGCATCTAAGCGTGAGTGAAAATAATCCTCAAAATCAGACTAGCACAATACAATGTTGTGATTATTCCTATAAAATCTAGCTTCTTATAAAACAGCATTAGTGTACTATGCACAGCTGTGTTTTGATCATTTAGTGGGCTTTCTTCACCACATATTTTTATACATAAAACATAATACTTAATTAGATTACAATATTTCCCAGGAGATTTACTCAAGTATTTCTTGAGATACATTTCTACATATTTTTTTAAAATACTGAATAGGATAAAATTTTTCCCCATTGCAATCTGTTTGGAAATTGTGGATTTTTATTTTTATATTTGAATACCAAGGAATGGCTTTGAAAGTTGTTCCAGGTAATTGCACTGAAATAAAAGCACTGCATATTCAATGTATACCTTTTGCAGCTTTCAAGGCTCAGAATTCTGATTTTTGTCTCTGTATGCAGACACAGTGATATCTATATTTGTTTTATACTATTTATCAGACACAACCAAAAGAGAAACGCTGCTCATTTAGAGTGAAATTTACACTTGTGCATAATGCCACTACGAAGCATGTACAGCAAATGAATTCCACCGAAGCCATCAAAATTAAATATTAATTGGAGCAGAGTTTAGAACTCAGATGTCTCTTTCCTGGATGAGTGTTCTAAGCACCAGGCAATAGAAACATGCACTCTCTCTAACCCCAGTGAATATTTAATTATTCATAACAAAGTGGAACAGCTTCATGAGGACAGAATGTGTTTGTCACACCTTAGAACAACCAATAGGCTGGTGCTTAGGACGTTCATAAAGAAGTAGGGAAAAATCGATTCAAATTCCTGCTGAGGAATGAGGATTCAAACCTAGCTTTCCCATATCATAGATGAATGCCCTAACCACTGAATGAGAGGATCACTACCATTTTGTGAAATGCACTTAATTCGCCTTCTGAACCTAGCCTTCATTTCCAGAATTCTTTTGCTTTTATTTAAAAAAGTAATTTAAAATGCCTGAAAGTGAAACAAAATGTATAGTTTCAGGTTGATTTAAACATTTGATCTGAAATATTTTTTCCAGAATATTCCATTAGCCAAAAACGTTCGATGCAGGCTGACAGAAAACAAATTTTATTTTATTTTTTGGAACTGCCAGTGACCAAGAAATCTGAATTCTCTCAGTTCTAGCTAGGCTACATAGCTCTTAACAAATGAAATCTTAGTGCTTTGGAAATGTGCTGGCTTAATATCCTTGGGGAGGCAAAAGTTCTCTACTTTTGTGTTGGAGCAAATACAGGGAGAACTGCAGCAAAGAGGGCTTCTCTGTGTTGTACCTCCAATAAGCTTCAACCCCATAGCCAACACTTGTGCTTATGGAAAACCTTCAGCCCTGAGCCCCCCTACTTTAGGGTCACCAAATGGAGTGATGGGGTGTATAAACCCCACACCAGAGAGTCAAGGGTTAATCAGCAACTCTGGGCCCAGAAGGCCCCACCCAGTCATACCTGAACTCCAAGGGGAACCACCAGCTCAGTCAGGGTATACTAAACAAGGCAGCAGTCAGTGGTATAGTAAAACTTATACAACATGGGGATAGCTGCCCATGTTGTATCCATTCCACTGCTAAACAAGTGAACTCAGGGTTTGATCCTGGAAGGTGCTGAGCATTTGACACCTGGCTTAACTGCTTACTTGCAAACTTTCTCACTACGCAAGTCTGAAATGTTGAATTTCAGACAAATAAACTAAAACACCACATGTAGCACAGTGGCATCCTGGGCCATAAGTGAGGCTCCTAGGCACTGCCACAACGTAAATGATGTCAGATGCATGCAGTGGAGGTATCCAGAGGCAGGTATAAATAAGAAGGCAAGAACCAGGTTAATAAATGCAAAGTAATGCACATTGGAAAGCATAATCCCAACTATACATATAAAATGATGGGGTCTAAATTAGCTGTTACCACTCAAGAAAGAGATCTTGGAGTCGTCATGGATATTTCTCTGAAAATATCCATTCAATGTGCAGCAGCAGTCAAAAAAGCAAACAGAATGCTGGGAATAATTAAGAAGGGGATAAATAATAGGACAGAAAATATCTTGTTGCCTGCATATAAATCCATGATGTGCTCACATCTTGAATACTGTGTGCAGATGTAGTTGCCCCATCTCTAAAAGGATATATTGGACTTGGAAAAGGTTCAGAAAAGGGCAACAAAAATGATTAGGGGTATGGAACGGCTTCCATATGAGGAGAGATTAATAAGACTGGGAATTTTCAGCTTGGAAAAGCAGAGATATGATTGAGATCTATAAAATCATGACTTGTATAGAGAAAGTTGATAAGGAAGAATTGTTTATTACTTCTCATAATACAAGAACTAGGGGTCACCAAATGAAATTAATAGGCAGCAGGTTTAAAACATAATAGGAAGTATTTCTTCACACAACGCACAGTCAACCTGTGGAACTCCTTGCTAGAGGATATTGTGAAGGCCAAGACCATAACAGGTTTCAAACAAAAAATCTAGATAAATTCATGGAGGATAGGTCCATCAATGGCTATTAGCCAGGATGGGCAGGAATGGTATCCCTAGCCTCTATTTTCCAGAAGTTGGGAATGAACGACAGGGCATGGATCACTTGATGATTAGCTGTTCTGTTCATTCCCTCTGGGGCACCTAGCACTGGCCACTGTTGGAAAATAGGATACTGGGGTAGATGGACCTTTGGTCTGACCCAACAGGGCCATTCTTATGTTCTTATGTAAATGTATGAATACTTCTATAAAGCAGACAACCTCTCTATGTGGGTGGGAAATGCTGTGAATTAAGGGATCAGATGAGGTTGTGCAGACTAAACCTTTCTAAACCACAGAGTCACATCAAAGTTAATTAAACATATGAAGATAGAAAACCTTATTCAAAAAAGAATTGCAGTAAATTTCAATGCTGATGATAGATTTGTCATTAGGAGAGTGCTCAATTAATGTAAAGACTAAGAACTAGACAAGAAGTACTGAAAATATTATCTGGAGGCCTTATTTATAAAATATATTGCTTCAGAAATAACTTTCCCCTCATAAACCACTTTCCTCTAATAAATTTAGTTGACCTTTAGAGATAAGCGAAAGTGTAACAAATCCAAACTGTCTTTTGGCCATTAAGGTCATTAATTCAGAATGTTGCATATACTTCTCTTTTTAGTTAAGGAGAGACAAACCAGCCCACTAAATTATAGATGACATCCAAGAATTTATAGATGTATGTGCTTACTTTCTTCTTCTAAAGTAATGCAATAGCTTGTAGTTTACTCTTTTCTTGCATCTGACAAAACTCCTTGCAATTACGGGTAGGGATTAGCACTTTATTACCCATTAGAAATATAATATATTCCTAACTCATCAGTAAATTTAAACAGTTGTTGGAAATGTCACCACATCAGGCATGAGTTTTGATTTAAAAAAATCAAAACCTTTTAGCTAAAACAGGAATATCAGTTTGCTGTAGATAATACATAATATCTGAGTCAAACACCCACATTTTCCAGGTCATAATGACCATCAAGTTTATACTTTAGTGAAAGAGCACAGGATTTTTAAAGCTTTGATGTTTTAAAAGCATCTTGTTAGAAGACAATAACACAAAGCCAGATTCTGAAGTCCTTAATCTATTAAAGCTCCTGTTTACTGCATGGGGAGTTTTATTGATGTAGAACTTCAGGATTTGCCTTCAGAGCCTTTCAGATCTCCTAACATGTCCCCTGATTGTTCCACTCTGCCAATGCTGTAAATATCAGTACCATGTTTATTTTTAAGCTATTATATTTAGCTTTTCATTTTCTCACTTTCTCACTGTTGCTTCTAGCTCAGGTGTGTTTTGTTGATTTTCAAACTGCTAAAATTGACCACACAGGTGGATTAATATTCATTAGAACAGGGGTAGGCAAACTTTTTGGCCCAAGGGCCACATCGAGTTTGCAAAATTATATCGAGGGCAGGGTAGGGAAGGCCCCGCCCCCAATCCAGCCCCCTCCCATGTCCCGCCCTGACTATCCTCTCCCACTTCCCGCCCCCTGACTACCCCCTGAGAATCCCTGACCCATCCAACCCCCACACCTTGTCCCCTGACTGCCCTTTCCACAGACCCCTAACCACTCCCCAGGATTCCACCTCCTACCCAATTCCCCTGCTCCCACTCCCCTGACTGCCCCAACCCCTATCCACCTTCCCACCCCCTAACCACCACCCCAGAACCCCACCCCCATCCAACCCACCCTGCTCCCTGACTGCCCCCTCCAAAGCCCTCCCAACCACCATCCTGGAACCCTCCCTCATCCCTCCTCTTACCATAGCTGCTTGTGGGGGGGGAGCATGCAGCCCTGGCCCCCAGAGTTCTGCCCCTGCAGGGTGGCTCCGGGGAAGCGGGGCAGTGCACAGCCCTGCCTCCAGAGCGCTCCCCATGCGGCGTGGCTCCAGGGGAGGGACCAGCGCACAGCCCTGGCCTCAAGAGTGCTCCCTGCGCCGTGCGGCTCCGGGGGAGGAGCATCGCGCAGCCCCGGCCACCGGAGCACTGCCCCTGCGGCGCGACTCTGGGGGTGGGGGGAAGCATGCAGTCCCAGCCCATGGAGCACTGCCTGCGGGGCATAGTGTGGCAGGGCTGGGGGTGGGTGGGTGCAGCCCCAGCCCTGCAGTGGTGTCTGGTGCCCATGCTGTGCGACTCCGTGGGCGGGGCCGCGGGCAGAATGTGGCCCACGGGCTGTAGTTTGCCCACCCCTGCATTAGAAGCTGAAACTCAGTTCTATCTCTGTGCTCCCAAGCAGGCCCAGTCTACTGTATCTGCTGACCTCTCTGTAAATACATGTGCCTCCTGCCTGAAGAGTTTGATGGGGGTTGTAGTACTTTCCTAATTTTGTAAGTTGTTTTCTAATACCATAACAGAGCTACGTATTCCAAGAGGAGCAGTTTTTGCAAATAAAGTCTGTTACGCTGTCTGAAGCTAGTTAGGCAGTTGCCCAGTATTTTTTCCCCACCCAGTAACAGCTAACTAGAAAACTTTCATTTCAGACACTGACTTTGCTGGAGTTATCTCTTTGTCACTTACAGGCTCTCTATTGGGATAGCCCTCCACCCTGCCCTCTCAGGCTCCACAGAAGCTAGAGTTTATACCAAGATTTAGTGGTCTCCTGCTCTGTAGAGTGAGGTGACTCAGGGAAGTTAGGACTGTATGCTGCCCAAAGTACTAATTCAGTTTAGGTGCAATTCAAGGTGAGTGACGGTATGTATACAGTATCGACCCAATACTTTAAGAGTCCACCTCCTTCCCTGTGTCACACTGTGATGGTGGAGTTCAGTGGGGGCCTCTCAGCTATCCCTACCTGAGGCTCAACTTTCCAGTGTCCCTGGCAGGGAATTCTTAGTTAACACTGTCTGCCTTTGCCCCTAACACTCCCTGAGTATTCATCAGAGTCTTTATTTGGAGAGCTTGGGATCATACTGCAAGTGAATCATTTTTGTTCACTCAGGCTTCCTTTTGAGCACTCCTGTTTGTTTGTTTGTTTTTACTGGTTAATTTGATGTCTTATGTCAGGGGAAGTCTGCTCCACCTACCCTTCCGAAAGACAGTTCTGTTAATCATTTTCACACTGCTCCTAAATGTTGCTGAAGATTCTTCACCCGTAAATAGAGAAATGTTATTAATTTTTTTTAAAAAAACATGTATTTGAGTAGAAGACAATGTTCACAAGATAACTTTTGTTGTTGGGATCTAGCTGTCAGAACGGAATCCCACTCCATAAATCTTTAGCCTCGGCATGAGACTGAAGAATTCTCTTTCCCTCTAGCTGAATGTTTCTGCTGTTGTCTTGTCTTGTCTTTGAAATCCTCTGTCTCTGTCTTTCCTCCCGCACTCCTCCCTGTGCACTTTCTTCAGTTTTCTCAGGCCAGCCCATAACTGTCTGAAGCCCTACATTTCTTCCTGCTCCCTTAAGGCTCTGGCTCTGTTTTCTTCTGCCATATTTCTCTGCTCTCTAGCCTGTCCAACTTCATCATTCATACATAGGGAAAGGAGGAAATAGACACAGATGTTCTTCTCTAGACTTGGTAAAGGGGGCAGTATATATAATGTAACATTAATTTTAAACATTTGAGCTCCACTATGAATGTTCCACATGTACATCAAAAATTGTTACAACCACCTTATGAGCAATGTGAATTGTACTAGACAATATTTCTTGTTCTTTTCCTGAGGCCCAATGTTTTTAATTTAAATGCTGATGTGTCTTTGTTCAGTAATAAAAGACTTTAAAATGCACGTATTTGAAATGCATATTTCAAAGTTGCATCTTCTTGCTCTATTAATCTTTTAAATAGGATAGAGATATTCTGACACATTGTTTATTTTGCCTGGTTTGTTGTCTTGTGCCTTGGAACTGAAAATGATATTCCTTTGCTGACATTTATTCACAAATAGTATGGGTTATCTAATGTTCCACAAGGAAAGTTCTTAAAAAACTACACACTCAATAAAACTGAGCAATGCCGTATTGGGATCTTTGACTTCAATGGTGCTACGCTGATTTATGCCGGCTGAGGATCTAGCCTGTAATATTTTGCTTGAAACCTCGTTCGTTCTCATGCACATGTTCTGTGTTTCCTGTCTCTTACGATGATTCCCAAGGCATTTGTGTAAGTCAAATCTTTCTCCTTTTAAATCAGCCTTTGGTTTCTGCTTGATTGAAACAGGGTATGTCTACACTGCTGCTGGAAGTGTAATTTCTAGCTTGGGTAGACATACCTGTGTTAGCTTTGATTGGGCTAGTGGGCTAAAAATAAGGGTGCAGCCACTGCTGCACAGGTGATGGGACAGGCTAGGCGGCTCAAGTACATACCTAAGGTCTCCAATGGGCTTATATTCAGGGCAGCTGCCTGTATCACTGCAGTTATGCTTCTATTTTTAGTTTGCTAGCTAGATGAGAGCTAGCGCAAGTATGTCTATTGGAGCTGGAAATTACACCTTTAGCTCCAGTGCTGATATAAATGGTACGTCTACACTATGAGCTAAGTCTTGGATTCCAACTCGCCCAGACATTCTTGTCCTAACTCAATGGGGCTAGTGGACTACAAATAGTATTGGAGCCAGGGTAGCACAGGCAGTGGTGAGCAATTGCGGGGGTATTGGTGCCGAATATATACCCATGGTGTTCTGGCAGGTTTGTCCTTGACATGGCTAGCCCATGCTACCTTGGCTTAGGCTGACCAGATGTCCTGATTTTATATGGACAGTCCTGATTTTATAGGAACAATCCTGATTTGGGGGGCTTTTCTTACATAGGCACCTATTACTCTCCATCCTCTGTCATGATTTTTTTACACTTGCTGTCTGGTCACCCTACCCTGGCTATGCTACTACTTTTAGTGTGCTACCTTGATGAGCACTAGTGCAAGTATATCTATGCAAATGGGAAATCAGAACTCTAGCGCCAAGTGTAAATGTAGCCCTAGTATGTTACATTCTAAGGGTACAATCTTGCTCCCAGTAAAGTCAAATTCCACTTGAAACAGATTTAGACTCTAAACCAGGGCTCGATCTCAGTTATACCAGGAAAATCCAGAGTAGCTGAATTGGCCTCACTTGAGTTACTATGGACTTATGGTAGGGTAACAGAGATCAGAATATGGTGATCAATGTTTATGATATTAAGAACTCATCAACACTGAAACAAATGTCTCGTATCCAAATGAAGCAAGAGCAGCAGCATGCAGGCTGGTTGCTGTTTACACACAAAACTTGGTCATCTAGAAAGAAATGCTATGCACTATTAATAGGAAAGAAAATAGAAGAAAAAGTTCACAATAGTTTAATGAGATTCTTATAAAATCTTATCATTCTCAAACACAGTGGAGATAGAGAGTGACTGTTTATTGCTTAAGCACTTGGTAAAATTCCAAGACAACAGAAATTGGATTGTAATCTTATCTACAGTAGTGTGACTGTTAAATCATAGTAAAGTCCACTTTTAAGGGGAAACACAATTTTGATCTTATCCTGGGTAGCACTAACATTTGTTATATTAACTATATGAGAAATAACCTTAATTTAGCATGACTACAAGCTGCAGCTACATTAAAACACTGCCATGTTTTACTGTAATTATCCAAAATGAAAACAAAAGTGATTTAATTACATTGGGTCAGATTCTTCCTGGCTCTTATGTGAGTGGCCAAAGCAGAGTGGGAGGGTTCAGGACAGGCTCTTATTTTGCCCCAGAAAGAAGTAGGGAGGGTCATGGAGGAAGCAAGACCATTGCTCAGTCTGCCCATCTGCAATGGATTATGAAATGGGACCATCATAGCAAAATGCACTCCATAAAGGTATATCTTTGTAATGCTAAGCACGCTCCCTGTGAGCTCAGGGCATGCTCCCTGTGAGCACAGGAATAAATTCTCAAAAGGCAGCTATTGCCAATAGATAACACCATCATTAGCCTTTATCACTGATCACTGAGAGTAAAACTTAAAAAAATGGGGAAAGGCTGTTAAAAATCAGCGAGGGGTTGTTAGAGTATAAATGATTCGTATCTCCCCATACTGGAACATGTCTCTCCTCTGCCCAGTGATCCGCTCTACCATGTTACCTGTGTGGTTTCTCTCCCTGTGCCTCCCCCCACACCCAGCACATTTGGCTGGTCTCCCCGGTAGCCAGGCGGGAAGTGGGACAGAACCACTTTTGCCTGAGAGAGCCTGACCAGGAGGCAGTGTTGGCCTGCTCACTGCCCAGCCTCAGCTGCTGGAGACCGGCCAAGTGAGACCGAGCCCCCTCTCCACCCTGGCATGTTTCAGGCTCACTTGGCCCCTGTCCCTGGCAACTGGGGTGTCAGCAGGCCGCTGCTGCCTCCCAGCCAGGCTCTCAGGCAGAAAAGGCTCCGTCCCACTCCTCACCTGGCTGCCAGGGAGACCACTTCAATGTGCCAGGGGCAGGATGCACAGGGAGAGGACAGAGCGCTTCTCTTGCCCTGCCCCTGGGAGGCCATTTTTAGGGGCACTTGATCACCATGCTCCCCTCCTCCCCCCCGCCGCCCTCGCAGTGTTGCCCCTGATTTAGAGAGTTCATGAGGACCAGGAAAAAGACAGACAGCTCAGGAAGAGTGGGATAGGATACAGAAAGAAAGGGCAGCCCCATAGACGGAAGAGCTAAAGCTAAAATAGTGCCTTGTCCATTTACCCCAGCTGAGAATCTGACCCAAGAACCACTGTTTGAAAATCTACTCTCCATTTAGACACTTTTTACTGTTTAAAACTGTTTTAAAAGATAGCCTCACATTCTCTCTCTCAATCCCAAATTCTGACATTCCCACTTGTCCTCTGAAGAACTAAAAGCTTTGTGGTTAAAATGGCTTGGCTGAAAACAAGTTTTCTTTGTCACTGTGGTACTCTATCTCTGAACATAACCAACTTTACACCTCACAAGATGCCAATCAGAGGTAAAGAGGGCTTCCTACTCCCAGAAGCAGCTTGTGTTAGCTATATTGGAGTAACAGAAACATCTCCAGCTGGAATCACTCCTGCTACAATGCTGCTTGGAGCCCCTTCAAGGAGGAAGCTGATCTCCCATAACAGCAATACTGCTGCTGAAGATTGTTACTTGTTCTATTGGGCCTTGGTTTTCTATTCTTTATGTATATTAGCTTGCAACAACATTGCCCTATTTTTCTCTAAGATGAGCCATAGGAGATACAGTACTTTGTACAATAAACTATACTCCTTCTTTCTCATTTATCTTCCCTTCCTTGCCTTCTCTTTTCAGCCTTTTCCCTTCTTTTTTCCATTGTTTGTAAGCCTCATAGCACTGCTAGTTACCTTCTATTCCTTTAGTATCAAACAGTTATATCCTGGTGTCTGAATGGCTGATTCTGCAAAGCCCTGAGCAGTCTCAAATTCTGATGCAGTCACTGCGATTTGAGGGTGTTCATCACCACTGCACAGGATTAGGGTGTATCTTCACTGCAAAGATAGCTCAGGTGATTGACACTCAGGTCTGACCACAGGAATTGCCTTAGCTTGGGTAAAAGCAGCCACACTGCAAAGCCACACTCAAGTTGCTGCATCCACACTCGTGCTCTACTCCTTTGTGTGTGGTGCTAGGACTTCTGGGGACACATCCGGTGGTTAGTAGTGTCTCAGCTTACTGCAGTAGTCTATGAATTATTTTGCAGTATATTATAGGAAAACTTGTCAGTCCTTCCTGAGCACTTGTGTGAAAGTCGTCTTAGTCCACCAACTCAGTAAGTAAACCACTTTCAGTTTGGCATGCTCTAGATTTCTGTCTGTAGCTTTTGTTCTAACCAGTGCCAAGGTTTGGATCCACCTCAGGATGATGACCTATTCCAGCTGTTGGTATTAATGCAGCTTTCATTTCAGGTGTACACATAGAACCTGAAATGTGATGGTGGACGTTTTGGCAGCAGTTTGTCACCCTGAGAAGGTGACATCATTCTTTGCTAAGGAGATCACACAGGCAACATGCAGACTTGGAGAGTGGACACACCTGACACAGGTTTAGTGAAAATGGAATCTTCCTGTAGGAGGTACCACAAGCACATCATCATAATCACCTGAGATGATCAGCAGTAGACCCAGAACTTTCCTTTGAGGAAAGTCTTATTCATGGAGCTGTATGAGGGGCTTCCTTTGACCTTTCAGTGTGAGAAATGGAGATGAGAGGGGTTATGTCAGTCCAGAATTGGGTTGCTCTTGCTATCTGACAGCTGGATACCTCAGATTGCTACAGATTGGTGACTAATCAGTTTGGTACTGGCAAGTCAACAGTTGGTGCAGTGTGATGGATATTTGCAAGGAAATTATTGTTTAGGTACATCCATAGTTAGGTACATCCATAACTACTGTCCCAAAAATAATAGTGGGCTTTGAGCAATGGGCTTCCCAGACTGGCACTCCCCTCAAGGTGCACAAGATTATACATGATTTCCAGTCTGGAAGTAAGGAGTACTTAAGTATCAAGAAGATATGGCCCAGGGGAATTCTGGGAAGGTATTGGGGGATATGAGTGGCTTAGGTCTGCATCCACACTGTGAGTGGTCATGTTAGCATCGTTTGTGCTTTCGTTTATCACTTCTTTAAGACCAGCTAGACTGAATTTAAAGCAGCATTACACTCAAGGCATAGCATTTTATGTGTGGGAGTCAAGTTAGGAGAACACTCAGGTAAGGACCTGTGTTAACTTTGCAGTGAAGACATGCCCTAAGTTAGGCTGATCTTTTCTCATAGGTCTTTCTGGCCTTTTACACCGGAAGGGTGAAGGACATGTTTTGCACAGCTGGAGCATAACAGAGTTATACATTTTCTCATATCACTCTCTCTCCAGCACTCATGATTGGTCTTAGTCAACAGCAGACTCACCATCTGCAAGGAGCCCTTGTAATTTGGCTATAATTAGTACAATCTTTGGGGCTGATATCAGGCTCCCTGCTCTTATGATTTCAGGGGGACACACAGTACCTGAGCCAATACTATCAGAGCTCTCCAGCTATACTCATGAAATCCTTTCAGGACATTCTATGGATGGTGGAATCCCAATAAAAGGGTGAAGTCGTCTTCATCCAATTTCAGCGGAGCAGGGCATGCAATTTGAAAGATAATTGCTTTTGACCAGATAGCTAAGGCACCACAGGCAGTTAGCATAGGAGAAAGGCAACATTAGGAAACAAGCAGGCCTGAAGAAGGGAAAGAACAGATAGCTAACAGGTACACAGTAGAGTAAAAACACCAAACAGCAGTGTAATCAAAAGCCAGCACTACCTGTCAAAACACAGAAAAAGTAAGGACTAAATTTTAAAACTAGGAGGCCCAAATTATGCACATAAGAAAAGTGGGCTTGATTTTCCACTGCCTTGCGCCTTGTCAAATTTTTCATAAATGTGCACATTCAAAGAAGAGGTGTAATATGCTCCCATTCTGATTTGATATTGTTCTCCTCACTCCTCTTTTCAGTGAGTTTTCACAAGTGTAAATAGTCCAGCTTGAGCCAAGCATCAGGGAAGGCTTTTTTTTGTAATGTCCCCTCTAGTTAGATTCAAAACGTGCACTCACTTTAAAAAGTGTGCATCAGCCTCTGCTAGAATGTATCATACTGCGATGTATAAACAACCCAAACCCAGACATAGTCTAATCTTTCCCCTCTCATAGGCTGATTTTCTACAATGTTTTTGTTTGTGATGTCAGCATTTAGACCTCTTTCTTTTTCTAGCGTTTAGCTTATTGCTTGTTTTTTATTGTCCAACTTATCACTTCATTTTACATGTTGTATTGTTTGTAAGAAAGCATCTAGAGAATTTAAAGGAAAAGAAATAACCAGAGACCAGTTGAGTTTCGTTCAGATTCTCGGCCTTGTTAAATCTGCTTTAGGCAAAACAACTTAAAAGCTGGCTTAAGTGGACATTTGAGGACACATTCTTCCTCCCTGCCTCTGACAAAGAGGTCATGGCTGAGAAAAAACTGGTATGGCTGTAGTGTTCCCACCTGCAGGTACAGCCTTTTCCATATCATCCCTGAGACTGACCTCAGTCATTTTTTGTGACCTACCCAGGACCTGGAGGCTTAAGCATCTGGGAGACTTATGGTTGTTCCCCCTGGATGAGCTGAGCAACAAACAGACAACCCTGATTCATTCCAGCTGGCATCCCCATTTATATACAGATTCTTAAAATCCAGATATGAGTGGAGTATTAGTAATTTTAAATTGCCAAATAATTAAGTGACTGAATAAGATCCAATTCTGCTTTTATAAATGTACTATGACAGCTTCCAACTTCATGCCACTCTCATTCACTGAGTTGAAGGATCACCCGCACTGCTCCCCTGCTGCAGGCTCATTGCTTTGTGCTACTTGTCCAGGGCAAAGTGCCCAAAGCTGACTGAGCTGACCATGACAGCAGCATCTCGGTGTATGAATATGCTCCAGTGCTGCACAGCTGGTGTCATGTTTTCTCCATCTCTCCCATCTTTGCCACCAGAGTAAGAGACATGGATGAAGGGGAAGGGACATAGTCATGGTTTGCTCAACCTCAAGGATGACTGGCTGCCACTAAGGGGATGATAAGTAGCCAGCCTAATTAAGAGCAGCCATCAGGTTGCTCTAAGTTACATCAGGGGACCTGAGCAGCACACAGCTGGTCTGGGACTTGGAGTGCAAAGGTTGCTTCCAAGGTCCCAGCTCTTTTCTTTGCCTTCCTCTCTCCATGCCCTAGCTGGGCTGTACCTTTCTCAGTCACAGCAAAGGATCAGGTCTTTCGTTTTATTACAGCATTGCTTCTGAGGCATTGGTGAAAAGAATGAAAGGATGTGATGCTTTTCTCACTGCTGCAGTGTTGATATTTCTAGAGGGGATGGGCAAAGAATCTGATAACATGGGAGATGCAATTGCTGAAATAAAAAATTCATCCTTCACACCATGCTGTCGCCTTTGCATGATATCTGCTGGTTGTGTACATGGTGGAACTATAAATTATGGAGGTGATGATTCTAGCATCTATGTGGTTCTGAGAAATGAAGCAGAACATATTGTTCCTCTGAATAGGTCTACACATGTACTCTAGAACGATGCCAGCATCACATTTGACAAGTTATGTAGGGTAAGTGCTAGTTTTGATAATTTACAGTCAGTATTCAACATCTGCCAAGAACACTGCAGCACTGAAAGATTTAGTTGATTTGGCTAAAATGGAGTGAATACAGCTAGTTTGCCACAGATCAGTATGTTGACTGACTGTGCTTCTATTTGCTGTTGAGAGACGGCAGAGAAAGTTGGTCAGCCTAAAATATTAGAATCAAACTCTGGTCAAATTTGACACAGTTGTATTAATATTAATGGCATTTAACACAGAATCAGTCTGTTTATGATAATAACTATTGTTTGTTCATATTCTTCTTCCATGATTTTTTTTCCTCTGTCTTTATTTAGTATTACTGTGTGTAAGATATTGGGGATGGGGGTGAGAAGGAGGGTCCAGATGAGGCCTATATAGCACAATTCCTCCAGGCTCACTTATAGGGTGATGGTGATTCCATCTTTAGCTCACTTAATACAGAATTCCAGCCTCCCATGGACAAATGTCCCCTGCTGTTTGACTCTGGGGTTCTGGTAATATATATATCACCAGGTACCACAACAAAAATGATTAAAGGTCTAGAGAAAATGACCTTTGAGGGAAGAATGAAAAAAGTTGGGTTTGTTTAGTCTAGAGAAAAGAAGACTGAAAGGGAACATGCATGGGCATGTGCAGCACATTTTATTAGGGTGTGAACCCAGGGAGCCCCACCCTAGCTCCCCTATCCACTCCCTCCTACTTCCTGCCCCCTGACTGCCCCCCTCAGAACCGCCAACCCCCACTGCTCCTTGTCCCTGACTGCCCCCTCCTGAGACCCCCACCCTAACTGCCCCCAGGACCCTCCTTGCTCTCTGTCCCCTGACTGACCTAACCCCTATTCACCCCCATGCCCTGACAGATCCCGGGACTCCCACGCCCCATCCAACCCCACCCCTGTTCCCTGACTGCCCTCTCCAGAGACCCCCCGCATCTGTAACCACCACCACCCCGGCATCCCACCCCTATACAATCCACCCTGCTCCCTGTCCCCTGACTGCCCCCACCCCTTAATTAACCCCCCAGCCCTGGACACCTTACCAAGAGGCTCCTAGCAGCGTGCAGCCCTGACCCCCAGAGTGTTGAGCGTGTGGCAGCGGTATGTTCTGGGGGAGCGAGGAGTGTGTCTGGCTCCCCGCAGAGCCACACACTGCCCCATGGGAGCGTGCAGCCCTGGCTACCAGAGCGCTATGTGCATGGCAGCATGGCTCCAGGGGAGAGGGGAAGGCTGGGGAGGGGCTGGCAGTTTGCTATGCTCAGCTGGGCTCTCTGGTCTGGGAGCGTGGGGCCCGTGGCTTGCTGCACCGGGCCCTGCTCCCCTGGCCGGAGTTCGCGGTCTGTAGTTTGCCCAGCAGCCCACCCCTGCATTAGGGTGTGCCTGTGTACACCCGGCACACCTCGTGTGCATGCCTATGGGGACATGATAACAGTTTTCAAGTATATAAATAGTTACTAGGAGGAGGAAGAAAAATTGTTCTCCTTAACCTCTGAGGATAGGACAAGAAGCAATGGGCTTAAATTACAGCAAGGGCTGTTTAGGTTGGACATTATGAAAAACTTCTTTTCAGTGTAGTTAAGGACTGGAATAAATTGCCCAGGAAGGTTGGAGATTTTTAAGAGCAGGTTAGACAAACACCTGTCAGGGGTGGTCTAGATAATACTTAATCCTACCATGAGTGGAGGGGACTGGACTAGATGACCTCTTGAGGTCCCTTAGTCCTATGATTCTATATGTTACATCCATCATGTTTAGTCACCAGGTAGAAAATACATCAAACGAAGAATTCAGCTTATTTTTAAAATGTTTTCTAATGTCTGGCCACCATTTGCAAGCACAATATTGTCATCTTACTTAGTGTTCCTCCTTTTCTCTTAACATTATCCGGTCCCTGGTTACATATTTCTGTAGCAGTCTCTGACATTTATTTTCTTGTGTTTGCTTTTTTTGTGGTGTTTTTCTTTATCTGTGTTTTTTACTTTGTTGGTAGGGTCTCTTCATCCTTATTTTTAGCAAAGTACTTTATTTTTAATCTTTAATCTTTCTTTTCTCTATATTGGCCTGTCATTTTTATTTCCCTTAATTTTCTTGGTGACTAGCTAACAGGGTTTGAGTGGATTTTTTTCCCCATATTTAGATAGGTTTTTTTTGTCTTTTCTGTTTCAGTTTTGCCTTATGATTTGTGTCTGATTATTTATGTTTTTTCTTTGTCTCTCAGTGTCTGCTGATTCGCTTGTTTCTTTTACTTGATCTTAACATTTTTCTTCCTCCTTGCTAGTCTCATTATTTTTTTTGTCTTTAGAACAATTGTTTCCCCTTTCTGTCTGTCTTTGAGTGCTGTCTTTTCCACTTTGGTATCTTACAGTGTGCCTTCATTTCTGTTTTCCTTTTGTTCTGTAGCTTGTTCTTTTTTTTAAAAAAAATTACATTATCTATCTTCTCTATCATGCTGGACTGATAGCAATGAAGAGTGAAAATTTCTGTTTGGGCCTTGTCCTACACTCGTTGAAATTCGTATGAAACTCCACTGACTTGTCAATATATCTGACAAAGGCATAACAAGATCCAGTGGTTGGAATTTGAAATTTGACTAATTCAGTGGCCTTGAAATAAGAGGAAATTAGCAGTGATGGTAATTAAACATTGGAACGTCTTACCTGGGGAGGTGAGGGATTACCACCTGAGAGAAAATCTACAGTCTGTGGGTGGGGAAGGGAAAGCTGGGTGGGGGCAGCCTGGATGGTCAGATTGGATTCTGGCTTTCGAATCTCTGTTTCTGTGAATCTGTGCAACTCCCTGTTCATCCACATCCTTCACAGGCTATGGGGAGAGCAGGATTGCTTTCATTGCCCTTAAAATGCAGATAGCATTTGCAGTTCTGCCTTATGACATCTCATGTTTTAAGGCTTCAGGTTGTAGCTTGCAGGGTCCAAGAAGGCTTTTTCTCCTCTTATGCACAATTGGCCAGCTGTAGTGTATTATATTTTGTTGTGGTTTTGTTTTTGCCTTCCTCAGAGGCATCAGGTGGTGGCCACAGCAGGAGATGTGACATATTGGGTGCGGGGGGGGGAGGCGAGCAGACCTGTGCTCTGAGATGGTACAAAGAATCCTCTTCCTTAGAGAGTTAGCTAGTTTGTCTTGGTCAGATGATCAGGGTCTAACCGGTTTCCAGATCTGGAGTCAGGAAGGAATTTTCCCCCCAGGTCTTGGAGGTTTTCCATCTTCCCCTGTGGCATAGTGCATGATTTGCCTTCTGAGATCATCTGGACATATCTCACCTGATTGATTCCCACCCTGCAGGGGCCTCAGGCACCTGTAGCAGCATGGTCTCTCCTGTGCTCTTCCTTTGACACATAACAGTTTAGGTTCCTGAGGATTGAAATGCTTCAGTTTAACTCAAGTTATTGGGCTTAATATAGGTGTATTGGAGTTAAACTTAATGGCCTGTTATATACAGGAGGTCAGATTATATGATTTAATTGTCTTTTATGGCCTTAACTTCTGTGAAACTAGAAAACTTCATTTGGGAACAGGATCATACATATTTGTGAACAGGTATGCAGTAGGGATGATAGCAAAGCAAATTCCCCCAATATGGTCCTGTTTATGGGTCTGATTCTCATTTACACTAAGGCCCCATTACATGGCATTAGTAGTGTACAGGGGCCAATGTAATGTCTGGCCAAATAAAGGCCCCGCAACACTGCCAGAGTGCTGCAAAGGGGACTTAGTGTCAGGGTATGTTCTGAAATCAGAGGTACAACTACAGCATGTGTAGATGTACCTGAGATTTGATTTAGCTAGCTTGAATAACAGTGAAGCTGCAGCAGCATGAGCTACTCTCTTAAGTAAATACTAATGTCCATGCACGGATCATACAGTCTGTGCTGCCATCCATGCTTCCATAGTGTCACTACTATTGTTATTTGACCTAGCTAGATCAAAACTAGCTCTAGTGTGTCTACATGTGCTGCAGTCAGACCGTTGATTGCAATGTTGAGAATCAGGCTCAGTATCTCAAGATGATTCTGAAAGGCTCACTAATGTGGGTGATAGTGCCTTCAGACATTTGGGGCATGTCTTCATTAGCAACGTTAAAGCACCTTCACAGCAGTGGCTGTGTACAGAGCTCTTCCAGCGCTATAAAAAAACCCCACCTCCATGAGGGGAGTAGCTCCCAGTGCTGGTGCCTACACTGTCTACACTGGCACTTTACAGTGCTGAAACTTGCAGCACTCAGCGGGGTGTTTTTTCACACCTCTGAGCAAGAAAGTTGCAGCACTTTAAAGTGCCAGTGTAACAAGGCCTAACCCTACATTTAAAAGTTAGGCTGATGTAAATACATGTGTCAGGGATGTGAAAAATATACCCCCCTACCGACATTGCTATGCCGACTTAACCCCCAGAGTAGATGCAGTTATTCTGATAGAAGAATGCTTCTGTCAATGCGGCTAACTGTGTTCATGGAGGTGGTGTTCTTATGCCAGTGGAAAAACCCTTTCCATTGGTGTTGGCTGTGTCTACTAGGGTGACCTGATGTTTCAATTTTATAGGGACAGTCCCTATTTTGGGGTCTTTTTCTAATATAAACTCCCTCACCGACCCCGTCCTGATTTTTCACATTTGCTGTCTGGTCACCTTAGTGTTTACACTACGAGTTTATGCTGGCATAGCCATTCTGACATAGCTTTGCAGGTATAGTCACTGTAGCATTGACAGCCTTGAAAGGTAATTCAGATTAATTTTTAAAGTGGATTAGCTAAATGTCATTAAACCCCAGTGTGGACATCCTATTCACAATTACAGTGGCCTTCATTAGGTTTAGATTACTTCACTTTGGAAGTGAATGTTAACATATAGACTCTTAAACTCATAGACTTTGAGGTCAGAAGGGACCATCATGATCATATAGTCTAACTTCCTGCACGTTGCAGGCCACAGAGCCTCTCCCTCCCACTGCTGTAATAGACCCCTAACCTCTGACTGAGTTACTGAAGTCCTCAAATCATCATCTAAAGACTTCAAGTTACAGAGAATCCACCATTTACACTAGTTGAAACCTGCAAGTGACTCGTGCCCCATTCTGCAGAGGAAGGCAAAAACCCTTCAGGGTCTCTGCCAATCTGACTGGGAAAAATTCCTTCCCTACCCAAGATATGGTGATCAGTTAAACCCTGAACATGTGGGCAAGCCCCACCAGCCAGATGTAACCACACACCTTCTGGGTGTGGTGTTTTTTCCCTTCTAGTGACAGAACCACAAGACCACTTAGAGAGATATTAATGCGTCTGATCTACAGTCTTAGCTAAGAGGCATATGTCCCAGGCTCAGTCCCACCCACCGATGACCAATCAGTCGGTGTTACACAGACACCTAGAAAAGAATTCAAAAGTGGTCTCATATTCCAGATTTTTTTTTATGTTTGGTGTCACCGACTTACTTTCTCTGCTGTATGTAAGACAGTAAATATTTTTAATTGTTGATTTGAGTAGGATTTCCCCCAAAATTTATGCTAGCTAAAGATGACTGAATTGAACCAGATTGAACTAAGTTACATGGCACCATGATAGGGCTCACACCTGAATTTTCCTAAGGCTTTGGACATAGGTGCTACAAAGTGAAGTAAGCAAAAATCACAAACCATAAGAGTCAAGAGTAAGGCTGAGAAGCCTCCTCTTTTGGTTCAAAAAGCCACCTGAGGAATTCCTGAATCTCTGAGACCTGGGAATTAAGACATCAATAAACAGGCCACTCAAGTCTTTAACTATCTCCCTGCATTACTAAGTAGCATTATGCCAACAGAACATCACCAGATGGCTCCCTGGCTGCAGACCCAGCTCATATTCTGAGAGTCCAGAAGACTGCAAGAGCTGAAGAGCTGGCAAATCCTCAGTTATGTTATTTTTTACTACTTGTTTTTGTTAGCTAGGAGACAGCCCAGCCTTTTTATATTCTTTAATTTTAGAGTGTGATAGTGTGGTTATGTGCATATGTATGAGCACCCATAAAGTCCACATAGGAATATATTAGTAAGAAAGTTCCCCAGGTTTAAACAGCCCTAAATATTGTCTCAGAAAAATGCTCATTTAAGTGTGTTTTGTGTAGTATGTTTATAAAGTCCTGAGAAATTTAAAATTCTCATCTGTATTTTTCTGGTTCACAAGAATTGTCAAATTTCTGTTTACCAAGGATATTCTATTAAAATTGCAGTCTCTCTTCCGGGAGGGTAGGAAAGGGTTAGCTACTACATATGAGTAGAATTCTACACAGGGAGGTTTAAAATTGGCTCTGAAGTTGTTTTTCAAATATTAAGCAATAATTTGGTTTCCATGTGAAGACATTTAACCAGATCCATGTTATAGATTTGATTGACTTTGATACACTTGTATAGTTGACATTTATAACCAAATGGACTGCCACCTATTTAGACTCCTCATTAGAATGAAGACGGATTGATTATTTTAGTATTAATTTGATGATTTAATTCATTTGATTTAATTCCAGTCTGTGCTGCAACTAACTTGTTAATTTGACTGTGATTTGCTATCGATTTGGCAGTTGTATTGCTTCATGTTGTACTTTAGCTTAGTGTTATTAACAGTGCTAAGCTTTGGTGATTGTGTTTTCTAGAAGTTAAGTGTGTTTTAATAACATTTACAAAATTGATACTAAATCACATTTCTTTAAATAAGCAGAGTGAGAAGAGAACCTCTGAGGATACCAGCCTGTCTATTTAAAAGCCTAACTACTTCCCCTTAATTAGACTTTGGATTTATACTGTTCTTTAGAATATGGACAGACCAGCAAACGTATCTGATGGCAATGATTTTCAGTTACTATACCTGGCATATATTTTAATCAATGATCCATAGGTGAAAAGCTATATATCCCACATTGGCCATCCAGTTCTGCTCCTCCTTTTTTATCTCTCCTCTATTGTTCTACGCTGAATCCTGATCACAGTGCACTCTGTTTATCTCCATAGCCCCAGAAACTGTTTGTCATAGCACTCTGTCAGAAATAAGGACCTGCAATTAGCCTGTTTACTTACTAGATTAACCCCCAGGCAGTCCAATGAGTGCAGCTAGGCCCCAAATCAGCTTCCTGATTTGCCAAAGTGCCATGCTGGTCACGGTAATCAGTGGAGGTACTTTTAAGACCAGCAGCGGGGTATTAAGTGCTCAACACATTCATGTATAGCTGTGATAGCTCCTATGTCTTTTTGTTCCTGCCTTGCCTCATTTCAGTAAACTGTTCCTGGCCCTCAGTTTCGATTAGTGATGGCTGACTTTAACTCTGACCCTTCACTGTGGTGCCTGGCCTCTGATTCCTGCTTTAACCAATCCACATCCCAGTCACTGACACATTCATTCAGTGCTCATGTTGCATAGGTGTATGGCCCTCTGCAAGCTGAGCACAGAATGAGTGTAAAATATACATTTCTGAAACTTGAGTTAGGTTTAGCTCTGAATTTAGGGAGTAGAGACTAAAACTCTGTCATCTCTGAAGAGTGTTATTTGTTTGGCAAAGTTAGAAACATAAATATTCTCTTAATAGTGTTGATAAATCAAGATCGGGATCTCATATTTTGTATGATATGGCTCTTGGGATTTTTTAGACAAAGTTTACAATGGCAGTAACACAAATTACCTTTAGAAAGTAGTTCAAAATTAGGGAAAATTATTTTCAAAATTGGACACTTCATTTCAACGGAGCAGCCATTACTCAGGATCATTACATTGCTTTTCCTATCGACATAAAAATGAATTATTTTTGGCCCTAAATTAAGAAAACTTTGAGTAAACTAGGATGGAAACACTGTTTATTAAAGTTTCAGGCACCTGGCCAATGAACAGAAACAATGCTATGGGACCTAACGACCAATCACACAGTGACCTGGGTAATGCCCCAAAAGCAAAAGAAATAGCGGAATGGAATTGTTCACAGATAACCTGAAACAACTGGAATATAGGTTTTGATAGAGTCAGGACAGTATGCTTTCTGGGGTAGGGGCTGCCTACTGCTGTACAGTACCTAGCACAATGGACCTCCATTCTTGGTTGGTTTCTAGGTATTACTGTAATGTGCAATGTCACACTGGTAAACCAGGTGTTATCTCTGGCCAAGACCATAGGTGTTTGTCAATTCTTAACTAACTCATAGCTGGAAACCAAAACAGCTCACCTGTATGCTGCTTTTGTTCAAAATAGGTATGTTTTATAAGAATGTATTTAGCATTTTGAATCTATGAAATGCTTGTAGGTCTCTGCGTGCATTAATCTCATTTGTAATGTCTATTCCGTGCTACAGGGTAATATATAAGTTTTGCTTTATAACTTTGAAAATGCTTGCTCTGAACTTGTGAACCCAGGCCCAGGAATCACTCTACCCACCCATTCAACTAGCCTGTCAAGATTAAGTAGACCATTAAGGAACATCATAATACAAGCGAATAGCCCTATCACACCTGGAAAATGCTACATCAAAGGAAGCTTATCTCATGGACTGGAAGGCCAAATGTAAAAGATAAAATTGGGTCACAAGAATTTTTTTCATCTCTTTGCTGTTTGAACTCTTAGTGGGCCAGAGACACTACACTAAAACAGAGATCCTCAGGGTCAGTGTGGGTCCACTCTGAAAGATATTTTGAATGGACATATTAGGAACCCTTAGGAACAACAGGTGGTAAATCATTTGTGTGTATATGTTAACCTGTTTTAATCTGAGAACTCATTTCTTTTTCCTAGTTAATAAACATGTAGATAGTTTATTATAGGCTTGGCTACAGGCATTGTCTTTGTTGTAAAATTTAGGGTAGCCAATCTGGGGGAAGTCTAGGGTGATCAGACATCAAATGTGAAAAATCGGGATGGGGCAGGGGAAGAATAGGAGATTATATAAGAAAAAGATTCAAAAATCGGGACTGTCCCTATAAAATTGGCACATCTGGTAAGTCACTTGTGTTTTGGGACGGGAAGCAACCTGAATATTTTGTAGTTTTTGGTGTAAGTGATAAATTATCACTAAATCCAGCTTGCCTGAGTAGCAAGTTAGACTAGATAGCCCAAGGGGGACTGTCTGTGACTCTATGGTAAGACTAGTACAGGGATCCAGGAGTTCATATTTGTTAGTGGGTTGGTGAAATCTAATTACAAAACATACCACCAGTTTCTGGCATCTGCCCTATTTTTGACAGCCTACCCTGAAGTAGGCACTTACAGTCATGAGCTACTCCAGATAGTGTGACACAAACTATTATCAAGACCAACATAATATTGGAGAACCACCACAGTGAGTGCTTCATAGAGTGAAATAATTAGCTTGCATAATGGTTGTTACTAGTAACAAATTAATAAAAAACAGGGGCACAGACACTTCACTTTATGCAGGTAGAACAGTCCCAGTGACTTCATTGTGATTATTCATGAGATATGAGTAAGCCTTTTCAGAATTGGGCTCAAAATGTTAAGTGAAAATTCATAGTTAGAAAAAAAGGTTGAATTCATTGTACAATATGAATTCTGTTCTTAATGATAGGAATTTCTATATAGACTAAGGACTATGTACTGACCTAGAATTATCATTAGTATTGAAAGGAAATGGGTATACAGATTGAGAGAAGCACAGAGCAGTCGTACTGATTCTATAGACTGGATTGAGGAACTTTTTCTGACACTAATTCAACACCAGGTAGCAGGCTTCCTGGCAGAAAAGTCTGTTAGTAGCCATTTAATGACGTTAGTCCATATTCTGTCCTTGTACACAGTGCAGTCCCCCTGATGTCAGAATCTTGCCAGCCTGAGTCCAGGAAATGAAAAGTAATGGGGCAAATTAAAAATCAACAAATCCATGATCTTATATTGTGTGCATTTTTCTGGTGTCTGTTTGATCTCACTGTCATATTTTCTTTATTTGCTTCTTTCAGTGTGCATGTCTGGTTTCTTATTTCTTTGTGTTTATCTTCTGCTGCCTTTTCTGTTGTTCCCTTAGTATTGTGAAATGATTTAATTGTAATCTGATTTTTAGAAAGACCATAAATAGGTTAGCATTACCAGGGAAAAAGGTAGGAAAGTGCATGCAGATTACCAAATGCTTGCTGCAGAATTTAGAAAAGTCCTTTTTCCCAGATTGGGCTTTCACTGGATACAGATTTGTGTTGACTAGCTTCAAAAGCTAATGAACTGACCAAACATTAGACTTAGTCTAATTGCCTCTTCCAGTCATATCATCACCACGCTTTTGCCAAAGGCACATTTGTCAACTACACTTAATCAGCGGGCAGTGCATATGGGTTTTTTTGAAGTTTTCTGAGATTGTGCTCCACTGTAATCAAATAGATGCCTGTGCAGCAGGCAGGCCTTCTGGGCAACATTTTCATGCTAAAGGCACGAAACCAAGAGCTCATCTATGCTAATAGCAGTGCAGCTGTAGCATTTAGTGAAGATGCTCCTACACTTCCCCCATTGGCAAGGTACTCACCTCCCTAAGAGGTAGTACCTATGTAGACTAGGGAAGCCCTCCAATTGACACAGCACTGTCTACACCAGGGGTAGGTCAGTATCACTACAGAGATAAGTTCATTGTGTAGATCAGGGTGAAGAAACTGAAAAGGAGCATTAGTAGACTAGGGGTGAATTGCCCTCCACCCGTATTTGGGTGATTAGATGGTTCAGATAACTAGTATTGGGATATGTAGGTCTAGGTCAGTAGTGTAAAGACAGGAGGACCAGACAGCCTGTGTTTAAAGGGACCATCCTCTATTTAAGCCCTTCTGCATCTATCCCGACTTTCTATTTAAAATGGGCAAATTATCCCATACTTTCTGTAGATTTTATGGCCAGAAGGGTTAATATGATAATATAATTGGAGGAGATGGCTAAAATCTACCTACATTTGTGCCTGGGAATCCTTTAAAAAAGTGATTCCCATGTACCTTAATGTCTCCCTTGACAATGTAATGGGGGCTTAAAGGGAGTGGAAATAGCCCCCTAAAGCTACCCCTGGCTCAGGTGAGTTCCCTGGCTGGAGCAGAGCTGACATAAGGTCTCTGTGCCAGCCCCCAGCCTAAGGTGTGTGCTGGAGACAGAGAATGGGTGTGGCTGGTGTTCACTGCGCTACAGCTATGCTTTGCTTCCCATGGCCTTTCTGGTGTGACTGCCGAAAGGTATTAAAACTATTATCCCTTAGAACTGTGAGATCTTGTCAGGTGGGAACTAGAAATAGCAGCTGTTTAAAGGCCTTTCATTCTTAAAATGGGCCAAAGAAGGAATAATGGCACCATGCATTTTCCTTCCTCTGAGAGGCAGGTTATTAATTAGTTACAGAACATTTTTGTCCGACTGCTGTTCCTCCTGAATGTAAAGGTTTTTTAGTATCATTTGTCATTCCCACAGAAGGATTAGTACTCTACTCTACCAGAGTGCATTTTACTTGGCAAAAGGAATTGTTTGTGGCCTATACTGCAATTTCATGATATTCTTTTTTTAAAAAATGCTTCCTTTATCTATCATAGGAGACCAAAAAGTTTTTGGACAAATTGTTTTTCTCCCCTGCAAAAGCAAATTGCACTGCTTATTTCCTAACTAAATCACAATTTGTCTGTAATTACTGCTTTTTGGGGGAGATTTATTTTTTACCATTTTTAGAGGGTTATTGACCTCAACCACAGACTGGGTGTACAATTTCACCTCTTTGTGACCTCAGATGCTGAAACTGAACATTGTTCAGAAATTATTGCCAGGTAATGAATAAAGGGAAAAACAGTGTAGAGTGTTGAGCAGAATTCATATAACTCCATTGATCTGGAGAATAACTACATACCTCTCTAGCGTGGTCATTGCAATGATTAATTAGTTAATGTCTGAAAAATGCTATATATAGCAAACATTCAACAGCATTTTTCTCATAGTAGGTGTCTCTGAGACCTGGGATTCATAGCAGCCCTAAGATCATGAGGTTATTTGCACTGCTATCCTTTAAAAATGTTTTTTAAACAAACATTCGCAATTGTGCACGGATCCCAGAGTACAACTTCGGTTCCACTTCTGCACTTCCAACATAAGGGTGGCTTGGAGATCCTTCACCATATCTTACATAAAAGGAATGAGCTACATTTATGGACCCCAAGGATACATCTTCACCAATATTTTAAGGTCAAACCTATGCATAACAGTGTGATCATGGAAATTTACGTGAGGGGAAATAAGAACTTCAGCAGTGCTAATTAAATACTTACATAATTAGTCTCATTTTCAAAAGTACTGAGCATCCAGAAATTCCCATAGGTTTCTATTGGGGCTGCTGGGTATCAGGTCTTTTGAAAATCATGTTTTAGTTATAAAAATATGGATTTAAGAACCCACTTTTAGGGACCTGTGGTCAGAGTCTCAACTGATGTACATTGAGATAGCTTCATTGATTTCTGGGATCTGCCCCTGTTTTGATAATCTTGGCCACAATTGTTTACTCTTTCCTAATGTGTCATATCTAACACTGTATGCCACTGAAAAGCCATTCATAATAGAGACTTTTGGAAACAGAAGCCATTTTATTTTCTGATGTTACATATTACAAATAATAATTAGTTCTTGTGCTAACAGATAATGAGCCATAATCTTTATAATACCAGGCAGTATCTCATTGGTATTACATTATTGTGACCAAAACAATTTATTTAACATTAACAGACCTATAATTATATGAATTAAACATAAATCAAACACTTATCACTGCATCAGTATTAAAAACCATCAAGAATACTAAAAACTGGCACTGGGAAATATCAAATGTAATTGTAATGAATAATTAATAGTGAACTAATTATGTAATCCATAGACCTAATTAACAAAATAGTGGTGATTGTATAGGGGAAGGGAGAAAATGGTGCTTAGTTATTCTAAACTAGCTCAACATTTCAATTATTCTAAAAATATTCTACCCTAGGTCCAATTTTCTTCACTTACAACCTTCTTAAAGAACTTTGTAAAGATTTTTAAATGATTAACAAAGTGTGTGGGTGAAAATGTGTCTGACATAAGGATGTGGGGGCTGTTAGCAACTCATATTTAATTAGAAAATTAAAGCACTGAGAGTCTGCAGTCACTTTCTCATTAGAAGTGCAAGTAGCAAAGTGCTCACAGATCTAAGCTGACAGCTACTGCAGAGAAGTATGATTTCTTGCAGGTTTCTTTGTGTGGGCTTTGCTTTTACACTATCTGCTGTATAGAAGAAAAAAAGCATCATTCCTTTAATCAGCTACCAGTGGAACCTAGTATGTGATACTTGAGTTGGACCAAATTCTGCTCTCAAAGGGCTGAAGAGAGTGGGGAAGGATAAAAGGCTTATCAAACAACAGTGGTTTGGGGAAAGGTCAGTGGAATCTTGCATAAGGATCATAGATGTGGAAAAAGGGAATATTTTCCATGTGGGGAAAGGAGGGAGCCCATCCTGTCTATTCTCCTTAAGGACACTATGAGTTCAGTTCATATAAGGAAGAGCTCAGCTCCAAGACACTTTTTATTTTAATACGATTATTAGCAATAGGCAAATCAATCAGACTGTAAATTCTGTTAATCTGATTCCCTGCTGTATTACTCCAGTTTTATGCTGATTTAATGCCATTAAAATTAGGAATTACATAGGTGTAAAACTGGAGTAGTGCAGAGGTGATTCGTATCTTGTGATTTCTTTGAAGAGCCATCAACTAAGGAATGTTGTGCAGTGGTATGCGCTTACTGTCATTTGACAACACCTGGGCATTGGAATAAAAATGGTGCAGAAGAGGCTGGTCAGATAAAATATCCTGGGCAATCATTAACAATTCATGACCAGTTTAATGCATGATATTTGCATAACAATGATATATGTATGTGATAGTTAAAAATTGAACTAATCAACGTGTGTGTGTGTGTGTGTGTGTATTATAGTCTCTCACAGCAATGGATTTTCTTCTCTCACTTGTGGAGATATTTTTCTTAATCATGTTGGCAATAGATCACAGGGCTCACTGTTAAATTCTATATTTATCATGCCCTGTTCAGGGGTTGTAAATCCTTAACATTATTCAGAATGGTTTGACCAACAGCTGTAAATATTGTCACTTGGCCTGCAGTGTTTGCATAACAGTTTTCTTCTTTACAGTTTCCTGTGTTGGCATTTCTCTGAAACGGAACAATTGCATTCCATTAACATGGGTATATGTTGTTATTTCTGATATCTAGTTTCCAGGTCATCAGGGACAAGCCTAGCAGAAGATGCTGGACCAGAACAAATATACATTTTACTATGTTAAGTAAGTATCAATTAAATTATTAATTGTCATCCCAAAGATTCTAGAATAGATAATGAGCAGCACTACATGAGAGGAAATGAAGAAGAAATCAGATGTTGAGTCTCTGGAGTCTACTCTTCAGGAGGAGTTAGCACATTATTGGAGGAGGCTAACAATGACCTCAACTTCTGTAAAGAGAGGAAATGAGATATATTTTCCAGCATAGGTTGATCCTCTTTTTCTCCACCTTTGTTACCCTTATGATAGATTCCACTGACTTCACCTCCAAATCTCTTTTGCTTAATATGCCTCCTGGCCTTCTCCAGTTTGTGCAACTCTCTCTGAAGAAATCATTCTGTGTCTGTTGGACACAAGATTTTTTGTGGGTGGTCTGTAAAACAGTGGAGGCTAATAAATAGGATTGGGAAAGGTGAAAGCTTGCATATTCTTTGTAATATACAGCTATACAGATGCTATATTTAAATTCAGTCTCATGATAGAACCTATTCCAGTATGCAAGTCTTGTATGAATTGCTTATTTTGAAATATGAGTAATTTAAATTCATCTTACTCTCTCAGATGTTAAGTTATACAGAAAAATAGCAAAATAGATTTCAAGATGTCTCTGCATTCTTAAATGAGGCTGATGACATTCTTCAGCACCCTCTCTTCTGTTTTCAAATGGATTTTTTATGAGCTTTACAGATAATGAAGACTAAAAAATCTGGTTGCAACTGCTCTTCTTCAAAAAAATATATTTCTCTTTGAAATGAAGATTCAGGCTCTAAGCCATTTGTCTTAACATGAGTGTATGGTTTTTATAAATGAAGCTTCATAGGATTAATGCATTTCAAAATATGAGTTTCTTCCAGCACATGGGAACCAAAGAATAAGTCTACATGTGATATAATGAAAGGAATGAAATGTTGGAAAGTGAAACCAATTTTTATTTTAGAGGAGAGTAAAAAAATGTTTGAAAATGACACGTGGGAAGTTTAATATCTACATGTATCACATTTGTTTGATAGACTCTGACCCGGAGGTTAAAACAAGAAAATCCTCAGAAGAAAGTTCAGGAAAATATTCCCTACCAAAATAACCAGGGAGTATGTATTATGGATGTTGTGAAACCGAAACTATGGCAGCAGTCGTGATTAAAATAATTTACATTTATATAGCTCCTACATAAAGAAAGAGCCCAAAAAGCTTTACAAAGAATATGTAGGGATCAGTGAAGTCACAACTGAAATGCAGCTGCCTCCAAGGTGAAAGGCAGCATTTATTTTGATAGCACATACCAACACTACACAATATGCTGGACAGAATGTGAAGATTATCTTTTTGAAACTCCAGGAAGAATGTAGGCAGGTACAATGTGTTTATCTTAATTGCAATTTGATCTGAAAAGCAACTCAAAAGTGCATCTACACTCTTGCAGGGAATGTGCTTCTCAGAGCAGGTAGACAGACATGCACCAATTTGCTTGAGCTAGCATGCTAAAAATAGCAGTGTAGCTGGGGGTGGTATGGACAGCAATTCAGGGTAGCCACCTGAACATAAATCCACCCAGACCCCCTTATGTATGTACTTGAGCAGCTAGCCCAAGCCATTGCCATGCTACCCTCACAGCTACACTCCTAATTCTAGACCAATCACTTGAGAAGAGCTAATGCAGCTGTCCAGCACGCTCCCAGCTCTAGTGCAGGTATAGCCAAAAGAAAAGTGCCATAGGTTATTTAAGAATCATAAATGGAGAGGACCTTGACTGTATGGTTTTAATTAAAAACATGGAGCCACTTGTAACACCATGCTGAGAAGTGGCCCTCTGATTCTGCACTGAAGCACTTCCCAGTATGGTGTTACAAGTGGCTCCATGTTTTGAATGAAACATACAGTCAAGGTCCTCCCTACTTATAATTATGATTCATTGCAATGCATAATTCCATTATTTGTGGTTTCATATTGATTGTTCACTTCATCTCTGAAACAATAATCATTATATCAAGGCTACAGAATATGCTTATAATCAACTAAAACAATAGCTATGGGTGAAACATGAATATTACATGGCCCTCATTCCCTTTGTAACATCCACATTACAAAGCCTGTATTCCAGAATCCTGAATGATGATAAATAAAAGAAAATATATCAGCATTGTGGAAACAGGATACAAAATTAGAAACTAGAAAGAAGATAATGATACCCAACCTTAAAAAGGGATCAAAGCGAGAACAAGGAAACTACAGGCATATAAAATTTACTTCTCTAATAGGAAGCACTCAAGTCACTGATTTGGAACAAAACAAAACAGCATTCATACAGGTACAGATTAGATGGACAGTGTGGATCACTAAAATGATTTCCTGCAGTACCTAGGTAGGTTTTCTTTGGAGATCTCCCATCCCAATAGCAACCTATTCTAACTCTGCTTAGCTATAGACAGTTGACATAAGCATAGTACAATCTGCTATGACTAAAAATAATAAGGATTTTTTCAAAGACACTTTGCTACCTCTCCATGAATGTTAAGCATAACTAGGCACCGCCCTTTATGCCTTTAAAAATATACCACAATATCCAAATCCTCGGTTGTGGCCCAGGAATAATCAGTTCAGCTGAGAATCTTATTTGGCTATGCCTCAATGTGAAGATGATGTCTGCGAAGGTGGCTCATTGATGTTTCATCCTCTTTTGATGGGCCCTCGTCAGCCTGGCAGAGCTCACCAAGAGCTGCAATATCAATATGGAGTCTTGCCAGTGCTCTGGCAATTATGGCAGTTTTTCTTTCTGGCCATTCACTGTGCTGAGAGTCCATAAGGGTGTGAACATTCCAGTTGGCAAAATTCATTGTCATGTGTCTCTTGTTTCTGCCACAGAATTGGGTGATCCCACTGTATGTGGCCATCCAGTTGGAAGAGTGTGAAGCCGCCTATGTTTGGGGCACCTTTTCTATCCCCATCCCTGTTTGGGGTGAGCAGGGGAGGTCCTAAAAAGGCATGCTCAATCTCAGTCACTGCTGCCAAAATGCACTTCTGTCTGATCCCAGCAGAAGAAGACCATCACATAGCTGCCACGTTCATGCAGATTAGTGATTAAAGACTCCCAGAGATCACTGCTCATGTCTTCTCCACTTCTCCACTTTGTCCATTGCCACAGGACTTTGGGAGGGTGTGAGCCCTTTGGCAGAAGCCTGTGTGTGAAATCTTTTAATGTGGGGAAATCCGTGCAGAGGCAGTAATGCCATGAAACTGGATAGGAGGAAAATCCTGACCCGATAGCAATGAGATCCAAGACAGCCAGGGTCCTCTGTTCTGCTATAGCCCTCATCTGCCATTATAGCTACAGCGTACTAGTCCTCTATTTGCACCTGATCCACTCTTAGGGCCTTGTGAAGTTTGGACTTGCCTCAGACCTGCTTGCCAAGGGGGACCCTACCAGGAGTCAGAAAGCTCTGGACAATGTAGCTCTCAGGGTCTTTAGCCCCTACAAGTCTCTCCACCACCACAAGGTTGCGGTCAGAGAAATCAGAGAAATCAGCTGAGAATAGAAGGGAGACAAAGGAGCATTTAAGCCACTTTATGTTCCCTAATCCTGGGGCTACCTACCTGCTTGTGAAGTCCCTTATGTTCATGCTACTCTAGTTTATGCCAGCTGTCAATAGCCCCAAGGAGCTATGAAGGAAGTTTGGAAATTTCTAGGGAATTGGAGTTTTTGGGTCACATCCACTTTTTCCTGTCCTTGTTCCCTAATCCAGGAGCCAGAATGTGGGTGGTGTAGAAACTGCTGTTAGCTGTGTTCCACTCAGGGATACTACTATGTGGCAGGATAGCTTTGTACCAGCTGATTTAGTCCATTTCCGCCATATGGCAGAGGAGAGAATACTGGATCTTTATGAGCGAGAGCTTCAGCTGGTGTGAATGGGAATAATTTCATTTCTAGCAAATGGAGCTATGCGAATTGTTACCAGCTGAGGATCCAGTTCCAAGTGGAGAGTATGATTCATAAACACTCCAGGGTCCTTCCCCATTCAATGTATAAAGACATGGGGACAAATTCTTAAATTCCTACAGCGAGCACAATTATTTTCTCATATAAGTCAGTATAAAACAGACACTAGAGAAAAATCAAGACCTGGTCCAATCCCTGGTGTAGTCATAGATCTCAGCCCCTAAGATCTAGACTCTGTCACCTTTTGCCAGTCAATTTTTAAATTCAGTTGAATATTTCACAACTGATGCAGAACTTGCTGTCCTTACATGTTCATCCTTTATTTGGCATCATATCAAAAGCCTTCCTGAGGTCTAAGTAAATCTAAGTCTTCCGTCTCACCCTTCATGACTGTCATTGTTGCTTCCTTGACTATTTTAATCAAGTTTAAGCATGGTTTCTCCTTTATAAAACCTCCACTGACTACTTTCTACCAGTATGAATGCTGCTTTGTGTTGTTCAAAATCAGTGACTCTCAAATGCTTCTGATTTTGGAAGTAAGGCATATATGTCTGTAGTTTCCTTGTTCTTTCTTTGATCCCTCTTAAAGGTTGGGTATTGTATTATCTTCTTTCTAGTCTCTGATTGTATATCCTGTTTCCACTACTTGAAATATTTTCTTTTATTTTTCATCCTACAGAATTCTGGAATACAAGCTGTATAATGCGGAGATTAAAAAGGGAGTGAAGGCCATGTATTATTCATGTTTCACCCATAGCTATTGCTCTAGTTGATTATAAGCATATTCTTTAGTTATCAGTATCCCCTTTAAAAGCTTATATAGCCTTCATAAAGTGATTGTTTCCTAGGTGAAGCAAAAGCGTAAATATTTTATGATCAATATGATACCACAAATAACAGAATAGTACATTGCAATGGATCAAATGACATCAGGATATGCAGCTTTTTAATATTAGTATCAGAATTAGACACCCAGATGCCCAAACTTCAAAGCACTGGTACTTTCAAAAATAATGATGAAAAGCCTTATTTATATTTAGGTTTGGAAGGTGTTGAAGGATTATATCTTAGCCAAAGCTGTCTCTGAGAGAGCCTCTATAGTTCTAGCTACTTGAAAACTGATCTCCATAACAAGATACTTATCCTGCAGACACTTATAAAAGAGGCAATTAATTTTTGAAGCCTGTCCAGGACAAAATAAAGTCAATTTTAACTACAGTAGTTACATCAGTTATATTTACAAGTTAGTAGCCTTTTATTTTTAAATTTGTGGCATTTTCCATATTTGCAAATGTAGGACACACCCAGTGAACACTCAGATTGCATGCTATTGAGTCTTTAGCACAAATTCAGTGTTGATGTATAAGGTAGTATTAGGCTCCTGTACACCAGTTTAGATTCCCTAAAGTCTAGTCACAGGTATTTACTGAAATGTGAGCTTAAATGGTTTACATTTAAACTATGAGGAGGAGGGAGTTAAATTAGGGGTTGGGTTGCCTGATTTAACCCACATATTCATATATATGCCTCTCCACCTCAGTGTTGTTTGCCTTGGTACACATCTCTTTTCTGACCCTTCAATTTGAGTTACACCGAGACTCACTAAATTCAAAGGAGATGTATAAAGTGAAGGGAGGAAAAGAGGATGGTTTTGTGGAATCAGATGGAGAGATACATATACATATCTCAGCTGTGTTACAGATTTCCTCTGTAGTTTAGGGCAAGTCACTTAATTACTCTGTCTTAGTTTCCGATCTGTAAAATTAGGATAATGCTCCCCTATCTCCGATGGGTGTCGTGAGGGTAAATTCATTCATGATTTGGAGGTCCTCAGACATGACAATCATGGTGGCCATGTAAACAATGAGAGAGTGAGAGAAAATGGCAAGTTGGCAAGTCAGTGTGCCACTCACTTCACTGATTATGACCCAAGGTTGAAGCTCCCCAAACAGGGAGAGTTCTCTTTTTTTCTTGGTGACTATGTGGATGGTTGTTGTTATATGCCCAATAGGTAAGACTGACACAGACCGTTGAAGGAGAGCTGTGACTGAGGGAAGGAGGATGGGTGAAGGTTTGGACCAGGGATAGGCAACCTATGGCACAGGTGCCAAAGGCGGTACACGAGCTGATTTTTAGTGGCACTCCCACTGCCTGGGTCGTGGCCACTGATCTGAGGGGCTCTGAATTTTAATTTAATTTTAAATGAAGCTTCTTAAACATTTTAAAAACCGTATTTACTTTACATGCAACAATAGTTTAGTTATATATTAGACTTATAGAAAGACTTAAGAGAAAGTTGTATATTATAGACTTAGAGAAAATATTAAAATGTATTACTGGCATGCAAAACCTTAAATTAGAGTGAATAAATGAAGAATCGGCACAGCACTTCTGAAAGGTTGCCAACCCCTGGTTTGGACATTTGCTTGTCTGGGACTTTCTTTATGCTGGAGTTGAAAGGGTGGCATTTTTCAAATTAGTTTGAGAGCTAAATATATTTTACAGCAAGAGAAAATGAAGCAATTTTTTGCATGGTGATCAGGTAAGAGTGGCTCAGAGACTGACCTTGGCATTTTCACACACACTGCTTTTCTTCTTAACAGAGTGGTTTTATCTTTTGTGATTATAGTCACATGCCACCATGTTACCGAAAGGCAGGAAGAGTTCCAAGTGGTTGTTTCAGTTATATGAGTTAGTGCTTTCTTGTACATCCAGAGTTTAGCTCTTATACAATCTAAAACAAAGTGACATGAAAATAGAGCGTTGACGAAAGCACAAATGTAACCCAAATAAAACATTATGGTAATCTGACATTTATAAGTGGTAAAAATGTGGGAGCTGGATAGCTAAAGGGCAGAATTATGTTTCATCTCTCTAAAGTGTTCTGCTCTATCTTTCCTGCATTTATCATCCAGGCTAAACAGTAACTGATGCTGCTAGACCTTTCTGCTGTTTAATAATACTACTGTGTAATTTAAAAATATTCAGTAACCCTAGGCTAACAGGATATTAATGCTTAATGCAACACTTGATCTGTAGGTCCACTGGCAAAAAAATATACTAAAACATCCCTTTTGTACATCTTAGCTAATTTGTTACATAACATGCAATAGTATTTAAGATACAAACAACCGTCAGCTGTGGATAAAGAACACTTGATGCAAGAGGGGAAAAAGGGTGTGTGACACTTCCTAGGAGTACCCAGGGTGTAAGGAACCTCACCTTAGTTCAAGGAAGCTTTATCCCTGCTAGAGGTCAGCCCCCTGGCTCCACCAGCCACAGGAAACACAGACACTATCCTCTCTGTTATCGCTTTGTAGTTTACGGATAGATATGCTCCAACCCCTGAGTCTTCTGAGAATCCCCTTGGAGTGTCCAGCCCTTTATCCATTGGCCACTCCCAGAACTACCAGATCCTTTGTTACCAAAGCAGAGGGCGTTCTTGTTAATTCTGTCAGCTCTGACCTCCAGGATGGTGGACAAAGGACTGAATAAACCGTAAAGTGTGCCAGAGTTGAGAGAGACTGGAACACAGATTTTCCTAGTCAGGAGAGATGTGACTGAGGAGGTTGATATAATCCCAAGGAAAGAGGTAAAATTCCTAGCCTGGGGTAGTTTAAACCATGGTGCCTTTAACCACATTGGATTAGAGAGGGAAAGTCTAAGGCAGGGATATGCAATCTATGGCATGGGTGCCAAAGGGGGCACACAAGCTGATTTTCAGTGGCACTCACACTACTGGGTCCTGGCCACCTAAATCTATCTTTAGGTCTGGGGGGCTTTTCATTTTAATTTAAAGTTAAGCTTCTTAAACATTTTAAAAACCTTATTTACTTTAAATACAACAATAGTTTAGTTATATATTAAAGACTTTAGAAGGTGTCATTCTGTAAAACTTTAAAATGTATTACTGGCACGCGAAACCTTAAATTAGAGTGAATAAATAAAGACTCGGCACACCACTTCTGAAAGGTTGCCAACCCCTCGTCTAAGGGGTACTTTGAATGTGGGAGTTCTTAAGAATTTACTAGCTGATGTGTTGATTGGAAATGGCATAATATCACTGCCTAGTGGTGTTAATATTGTGACCCACAGCAGAAGGGAATATGTCTCTGAGTTCCCAGAGGTGAACTCTGAAGACAAGGGGGAAGAAAGGGGCAAAGAACCCTCTATATCTTCTTCAGCAGAAAGTAGAGTGTGTCTCTAGGGCAGGGGGAGGAGTCCCTTTTGTCTGAGAGAGCCTGCAGTGCATGCAGGGACAGTGCAACCACTAGGCAAACTAGGCAGCTGCCTACGGCACCAAGTGGTTGGAGGCACCAAAAAGCACGCTCAGGGGGGTTGTTGGAATGGAGATGAGCTGGGGCATCCGGGGATGGGGGTGGAGGGGTGCGGGGATGGCCACCTGCTGCAAGGAAAGTGCAAACCGCTCACTGAAAAGCATAAAGGAAGCCATCCACATTAATGGCCCAGAGAGAGCACAACGGGAGGTAGTTCTATGGCTAATGGATTGGTGTAAGGCTGCCCTGATGTAGAGGAAGATCTGGCCCATTGTATGTATCTTACACACTGTGAATTGAAACAGGAAAACAGTAAATGAAGTCTTTTGTGATAAATGTTTTGACCCAACTTTTCAAAATTGGATATCTAAAAGTTAGTTCTAAATCTATCTTTAGGCCCTTAAATAATGAGGCTGATTTCCAGAGTGGCTGAACTTCTATGGGAGTTGTGGGAGCTCCTCAAGTTGAGGGATCCTGAAGATAGTTGGGCACTAGAATGTAAAGGAGATCTACAAAGCATCTTAGGTGGGTAAGAAAATGTGGTAACATTTCACATTCATTGATCGAGCCCCCATAGACACTCAGTTCTTTTCTCTCTGTTGCTGGGGTCATAGTGGTCAGTCTCCAAGGAGATCAGCAAGAGCAAGACAAAATAGTTCCTTCTCCTCTGTCAGGATGCCTGTAAACAGTATTGGCCAAGAGCACTCTGTTTCAGCATTTCCCTTCAGAAGCGTTCACAATTGGAGATCCTACAGGGTCTCTGAGGGAAGATCTAGTGGAAGGTGATGGGAGAAGACATTGCCACCTGCCTTGGGGAATCAAAGTCCTTGCTGGACAAAGAAGTATAAAATATACCTTCTTGAGCCAGCTTTCCTGAATTTAGCATTCCAGTGCCATTTTGAGCACACTTTGGAAGTTGTAATGGATTGTCATGAGTTGCAAATTAGGGAATGTAACCTTTACCTCTTGGCTTGCCTACTGTGATTCTATCAATACATCTGGAAGTAGTCAACAGACAATGTGAGAGGTTTATATGTCACATGAATTACACTTACACTACTTTGTAAATAAAGCAGAGATGGATCAGGGATCCTAAATTCAGATCCAGATTGGAATTCAAACCTCTGCAAATTTAGATATTTTGGTTTGAGCCCATCCATAGAAGGAAAGGAAGCTAATGATAACTCTCGAGGCAAAGCATTACAGTGTGCTTAGCACCACTATTCACAGGAGTGGCAGAATTAGTATTCTGTGCAATGCTGTTAGCTAAGAACTTTAGCTCTAAAACAAGCTAAATTAAATGAGAATATTTTTATTTTCTTTATTGAACTCATATAGTAAGTTTATTCTGATCAACAAGAAAATACTAACCTTTTCTAAATAAAAAGAATCCCAAATGTTCAACAGGGACCAATGTTTTCCAATTCATTGCAGGCTCCTTAGGGAATCTTGGGAGTGTCCTCATATTTTTTTTTTAACTGAGTTGTGGTTGAGGAGGAGAGAACCAGAAACACTCAGGACACAAAGCTGCCAACATAGGCTTGTGTAAGTGTTTACTGTCCTTAGGACAGCAATATGTAGTAGAATCCACCACTTCTTTTTACTGTGAACAAGAAAAATCAGTATCAAGCCTTCCTTTCAACTCAGATTTTGGAAACTTAGCTCGAATGCCTCAGCTTCAGATACTAAAATCACCCCAGGTCTTGAGATTGCCAAAGGAACAGTGAAGCCTTTCTCTAGTGTGTTTGTGTTATATGTCTAACTTGCAGGTTGATGCTAAAAGGATCATTATGCTGTGTAGGGAAGGAATATATCATTTTGACCAGAACATAATGAAAAAATTGTGGGGGTTTTTTGTGCTAGGTTAGTAAATCCTTTTGAGTTTGATTCACAGTACAGAAAGTGTAACTTTTTTAAAAAATAATATCCCATTTCACGAAATAAGATAATTTACTGTAAGCAGAACAAGGATGACATTGGAAGGACAAAGGAAGAGGAGCAAATAAAGAGTAACTCCACTGACATGGCTGGAAGTGAATTGACTTGAGTGGATCAGGCCCACTAACTTCATTTTCACTAGGTTGGGTGCATCTGACATGCATCATGCTTAGGGGCATGTAGAATATTCTGGTGGTGAAGGCATTGAACTAAAATTCAGGAGACCTGGATGGGTTCTATTTGCAGCTATGCCATTGACATGCTGTGACAAGACACTTCACCTTCCTGTGCCTTTGATTTCCTTTCTGCCCTTTATCTATCTAATCTATTTAAACTGAAAGCTCTTCAGACTGTTTCTCATTAGTGTTTGTACAGTGCCTCACAGAATGAGGCCTCGATATCAGCTGGGGCCTTCAAGAATTACTGTAATGCAAACAGTGATTAATAATGCTAATCTCCATTAGATACCAGTAAGAAAAAGTTGCATATTGTTTGTTCTTGGTTCTAATACTTTTTTACCTTCTCCCACTCCCACTAGTCTATATTGTTTGTAGCATCAAGCTGGGAGCAAGGGCACAGCAATGTGTTTTCTTATTTTCATTTGAAAGCACTCTTTTTATTTTCATAGGAGACTCCCCACTCCAAAATTCCTTTTATAGAGGAAAGCTCCGCTGTAGTCTTGCAATCAACATTTTTTTCCATATAATATATTTTCCCACGTAAATAGGAAGAAACCTGACTATCTCAGATAAACATGGAATGAGATAGTCAACTTATACTTTGCTGCACCGTCATCCTTCTAACTAATGCTAGTCAAGGTGTCAAACTAACTTCAAACTAAAGATGTATGCATCCAAGGGAAGGAATTGGTCCCAAGAGGCTGATTTTATTTCAAAGGGGTGTTTGCAAAGTTCATGTATTTGCACCTACATTTTCTTTGATTGCACACACAAGTCTGGAATGCGTAACATTGACAAGTGGACAAAAGTGTCCATTTAGATATGTGATTAGACATCTGCAGCAGTATGATTTGCCTATGTAAATGAGAAAAAGGTGTACTTATTATTAAACACACAATGTACATACAGCATATTTGAAGACAAGGCCCACGCTCAAAAGGATAAAAGTCTATTTTAAAAGTCCTAAAGAAGTTTTTTTCATTTTTTAATTAGCCAGACAGCTAACATTGAAAAACGGCGAAAGATAAAGCCAGGTTAAAGCACAGAAATGGAAGTAAAAGTGTCTGGCTTCTATTCACATCTGTCCAAGACTTGCTGTGTACCTTTTTACAAGTCACTTACCCTACTTAATCTTTCTTTTATTATCAGAATACCTATCACCTTGCTATCAACACTCTCTGATTTACTTTTCCCTTTTGCAGAGTAGGGATAATTTCTAATCCCACAGGCATGTTATAAAGCTTAATTTATTAGGTTAAAACTCATTCCCACTTCCTCTATGGGGTTGCATGGCCTGAAAGGTGGAACATTGATACAGTTCCAGTGATCAGGGATTGGAGCAAGAAGTGGAAAACTAACAAATTGCTGCAGACTTTCCATCCCTTGCATATTCTGTGGGCCTCCATCTACAGCAATGCAAAGGTGTGATCTATGGATCAGGAGTAATGCCCTAGTGTGGCTTCTGGATCTCTTGGCAAATCTCTTGGCCCAGTCCTGCAGTGATTAGAGGCTGCTACTGCTCCACCTAATAGGAAGGATTAAATCTCCTCTGAATCTTACAGAACTTCCCTTGTTAACCTGGGCTTTGCACAGGGGAAAAAACTTGTGTCTTAACATTTGTGAAGAGATTTAAGAGCCTCTGCTAGAACATGCTTAGAAATGTAAAGGAAGTTAATGGGTGAAAATTATGGATTTTGATTTGACATTTTCACAGTAATGTAAAAGAACATTATTTTTGCCTGCCTTTTTGGCAAATGTCACCTTTAGCATGGTATAAGTATCACAGACCTTCTATGAACTTGATAATCACTTATGCTCACATTTTCCGTTGTCTAACCTTCCTAAAATCAAAGATGTGACTAGCAACAGTAAAACCTTCTTTTGCTCAAAGGAACAACCCCTTTGACACAACCCTTTCTACCTCACCTTTACATGAAATAGGGCAAAAACCTTGGACTCCCCCTTAATTTTCCAGTTGTACTTTATATGTGAAATATAACAGATAGCTGCACATGGAACACAGTTGAAAAATATGTCAAATATATAGTATGATTTGTGTGACAGGGATAGATATAAAGGTCTTTGGGGCCTGTGGGTCTGGACCAAACCCTGAAACCTTGCTGCAACCTGTCTCCCTTGCTAAGACAAACAATGGTCTGGGGATTCAGGGGTTAATTCTCAAGAGAGTTCAGCAGCACATCCAGCTAAGCATTAATTAGGTGCAGCTAAACCTGTTGGGATCAACACCTTAAAAGAAGGATGTTTTGCTTTCTGGGGACTGATGCAGATAGACATAGCAGTTAGCCTGTAGGCTTATAATTTAATGTTTGTAAAGCAGCAGAGAGGAAATGCAGCTAGAGGCTTTTGCCAAGGTTGTGTCAATTTGGGTCAAATCTGGACTCCCTGAAATAAAATCCAACCTGGGAAGGTTGTTTAGTGTTCAAACCAGAGCCTGTGGTGAACTTGATTCTTATTGTTTTGTCTCTGGTCTTCCCAGAGTGACTTTTGGCAAAAAACTTCACACACTTTCATGTGTCATTTGCTCTATTTAAGTGTGCTTCATCTGAGTTGGCTGGAACATTTACCTGTGCTTGGGGGGGATTTCACAGAAGCTGAAGGAGATTGGCATTCCCTGAGATGGACTCGAACTGTTGCTCTGGGAGGGGACCTAGCACATGCCCTTGTGAAGAAAATCTGGACTGAGTGCTCTCCAGGGCTGGGAATATGGAGCCCAAAGTCACTCACAGCCAACTGTGCAACCCTGACAGTCTCATTGTATGATGGGATGCCTAGGACGGACAGAGTGAAGAACTAGATTGGACCTTTGAGGAAGTCCCAGCACATTTGGAGGAGGACCATGTTATTCTGCATCTCTACCTGGCAGAGCCCCTTGGGGAAGCCCCCTCTCAGGAGTCAGGAGCAATTGGATTTTCTTTAGGACAAGGAAGGATTAGGCTCTTAGGCAGGATGAGTCATTCCTGAAAATGGAGAGAGAGCACAGGCAATAGGAATGCACACAGAGGAAGTAGGATCATGCAGTCCCTAGTTCATCTGATGGCGAAATACTTTTGTGGCTCCTCAGCTGTCAGTAATACCACTCCTCTCTTGGAATGGGCAGCAGCTTCTCCTCCCACTGCAGGCCAGGGTGCTGCAGAGGTGGTGATTCCAGCTCCACCCCTATTGGGAAGGAGCAGGCTGGATGCCTGCTACAGCATACACTGACAGAACCTGAAACACAGCAGTCAAGAACTACCCCCACCCCCCCAGATCATGGGGGAGGGGAATGATCAGCCCCATGGTGTCCCTGTAGCCCAGTCTATTATCAGCTCTCAAACCCCACTCAGGAGACATCCCTATTTGTCACCCCACACAATATTCTGTGGGCATTCCCGTCTTCTCAGGGGGAGGGGACGTCTGAGGAGACATCTTCCCAGAAAGTAATGTTTGCCCACTTCTGAGGGAATTTTGCATTTTTGCTTATTTTTTCCTGTTAGAAATGAATCTAGGCCTGTTTCATGTATGTACATAAAAGTTACTGTTCACTTCACTTGTATGTGCACCCTTTTTTTACAAGTATGATCAATATCATGCTTCCCTGAAATTTGGAATGAGGTAGCATGATTCACAGTACATGTGATTTCTGTGAAAGCCAGGGCTATGGAAATATTAACATTCTTCGCACAAGCCCTTCCCCACAACCATGTATGTAGTGGGGAAAATGAGGGGGTATTTAAAGCGATTAAAGGGTTCATGGCAAAGAGGTATGCTGTGAAATAACTGTTGCTATCCAAAGCACAACAGTGGAAACCATATGACAAAGTTAAATGAAACATCTTTGTCTTTAGAGACTAACAAATTTATTTGGGCATAAACTTTCATGGGCTAAAACCCATCTGATGAAGTGGGCTTTAGCCCACAAATGCTTATGTTAGTCTCTAAAGTGCCACAAGTTCTCTTCGTTGTTTTTGCTGATACAGACCAACACGACTCCCACTCTAAAATCTTTGTCTTTGTTAATAACTAATGGAGAATACAAAGGAAACAGAACAGTGAAAATACGTGACACTGAGCGCTTAATGACTCTCCTACCCCTACCAATGGTTACTACTGGCAGTCATGGAAGTAGTCGTGTCATGGGAGCAATCATGCATATCATTGTATAAGAGTCCTGAGATATGATGTCAGACAGAATAGGAAGGAGGAAATGTGTTAAGTTTCTCCAAATTCCTTACATAACTGTTTCTTTAATTACTGTGTTTCTTTAATTCTCCAGCAACTGAGACAAAGAAAGGTCTTTTGGCTGAATTGCCAGAGTTTAAACTGATTCAAACTTTCTTTCTGATCCAGCAAACAGACAGGACTTTCTGTACAAGGGAGGACCCAATGCTTTCTGGGAAATGGTTGGAAGTTATTCATGGCAGTACTAGTTCTGCACTAACAGATCACAACAAAACTCCTTGATGGGGTTTGAAGTCCTGATTAGCTGCTGGAGTTGCTGTGATTTCTGGTAACCTTATTACCCCATGTGGTAGATTCTGTTACTGTTTTTAATATGTTTCTCTGTAATGCTTTCAACATAAGAATACTTGTACTTGCTTAAAAGGGGCTGTGTGGCAAATTATACCTATGGGCAATTACATTGTTTATAGCCTCTGAGGAGAAGATGAGATAGGCCACCTTAGGCAGTCTGATTTGCTGGGGAATTCACAATGTAGACAGGAAACTATGAAGCCTGGAAAAAAACCCATTCAGGTTTACCTTACTTGTCTCCGTCTAAAAGAGGTGATGACTGGGGAGCCAGAGATTGGATGCCCTTTGTAGACCACAGAGGGGGACTATAGGTGCAGTTGCCCTGAGGTGTGGCAATTTGCACCAGGAAATGAAAAATGATCCTGTGTACTATATCCTGCATATGCAAATTTGTTACATATTTGACCATGCAATGATTAGAAGTCGAATATTTCTACAGATGATGTGTAAAAAGCTTCTTGTGTGCATTGTATATATATATGAATTAATTTTTATTTCCTGTTCAAAAGCTCTTGACAATATTTACCATTTTCTATAGTATCTCCTGTCTAAGGATCTCATTAAAATGTTATTAAATCATCTCTCACAGCAATTGTGTGGTACAGAAATAGGGCCTAATTTTCCAAAATGCTGAGCACCCACTGATCAGAGCTCAATTTTTAAGAATATATGTTGGGCAACCTTAATTATAGGTAATACTACCAGCTGCAACTAAAATAATTCCTGTTACTACAATAAATTCATGTGCACAATTCCCCTGGTGGTTTTAATTGGATACAATAGTCTTCCATTCTTGTCACAAATGGCAGCATAGTTTTCCTGTATGCTGCCTCATTCTACCTCACCAGTAGCTGCATTTTGTACAGAAATTTATCAGCTCATTTAGGAACCTCTGGGATGAAAGATGAATCTGGCTCTGTCTCATAAATTGCTTGAAGAGTCTCTAGCAAGACATGGTAGAGACAATTGAAAAGTGCAATTCCCTGCAGGGAGGGATGCAGACCATCTGTGAAATCCTATAGGAAATCAAGGATAATCTGCATTGCTATATATTGCTGTAATGTGTAACAGTAGGTAAAAGGCTATTCTCATCACAGGAATCTGCTAAACCTGGAAACTATAAAATGATAGTTGGTGGAAAGGGAAACTGTAGTAGGTTATGCATCTGTGACTGTTTTCAGCAGCCATCAACTTTATATTAAATTCAGCAGAATAGATAGTCCCATTGCTGGCAGGGGAAAGGTAGCCCATGGGGATATTTTATGGTGATAATAGCTGCAAGGATTGTAGTGGAAGATGATGGCTAACAATAATTCTGGAAGATTGTTTGAGCTGTAGCTTTTCCCATCTGTTTCTAGGTATTTGGGTTTGCTTAAAGAGAATGTAACTGAGAATCAATGTAACTGAGAAACCTGATCTGAGGATTGTGCCACATCTATTAGAATGGCAGATAAATGTCTCAGAAATAGTGGTTCAATGCAGATTTACAAAGATAGGATTAAACAAAATTGTCAAGAAAGCTCAGTACAAAGCATGTTTATGGCTTTCCTTTTTCTAAGCCCCACAGCATGTGTTACTGCCTTCTTCACATTTCTCCACCTAGTTTCTCTATTTTCACAATTTATTTCTGCTGTCCTGCAGTATTTCTTCTCAGAGAGAGGTTTTAGAGTGGCTGTATTACTACCTGGAAACAAGCAAGAAAAGAGACCTAGACAGTCTAAAGTCTGTTTCATTTACTAGTTTCTGTCAGAAGGCATTGCTTAGCATGGAATCACAGCATGGAACTTTTCTGATGTTCAAACTCACTCTTTTTTTTCCTGATGATTCAGACTTCCCTTTAATAGCCTTCTGACATCACCTTCTCCTTCTTTCCCTAACTTAGCAGCACAAGCAGTCAGAATTATTTTATGCTATCATTCTATGATTCTGAAAACTAAATGATTCTAAATAAAAAGCAGATCAAAGAACAATAAGGTAAGAATGCGAATCACTAAAGTTTGCAAACAATTTAATTGGGAATGAGATGGTATACAATTTCCTTCTCGGCCCCCTGATAGGAGCCCTCAAAAATACATTCTATGCACTCTCATGATGATGATATAATTGTACACATGATGCATCCATGCAGGAAATATAATAACTCAGTATAAAACTAGCTTTTTTAGCAACAGCATCACATTCTAAGCAGATTGCTCTTCATTATCCTTCCAAGATCTTTCTCTTCAGCATTGCTTTTCTTCTTAACACAAGCAACCATGAAGGACAGTCACTGATCAAGGAGGACTGGACACAGCTTCTATCCTTTAGAGCTTCTGTGAACATCCCTGAGATGGGGCCATTTTGGAGCTGTGTGAGACATGACCTCCAGCAGCGGATCAATTTACCTTCACATTGTTCCTAGTCCCACCACACATACAAAAAACAGCAAGGGATTTTCACTGGGATATGAATTCAGAGTTCCCACACTACGTCATTACCTCTCCAGTCTGCCACGCTAGCCCTTGCTTGCCACTTTCAACCAGAACAGCCCATTTTTACATCTACTTAGTATTATTTTCACCTCCTTAATTTTGTCTAAAGTCAAATCTCATCATAGACTTTCTCCCCACAGCCCATTTTTGTAAATTATCTAGATCTCTTATAATCCCTCTCTGTTCTCAAATGTCTTTTTTTGTTCCCAGTTTGGTATCCTCCTGAATTATTAAATGTCATATTTATTCCTTTTCCAGAGCGAAGGATGGTTAAGGTGTTAAGACACCAGCTTGTGGCTCTGAAGCTCTGGGTTCATTTTTCTGCTCCACAAAATACTTCCCATTTGACCTTGGGGGAGTTCACTCAGGCCCAGATCCACAAAGGTACATAGGCCTCTAAACCCCAGATTTAGCTGCCTAAGTTCCAGTTTTGGCACCATGGCAACCCACAAAACACCCACTTGGTTTGTACCCAGTTCTGTAGACGGGTACAATACATTTTTGCTGTATCCATTTCCCACCTAAGCTCTAGTGAAATCTATAAACCAGGATAATATAGGCATTCTTTCACATGACTCATTCAAAATTCAGCTACATGAGGAGGTGGTAGAACACAGTTTAATTCCCCCCACTACCTGATGGGGGAGAAAGGAGTTGAACAAGAGTCTCACCCATGCGCTCTAAACACTGGGGTATGGGCCTGGTGTGGGTCATATTCAGTGTCTCCTTTTGAAGCTGCTCCACTATTTATTTAGATGAGTAATTGACGCAGGGGGAGTGGACCCCGGGTGTCCCTCATCCCAAGTAGTGCCTTATCCATCATTGCCTCTCTTGGACCGAATGACTATTCAAGTATTTATACAAAGTGAAACTGCTTCAGCAGGAGACATTGAGGGGATTCATGTCAGGAGATCCTGTAGTCCAGTGGTTAGAGCACTATCCTGAGCAGTGTGAGGCTCCCATTCAAATGCTTCCTCCTCATCAGGCACTGGGAGAATTGAACCAAGGTCTCCCACTCTCTGAGTGAGGCTCTAATCACTGGGCTAAAAGTTATAAGGCTGCTGCTGCTACCACCGCTGACCTTCCTTGAAAGAAATAATTTAGGAACCTAAGCACCTGATTCCAGGAAAGATATTCCCAGCTGTGGATTACTAAACAGAGATGGGTATATCACCGCAACCACACTTAAGTATCAAATTCCAAGAGGGGCTCAGGGCTTAATACACACCCCTTATGTTCTCCACTCCCATTGGCTAATTTAGATGGATCATTGCCCAGCTTGCTGGCTTTTGTGGATTGTGTTCTTAGACACAAATCCCTCTCCCCAGGCATTGTAAGGAAGCCCATGTGTCTAACTCAGGCTCTGTGGATCCCATAGTTGATTCAATTATTTTGTAGGTGCCTAAAAGTTAGGCAATACAATACTCAGAATTGCAATGTTAAAGCCCCTTTGTGCCCCATATAAGCACCAGAGATACTGTGTTGGGCTGGCTGAGTGCTGCTTTGAACAATAAAAAAGAATCATTTCAAGATATGGAAGACTGTGAAGAATCTATGAGTAGAAGAATGTGGCACTTCATGGATTCTCTCCCCATCCACTTCCCCTTCACAGGGATTTATTTAAGTTTACATGGGATTGGTTTGAGTTTCTTAGGTTGGAAAGAATTCAGAATTATAAGTGAACTGTACCACAAAATTAAGTGAACATTTGATGTCAAAATCATCTGACAACCTAAATTTCAGCTTGTGTTGTCCAGAAAAATTCATGGATATGGGACAGATTTTAGGTTTGTAATGACTCTCAGATCAGCATGTCCACAGTTTTAAAGATGCTGGGTCCTCACCCCACTGAATTCAATGTGAGTTTTGCCTTTGACTTCAGTGGGGTCAGGATTTCACCCACTCTGAGCTGTATGCCTACAGATAAAATATGAACACCAACAAATAAAAGTATCAATTTTAAGCACATGCATTAATATTTGCTTGTAATAAAATACAGTGAACCGCCCTCTGATATGATAGTGTCACCGTGGAAGTGCTGTACAAACACGGTACAAAAGTTGGAACCAGTCCCTTCCCCTGTGTGAGAAGCTTACATGGTAAAATATAAAGTCTGAGAATGGCAACTGAGGCAGACAGTTGATCAAGTCTTTTTCCCCAAGCTCAAACACAAGAAATCCCTGGCAGACCCACAGTTGAACCCAGCTTTCCTGAGTCCAGTCCAGTCCCTCAAGTATGTGACCATCTTTCCAAAGACAGTATGTTTGTCTCTTTCCCTTTCATTTATACACATTTTGAATGCTTAATTCCTTTATCCACATTGATACACTGATGGGCAAACAGCAGCTCAACTGTTCTAGAATTTAAAGAGAGATTTAATGTATGTTAATTCTTTGTGGTATAATGACATAAAATTTACTTACCACTGTGAATCAGTTTTAAATTAGCTATAAACAAATTGAGATCATTCAGAATAATTCTCTCTGGCAAGGTTTCATGGTAACAACTTCACAACAGGGTTTCTGATGAGGCAGGCTCTTTCTGACTGTGACATGTTTTTATCCTGACATGAAACCTCAGGAGATGGACTGTGATCATAACTGAATACATAATTGAAAACAAAATCTCATTCAATGTCATTTGAAATGGAAAAGTTATGATCTGTATATTTGCTGTACTGGAATTAAATTCAATAGTTAGAAAAAGAGAGTTAATATTGTAGTTGTCTAAACTTTTAACAGTGATCGATGGTTACAGTAAATTGCATATGTCAAAAATATTTTTGTTTATAAACAGTCTGGAATAAGGAAACAGACTGGTCTTTTCACTGTAACCGTACCTGACAACAATACAATGGGAGCTTACATTGCTCAGCTCCTCTCAGGATTTTACCCAAATGCTTGTGCTAGCAATCATTCATTCTAGTTCTAGTGACATCCCCACTTTAAAGGTAAGGAATATTAGTGAAGACAATGAACTTTTAAAACCTTGTTTCAGTTGTTCACGCCTTCCTCAAACCTTACTAATTACAACTTTTAAAAAGTGCAGATAGACATGTTAAATTCCCCTTTCATCCACCATATGGTCATTTTAATAAACATGGTTTGGGTGCACCAGAAGCTCTGTGCATCACCCATTGTGCACCTGAGATGTATTAATTTATGCTGCAGCATGGTTTGTCATGCCTTATTGCTTAATTACCTTTTAAGATAGTAGCATTCTCCAGATTACCAGCTGAATAATTTCTTAAGAGAATGTATGTATAGGTGAAGTCAAGCTGGTGGAAAAAATATTGTCTTTTTACTGACACTTATGGCATCATCCAAAAGGTCAATGGGGAGAAAGGTCGACCATAATAATTTGTAGGTTCAAACTTTGATCTGTCTTAAAATTGTCTTTTTGTAAAGCCCACTCTTGTACCTACTGAAGCCCAGGGGAATTTTTTCATTGATTTCAAAGGAAACAACATTGGGCTTCTGATGGGAAAATTCTTTGGAATTCTGAGTTTTACCCTTTGTGCAAGTGTATAACTCCCATGAGAGCTCTGCATGCTGAGGTTGATAGTTACCATTGTGTAAAGACCCCTCACAATTTTTTATGCATCACTTAAGCTTTCTTAATAAACCTGAGTCTCCTTTTTCCATTTCCCCAAGAAAAATTCCAGGAAATAGGAACCTTGAATATCCTTTCTGTAGTAGAAATAGTGAACCTGAAACACGGACCTGGTGTAAGGTCTGAGGTCTGAACCAAAGTCAGCAAAAGTTGTGTGATGAGCAACAATCAGGCCCTGTCAAACGCAGATGCTTGCCTGCAAGTCCATGACTGGTACATGAACTTGGCACCAGTATTGCTAGCATTGCTAAAACACACCAGCACAAGAACACCCTCACTTAGCACATGAATAGAGATCATTTATGTGAAACCTTAGGAGTAATAGTACAGACAGGTGCTGAATAGTAATGTTTTCTCTTAAACATCAGGAGGAAAGTACAAGGGGAGGTAACAAACATGTCATGAAATGCATAAGGTAATAAGTTGTTTGTCTCAAATACAAATATAAATTCTGGGTATGCCACTTTTACCCTTTGTCTAGCTTAGGGAACACTGGAAAGTCCTGCCTCTGACATGGTCCATTGTCATGGGCATACATGTGTTTGTGTACCTATAATCAGTGAGCTGTGACATTAGCACTGTGCTTAATTGGCAATAAACCTAGCTGGGTGCCTAAACCAAGTCTTGTGGTCTTATTGGTCAGTTCAATCGGAACCTGCTGCATGGGTTATTTCTCCAGAGCTAGTGCGGCATGCAGAAAGAACACATACATGCTGCCAGACATCTGATGACACTTTCTACTTCCCTAACCCTTTCATGTGGGGAAGGATCATCTGATCCATTAGTATTGAATAGGCTAAGCATCACATTCTGATGTAACTGAAGTTAATAGATAAATTTTCCTCCAAACTTTGTTTTGTCCCCCCTCCCCGCCCTTCAGTGAAATAAATGTGAAGAAGACTTTCAAACTATATATTGTCTTTGGGCTACTGATTGCTAAACACTGCAACCATCACTCAAGTAAGATCAATCTTTAGTAACACAGAATTGAAGCAGGATCAATTCTTTGTCTGCATATCTTCATGTTACCTCCACAGTTCAGTCTCAGAGTACTATTAGTATTCTGAGATGGAACAACCAGGAGAAGGGAGGTCTGGTTATTACCTTCCAAATGGTGTGAACACTATATTGCAGGGGAAGATTCTGGCTCTGAAACCAAGACTTTTGAATTAGTGTAGGATAAGCCTGAGAGGAGCTAAAATAATTTTCTGAAGGATAACACAGAATGAAGCACATAATCCAGGAGAAGTGTTTATTGTAAACGTTTTTTGATTGGTTTTTAACTCTGAATTCAAGCAACATGTTCAATAATGGATCTTCTGAAGACTGACTAAAAATATGCTGCAACCACTAACATTCATGTAGGTATTTCTGTGAACATTTCTGTCTTAACAAGTTTGGCAGGTAGTTTATCACCCCTCCTCCCATCAAAAAAAATAAAAATAAAGATGGTTGAATATCTTAACCTAGTAAGTGCTGTCTGAGTTAACCAAACCAAAATACAAAACAGTTCACTGTTCTTAGTGTCAAGATCTTATTTAATACCTAAAGGTAAAAAAAGACAAAAAAAACCCCAAGCATATTAAAGACATGAAGTAACCAATAAAACATTAGATGCTCATAGGAAATGTAATGAGTAGTGAAAAAAATATTTACCACTGACAAAAACAATGAATAAAAGGGATAAGTGATTGCAAATATGTACCAAATATTTATAAAAGATAAGAACAGTACAAATAATTCCAACTGAAAACCAGCACTAAAACTGAAAATAATTGTATGGAAGGTCAGTAATAAGGATTTGGTAACACTGGAACCCTTAAGCAATTCTACATGGGATGAAGACATTCATGACGGAATCAAGTAACAAGGGTGTGATATTTATTTCTGTTTAGAATATACAAACAAAACACAGAAGAGGAGGAATGTACCTAATATTGTAGTGCTTTGTTTATAACTGTATTGGTACATATATTTAAATATTATTAATATTATTATACTTCAAATTGTTACACTCATAAATTTATTGTTATTGTAAATCTTTTTGCAAAGCTTGCATTTCAATGAAGCTATTAATGCCAGAATTTTCCTTAAAGAATTATTCTGATCATGAAGAATATTCTTCCATACTGTATATGAATTTATAAACAATCCTTCCTTAGTGCATTGATGTAAGTTACTGCAAAATACCACACAATATTATAGATTATCTTCTTTGCTGTATTATGCAGGCAGATCCATTAGAAACAAGGAGATATATTTATTCATTCCTGGTGTTACTACAGTTATTTTGTGCTAATCCAATAAATAACTTGTCACTACTGTACTTTTAACAATATACAAGACTAATATAAAACTTCTGTTTATATATTTCAAGTAGAGATTGGTTCAAATCAAAACCCCAGAGCCGGAAACACAATGGGGAAATTCAGATCTTAATTCAAACTTCTGGTCCCGTTCTCTATAATGTGCCAAACCAAAATCCTCAATCCAAACAACTCCAAATGTTAAGGATGTTCAGATTTGGATCCAGATCCAAAATATAAAATCACCTTATTTACTTTACCTACAATAACAGTTTAGTTATATATTATAGACTTATAGAAAGAGACCTTCTAAAAACATTAAAATGTATTACTGGCACACAAAACCTTAAATTAGAGTGAATAAATGAAAACTCGGTACACCACTTCTGAAAAGTTGCCAACCCCTGTGTACAAGATCCAAGTTATTGGGAACTAATGATTTTAACTTCTGAATTAAGTGCATTCTCTGGTGCTTTGTGACCAACATAAAGTCCAGTTGGGCTCTCTAGAAACCAAATTAACTTTTAATGTTTTCTGGGTGTAAGCAGTATCGAACCCAGAAACTGCCAATCCAAAACTTGTTTATCTATCATATTATCAAATGTATCATTTATCCTTTAAATCACTTAAGGATTAAAAAGTGTAAAAAAAAGATAATCTTCACATTTTTCTCTCTGTAATTTAGTAAGGTTTTAATCAGAATTATAAAGGGGAAGAGTATACATATTTAAAGTCCTGCTGGATTATGGAGCATCAATTCAAGCTTTGTTCTAAAATAAACAATACAATGGGAAAAATGTTTGTTTATGATCCAGGCTGTTGTTCTCATCAAAATGCCTTACCTGAAATTGCTGAAAGTGTACTAAAAGTGATGGATGGTGATAAACACTAAATGTTCAGAGGTTCTGTTTAGATAGATTGTTTTATGAATACAGCTGAACTGCTCTGGCCTGGAAATCTCACTAGAACACCATACTTTCTTGTAAGATTTTTAGTGCTGTCTCTGGATTCACAAAACCTTAGTATTTGAAATGGGGTGATATTTAGATTAGGGGATAAAATCATATGCAGATTATATTTGGGAATCTAGAGGCATGAGGCTTCTGGTAGAACACATTGGCAAGGGGATCTCTTGATTGGTATACTGAAGAGACCTCAGGAAGGAAGGATGGGGATGCCGTGTAACCTTATCTCTAGAATAGCCAGTTTGCCGTAAGAGCACAAAGTTTTCCTATTCATCTACCTGAAGTAATGGTTATAAGGAAGAAAGTCTTGAGAGACAGGGAAAGGAGAGAACAGGTAGCCTTTGTTTGAAGGAGGATTTCCTCAGGGCACAAAGGACCAATTTAAGGTCCATCTGGAGGTCTATACAGGGAAATTAGTTTTGTAAGTCCTTGAAGAATCTGACCATAGTGGGATAGGCAAAAGTGAGATGCGCTCAATGGACGAGTGGAAGGCTGTCACAGCAACCAAATTTATTCTGAGTAATCTCATTGATAGATCTTGTGACTTAAAGTACAAAAGACAGTCTAGCATCTTGGAGAGTAGAACCTCTAATGCTCAAGAAGAATGAAAAGAACACCAGGAAGGGAAGTGTTTCTGCTTTTGAAGGTAAGCTTTGTCAGTACGGTGTTTCCCGCTAGATAGGCAAACTGATTGGACCTTATCTGAGCAGGTTAGCTCCATACTTGAGAGCCCTAGGAACTGTGCTTTCAGGTTCAAGGAGGAGGAGTGGAATGGATCAGGGTCCCAGAAGTCTGTGACAGGAGATTGTTCCTGAGAGGAAAGCAGAGAGGCAAGTCACAGAGCGGTGGAGAAGGATTAAATACTGCATTTGCCTACCCTGAAACAGGGCTATGGGGATAAGTCTTGCTCTTTCCTGATGCAGTTTGATAACATTTTTGAGAATTAGAACTAGGGGTGGGTAAGCATTTATCAAGGTATGGGTTTTGATTAAAATAGACTAATATTTATATGGAAAGGAGTGTCTGATTGTTTCCCAACTATTAAGATCTTCAATAGGATCTACATTTGAATATCCGCTTGTTCACCTACCTTTAATAGTGTTAAAAGCTTTGTTTCATACTGTACCCAAGAACAGCAGAAAGTGAATTCCGTAAACTTTAACAACAGCCACAAACAAAATACACATTGAGATCTATAACTCATTTTAACTTTGTTCTCCTTTTATTTATCTTTCAGGATGCATAGATTGATACCTACTGTAATTGTTTTGTAAATTACTTCCGCAGACAAGTCAATCTCTGTTTTTGTACCCATATCATACATCATACTACTGCATTTCTTCATTTTCTCCGCTATGTGTAGGGGAAAGGAAAGCAGTATTTAAACCATCTTTATGTTCAAGTTGCTGCTTTGTAATTTTCAAGCCTTTTGAGTCTTATTTATTGCCTTTCCACAATAATGTTGCTGTTATGCACTCATATACTGACATTTATCTTTCTTGCTATTGACACAGAGAAAGTTTAGAGATGTCTGGAGAGTTTGTAATAGACTACCACTTCCTGAAAACGTGTTTTGTCTAAAACCAGTAACAAATGAAAAAGATATATTTAAAGGGATTGTATTTTTGCTTTTTTTATACTATGCATATTTCCCAAAATTCAGGGCAAGGGGATCTCTTTTCATTGCGAAAATTAAGATTACCTGCAAGTGATTCTTATTTCGAATCAACATCAAATACCTCTCTGACTGTACAAAGGGAACAGATGCAAGCTTTTATCTTTCCAATGCCGGGGTAAAGTCTAGGATAGAAAAAAACTCATTATTACCATTCACAGAATCCAACAGTTGCCTAGCACATCCGATAATTCATTTCTTTGGTACACAAAATAACTTGCTAATATACACTAGAAATAAGTGCTTAATAACAGACTGGACATGAGAAACTGCAGTGTTTTGTGTGGAAAAAGGTGCCATTCCATATATATAAATGAATATGAAATTACCAATTCATATTGAGAACTGTGTTACAGTAGCTGATTTTTCTGAACACTGTTTCATTATGTTCCCTGCTGTCTTGCTGATGAAAACCCACATTTTATTTCTACAAGTTGCCATCATACATTTCATTTCCATTTAAAAAAATAATAATTCCAGCTGAGTGAAAGTTCCATAGTAAAGGTTTTCATTAATTACAGTCCTGTCTTACACAAATTCAGATACCAACTGTTTGTGAACAACATGTTGGCTCTTTAGAAGTGGATATTATGATATATAGACTAACAACATCTAGTGAAGACAAGTCTGACCTACAGGCTCTCTTCTGAGCAGGGTCACTCAATGAAATGTCAAACTAACAAAAAGCTAAAAAAATCCCTTTATTAATTTTGAAGAGTTTAGGGGCAATCTCCCTCTGTGTGGGGGACAACAAAAAGGGTTTTAATGTAAACAAAAGGTTTAATGTGTGCAATGTGAGCTATGAGTTGCTTACTCACTCATTCTGTTGCCATTTGGATGAATTGTGTCGTGTGTGAGAATAACTCACAAAAACTCTTAAGACAGTTGCTGAGAATGTGTAGTTCAAGGACTGTAAAAAGCAGAAAAAAAATATTCCAGGAAATCAGGCATAACTCAGTACATTCCATACACATCAATAATATCTAAATTGTGCTGAAAATATTTATAAGCACGACTTGCATATTTGCTTGTGAGAAATGGCATAAGGACCACTCTGATTTTTAAAAACATCCGGCATGCTGGTTGCTAACTAGTTATATAGCAACAAAAGATGATTCAAAGCTGCCTAACACACACATTGGAAAATATATACTACTTGGTTATTTTCCCAAAATATGGCTGAACATATTCCTCAACATGATCAACCATGCATAGTCTACTAAGGATTATTACACCAACCAGAATGACCATGGCTGATGGCATTGCACCAGGCACTGAATACCAAAATTCCAGATCTGGCTCAGTCCTGCAAATCCAAAACTTTCTGTCACTGCCCTAGAGGCAGAGCCAATTAATGTCTGGGAGTACACCCCTTTGAGGATTGATTGAGAGTTTGAAACCACGGTGTGCTGGAGTATTTGTGTCCAGGGCCAAAGATAATGCAATGTTGCTTTTGAATAAAATTAGCAACAAAGTAGGCCAGATGTTTGCAAGACTGTGATATTTTACACACAATCAATGCTCAGGATTTGGCAGTGACAGTGCATATGGAAAACATCTAGCCTCAAGTCTGTTTGTAAGAAGGTCCATGTTTCTGAGCTGTATAGCAATACTGGTAGTACAGCTAGTATTTGAAAGATCTTGAACTTTGTCTCAGCACAAGATGTTTTTGCATTCAGAAGGGAGACATAGACTTCATGCAGGGAGCAGCAAAACCTAATAGTCAAAGAAGATCTAATTTCTTGTGGGAAACGCCTGCAGCCTAAGTCTAATTTCAAGGGGCAAGGTCTAGGCTGCAGGGAGGCTGACTGTAGAACAGGGTCTAGTCTGGAGCCACAAAGGAGCAAGAAAAGCGAGGACTTGGAGTGAGGTGAGATAGTAAACCTGTAGGTTAGCTGCTGATCTTCTGCGATTGCTGGGTTTAAGAGCAAGCAATCTGACTGCCTTAGCCAATCAGGTAAATCTACAGGGCTGCCTGATGACACAGCAGGTGCAGCTGTAAACCCTCATTCCTGACAGCAGCAAGCCCTAATATCTGGTTAACAACTCAACAGAATAGTGTTGGGGAAATAATATCTCTCTGCCACACCTTAGATTATGGAGAAATGCAGCTAAAGATGTGAAGAGAAAACCCTTAGTTTGTGTAAGTATATAAAATATTTTCTCCTTAGCAGGTAGAAAAGATACATTTGCTCATGCAGTTATTCAACTTCAGTCAAATGTAGCCCTATAAATAAAGAAAACAGTCTGTTCCTGACATTGAATTGAAAGCAGACCACGACTCACCAAATAATGCAAAATCAGATAAGGCAATAGTCATAATATATATAAAGGAAAGAACACAAACATGCTCAATCAAGTGATTTGTTTATGAATATTCAGAGTTTATGCATGTGTTTATGAATAGTGTGAGTAGAATACAATGGCAATTATGAATGTCTGTGATTTAAAAACAGGATCATTAAATGGCTCCATTATCTGTTATGGCATATATGAAATTGATGCTAATGATAACAGATTGCAGCTTGTTTAAAAAAGTTCCATTGTTTCACTTTCAATATATATAATATACAACAAAAATTGTGAGCCTGAAAATCTGTTCTGTATGTTGATAGACATAGACCTCACAATTAACAATTGACTGCTACACAGAGGATTGGACCAGGACTGCTAGAGTAAAAGCATGAGCTACTACAGCTCCAATTCAAGAGTCAAGACTTGTAAGCTGGGGCTGTACCATATCCTTTAAGGATCAGTACAGAGGGGAATCTGTCATACCAGGACATTACAGTGGTTGGGGTGACTTAAAATCACAAGCTTTAATGCTGTGATTTTCATCCATCTCTCATTATCTCTCTTTGGAAATGCCATCCTAAAATAAAAGTAATTGCAACATATTAATATATTTAAAAATGATGAACCAATACTGTAGCTTGTTTGGGATAAGAATTATTGCTGTTTACATATTTGAAAAAAAAAAGGTGAAGACACACAAAATCCAACCATTTGGGGGTTGGAACTGGGTTGAATTTGGTTGAGTTATATTGCAGAACAAACTCAAAAATAGGCCTAATGTTTCCTAAATATGTTATGTTTCACAACTATTTTCTTTAAAACAGTCTCATTTCCCTGTGAAAAGAACCAATGTCTGAAGGAATAATTAGGTCATTCTGAGCAAATGGTAGCTTTGAAATTAAAAAAAAAAATCACTTTTTTGTGAATTTTGTTAGATTTTGTGGAAGGCCAACATTTAGGGGATGTGAAATCACTCTAAAGTAAATTAGTTATACCAAAGAGAACAACAAAATAAAATGATATCCATGCTGAGTGAATTTCTAATACCAATTCCAAGGCACACACATTCATCTTTGATATGTTTTGACACGTTTGATTTTTTTTTTTTAAGCTTTGGAAATGCCTAGGAAGAGACCATTAAAAAAGCAATGAATGCTAGGTGGCTTTGAGAAGTGGTAGGACAATGCTGGCAAATCTTCCACAACATGAGCTTAAACAAGGGCTCTCTATCTTGTTTCTGGTACCAGCTGGGAACTTCAATCTATGCCTGTGTCTATTTAATACTTAAAGCACAGTCTCAAAAAATCAATCAATACAAGGAATCAGATTTATCTGATATGCTTTCATGCATCAATCTTTCTCAGACTGTCTTTTATACTGAGGTTATAAAATAGATTGATCCTATAAAACTGTTTTTAAAGCACTATATGAATTCTGTTTGTTTAAAAAAAACTCCAAGTGTAGAAAACTACCCTTGATAGCTCCAGTTTACTCTTTACTGCCTAACTAATGTTTGACTGTGTGAGTGTTTGTTGTACTGGGTGACAAGGGAGAACAAGAACAAGTACTGTTAATACCTATTTTTGTTGAATAAATTACCATAGATGCTGGATACCCAACATCTGAATTAAGAAGCTCTCTTTGTTAAAGGTCTGCATTGAAGATGCATGGATATTGAAATACTTTACTTGTAAATGTTGCAGCAGATGGTATAAAAATAATACCTTACATTAGCACTGTTCATCCCTAAGTACTTCAGAAACTTAAAGTGATATGCAAAGAGCTGACTTCATCTACCTCTTGAATAAAGGACAATGTCTGTGTGCACTGCACAGCAATACTACATGAAATTTAGGACAGGAAGTTAGGATGGTTACCTTTTAGGTACTGAAAGTTAGACAAAATAAAATTGAAACTGCTGAGGAGATTGATGTAGAAATGTAAGGTCCCTCTCATGCAGCCCCTACCTTAATAAGGACTCTTAGACAAGTTATTATAGCTGTGGGATGCATACCTTTGATGTCAGCTGGATTAATATAACCAGTGCCATTCTGCACTTAGAATGAAAGAATTCTGCATTTTATTATTTTTACAATATTATGTCAAAAGTATAGATCCAGATCTTTGGAACCACAGAAAGTGACAAAATCCACCCCTACTTCCACATGTGCTGAGCACTGCTCTAATGAGACCAACCTTGTAAAATTATATTTTATTTTTATATGTATATGGCAAAGAAAATAAGACTAAGCTTGATAAGTTTTATGGAAGGGGATGGTATGATGGAATAGCCTAATTTTGGCAATTAATTGATCTTTGACCACTAGCAGTAAATATGTCCAATGGTCTATGATGGAATGTTAGATGAGATGGGATCTGAGTTACTACAGAGTATTCTTTCCTGGGTGTCTGGCTGGTGAGTCTTGTCCACATGCTCAGAGTTTAGCTGATTGCCATATTTGGGGGTGGGAAGTAATTTTCTTCCAGGGCAGATTGGCAGAGGTCCTGGGTTTGGTGTGGGGTGTGTTTTTTTGTTTCCTTCCTCTGCAGCACATGATTCACTTGCTGGATGATTCTTTGCACCTTGAAGTCTTTAAACCATGATCTAAGGACTTCAGTATCTCAGACATAGGTTAGGTGGTTACGACAGGAGTGGGTGGATGAGATTCTGTGGCCTGCATTGTGCAAAAGGTCAGACTAGATGATCATAATGCTCCCTTCTGACCTTATAGTCATATTAGTCTAATTTATCTCCTTCACCTGAGGCTGTTTACATATGTGGGTATTGCAGCTGTCATGTTATATCCCGATGATAAGGTGCATCCCATTGGAAATGGGAAAATTCAGAGTTTGATTAATTAATGTCCTGAATGCCCCTCCTCCCTTTCTTATTTGAGGATTCTACAAATATATATAAAGCCATTTTTATTTTTAATTTGTGTTTTAACTGTCTCAAGAGTCTGAACATTTAGAAACTAAGATGATAGGGCCTCGTTCCCCAAGATACTGGACAGTTCTCACAATGAATATAATATTCATAGCTGCCTTTGAGGTGTTGTGCCTGGCTTTCCTAAATTAAAGGAGTGAAGTTAGAATTTTGTCAGCTGACCTTGGTAGGAGCAGAATTAGTCTACTGGAAGCACAGTACTTCACAAGAGGCTGTCAACTGGACCCTTAGAAAGTCTGTAGGGTAAGTGGCACAGTATAACAGTACCATTCATATTAGCCATTCTGCATGAAAACATGAATTGGACAGCCAATGAAAATGGAGAGGTGTTAATATGACTGCCTTTTACAGCTGAGTCTGAAGACCAACTGGAGAGAGAAATAAGGCTGTTTGAGTCTAGAACAAAGAGACCTACTTAACAGTCTAACACTTTCTTTCAGAACATCTCTCCAGAATAATAAAGATCTCTCCAGGGAGGGGTATGAGTTTGTATAGCTTCAATGAAAGAGAGGCAAAAAATCCCTCTTCCTTGGTAGTATATTATTCCAAGCTAGGATGGATCTACTATTGTGGCTTAGGGGTATTGTTGCTGATTAGCAGCTCTCAAGGTCTGTGGCCCAATTAATTTTAAGGCAGTAAAATAAATGGTCTGAGATGTGAAGAATCATACAGATATTGCACTTCAGGACAAGAACTTGCATATCAAGGATTTATTCCATTTAAAAGGTGTCAAATAGTAAATAGTAGAAAATAAGAAAAATGACAGCAAGCTAAACAACCATCTTTAGCTAGACAATTTTATTATAGCCTGGAATATTATAGCCTAGACATTCTTGTTCAGGTGCATTTTCTGTGTTGTCCATATTCAGGGATGGACTAAAACAATCTGAGGATCACTGCATATCTGTATGGCAAGATAGGTCAGAATGATATTTAGCTTGGTATTTTGTGTTACCTTGCTTGGCCTCCATGTGATGGGCATCATTCTGTTTGGGATACCTGCATTCTTAATAGAACTGCTGCTAAAGGTGAGGCTGAAGGGAATTACATCATTATGGAGAAACACTGATTAGCTGTTAACTCTGAAATACATGCTAATCTCCACTTAAGTAATGCAAGGGCTAGCAAAATGTGGCAAATTATGAATAAAGAAAGGTGAGGGATGAAATGGCAGCACCACTGTTTTATTCCCTTTCCTTTCAAACAACATAGATAGTGTGCCATCTATGGGGAGGAGGGGGGTTGTGATTCTGAAGAGGCAAAGTTCAGTTGGGGAAGAACTAGGGAAAAGATGCTATTTTTGGCCTCCTCTTCCAAGATCAAACCTGAAACAGTTACACATGGGAACAAATCAGCCCAAGCAGGGGTTTTGGCACACCCTGAAGAAGCCATACTGACATAGCAGAGGAGAAGACCATGGAGACATATGTGGCCCCTGAACCTTAGTTTAAATGCTCCTACCCTTATGTAGGCTTTTCAAGATCCATGTAGATCCTTAGACATCTGCAGGTTGAGGAGGCAAAACCCACTTCCAGTTCTGTGAGGGGCAACTTTGAGTGAAAGTTTCCTATGTTTTACATAGGAAACAGGTTTAATTTTAAAGGGTGTCAAATAGTAAAAGGTGCAGTGCAGAACCCCTCTGTCATTTCATTCCTAACAGTACTGCTTTCTGCGAAGCAGAACTTCAGAGAGCAGCATCCCAATACAGCAGTGCTCACCAATCTGACATGACTCATGGGATACCTTAGGCCAAGGGTAGCTGATTTTAATGTCCAAGCCAATCTCTGTACTTAACAAGTTTAATAGGAAAGACTGCTATAGAGAGCTACTGTCAAACACTTAACTTTTTGTAAGTTAAAATGGCTGTTCATTCCGTTATGAAGCATTTGCGGATGGTAAGGATTGTGTGCTGCTTAAAATATTTATGTATCTCAGTGATGTGGATTTTGTAGCCTTTGCTAAAGCTACAGCAAAGTAGAAAATAGCTTACAAATCTAGTACAGGAAACTTTTAAGTTTTAATGGTAAGAATTTTTAAGTGTTATGTACTTCTTAATTCATTGATATTCAGTGGAATTGCACTAAGCATAATTAATTTATTTAGAATTAATATGGATATCATGCCGACTTCTATAAGAATCCCACTGTAGTTCAGCAGTAATTTAACATATTATTAAAATTGAATGGTACTGTTTTAAGTCATTTAATAATACTGTACTACAGTTCCGTAAAGATTAAAATAGTATAGATATTCTCTAGAGAGGCCTGATGATCTCAAAGCTGACAGTAGGTGGGTTGAAACAGTCATGTTACTTCTGTGCTAAACTTTCCCTCAGGATAACTTTAGGGATGGGCAAACTGAATATTAAATTTGCTGACTAGGATATATACTGTAGCAACACCATTATTAGCAAGGCAAATATTGTCTAAATATCAAGATAAGGTATTTTCCTTAGGCCCAGTGCATTCTGTGGTATTTCACAGAGATAGAGTTAAGGGCCAGTGCAGCAGGACTGTTTCTAATCCTACTGCTGCCCAGAAGACAGTTACCATGAGGATTTGGAGTGGTGACCAGATCTATCTTGCTAATTCCTTCAAAAGACTCAGGATGAAAGGGGCAATTTTGTGAACCCCCCGTGAAAGTTTTAGTTGTTGTTTCATTTTTCCATCCATCTCCCCATCCTAAGAAGGGAAAAGAATTGACAGGCACAGTTCCCCCTCTCAAAAAACAAATCTTGAGTAGAGTGGGGAGGACAAAAGTTCTGTTTCAGAAACAATTTTGAAATTTGGTTTTGTTCCAAATTGAAACTGAGACTGAAAATTTCAAAATTATGTAAAGGAAATTTCTGGAAAAAAATGTTGCAGTTGATTGAAATGTTATGTTTAGACAAAATTAAAATGTGTGTTTTTTAATTTTGACTAAAGGTTTTTACAAATAGTCATTTGTAAAATTTTATCATACATCTCAAAACAAAAAAAAAATTGGAACAGTTTCGCTTCATAAAGAGAAACTGAAACATTTGGTTCCAGAAAGGTTACACTGAGAAATTTTGGTATTTTTGGAACTTACTTTCCTCCAGTTTTCTTCTGAAACAAAATTCTGATGCAACCAGCTTGATTTTAATGGAACTGCATATTCCAGAGGAATATGGTTCTGTCAACCAGGTCTAGTCCTGGAGCTTAATGGAAGCATAGAGTCTTGGGGATCAGTCTGATATGCTCTTATTTATAAATTCAAATGTGTCCTGAATACTAGGACTTCCCCAAATATTGGGCAGAGGATTTCTGAACATTAATTTCTTCCAGATTCAGGCAATGGCTATTTGCTGTAACTAGAGGGCTTTGTGAAGAATTTGTTGCATAGTAATAATCTGGTAAAAATGCTATCAAGGAAGCCAAATTTATTAACTCTCTTGGAAATTTGCCAGTCTACATCAGCAGATAATTGGCCCATTTTCCTCATAGGAAGATCTGTTCTTTTATGCTGTATTGACATTTTATATTCAGTTTATGTGTGCTTAGAGCATAGGATAAATGCAACAGGAAAAAAATGAAATTAATGTAACTACATTATCTGATTTGCATACTAACTTCTATTCCAGTAATTTCTAACTATAACTATCCTTACGTATAATCACTGTGTATATATACTGTTGATTTTAATGAAATTACGTCGGTTTATTCTAACAGAGTAATGGTCCGATATCTTCAAGCTCCTAGACACACACTCTCCCATCAATCCTTTAAATTCCTAATCAACCCTATTTTTAGTATGTAATGACACTGCTAGTGCAGCATTACCAGTGCAAAGGGGTTGTTTCCAGAAGCTAGAACAGACAGCAGATTCAGACGGTTTCTCATGCTGTTAATATCTATATTGTACCTTCTCTCCAAAATCAGCCATATTGCTGAATGTTGACTAAACAGTACATTTATATATGCTTTGAAAATGTCCCTTTGCTTACAAAGTTAATCTAAAAGCTTCAGTGTTACACAGCTTTAAGTGAAACCTTGCATATTAAAAAATATGTAGAACTCGTTTTGCAACAGCAGAACTTTCCCCAGAAATCAGTTCCTCCTTGTTTGGCATAAATTGAATGACTGGCATTTCCCTTTCATTACAAAACCTTTCTACTTTTATTGAAGTCATCAGGAGTCAAGCACTTCACAGGAAGCAATCAGAACTCACAGTACCAGGCCTTTAAATAGCCTATTGAAGCTGTTTCAGCACACTGAAATCTAGACCTGTTGTATGTGCGTGCAACTCTACTGATCCTCACTGTGTCCAACTTCAAAATAGGTGCTCTCAGTTGCATCATAGCAAGGTTCAAGGCAATGAGCTAAAATTGGTTATCTATTTCCAAAGTTTATATTACCAACCCGTTCTTATCTTGGAGTTTCAGTATAAGTCTGTAAGGAATGGCGAGCTTTTGCTATAAAAGCAGAGAGCTGCTTGATGCAAGAGATTGAACTGGAAGATTATAAAAGCAATGTACTTCATGCCTGCTGAGGAACTGTAATGTTAACTCGAGAGCTGTAAATCCCTGCTGAGGATAGCTCTAGAATCCCAATCTGTTTGTTCTGTCTTTATTTCCTTTATTCCTCACTCCTGTATTTCTTTCCTGCTTACCCACGCCTCATTAAAGTTAAGCCTGTCCATAACATAGCCACTTACATGAACTTTTTCATGTTCACACAGATATTTCATCTCCAATAAAAACTGGGTTGCTTTTTTTACAAGGTTTACTATAACCATGTTAATGACTTTAATTTGACTTGACAAAAAGCCAGTAATTCATTAGGGAGATATACACAGAGAAGTGATTGCTGACAATCTGAGGGGAATTAACATTTGATCTGTTTCACAACTTCATGGAAGGTATATAACCATCAACTAACAAAGAGGTGGTGGTTTGTTGTTTTACATCATTTCCTGGTTTTTTTCCACCAATATTTTTTGTGAATTTTCTGATTATTCACAAGCAAATTGCTACAGTAACAACTGAAGAGAAGACTCAGTTTGCTGCAGCAAGTGGGTTATAGCCCACGAAAGCTTACGCTGAAATAAACTGGTTAGTCTCTAAGGTACTACAAAGTCTTCCTCGTCATATTAAAACAAATTCATGGTACTTGTTCTGCATTTTGAGTGGAAAAGCTTCTTGTTAATTTTTTTTTAAAAAAAAAGGTGTAAAAGAGCTATAATCATCATCTTAGGAAACATTCAGAAAAAAATGAACAAATGGAAAAAATGTTTTAAAATCGTATTTAGTTATTCCTTAAAAAAATGTTTTGAGCAAAAAATTCACACAAGCAATTTTTCTGGCCAGCCTCTTTATTTTGGCTGTGGTAACACAATATAGCCATCTTGTGCCTCTCCCTGAGGAGAAAGCAGCCCTGGATCTGACTCCTGGAAGGAGGTGGAGGAAAGGAGATGGTATAGGAGTTGCTAATGTGGCTCTATATCACCTGAGGGATACTCTACACTGGGAGATCACAGTACAGAGGCTCCTATGCCACCCCTCTGTTATCTGAGATATTAAGGGGTGTAGCTGGAATGAAAAGGGGCATGCAACTGCTCCCCACTGATTGTAAGTGCCAAACAGCCTATTGGGGCTGTTATGGCAAACTGCATCAGGATATTAGCCTGGTTTAAAGCACCTTTACACCCTTTTCCTCAGCAGGGCCAAGAGCTCCTGCATCACAGGGAAAGGATCTGGCCATAATATTGTAAAATCATGACTTCAGACAGAGAATGAATAAAGCTAAGGGTAAAAAGAGACAGTGCATTTTGACAAATGTCAGGATCACTTCTAATCCTTTAATACAATGCCCCAGGAGGATGTACTGAAGCCCATATTACAGTGAACTAGTCTGTTTCCGTTCACTGACAAAAGCCCACCTTTTAGCATTTTTTTTCAACCTTGAGCTCCCACTGGATGGATTACTGGCACTTATGAGAAAAAAACAAAACCAAAAATCCACCTACGCATATCAGCAGCATGTGTCAGTAACAAGGGAGACTGTTCAAGAAGTCTACAATAAGAGCGTCTGTCAAGCTTATTTCTCACCATCTCCACTTTCCAAATGGCTTGCTTTGCCCTTGAATGCATCTGAAATGGAATTTCTACTCAAATTCATCTTTGAAGGGGGGGGACACTTACTGAGCCATTAATGTGTACTGCACTTGTAATGGAAAGCCAAAGGGCTACAACACTGCTCCAGCATTTCTTCTCAACACAAATCATTATTAAGTATAAGACATACTTAGAAGGATCTTGCCATTCATTTAAAACTAATAGTGTCATTTTAAAATGATGCACATGCACAGTAATTGGGAATTTAGCACTGAAAATTCATTCTGGACAGACAAAAGCAAGACAAATCTATTAGAATATAATATTTAGTACTTTACTGTTAAAGGAATAAACCTATGAAATTTTTCTGTCTTTGCATATGGTAACAAGGCTAACAGTCAACATATTCAGTTACAGTTTAGTGTGTATTATGTTTGATCCACTGGTTGAAAGACATCTGATGGGCTGACTTATTGACAGCAAAATTAATTAGGAAGGATGTTTGAAATCAATGAGACCACTGTGCTCAATTATGGTTTCCATAGAGCCAGTAGATTAGTCATTTTAATATCAATAGCCTGCACCATAGCAGTGCAATCCTAGTATTCATCCATTTTAACAGGGAGGAATTTTAAAATGCATACTTTATAGTTGATCCTGGAAGTTGCTAACAAAATATCAAACAATATTGCTTGTCTGTGGTCTAACACCCAACACAGCATTTAGAAACCTATCTGTGTAAAAATCTGACAGGTGGCAATTCTAGCTGGAGTTTGGCTGCCCCCTTATTAACTTCTTCAACACACACCAATCAACACATTTGCCCCTGGTGACCCATAGTGAACATGTGTAATAGCAATGATTGGAATAGAATGAAATGTTACACCTCCAGTATCATAGCAGCATCACAAATGTGCCAGAAGAGAAACGTGTATGCCTTACAAATGCTTTCCACAGAACATTAATGCTATGGCCCACAGACTAGCTCTTTAACAGCATTGCAGGAGACATTTATTGTTTTATACACAGTTTGTTATGATATAGTTATCTATTAAATAACAGGACCTTTGCATTGTATCATTAATCCTACCGCCTCTCACAGTACTCAGCCCTAGCAATGGAAAAAGAAAGTCATATTAGAGCTGTGAAAGCATGGGGGGGAAGGAGAAAAAAACATTTCCAGGTGATAAATCACTTTAAAGTAAATTCAGAATCATATCTCCATGTCTGAATATCTATAATTTCTTTGATTAAAAGAACTCCCTGAAAGATAGGCGTTCTAGATTTTTTTTTAAAGTGCACTATTTTTATTTTTAATTTGTCTCCAGAAAATTAGGTTTCACTCCTTTTTGGATCAAAAGGAAAAAAAGTCTTTGTCAGTATTATCTGAGCTTCTACTATGTTCTGAACAAAAGCTAGTCCTTATAGGGTCTGATCCCATTCCTGTTCAAAGCCGTGGGAGTCTCTCCATTGAGTTGGATAGGAACTGGATGGGCCCATAGTCAGCATGATCTAATGTATAAGTTCTCAACTTGGGGGGCACATGACTCTCTTTCGTTTATAGCTGGATTGTGGAGGAAAGAAAAAAAATACAATAAGCAGTCAAGTGGGAAAGTTTGAAAATCATATGGCCTGACCATGGGACTAGAAGCCTAGAAATACTGAGTTTTGAGCTAAATTTATTAGTCTGTTAGGTGCCTCGAATATTCCTGTACTTTGAGCCTAGGTTTGTCACTAGCTAAGCAGACTTGGTAAGTGACGTAACAAAGGCTAAAGTGTCCTTCCACCTCTGCTGGAGTTGAGGCTGAAAACTTGTCATTCTGGTTGAAAGGGTGCAAACCAGGATTTAAGATATTGGTGGCACTCTCCTTTACTCAGTAGAAGTGCTATTCAGAGATTAGGATTCACAGGGTAAGGGAAAGAGGAACATGTGGGAGGTTGGGAAGAGTTTGGGGTGATGTCCTTATCTTCCAAAAATATGCTGAAATCCATAAGGTTCTTAGGAATTCATGGGTGCTTTTTTGGTATGAATCCCCTGCCCTTTCCAAGGACAAGCAACCCCTCAACCCCATTCCCTCCCACAGATGCATGTTTAGGAGTTTCCTGTCTCTTACTACACTTTTTTCAATGCTTACTGCCCTCAACAAACTTTCATGGCCAATAGATGATTTATGAAAATGTGATTGGTAGTGTTGTGGTCATGGATCTCTTTACTGGATTCATCCAGAAGTGCATTTGTGCCTACATTATAACCTAGTGGCTTTAGATATATTTAGTCAGACAAGCCTTTTGTCTTCGTAGTTGGAGAATACTTAACTGAGGTGTGCAGGGAGGGATGACACAAAGGAAGTGAGATCTGCAGTCATGCTGGGCATTAAGATATTTGTACATTAATTTATTTCAATTTAAAATAACTCTGAAGATATTCATCCTAAGGTCTGGGTGCCCATTACACATTTAACATGTATAACAACACCATTGGAATGCATTATAATCTGAACGGTTCTCTATCTCACTATAAAATGCATGGAAATATATGCTATCTAGCAAGTAAAATAATAAACACAATAGACTTAAATAAAATAGATTTTTCCAAGCCTCTCTTCTCTCAGCAAACCTTTCATGGAAAGACAGGCTTTTTACTGTGCTTTGAAGGTTAACAAAGATGGAAAACCATGTGGCAATGAGTCCCCAAGTAATGTGAAATACATTTACATGTATTTACATTTAAAAATAAATTGAATTACCTAGGGAGGTGGTAGAATCTCCTTCCTTAGAGGTTTTAAAGGTCAGGCTTGACAAAGCTCTGGCTGGGATGATTTAGTTGGGGTTGGTCCTGCTTTAAGCAGGGGGTTGGACTAGATGACCTCCTGAGGGCCCTTCCAACCCTGATATTCTATGATTCTACATATGGCATAGCAGAGTTCCCATTGACAACAATGGGAGTAGTTCTGGGTCTCATGATGAATGTCCACCCTTTGTTAGACTTCTTCTTGAGGTATGATGTATCCTGTGACATAGTGGAATAAAGAAACAAATACACTATTGTAATTCTTCTTACATTTATGGTCTTTCAAAGTTCTACTAAGAGGTCCAAAAATACTATGCCCATATGACATTTTATTACAGGAAGTAAGATAATAGCTTCCCCAGTTCACTGGCTTTGGAGCCATATCCAAGTCAAAATTACGGTCCTGGTTTTCAAAACTCTGCATATACTACCTCCTTCCCCCGCCTCACTGTTCCACCTTTCTGTTTACCCATTCCAACAGTGTTAGCCTCCCTCCCTACTTCTTTTGAGGTTTCATAGTGACAGATTTGTTCTTTCCTTTGCTCTGCCTCATTATAAGGAATTTATTCATTCCTTTCAAGCTACTGTACCACTTGATTTCCTCTTATCTCACCTTATAGCCTTAGGTTAAGTCTGACACTAAATATTTCTAACTCTTCACTCTCTTCATTATTGCTTCCTTCAACTTGTACCCCTGGTCACTGTAACTAGGTTAAAATAATATTTATATTTGTAGTACTTCTAAATGTTAGATGTTACAATCTGTATTTGAAAAAAACCCTTACATTTTCAGGATATGGATTGTGCCTATTATATTTTTTAAAGCATAATGCAAATTTATGGAAATAAATTAATAACCACAAAACCTCACTTCATTTCCATACATCATTTTATCTTTTTCAGTAAAAGATTATCTTTCTTCTGTCTTTTTCATTAAATAGTTTTGTGATTGAATAAAAAAAAACAGTGCAAAAATAAATTGTATTATGTTCCAAACATAAAACCACAGTGTGGCCCCCATACCTTAACCTTATTGCAACCTTGTGCAAGTACTTTCAGCAATGCAGGATGACTCATTTCAGACTGTAAGCCAGTCTCTCATCTGCTCTGAGGTCAGTGTTGCTGAGATCCAAACACTAAAGCCTCATCAAAAATTAAAATCATGTCTCAAGTGGGAACTGAAATACAGGGCAGAGAGGGTCAGTGAAGCAGAGAGTATGGTTCACTGAACTGCTGTGCTGGCTCCATGGGAAAAGACGAGTTTGCAAACGTGGCAAGAAAATCATTAATTTCCATTTAAAATATTTAGTAGTCCCTACGGAGACGTGAGATTGACTGGGGAGATGTAGTAGCCCTGAAGTTTCCTCTGTGTAGAGTCAGATTTATTTTAAACCTTGACTGCTAAAAATCCACACTGATGAGAAAATACAGTGAGAGGAAACACGTTGGTGTTCGAGAGAAACATTATACATCACGTACCCCCTGGGTATTAAGCACTATATTTTCTTCAGAGATTAAACCATAAACACTTTCTGTCCAAAATAAGATGTCTCACTTACTCTTTTTGTTCAGTAGCACTATTTCATTACCAATTTTACATAACTGTTAACAATTACGCTTGTGTGCTGAAATGAAATCAATATGTAACTACTTGCTAAAACCTCTAGGTTAATGCTTTAAAAAAATCCAATGAAAATGGTGATTTTTTTTGTAAAAAAAAGAAACAAAAGTAGCTATGGTCACAGTCTGGAGTATCTCAGACACATGAATGCCCACCTCAAGGCAGATTGTTAGAAAACAGGACAGACCCCTCCAAATTGGTGGTTTGCTCCACAATTAGATTTCACCAAACCAGTAACAAATGTGAACTCCTGCATATCTCTACCAGTCTTATCATGGAGTCAGACAGTCCCCTTAAACTCTCCAGTCTATCTTTCTATCCACTCAAACTGAACTCTGTGATAAAAGATCACTTCAGCCAAAAATAACACCACATCAGGTTGTTCCTGACACCAGTCATTTACCCCAGATCAGTTGGTACTCCAGATCTTACACCAAAGACAATACTCGTATCCAATTGTCTATGAAACTCACTAAAGGTTTATTGGCTAAAAGGAGAAAATGAGAGTTACTGAGAAATTAAAGTAGGTAAAATACATGTTCCAGTTTGTAATTCCAAATGGTGGCAGTGATTTAATAAACTGCCAGTTTCTGTAGTCTTTTCAAGGTACCCAGATTCTCTATTTGTATCTGGTACACTTCCCTGTAAGAGTCCAAACTCTCTGGCGATGAAGGATCTTTCCTTGAATCCATATTTATAGCTTCTTCTGTCAGAAAACAAGCTGACTGTGTCTCTAGCCACATGGGCTTTTCCTTTAATGACAGTGAGTGAGGAATGCACTTCAAGTCTTTGACCTCTGGCCGTCACAAACAATGGTCACTTGCTTTGAAATTAGCATTCCACAAGGCTTCTTTGATGGGTTATTTAGTCAGAGAGAGATACAAATATAAATGTTTGCTGTTTTGATTTTTAACAGGATACACATAAGTGAAAACAATGCAAGTAATATCCCATTAGTTTTATTAAGTCTAAACACCAAATACATTCTTCTACCTTCAACAATCACTTTGATCTATACTACACAAGAGAATTGGCCTGATTACATTCTGCCATGACTGGTCTGCAAGCATCACAGTTATTTAGTGAACTAATAAATGTATAAAGCACATGTGCAAAATAGCCTTGTTTCTTGAGCATTATATAAGAGTGGGGGCTGAAATAATTTGGCACTCCAGTGTGATTTTTATATTGTGTTTGTTTTCCTTTTTTTCATACAGCAGATAATCTGTATACTTTATTTTGTGCACCTAGATTTTCTGCCTCATGGTACTCAATAAAAGAACTGAATAAACACTGAAAATAAGGTAGCATTATGTATTACGTATCAAGGCATAGTATTAGATACAGAACATTTAATATAACCACTGACTTTAGTGTATTGTTCTTGCACACTAAATGGAGAGCTAATGGCAAAAAAGAGGCAAATTTTCATGAAAACTTTTACCCATACAATTTCCATTTTTCAGTCTGCTCTCCCATTATGATGCAAGAAAAATCTCTCTTTTCTCATCCATGTTTAAGAAATGTCAAGCAGCTCTATAGCTGGTCAAAACTTGAGGTTACATTTTCAAAAACAACAACAACCACCTGCAAAAATGTCAGACTACATTTTGGTCAAAGTTGGAAATTTTGCCACAAAATTCCTCAGAAAATCAAAATTGGAAAAAAAAAATCAACCATCTCTAACAAACATAGAGGTGGGCTTAGAGATTTTAAAAGGTTATGATGGATGGAATTCACTCCTAGACAAACAATTGTTGAGGAAGAGAGATTCCTAAAATTACAGAAGCCTTTCCTTTATATTGTTAGCCTTGTTATTTATCATGTGGCATCATAGTACTCATATTACCTAGATTTCAGCTTTATAAATACAACTTGAAAAGGACCCTGAATATGAGAAAGGGCCATTATACTCTAGGGCAGTATCTTAATACTGTTTACCATATATATTAAACACACTGGAAATTTGCAGCCTTCTGGTTTCTTTGTGTTTTGTATGTTAACAGTAAAAAGAGGTATAAGAGCAGATGTCTGTGTGCTATCCCTTGCCTTCAAAGCAGATTGAATCTTTCATTATCACCATTTACAGGCTATTGTGTTCAGGCAGTTCCTATGTAATTTCCTCAACCACACTGCAAACTATGCATTATCACAGATTTGAGTGGGTGGAAATGTAATTAAATAAATCTTGATACTTGCCCCCTTCTGTTTTATCAGTATATTTTTTAAAAAAAGAATGGTGAAATGGGTCTCGGTATATTCTTCTGATGATCACAAAACCACCCCACACAGTTGTCAGTTGTAATTCACGGCTATCCCACTTGCTGTCTTTACTGCAGTTCATCTTTATTTAGTTGCTAATTCAAGTATACTTCCTCAAACAGAAGAAAAAAATACAAAAATCACAATGCTCTGATCCTGCAAATGCTAGCACATGTATTTACCTTTAGGCACTGTGAGTAACCCTGTTGAAATCAATGCAGTTAGTTTTCAACCATATACAATTTTTCATGGGAAGTATATTTTTTCCATGAATGTTTTTGATATCTTTGTCAGAAATCTAAAAATACAAATTACACATACATTATAATAGAAGCCTGATAGCAACAATTACATAGCAAGCCAGTCTGGAAAAGTCTGTTCTAAGATCAAAGCCCTTCAGAGATCCAATTATCTAACATCATAATGGAATTTGACATGTTTTCCTAGGAATGAAATAAATGAGTATTCTGGGAACTGCATGTCAAGTGACCTATGTGTTTTTTTGTTTGGGTGGTTTTGATCTTTTGCTTTTGGGTAGGTTTTTTTCATCTCTTACATCTTTAGTTTTTCAATGAGAAATCAAAATTTTCAGGGGCAGAAAACCACTTTTTGACCAGCTTTAGTTGAAAAGTTTAATAAACAAATTTACATACACATATGATCATGAAATGACAAGAAAAGTCAAGTGAGTGTTGCTGCATATAGAAAAGTGCTTGAGCTGTTGAAGATGGGTAGGGCGGAAAGCAATGTGGAACTTAGTACAATCTTAGTAGAGCAAGCATCTGTGATCAGAATTTCTGGTTTAATTTCCTTCTCTGCCACAGAAAGTCTGTGACACAACACATTTAGCCTCTCTGTATCTCAGCTTACTCACATGTAAAAAAGAGTGGTAATGCCTCTCTTCTACACAAAGGTGTTGCACGTCTTAAAATGTTTTTGTAAAACATTCTGAAATCTTGAGAGGAAAGTCATTATAGAAGTACAAACTAATATTTAGTGCTGGGATATGTCCATTAGGGATTTTCATGTCTCAAATTTTACAGGTTTCTGTGCCATGGAAAATCACTGATCTGACTAAAATCTTCATTAGAGATTCAGAAGCATCAGGGAATAGATATTCAGGGAAGTGGGTTAACAGGATTGTTGGATCTTGGCACCTTAATTCACATACTGAGCAGGTCACAGTGGAAATGAGCTTGATGGTTTTACCTTAGGACCCCATGGACATTTGTCACAGAAATACTAGGCAATTTGACAAACTCAAGGCTTCAGTAGAGAGTATGCTTGCAGATATATGCACACGTTTTGCATAGTCTGAACCGCAAGCTGCTGCATTTTCACTCACATACCCTGACAGGCACAGAATGACTTCTTGGCTGGCTTCTAGTGGATTTAAAACCACTAAGTGAGAATAGTTGCAGTGACAGATAGTTCAGCTCAGCAGTAGAGGCACTCTGAGCCAAACTGTCATAGTGATCAGGAAGAAAAGATTTTAGCAAATGAAGGTCAGTGTCTTGAGCCCAAAGCTGTGATAGATGATTCCTGACTTTTTTTAGGAGGTTGATTGTGCTATATGAATAGCTGTATTATCAAGTATAAACAGATACATAAAGTATTCAGTGGCTTGTGGCTTAGTAGAGGTTTTCTGATAATATGTGGCTCAGCAAACCTCTCATATAGACAGTGTACAATATATTCACCTCTAGAATAGGTATTATGCCACTGAGAGACCTACAATATTTTAATGGCATAATACCTATTCTAGTGGTGAACATATTTTGTACTGTGTATTGCACATTGAGAGTGACTTGAAATTTACATGGCACAGCATCTGCACTCTATGTTGTTCTACACAGTTCTCTATTATTATGTTAGTTCCACTGCTTTATGAGCACCAAAGTCCCTCCAGTTGTGTTTAACATTGTAATTGCTCTTAGCTGTACCTTTCTGACCCATCTTTAGTGAATAAACACTTAGCTCTTCTTCTATAGCATTTTTCATCAGCAGATCTCAATGTGAAGATAAGTATCATTATCCAGATGGAGAAAATGAGGGACAGAAAGAAAACGTACCAGGGAAAAGCATCCTCTTCCTGCTAAACACAATAACATTAAATCAAATGTTCCTGCCTGCTTCCCAGCTGTCCAAACTCCAAATCTCTCTCTTTTAAAGTGTACCAGGTCTTTGCTTTTCAAGATTTTTTTATTTATTTATTTTCCTACTCAGGTCACCAGATATGCAGTGGAGAAGCATATCATCTACTTTCCCTGAACAGGATCAGTAGAGCTCATTGACATAAGGAGAATGTGGGTCAAATTTTCAAGCTCTATAAATAGAGGTTACATGTTTATCTAAGGGCAGGCTGTGGACCCTAGGTATTTTCATCATATAAGCACAGCTCCTCAGAGGTATGTGGGTGCCATAGTTATTTTCAGTATGCAGGGGTTGATTCTTGGTATGAGAAAGGAAGGAAGTGGAAGGCCACAGTTCCTCAAATCTAGTACTAAATGCCACGAAACCCTGGGACCATAAACCATGATTATGCTGCAAAAATGGTGTGTTCCCCATGTAGGACAGTGGAGTCTTGGCAGCCTGTGCACTGAACACTATGAATAGCAGAAGATTACAAGGCCACACAGCTGAACAATATTCCTGTGCCATGAATTGCTAACGAACAAGACGACTGGTCATCCAGTCATAACAAACTATGCTCTAGTGCCAAAAGCCAAGGTAGCTCATGTTCCCATAGCCCACATCGTTGCTATTCTCACATAGCCTTGATATAGCATTATTCCTAAATACTCCCTGGTTAGAACTGTAAATCACATTTTTTTCTTGATTTTTTTTTAGCTGGATCCAATAAAAGCAGTGTCCAGCTTTCATACTACAGAAGTCCAAGCAAGCCTCACACATTTTTTGCTTCCTTGAGGGAAGAGGGATGTCACACTGAAACAAAGGGAGTTTATATTGAATCTGTCCCTCAGGGTATTTTGGGGGGATGTAATAGAGCCAAAAGTTGAAGCTAAAACTACAACAGCTGAAGTTTTTCAAACCATGCTCATGCTGACATTTGAAAATGTGTTTTTTCCAACAAAACAGCATCACATACTGCAAAGTCATCAGCTCTATATTACACCAACCAGCTGTGACTATTGTATAAGTCACTGTATAAAGGCAATGAACACAGCGAGCATTAGGCAGGTACTCTTCGTCTTTATTATTTTTTAAGTAACATTAAAACATTCAGTGGAGCCAATCCAACTTACAGCTGCTAAGGCTCTGGCCCTATGGCTCAAATTGAAGTCAATGGGGTTGTACGTGTATAAATGAGGGTAGAATGTAGCCCCAAATATTTGAGCCACTATTGTACTATGTGAGGGATTTTACTGGTCCCTCACTGGCAACGAGGGGTTCACAAGGATCTGCAGATGCAATCAGCTCCACGCTCCTATACCTGTAGCAGAAATTAGGTGTGGAGAAGGGAATTAAAATGAAAAGATCTTGGATAGTTAGGAGCTAGCCAGGATAGAGCTCTGTTTTTCCATCCCTGAGGAGTCTGGCTGAGAAGCCTTGCCAGTTGGATGAGCTCCCTTAGAAACTTATCAAAGAGATGATTGTTTGAAGACAGGCCCTGAGTAGATGTGTGGGTCGTACTGAAGACTTGTTGGATGACCCTATTTTGGGTTCTTTGTTTTCTCTTAGTTTTATACTTTTAATACTCTTGAAGGGGTGAGATTGAAGAGTGTTTTAGATAAAGAACTTCATGAGTGGTGGCAGTTGACTACTGGAGACCCTGAGGCATCACAGAGCCCAACCTACTTTCAGGTCATGGACGAACTAGTGATAATTCTCAATCATCTTGAGACCAATAAAGAAAAGAAGCCCAACTATAAAGTAAGAAGAACAGAGATGGGAGGAAGTAGAAAGGTTTGGGATAGTGAAGGTGCAACAATCCCATGCCAGGCTGCCTCTAAGAAACTGGCAGGGAGACAAAGGTTTTAGGTTAAGTTAATGGACTGAGCTAATTGTAGATTAATAAAGGAAGGCCAGATATGAGAAATATGGGACTGCTAGAAAGACTGAAGGTGACAACTTTGCTTTGGGCTCTGGAATAGACAGACCTAGAGTGAATAAATATTTAATAAAAGTTTTATATTTTTCCCACGTCCATAATGATCTGACTTAGTGATCATAATTTCACTTAGCACACCCCAAACTGAAGTTTGATGCTGATGTCAGTCATTGATACCATACAGTAATGGTGGGGAACAGGAGTAAGTACTCTGTTGGGAATAAGATGACCGTATTGCTAATATTCCACATCTCAGTATTGGTCCATCTTTTTTTGTATTCTTGAAGTACATAGGACCCCACTGTGCTAGCTGCTGATCAGTAAAGACGGTCTTTGCCCTAGAGAGTTTACAGTCTAGGTAACTTTACCTGTCTCTATGTGGGACCGTGCAATTGGCCCCATAATCAGTTTTGCCTTCTAAGCTAAGTCAGGACCCATGCCTAGGGCCCTCCACCAGTTGGGGAGGCCCTGGAAGGCCCCCATGCCTCAACCTGCTCTGCCCACCCAACACTCCTACTGGGGAATGGGGACAAGGCATGGGGGCTTGCCTTGCTCATCGACAGAGTACCAGGTGGAGGGGGGCAAGTCCCTGTGCTCCAACCCTGCTCCTTATCAGGAGCACTGAGGTAGCGGTTGGAGGGGGGACTGCAGTCAGAAGGGTGTGGAGGGGGGCTTGCTCTGGCCCAGGCTTCCACAAAACCAAAACCCACCCTACCATGCAGTCTTAAAAGTTTAAATTCCTATGCTTATATTGGGAATAACACTATAGCTTCAAGTCATCTACAGTAATTAACTCCAATTATGAAAAAGCAAGAGGAGAAAAAATATAGCAGCTTGGATGTGACAGAATAGAGTGGGGAAATGACAGAGGGATTATAGTATAACCTGTTCTCTTTTACATCACAGTATACATTTCATTACTCACTTCAGGGCCCCTTTTACTCTGCCAGAATGGGGTAAAGAAACCTTAGTACAGACATAAAATTGTAGGACTGGAAGGGATCTTGAGAGGTCAACATGAATTAACCATCTCCATCTCCCCCCACAATATATTGGGTTTTTCTCTGAAATGAAACAATTATAAATTGAGCTGCTAAATGTGCCTTTTCCAAATAGACATTAATGATAAGATAGAGGTCTCTTTTTTCTAATTTATTTTCAGAAGCAATATTTATCCCCATTTAACTTTTTTCCAGTTAGAAAACAAGATGTCATTTGAATAGACCTTAATATAATCTGAAACATGCCAGACATTTTACTTTTCTCACTATACATTCATCAGTATCACATGATGATTTATCCAAATGCTAGTAACACGAATATTTCTAAAGTCCTTGGCTATGTTCATGTGTATTTCAATCACGAAGGATCCATAGCCACAGGATATGACTACTGAAATGAGTACATGAGTCTCTATTCTGGGTAGTACCTCTATACTGAAACCTAAGTAAATGAAAAAGTTCAAAGGAAGTTTCAGATCTTTCTTTGTAAATAAACACAAAATGCCATATTGTTCCCTGATCAAAGAACATAATTCGTCTTGATGATAATGGGAGTTTTGTGCAAGGGGTTGACCTCACAAAATAAGTGAGAGTTTGGAAAGCCTCATAAATGCTAGTCTAAATTAATACACAAAGCATGAAATCCAGTTAAAATGTGACAACTGTAACGTGTCAGTGCTCAGTATTGCCATGTAGGAGGCTTGGATTTGGTTGTTGGTCCCTGTCTCTCCTACCTTAACAGGTGGAATTGTTTGTGGTGCTTTTCCCTCCTTAGAAGAGCGGGAAACATTTTGTGTTTAAGCAGTCATTCCTATAGTCAGTTCTGGAACAGTAATGGACTCTGGGGAGAACCATCCTCACCCCTGTTGGCCAGGAGAACTATTTCTACGATGCTATGGGGAGTGTTAAGCAGGGGCTTGTAAACAAGGGTATGACAAATTATTCGTAATTGCCTCTAACAGTAGTAGATACCTTGTGGGATTTAAACGTGATCTAAATGCTTGCTTTTAATTTAGCCATATTCTACATTGTGAAATATATGCTGCTTGGTGATCTTAGTCAGTATGTATGTCTTAAATACACTAAGAGGAATAATAATGTATTTATATTTAATTTTCTCCAGAAGTAAAAATATGTTGAGGGCATCATATGGATAACACAGCCTGAAGAAAACAAGTCATCTTCAATGTTTACTAAAATATGTATAGCAGCAATTTATGATGATCAGTCTGAGATTTTTCTTTGACCTACCATTTGTAATTATTAATGGATCTGACAATGCTGAGACCTACTCTGTTTTTATTGATTTATTTTTCATGGTGTGTTTCATACCTTCTAGTATTTTTCCCACTAAATATCTTATCAAGGTTTTTTTGGGGGAAAAATAATAATCCTATGCATTGATTATTTTTGTGTTAATACAAAATAACTAGTATGATTATTCACTTATAGGAAATAATTTACCTATTCTGTATCCTTAGAACACTGCAGATGAATGGCAATGGCATATTCATATAGAATAAATTACTTGTTGGCATTCAGTGTATGTATGGCTATGTTTATTAGCAAAAACATTGGGTGAAATCTTGGCCCTGTGGAATTCAAACTGGATTTTATCATTGACTTCTGAGGCATTGGATTTCACCAATTCTTTGCCAGACAAAGTTTATAATTTGTTATTTTCTTCTAGAACACAATTAAAGATGAAAAACAGTAAGTTTAGAATGCATAACTGTAAAAGAGAAAAGAAATAGACTGAAAATATAAGATCCAATTAAGCTCATGTTTTTTTATATAACTCTTTTTGGTTAATTGTTAAACAATGCCACTTACAAAATGGGAGATAAAGAGTATATATTAAGTTAGACTAAAATAAAGGGCTACATTTTCAAAAGGTTTGCACATCCGGGGTGAGATTTTATACATTCAACAATGTGTACAATGCAAATACTTCTTTAACCTTACAACACATAATATATCCAATGAATTAAAAAAAAAAACAAAAATTGAGTGTGGACAAATTAATTCAACCAGTCAGTGAACCCCTTAAAAAAAGCTCCTGTTCATCTCCAGTAATTTACCCTCCGCCTTTCTCAAAAACCCTATTAAATAAAGGTGATCCCACTTCTTGCAGCCTATGCACACAAGACTATGAAATTGTGATAATGACTGTGCTGAAGGGCAATAAGTGATCAAAAATGGAGACTAGTAAACTTAAACAATGCATTTGGTCTTTGTTGTGCCTTCAGAAACCTATAGTGTGAGACAAAGCAGGTAATGCGCATGCACATTTTGTAGCTACAAAGAAGTGTCTGGGTGTTTACAATCACTTATTTAAGATGTGTAAGTATTTGTACACACAAATGTGAGTGGAGTTTATTGCTCTATTTTCAGGTGTACCTGATGTATCTTCTTTTGAAAACATAGCTATAAAGGTAGATGTAAACATTGCACTTGTCACTTGAATTTTTCAACAAAGCCTTACATTTAGCTACATGAAGTTATGACTTTAACTGCTTGTCATTTTGCACAAGACTTTATGAACCAGAAAAAGCAACAGATTCTGCTAACCAATAAATTGTATCAATAGTACTTCTTTTTAGATTAGTTAGTGTTATTCCCTTCTGCCAAAATAATCTTTTCACACTGGGTTTCACACAGTGATTCTCTGAGTAACTAATTCAGATCCATGACACTAGTTTGTTACATGCCAGTCCTAAACTGACTTCAAGACAATGAAAGCTGAACTTTTCATTGAAAGAGTGGGAGGTGGGAACTGAGAAGACAACAAGATTTCAAAATGGAGATGATAATAACTGAACGTGATTGTGAAAAAGGTAGGCTGATATTTGAGCTAAAATAATTCCATCATTATGTGAAATTCCGTAGCAATAAATAGTATTAAACTGAAAAAAGTTTAGCTCAAGAAGAGGAAGGAATTGAAAGTAAAAGTATACATCTTTTTCTATATGGATGTATTGGTTTGTGTTGGGCTAATCACTAACCTCCAGATTCTCCCTGTCATACCCACAAAATTCCATTGGCATCATAGATGTTGATATCATCCAAATTAGAACTAGAAATACTCTTTCTGGTTTAGGATCCAATCCTGGACCTCAGCCACAGGGATGGGCTGGACTGGAGATCTGAATCTAAATTCTCTCTGCTCTATATTCAACATTGTACGTGTGTGAGGTTCTAACTTTGTACCATTTCTATTGCTAAATATTATCTTACATAAAAGAATCATTTGTAAGTATCTCTACTTTTACATGTTACAATTGATTTAGCAAAACTAACATTTCTTATCACTTCACCTATCCCTAACTTATGCAAAAGGAAATAGTATATGATTATTTGCAGGGATGATTGCAAGAGTGAAATGAGAGACATAAAGGAAAATGGTGCTCGTATTCTTTTAAGGAAACAAAAGGATAATTCTGTATTCAGAAAAGCACATAGTGATTATTTTAAGTGTGTATGCTGCAGCAAGGATAGGCAAGTATAATCAAGTTAAAGCATGGACTGCAATAGGCCGAGTGAAAATATGTACAGTAGAAAAAATGTGGTAGCAGGACTTCTAGAAGTTAATTGTACTGTCCTGTCTAATTGTCTACTAAAGTTTTGTTGGAAAACAACAGAATTAAGCATTGTCCAGGTAAGCTACAACTTATGGCAAAATCCTGATGTCCCTGAACTCAAGCAACAGGGCCAAGACTTCATCCTGATTGTTTTAAATATGCCCATAGAGTTACCTACATGGGCACAGGTATTTAGCTAGTCCATTCCACTAATGTCCCATCAAAAGATTAATTATCTATAAAGAGAGAGAAAACTGGAGAGTCATAAAACACAATCTGATTCAAAGCTCCTATGTGATAACGTGCCAAAGGTAGGAAGATGCACTACTCTCTAGTAAACATGGTAAATATGTTACTAGATATAGAACTTAAGAAATCAATTGGTATGTCTCATTAAAAATTTGTTTGCTAAACACCTAATTTATAGGAGATAATGTAGGATGAGATTTCTAAACCTGTTCAAGGTCCACTAATTTTGATATCTGCGGGTGATATCCTGGTACCATTGAAGACTATTGACATTTATTTGGGTGTTTGTGAAATATATATGAAAGGACTATACATACAGGCACTGCAGAAGATTTCTACCGATTTGAAAGTGCCTTTGTAGTATTTGCTATGGTAGAAATGGTCACTAGTTGGTATTGGAACAAATCATAAATAACACATTGTGAAGCTTATTTAAAAGTAAGTTCCAGGACTAGGACTAATACAAACATGTAAAAGAAAGAAGATTAGATAATCTTGAAATATAAATATATAATTCTCACACGCTTCGGAGTAGGAGCTTTAAGAATTGAAGTTTACTTGAGATAAGAAGATATAAAATTGGTTTAAGATCAAAGTTTAGTTGAGATAATACAAAATACATTTCTGTATTCTTATGAATTAAACATTACATGCAACCCTTTATTTTGAGAGATTGTTGTAATTTGAGGAAATATGAAATTAAATTAACTTTCTGTCCTCCTGCAGTTTGTTTTGGGGATTTAATTTACATGACTTTACGATGCACATATGCAAAAGTACTGTTGTTCTGTTTGAATTCTGAATGAGAGCTAAAGGATAAGTACCAAATTGTACAAACCTTATTCCTTAAAGTTAGTTCTACTGGCTTCATACAAGTAAGTGCTCACCAGTATAAGGGTTCATCCTCTGGCCTTTTAAGCCTCAATCCTGAGCTGCCATTTACAGAGGAGTACCCTTGAATTGACAGCAAGCCCCACTGACTTCAATGCAGTGGTCCATCCAGCTGGAAGACCATGCATAATCATAGCTATTGTCTGCTCTTTAGTTGTCTGTCTGTGTGTCCCTCAGAACCCTGATCATGTGTGACGAAAATAGAAGTAAGGAAGAAGAAAGGGATAGATTGCTACCAACAGAGCCCATCAAATGTGCAGAAGCAGGGAGCAAAAAAGAGTTGCAGCTTTGAAAGAGAGGAGCTGATTCTCAAAAGATGTGGCATAAGCCACATCTCTAAAAGTATCTTGAAATTCTTGTAGCATCATCTTGGTTATAAGCACACATGGTAATACTTAACAACATCCCTCTTAGGAAAGCTTACGCTAGTAGTGTTTTGGTACTTCCCACCTAGGCCAAAATCAAATAATGAAGTGGTAAGGTCTTTAAAAGAGGTGAAAACTATCTAATTTTTTTCCTAACTTCTACAGTTCAGATTAGATTCCAACCTGTGGAGAACATTGTCTTTACTGCTTTTCATTCAGACTGGTTTGTCCTCCTCTGATTGTCACAAACATCTTAGTTTATTATTGCTCTCTAATGCCAGTTCTTAATATGTGATAAAAGATCTAACCTAATGTGACTGCATTTAATAAACCTTGATGGAGAACAACTAAAGATGATTTAATTCAAAATCTTTAACGTTTTTATGTGCTCCGCTGCTTCAAATGATTTTTCGTGTCTTAGTCACAATTTAGAGCAAGATGTTGACTTTTTCCTCTGGATGAAATCCAGATTGAGATTTTTTTAGGAATGCCTGTTTCTGAACAGTCAGTTTTCTGACCTGAAAAGGCGTTACTGTGAATTTTTTTTAAGGCTTTATTTAACTGGAAACTGGTTGTAGTTCAGATTCCTGTATACAATGAAAAATTTTCTTGAAATGCTTAGACAATACTTTTCTTTTTTTGTGTGGAACAAATATAGTTTTAAAATAAAATGCAATTAGTGCTTAAAAGATATAATGTGTGGGTGAGTTTGAATCCTATTATATTGTTTCCACTCTTTTTAATTCAAGCACTACTCTTAATCTGTGATGGATCTTTCATTCCTATCATTGGGAAAGCCATGAATGATATTATGATATGTGATGGATCTTTCATTCCTATCATTGGGAAAGCCATGAATGATATTAAGGAAATAATATAATAATATCATTAAAATATTGGTGTCATAAATACCAGACACATTATAGCCTTAAAAAGTTTTCATTCTAAAGGAAGAAACCGAAGAAGAATTGGGAAAAGGAATACATACAATATGTAAACAAAATGGTTTGGGTGGTGATTTAACAAAACACCAACACAACCATCATCATTTCTGGTCAGCAGGAATCAAATGAACTAGTTTTCTTTCAGGACTGATTTCTAATCTACTCAGGAGTGAAATGAAACTACATCACTCCACTTTCTCTCTTCAATATCCAAATCAGGATTTGGATTTTTCCTTTATTGTAATCCCTTCCCCATGAACATAATTTATTTTGTCTTTAGTGGAATAGCCTGCATTTGGAATGTATGCAAAACTTCCATTGACTTCCTTGGAAATTTTGCACACAAGTTGATAGCAGAGCACCAGCCTCGGAATTTATTAAGGCAGACATTTTCAAAAGTGGTGAGGGGTTTCTGAATGCCTCTTTTTCTGCCTGTCTTGGCATGACAAGAGGACTCACTTTCACAGGGTGAGGCTGAGATTATCAAGGGATTCTAAAGGAGTTATGTTAACAACTCCCACTGATTTCCATTGAAGGTTTGGTACCTACCCCTTTTTAAACTTCTTTGAAAATCCCATTTCAGGTGAAAGCCTGGCCCTTTTAAACTGTCCTTTGTTGGAATAACTGTTAAATTGGATTTGTTAGGCATTTGCTCCTGCTCTTTTCTCTAGACAGTTTGCACTGGGGCCATAAAAGTGTCCAATAAAACAGGTAAAGAACTACATAATTCCATAATTAAAAAAAATAAAAATACAAACCAGGTAACATCAATAACAATAGCTAGCCTAAAGAGTCTGATTTAGCAAGGCAGATTAATAGATTTAGGTAGGGAGTATGGAGTCAGTTAAATGACAATTTAATTTAATAAAGCATTAAACCAAAGTCACAAAAATGAGGGGAACTAGAAAGCCATCAAGCAAATCTATTATAAATCAATAGGCATTCACATAGAAAGGCTGTATAAAAATACTCTAGAGTCAAACTATTAAATTTCTAACTGGCTGAATTAATTATAATTCTTATCATTAGCCCCAAACCACAGAGAGCCCATATGACCACTTTTAGCACAGAAATTAACACAATAATGCCAATTCAGTATATTTTGTCTTACAAAGTATCTTTATTCTAGTACCCATTAACAATTAGCATTCAGTAAATTGCTTTTCTCAATAATGGAAATCTTATCATTAGCAGTAAATTTCTGTTAGTGTCCTTAGTCTGAATATGTCTTGTTAGTCAAGTCCTATATATTTCTTTACCAGTTTAAGATAATAGAGGGAGAAAATGTCCTTGCCTAGAAGAAAAATATAAGTAGCTCATAAATGGAAAGAAGAAACCTTAAAATAAGTATGGAAGTTATTCATCAGTATTAAATAAGGAGTGTCACAGAAGCAGAAGAACTTTGTTATAAAAAGCAGCAGAACTTTGTTATAGAAAGTTTGAGAATAATGATAATTGGCTATTTATTCACCACTGCTAGCTATACTAAAGCCATCACAATTACATTGCATACGGAAAGCAAGTTTTAATTACGTGTGCAAATTTCTAAATGAAATAGTTATTGTAACGGAACATGTTTATCTAGTAATTGTCATTACTGCATTAGATAGATGTAACCTACTTCAGCCAGGAAATTATAAGGCTTGTAGTCTATACAGTTCATGCTGCCTGTGAAATAATTAGTGGGACAGAAATAATAACCACTACCTAAAACTAAACCTTTTAAGCCTGATTAGCAGATGGATGAATCAGGGCCCTACATAAAAGCTAATGCTAAGCAATATTTCTGCCATTCATAGCAACATACAGTCAAACCAAAAAGCATCACATAGGTTATAATTAGCATAACATCCAGGTCAGGAGTACTTCTGCATTTTGCTGGCAGGTATATAACTTATATACAGTAACATGCAGAGTAAGAAATACAGAACTAGGGAATATGAAATCAAAACAGAAATGCCAGATATGGGTTGATTTTCAGAGGTGCTGAGAAGTAACCTCAATTCCAGGTGATGTCACTGAGAGTTGCATGTATCCATCTTCTCTAAAAACTAAGTCCATAATATTTTCTCATGGAATAGAATAAAAATAAAATATTCTACTGATTGCTAGTATCAAAACATTTTCTTTAGTTTTGTCACTCATTAGCATAAAACTGGCATGTCATAAAATGTATTATCCAAACCTCAGTGCTTGAGGTGATTCTATGTCTTATCACCATTTAAGGTTTGTGTACACTTGAAACACTACAGCAGCACAGTTGTTTCGATGTAGACACTTCCTACCCTGCTGGGAGTACTTCTTCCTTCATGGTAGATAATCCACTTCCTTGAGAGGCAGTAGCTAGGCTGATGCAAGAATACTTCTGTTTAACTAACACTGTCTACATTGGCACTGAAATCGTTTTAAGGATGTCCCTAAGTGGATTTTTCACACCCCTGAGGGGTGTAGTTAAACTGACCTGATTTTCTAGTGTGCACCTTGCTACAGAATGAAGGGATAGAGGGGAAGAGTGAAATTTAAATAAAAGGTGAGCAGTGAGAAGATAAATTAAAAAGTATCAAGTCACATAAAAGCAGTGCCACATAAATGTACAGAATATACTTTCTCCGTTTAAAGAACCATGTTTCCAACCACCCAAAATATATTCATGTATTACACACTAAAAATGTGTTAGAAGAGCAGTAGAAAATGTATGGCACTATGTTGTTTGACTTTGCATTTGCCAGTGACCATTGTGGCCTAATTTCTGATCTTGCAATAAACTCTACATGAGCTCCTTGTAGAATTGGGATGACAGGGAGTATTGTAATATAATTTGATTTTTACCATGGTATGATTCTGTGGGAGACTGTTTTACTTGGAATTAAATAAGTGTAACACAATATCTGCTACACCCAGAGGATTTCTCCCAATGTATTTCCATGAACTATATTTATTCTCCAAGAACATCAGTAAAATAAAACTAACTAAAACTTCTTCAATTCTTGCTTTATCTCTTGTTCATTTTAAATTTATTTTTTTATAGGATTTGTTTATTTTCCATGTTTAATAACCGCTAAGAAGAGAAGACTTTCCTTGACAACTTTGTTCTTTTCCTCTTCTGAACATTGATTTCTACTTTCCACCTCTCTTTTTTGTTTCATTTTGGTTTCTTCCTTGTTTTCACATCTGTGTCACTGACTATTTTTAATGATCTCAACACAACTCTGGGAAGGGAGGGGGGTATGTTAATTCATAAGCACTCTAAATGGCAAGACAAGAGCAAAGCACAAGTTATTGTCAGTCTTTGAACAGCTACTATTTTCTTTTCTCTCTCTACTACACAGCAGAGTGGTGGTTTTTGTCTTGTTAAACAAATATCTAGAACCTGGAAGCCTTATGTCACTAAACTGTATAAGATTACCATAGAAGAACTTTTGGACCTTAGCAGTCTCCCTTCAGCAGACTGTCTAATGTCTTTTGAATCTCCACTTGGGAAGCTCGTCTCCTCCATCATTTTATAGCCCAGAACCATTTTTTCTACTGTTTCTATCCCTATTCTGCATCACCGCAACATGAATCTGTGCCTTCATGGCACCTGTGATGTTGCATGCGATAACACTTTATGAAAATATGCTTTCAATGTGAATACAATGTAACTGGAATATGCTTTATGTGAAAGGTTTCTTGTTCTTGTAAGGTATCATTACAAAGGTTATAATCCACTAAGTGTGTTCATCCTATTTGTTTGCAGGTATTATTTCTATGTCTGGAGTTAGGAAAATAAGATATAAACTTGTATTACTGATGTAAATACATTAAGTGGAAGGGTGCTTCAGAATCAATGAACTGTGAATGGATTTGTTTACTTGCAAGCCTTCCTGTGTTAGTATAAGACAGCTCCAGAAGAATGGTGGAATCCATCTTAAACCTGTTGCTTTTCCATTTAGAAGAAGAGGTGAAAATCCAGAGAGACAAAAGATTCCTGCCTTGTGCCAAAGCTATAAAAGGGGGTGGAAGAGAACAAAGGAGGCTGCCAATCACAAAAAATCCCCTAGTTACCACCTGAGCTGGAACTAAGAACATAAGAAAGGCCGCACTGGGTCAGACCAAAGGTCCATCTAGCCCAATATCCTGTCTACCGACAGTGGTCAATGCCAGGTGCCCCGGAGTGAGTGAACCTAACAGGTAAAGATCAAGTGATCTCTCTCCTGCCATCTATCACCCCCCTCTGACAAACAGAGGATAGGGACACCATTCCTTACCCAGCCTAGCTAATAGCTATTAATGGACTTACCCTCCATGAATTTATCCGGTTCTCTTTTAAACCCTGTTATAGTCCTAGCCTTCACAGCCTCCTCAGGCAAGGAGTTCCACAGGTTGACTGTGCGCTGTGTGAAGAAGAACTTCCTTTTATTTGTTTTAAACCTGCTGCCCACTAATTTCAATGGGTGGCCCCTAGTTCTTCTATTATGGGAACAAGTAAATAATTTTTCCTTACTCACTTTCTCCACTCCACTCATAATTTTCTAGACCTCTATCATATCCCCCCTTAGTCTCCTCTTTTTCAAGCTAAAAAGTTCTAGCCTCTTTAATCTCTTCTCATATGGGACCCTTTCCAATCCCCTAATCACTTTAGTTGCCCTTCTCTGAACCTTTTCCAATGCCAGTATATCCTTTTTGAGATGAGGAGACCACATTTGTACACAGTATTCAAGATGTGGGCGCACTATGGATTTGTATAAGGACAATAAAGGTATTCTCCGTCTTATTTTCTATCCTTTTGTTAATGATTCCTAACATCCTGTTTGCTTTTTTTGACTGCCACTGCACACTTCATGGACATCTTCAGAGAACTATCCACGATGACTCCAAGATCTTTTTCCTGATTAGTTGTAGCTAAATTAGCCCCCATCATGTTGTACGTATAGTTGGGTTATTTTTTTCCAAAGTGCATTACTTTACATTTATCTACATTAAATTTCATTTTTCATTTTGTTGCCCAATCACTTAGTTTTGTGAGATCTTTTTGAAGTTCTTCACAGTCTGCTTGGCTCTTAACTATTTTCAGCATTTTAGTATCATCTGCAAACTTTGCCACCTCACTGTTTACCCCTTCCTCCAAATCATTGATGAATAAGTTGAATAGGATTGGTCCTAGGACTGACTCTTGGGGAACACCACTAGTTACTCCTCTCCATTCTGAAAATTTACCATTTATTCCTACCCTTTGTTCTCTGTCTTTTAACCAGTTCTCAATCCATGAAAGGATCTTCCCTCTTATCCCATGGCAACTTAATTTACATAAGAGCCTTTGGTGAGGGACCTTGTCAAAGGCTTTCTGGAAATCTAAGTACACTATGTCCACTGGATCTCCCTTGTCCACATGTTTGTTGACCCCTTCAAAGAACTCTAATAGATTAATAAGATATGATTTCCCTTTACAGAAACCATGCTGACTTTTGCCCAACAATTTATGTTCTTCTATGTGCCTGACAATTTTATTCTTTACTATTGTTTCAACTAATTTGCCTGGTACAGACGTTAGACTTACCAGTCTGTAGTTGCCAGGATCATCTCTAGAGCCCTTTTTAAATACTGGCGTTACATTAGCTATCTTCCAGTCATTGGGTACAGAAGCTAATTTAAAGGACAGGTTACAAACCCTAGTTAATAATTCCGCAATTTCACATTTGAGTTCTCTCAGAACTCTTGGGTGAATGCCATCTGGTCCTGGTGTCTTGTTACAGTTAAGTTTATCAATTAGTTCCAAGACCTCCTCTGGTGACACTTCTATCTGTGACAATTCCTCAGATTTGTCACCTACAAAAGACGGCTCAGGTTTGGCAATCTCGCTAATGTCCTCAGCCGTGAAGACCGAATCAAAGAATTCATTTAGTTTCTCCGCAATGACTTTATCATCTTTAAGTGCTCCTTTTGTATCTCTATCATCCAGGGGCCCCACTGGTTGTTGGGCAGGCTTCCTGCTTCTGACTTATTTAAAAAACATTTTATTACCGCCTTTTGAGTTTCTGGCTAGCTGTTCTTCAGATTCCATTTGGGCTTTTCTTATTACATTTTTACACTTAATTTGGCAGTGTTTATGCTCCTCTCTAGTTACCTCAGTAGGATTTGACTTCCACTTTTTAAAAGATGCCTTTTTGTCCCTCATTGCTTCTTTTACATGTTTTTTAAGCCACGATGGCTCTTTTTCAATTCTTAGACTTTGTTTTTTAATTTGGGGTATACATTTAAGTTGGGCCTCTATTATGGTGTCTTTGAAAAGTGTCCATGCAGCTTGCAAGGATTTCACTTTAGTCACTTTACCTATTAATTCCATTGAACTAACCCCTTCATTTTTGCATAGTTCCCCTTCATGAAATTAAATGCCACAGTATTGGGCTGCTGTGGTTTTGTTCCCAGCACGGGAATGTTAAATGTTATCTATTATGATCACTATTCCCAAGTGGTCCTGTTATAGTTACCTCTTGGACCAGCTCTTGCGCTCCACTCAGGACTAAATCAAGAGTTGCCTCTCTCCTTGTGGGTTCTTGTACCAGCTGCTCCAAGAAGCAGTCATTTAAAGTATTGAGGAATTTGGTCTCTGCATTTCATCCTGAGGTGACATGTACCCAGTCAATATGGGGTAATTGAAATCCCCCATTATTATTGAGTTATTTATTTTGACAGCCTCTCTAATCTCCCTTAGCATTTCGTCGTCACTATCACTGTCCTGATCAGGTGGTCGATAATAGATCCCTATTGTTATATTCTTATTAGAGCATGGAATTACTATCCATAGAGATTCCATGGAGCATGTGGATTCATTTAAGATTTTTAATTCATTTGATTCTACTAAGGACCGTACCAGTGGAAAGGATTGGGCCCAGACTAGAAAGGAGTCTAATCTGAGAAAGAAGCTTATTGGAACATCTGTGAGGGTGAGATTTACCTTTTAAACAGTTTATTAATGTATTAGGCTTAGACGTGCGTGTTTTGTTGTATGTTGCTTGGTGACTTACTTTGTTCTGTCTGTTATTACTTGAAACCATTTAAATCTTACTGTTTATACTTAATAAAATCACTTTTGTTTATTAGTAAACCCAGATTAAGTGATTAATACCTGGGAGAGCAAACAGCTGTGCATATCTCTCTATCAGTGTTATAGAGTGTGAACAATTTATGAGTTTACCCTATATAGGTTTTATACAGAATAAAATAAAACTTATTTTGGGTTTGGATCCCATTGGAAGCTGGGTGTCTGGGTCCTGGAAATAGGTGATCTGCTGAGCAGTTTTTGGTTAAAGTCTGCAGATTTAGGGGCATGGACCAGACCTGGGTCTGTGTTGCAGCAGGCTAGCTTGTCTGGTTCAACAAGGCGGGGTTGTGGAGTCCCAAAATGGAAGGGAAAATGGGCTCATAGGTAATCTTAGCATATCAGGTGACAGTCCCAAGAGGCTCTCTGTGACCGAACCTGCCACAGCACCATCTGGTCCAAAGCTACTACTAGATCCTCTTGCTAATATTGCAGTGTTCTACAGTTACATTATAGGCTCAGTGCTACTGTACTGCTTATAATCATATGGTTCTGTTTGGAAATCTATTGTAGTTCTATAAGTATTATAGCGTGGAGACAATTGTTATTGCAAGATGGAACACTAAGTTATTTCAGAACCTTACACTGACCAAAAGTAATAACAATAAAAGGCATTTTAAGTAATTACTGACTAATATGCTGATGTAATACTTTCATATTATAACCGATTATATTCTATTGCAGTTAATTGGCTAAAGTTGAGACTAAGGTTTTTCCTGTACTGTCAACCTGGTTTTACAAGGTTTATATTTTTTTTAACACTATCTATCTAATCTATCTATCCACAACTTAAATACATGGCATACGATTCACTAATGTTTATTCCAGTTACTAATATACCTTTCTGCTCTAGCAAGAGTTGGATAGTGTTTCTCTGATCATTCTTCCTGGACACTTCCATTATGAGGTCGCTGCTGTAGCTGGAGACCACCATAAGAGTTGTTCTGACACGCCTGAGAAGGTGATGCACAGAACTGAGTATATTCTTGGACAGTCATGCCTGGCCTATTTCTAGCCACTACCAGTCACAACTGGCTGGCTGTGAATGACCCAAAGGAGTCTAGGTTGAGGGCCTCTTGCACTGTCACAACTCCTTTTAGGTGGATTTTCTTCTGAAGTCTGGGGACTTCAGCCCAGATTAGTTCTGGCTTTAATTCCTGGACCCAGTAGAGAAACTGGCCCACTATATGCAACTATCAGGAAATTTATAGCTGCATGTTTTTCTGATACTGTGAATTTTCAGTCAGTGTGAAAATCACTCAGGACAAGTGATGGGAACTTGTTATAATTTGTTTCATAATTGGGGATTATTTATTTATTTATTTTAAATTGTAAGTAAAACATTTTTAAAGGTATAAAGATATAAAGTCCCAAAAGGACACAATTGCTTGTAAAAGCCTTTAGAACTAATGGTGTCACTAACCATTTATTTTTGTAACAACCCCAACCACATCTCCTCAGCAGACATGAACTCAAGTTGTTCAACACCAAAGCATAAACCTGTATCAAAACTGTACTCAGTGGCAGAAATAATAGGCTCTCATCCTCTAGATGGACTCACTACTAGAGGGGCACCATAGACTTTGCCATCATGTTTTTACAAGATGTAGTTCTAGGTTTTAGAGTCCACAGAAGTCAAATCTCTTTGAAACACCCCGAACATGAGCTAAGGAATTAAATAATTAGCTGGTCAAATCAGTAGGCATTTATCCTCTGTGTAGACAAGATACTAGATTGGGTGGCAATTTAACTACAATGTTACATTTTCAAATAGGAAACAGGAACCGTTTCACTGATGCCTAATGTACCAAATGCAGTGATCACACTTAGACCTCTAGTGTAGTTTTATGTATTTTATTCAGCAGTACTGAAGTGCCAATGTTCCACATAACTTAAATACCAACCACTGTGGTCTGCTATATCACAGTTCATTATTCACATAGAATGAACTACCATTAATCATCAAAATATTTCTGCTTTTATTGATTATTTTACAAATATTTATAAGAGAAAGTTTAAAACATAATCAAAGAAATTTCTGCCATGGTGGTAACATCCTTTTGGCATTTCTATCTATGAGCCAATACCTGTAAAAAGCTATGAATTCTCTGGAAGATCAAACAATCCTAAACACTCTTTAAGTCATTAGAATAGGGAAATTTATGTATGAGGAAGAACATGCAGACAACTTCATTTTGCTAAGATTCTGCGAAGTTTAATAGTTGTGGGGTTCAGTATGAATAATCATCAATCTTTAGGTGATTATCCAACTGAGGATGAGAATTTCAAGTTGCTCATTTGCAACCCACTCAAGTAATACTTGTTCAAAACTTCATCTTGAACTTAGATGTTCCTGGATTTGTTTTCTGCTTAGCAGTAAAAAGAGCACTTTCTAGTCCAAGCAACTATTCCTATCCCTAAGTACATATTAGTCCTTTTTCTAGTCGGCCTCCTAGCACAAAGACCTGTGATAAAATTCATTGCTGAATAATATATTGACATAATGTTTGTAAGTTATCACTCATTAATAATTCTATTGCTGCATCTCACCTGTAGCATTTAACGATGAGATGTGGGTCAACCTAATAATGTGATACTGTCTA